>CM060926.1:767256988-768456988 GCA_030737875.1 Allium sativum
GTCAGACACACAATCCATAAATGTCCGTTTTGGGTCTGAACGAAACAACAATCCGAAATTCCTTCGCATACGTTTGGGCTTCTTACCACTTAGCTGATATAAAATCCATCTGCAAATGGGAGCTACCCATTTGAGACATTCAGCAAGTCGTCCTTACGATATGAAGGGTCCCGGTCTTCAATACTGTCTTCAATTGCTCCACAGCGTCGTATTATTACTTGGAATGGTTTACGAACATATATCCAATCCCGGTCTTCCCAACTAATAAGCGTAATTTGTTAAAACACAACTACGGAACACACAGGCTTTCAACCAAATCTCCTTCCATCTTAGATTTTGTTAAATTAAGTTTCTTTAAACCCATTCTCAAATTATCTTTAACAAAATCCATATTTAACCTTTCTCTTTTACAACACATCCCTTAGATCAAAGATAATTTAGCCTCAAAGCCTTAATTAATTTTCCATTTGATAACTCGTTATCAAAACCCAGTATCCTTTGAAAATCATTTAATCGATATTTCAACCATAGTTTCCAGTTAAATCGATTTTCCAACATTCAATTCTTTAACCTTAACTAAAAGATTATACTTGGTTCCCAAATTCTTATTTTTAATTTCCTCAAATCAAAGGTTTGATTAAATCCTAATTTACGATATGAATTTCCATAACTCAATCTCATTGGGCTTCAAGAATGATATTGTTGAAGTTATGATTCAAGACGAAACCCAAATCAACCGATATTCAACATAAGTTACACAGAAATTGTATCTACTTATATTCGATATCAATTCTCATAATCAACGAATACTATAAGTGGATTAACGATATAATAATAATATCTTCCAAATTCCTCAAATAGTATACGTTTACACCAAAGAATTTCATATCAAATATCCGACGATTACTTCTATCCAACTTATACCAATCAAATTGGGAAACCTATATCTTACTTAAAAGATTTATCCAACTCTTTGACATTAGATCTGGATAGAAATACCATCAACTTATACTTAATATTAATCTCGATATCCAACTCACACAATAAACGGAATAATGGTGAACTACCTTTTAAATTCCTCAAATAGTAAGAGTCGTCATCTACCGAATTAATATCAAACATCTGAAGATCTATCTCCAACCATATCCAATTATTTAAAATTGGAAAACCCGTTTTAATATTAAATAAATCAATTTAAATTCCATCTAAAATATTTCCAATACTTTTAAAACTTTGAAAACATTCCACAAATCATTACTTATAGTTCGGATGATAGTTTACGGGTTAAAACTTCAAAATAGATTGTTTTACACCAAAGCGTTACAATAGCGTTTCAAAAGTGTTACAAAAGCATTACAAAACAGTTACCTTAACTATTTTGATTAAAATATCGTTTATCATAGCCAAAACTTAAACTTTACAATTCGAAACACCTTTTCATAATTTGTAATGATTTTACAATTTTTTCCATATTTTTAAACATTTAAAAATAGCTGTTTATAGTTATGGTCGACAATTGTTCTTACATCGACCTTTTTCAAAACGGTTTCAAACATAACTTGAAAATTATAACTTGAATTTAAAATATGCTTTCACTCATTTGAAAGTTTTTGTTAATGGAAATCAAATGTTTTTCATTTTATGGAAATCCGATTTAGATTGCAAAAGTTATAAGCATTTAAAGTTTGCATCTAAAATATGTAAGTTGTCGTTATGCGACAAGCTCTATTTTGACCATAATAACCATTATTCTACGATACTTCAAAATATCTTAGAAAACCATTATATCCTTATATAACCCTTTTAAAATCATTTAAATTTACTTTTCAAATTATTTTGGATTATTATTATTTTTACTTAATAAATCAAATTCCAGTTCATTTCTAAATTCGAATAACTTCAAATTAACCATCCCATTCGTCAGATCAGTTAGGGATAGCCAGGGAGAGCTAGAAAATTTATTTCCAAATCCAAGCGTAAACACTATCCTCTCTGTCATCCTAGAATGTTCCGGTATTTATTTATTCATTTCAAGAAACTTTCAATGTATATGAATTTATACATATGTGTCTTTTCTAATTATTAACCTTCAATTTCAATAATAATATTGCTTCTAATTACGAAGGAGATTTGTCGATCACCCATGTAATACCATAATGGTTGTGTCATAGTATGTGCAAAACAACATCGACAAGCATTTAAACATCCAAGTAACCATCATCAACATAATTAAATAAATCATAACTGTGCACAAGCGTTATAACACTAACGCTTAATAGTGTGTGTGGTCTAAACTATGCATCCATCATCCATCACAACAAACATCAATCATCATTAACCACTAATAATTCATCACTATATTTATATTAGTCTAACCACTAATTAAATATATAAATTGTGGTTAAAGAGTTCTCACCTAACAGCTTTCCAAATCTTCACGGTAGGTAAGCCTAGTTGAGGGAACCATCAGACAGTATTTCGGCGCAACGTCTTCTTCACCAAAAATATATACTAATCTCTCTCTCTATCATAAGAGGAGGAGGAGGATGACGAACTTTGGCAAGGTGGTGGTGGGAAAGAGGAAGATTTATGCCATGGAAACCATGGCCATAAGCTTAAGAAGGAGGAGGAAATAGGAAAAATGAAAATGGATGATAAAAAGTGAAGTAAAGAGCTCCTTATATAGGAAAAGAGGAGTAAGGAGGTAAAGACACATAAGGGGACAAGTGGAAACCATGCATGAAAGCATATATGCAAAACTACAAGTGTTCGTACACTTGTCTTAAGAAGAGAAGGTGAACTTTTGGTAGCATTTTCCCTTAAATGCTATGAAAACTAAGGACAACACTTAGTTCTAACGCTACTAATTCATGTTATGGTTTGACAAATCCAATCAAACGACAAATAGCATCAATTAATCCAAACTTATTAATAATCATAGTAAAATCTATCCTATATCTTATCAAAATTATTAAGTATTCTAAACCATATATATTTATGTCAAATTCAAATTAAGTAATAAAAATTTCAATTTTAAATTGGTTAAAAATTCTTGATCGTTACAGATTCGAGATGCAGTCTTCGCCGATCTCAAGCAATCGCTGATGTCATCGATTTCACGTAGGACTGGCGATCGAGATCCAAATTGAGATGCAATTCGTTCGCTTTCTTGTCGTTCTTCCCTTACTGTCTTCTCGTGTAGAGTGCGTGCGTGTGGCGATGCGATTTTGTAAACACAAGAGATTAAAGGCTATGGGCCGATTAAAATAGATTTAGGCTAGGCTCTGAAATAAAACTAATAGCATTTATATTTTTTAGAAGACAAAACTTAAAGAGAGAAAATGGCCTGGGCTTGTTATTTAACTTAATACGGTATTTTTTTAGAAGACAGACCACTATAAACAACAAAAATGGCCTGGACTATTTAATCTTAACTTTATGTATTTGGCTATTTAAGATGTTGAACTTATTTATTTAACTACTTTGTTTAATTAAAATGCATCTCTTGAATTATATATATATATATATATAGTATTTTTAATATCTGTCGTATCCCTCCGCACCCGAATCCTCATATTTTTGAATTTGCAGGATTCCTGTATCCTCGTACCGCGCACTCGCACCAATGCTTCCTAGGCAGAAGGGGATTGGAGGAGTGTCTGGAAATGGTCAAGCAAAGTCTCTTCTACACCCTCAAGAGAAACGGAAAAAGAGTTGTTAGAACGACAATCTGATTAATGAAAAGGATTTTATTTTTCTTCTAGATAGAAGAGTGAAAGAACTTCGAATTGGAATCACTATCAGTGACCCTCTTGATCCTGGCTTCTTTACGGAGAAAGTTTGTCTCGATGCTCAACACACTATTAAAAGCGAGCTAAGCCAGATTCCAAACCTCTTTATTCGATGCAAATGAGTCTACATCAAATGAGGCTTCAACAAGAACAAAAGCAGCTTCCGTCGATCAGACGCGATCGAAGATGTTCCTGAAAACATTAAAGTTCCACAATTTGTGGTCAAATTTGAGGCGTTTAAGTTTAGGTAGAAAGTCGCAAATAGAGTTACCAGAAACCGCTATTTCCTAAGATTCCTTAACCGTTGGAAGAAAAATATTATGTGAAGTCCATTCAATTGAAAACGAAACGAAGTTGGGCCCGACACCAAGAAAGACACAAAACTTCAGAATCATAGGAGCATGATCTGAATTGGTGCGATGAAGGTGGTCGATGGAGAAGGTGTAAGGAAGCGCAAGCCAAAGATCGTTTCCAAAAACCCTGTTCAACCTTGAGATGATCCAGTTAGGGCTTGTACACCATGTAAAGGCCGAACCAACGAAAGATACTTCAAAAAGACCCGAATGAAAGATAATTGCATTGAAATCCTGAATGACCAATCAATTAATCGAAGAGCCACCAACTTTCTCAATCGAGCAGGTAACGACATTGAAATCTCCTCCAACAAAAGAGGCACCGAAACCATAACTCGCCAAGACTAGGAGATCCTCCTATAGACTTTGGCGCTCTATATGGTCACATTTGGCGTAAACCGCCGAAAAGAAGGAAGGCGAGGCATGAGACAAAGAAACGACAACAAACAGAAGCTGGAGCAAATTGAAAACATGATGCACAAGAGCGTCCTTTCCCGAAAGGATCCAATTTTTTTTGGAGATAGTGTGTATGCCTCTCCCAAAATTTAATAGGAAGACAAGATCAGATACTAGCTCAACACCCACTAAGGGTTCCTGAAGTGTCACAATCCCAGTAGAGTGTTCTTTGGTAATGCGCTTGAGGCGCGAGACAAAGGCCTCATTACCAACGCCACGTATGTTCCAAAATAAACAGTTGACCTTGACAGTCAAATAAGATAAAGGTTACGTCCAGTCAAGCGAAACTTAAGTTCTTTGACTGCTAAGAATCGGATGCAAGTGGTTCTAGGAGTAAGACAAGAATTCTTAATTTTCTTAGATCTAAATTTGTTAGAAGGAGGACGGGCACTAGCAGATATGCTTGTTGAGAAAGCCGACGGCATAGAATCAACGACCAGGAGAGAGAGGGCCCTCGATCTATTACAATCAAGACAGAAAGAAGCGTTATCTTCAAGATAGGCTAACCGAGGGTTGGTTAACCTAATCTCTTCTACACTAAGACGAGAAGAAAACCAGGAAATCCCCGAGGAAGGGGGTGGAAGGGGAGAGAATGTCGAGACACCTAAAGAGGACGTCACAGATGGCAGTTCGGTCTCATCATTTGCAATGCTGACATGAGATTGAGCGGTATGCAACACGAAACATGACTTGCGCAAAACGGAAAAGGGGGAAAAGGCGACTCGCAGAAGGGAATGATGGACCTGCCTCCGTACACAGGGGAAGGCAAAAGAAATCACGGGACCGCGATAAAAAGCGGGTGGCTCCAGGGACGAGCACATAGTAGGGATCGGTGAAAACTACCAAAGTAAAACCAACACCTTGAAGCACAAAATGCCTCAACACAGCCCCCACAAAAAAGCCATTGCCCAATAATAAAAAAACCCACAAACCAACAAAGAAGAAAAATCACAGTGCAGTTATTGATTAGCTGAATATGATCGGAAGGGATCGAACAAAGGGATACGATAAAACGCATCCAAGGAGAAAAGGGTTCAGCCTTGACCCAAAATAGAACCCCAAACCACCAAAACAACATAAATAGGAGATGCAAAGAACAACTTAAAACCCCAAAAAAATCCAAAGAGAATATGGAGGAACAACCTGAAGCCAACGAACACCATACTAGAAAGTGTCATTAACCAACCAACAGGGCGAAAACCCAATACAAATGCAGGAAGCAGCAAAAACAATGAAAAACAAAGCGAGTAAACGAAACAATACAAAGGAGTAAAGACAGTCATCAAAGCCTCAGTTGTAGAAACCAAGTATTCCACGTTCTTACGAAGCCATTGACACTTTATTTGTCACTCCAGCAGAAACCGGCTGCAACTTATAGTCAAAACCAAGAATTGAAGCCCGCAAAACCAAACCCAAAGCAACACGAACTTTATCATTAAAAATCCTTATACCAAAACCAGCCACGGCAAACCAGCAAACGTGCAACGCGCCGATATGCCTCCCCGACATTAACCGCCTTCTGCATAGAACCATCCACTACCGTTACACCCGATGATGCCTCGCCAACCAAAAACAATGGCTGCACCCTTAGGTTATACATATTCTTTCTCCTTGAAATCACCACTTTCGATATGGAAAGTTAGCGCCTAAAGTCACATCCCCTGAGCCAGTCTCATCGACGAACAAGGCATAGAGGTGGAGCACAAGCACCCAATGAAGGCCTGGGGTCTGCTCCCTCCCTCTCCCTAATAAACGACATGGGCTCAAAAGGGTTATGAGTTTCTAATAGAGGTAGTGTACGAGCACCACCTTCGACAGAAATAAAACATTTATTAGCGTTATTCGAGTGGGGAGCGGAGTGAGCAAATTTCAAAAGTGGTCTAAAGTAAGAACGAAACCTGCCACCAGAGACAACCTTCGATGACAGCTCCCTTCTACTGACTAGCGGAGGCTAATGGGAAGCACCAGGTAGATAACAAGATATCAACTTCAGGAGGAAGCAGATTGGCGGGTGAACACTGGGCGGAGCGCATCGCCATTGGCCACACAAAAAAGAGGCAATCCACAGCTCATTAAGGTGACACTTCACCAAAAAAATGGTTTCTTCTAGCTGACGAGAAGCACCTTCAGCAGAAAAAAAAAACGGCATCGGGAAACAAACACGAACGCACCATCAACGAGGATAAAGCGATGCCTAATCAGGCAAAGCAACTCAACCTCCGTAGAAACCCGTAAAATCACTAACGACGAGCCAGACACGACAATTGAAACAATAAGCCCCGAAGAAACCCACACCGCATCAGAGATCAGATCAAGCTCCATGCAACCACCACAATAATGCCCAAAGGCTAGAAACTATAAATTTGGGTTCATAACAATCATACGAAATAAAACAAATAATCACAAGCCACTACCAAACAAGACGAAGAGAAAACCAAGATGCAGAGGAGACAGAAGATCGATTCAGGGAGAGAAACCCTAAAAATCGAAGAAGGAAAGAGCTATAGGGAGAAAATCGCTATGGAGTAACGGTTGCCATTAATAAGACTGCTTTCTGTAGAATTAATTGATAAATATGATAATAATCGTTATATATTACCATAAATAACATATTAAATGATAGTTAAACAGAAGAATTTTAAGTTCTCTCATTAATTATAAAAGTTTTCTCTCCTGTCCTTACTTCTCTCTAGATAATTTATTTTCAAATTAGCTTATCACTTTACACTTGTTTACTAATTCTCTTCCACTATTTTACATTTTTCATCATTTTATATTTTGGTACGGACGTTTTAAAGTCCACATAATTATTTAGTAACTGTTAGATCCTAACATTTTATATTTAAGTTCACATACTTAGATTAATAACAAGACCCAAATTTAAGTAATTTAATTAAGTAATATTTCTTTTAAATACAAAAGAATGATTAAAAAATAGATAAGTTCCTTATTCGAATTAGTTATGACGCTTGGACAAGATGCAAGAAGTCATTAGTTCGATTCCCGCCTTATAGGATTGAACATACATACCATGTAGTATGTTATCTACTACATAAACTTATATTTAAGTACCCAATTTCAAAAAAAATGATAAAATTATGTTTTTTAGCTCGAAATACTTACATTTTAGATTTTCTATAATCACTCAAGCCTCTCTCAATTTTTTTTAACATTTTATATTTAGTACCATATTTTATAATTAATTACATAATATTAAAATAAATAACTTTAACAAAATATTATTCACTGATCCACTTAATAAACCATATCAAGATTAACCATATTCACATAAACAAAAATGAGAAAAGCAATAATTCAAATATATAAATATGTCAATTACATAACATAAATCATTCACATAAATAACAATCATAAGTTTAAAGTTTAATTCATTTCAACATATTTATCCTATATTGCATTGTAATATCAATATCAAGTGCCTGCATTTCAAAATGTGTTTAGTTATTTACAAAACACTCCAGAATTCTACTTAACGGTGTACATATAAGTCGATATGTTTAAATTAATTATCCGATTTTGAATTTAATAAATAAGTTCAATAAATAAATTATTGTTTATTGATCTAATTAATGCTAAATATGATGTTTCAAAATGTATATCATATTCATATCGACAAAGAAGGCAAAATTAGTTTTTTCTTTCAAATATAAAATTAAATAATTCACATAATTTAAATTATATTTAAAAAATAGTAGAAATTTTTATATATTATACACTTATTTCAATATATCTATCATAAATTGAAGAAAACAATTTCAACTTCAATTACCTATGTTTTAACATTCATACAATTATTTACTGAACCTCCTTAATTTTTTCATTATACTTTATATTTATATGTTTAAACTACTCATAAAAGCTTAAATTCTAATTATTTAAGTAATTTTTCTAATAGCTCTAAATATATACATCAATTTTACCATATATGTTCATATCCAAAAGGCTAGTTTTCAATGCAACTATAAAGATGTATAAATCACTTAATATAAATTATGTATATCAGCAATGATTATAAAGTTAATTTGTAAATCAATAATGATTCAATTATATTAAAAATTTATCATATATTATATCATATAATTCTTTTATAATGTCAATAACTCTACAACAAATTTATACATTTTTCTGCAAAAAAAATTCCAGTTCTTTCTGTTTTACCATATAGTTAAATTAAGTTTGAAATTTTATATTTAACTTATTTAAACACATTATATCAAATATATTTGCTAATTCGTCGAATAAATAACTAATATAAATCAATTTTCTCATATACAACATGGTTTGAGATTTCGGTTGGTATGACGGAATTCCAGCCATGAACAGAAGAGAGCGAAGCTGTGAGCCTACAAGGAAGAAATAAGCGGTAGCCTGAAAGAAGCAATTAGGGTTTTTTGGGATTAGGGAGAAAGCAACGCAATTTTCTTTATTGGACCTTATAGCTCTGTTCTTTCTTGTGGACGTATTAAGGCAGCTTGATTAATGTACGGTTCACATTATAGTTTAGGCTTATTAATTTTGCCGCCTTTCCTCTTTTTCTAACAATTCAACTAGCATGTCATGCAGATACAAATACTGCCAAAGAGAAAAAATAACAATTAAATTTTTATGAATTTTAAAGTAATTTCCTATCACTAAAATTGTTGCATTTAGTACATAAACTTATGCTTTGTATGCATGTAAATTGAAGAAATTAAAATAAACTATCGGAATCAAAATGGTATTTTCGAAACAGAACTGAAATTTTGAAATTGTCTAATGAATGGAACCGGAACTAAAAACGGAATTTTGAATCTTGATATACGCACATACATATTATTTGTGTAAGCTATAGAACATCAATTATATATACAAACAACAATAATAATTTTAATTAATGATTTATGTATTACACATCAAAATTTATCATATATTAATAAAAATGTTCTAATTTCAATATTAAAATGATAAATACTATTTTTAATAATACTATCATGTGCAATGCACGGTTTACACACAAGTGTATGGTATTTGCGTAGCCGATCTAAATAAGGAATGTGTTTGAGTGCTTCAACCGGTAATCTTTTAGATACAAAAACTATTATAATGAAATTTTAAATCCAATTGAACGGGTTTGAAATTGAGTATCATTAATGTTCTCTTAACAAAATATTGTGTGCACAAAATTTATTTTGTAGTTATGTTTGATTTAAATTATTTTATTGTCACGACTATTTTAATAAATAACGATGTGTGTACTAAATGTTCGCACTAGTATATATAAATATCACCTAATAATAATATTAAGGCATACCAAAAAGAAAAAAGCTAAGCACACTCGCGCGTGTGCTGTACTCGTGGGCCACACTACAGAAAGTAGTGGGGCACGCAGCAAAAAAAAAAAAAAAAAAAAAACAACAACATGCTACATAAACTTATATTTAAGTACCCAATTTCAAAAAAAATGATAAAATTATGTTTTTTAGCTCGAAATACTTACATTTTAGATTTTCTATAATCACTTAAGCCTCTCTCAATTTTTTTTAACATTTTATATTTAGTACCATATTTTATAATTAATTACATAATATTAAAATAAATAACTTTAACAAAATATTATTCACTGATCCACTTAATAAACCATATCAAGATTAACCATATTCACATAAACAAAAATGAGAAAAGCAATAATTCAAATATATAAATATGTCAATTACATAACATAAATCATTCACATAAATAACAATCATAAGTTTAAAGTTTAATTCATTTCAACATATTTATCCTATATTGCATTGTAATATCAATATCAAGTGCCTGCATTTCAAAATGTGTTTAGTTATTTACAAAACACTCCAGAATTCTACTTAACGGTGTACATATAAGTCGATATGTTTAAATTAATTATCCGATTTTGAATTTAATAAATAAGTTCAATAAATAAATTATTGTTTATTGATCTAATTAATGCTAAATATGATGTTTCAAAATGTATATCATATTCATATCGACAAAGAAGGCAAAATTAGTTTTTTCTTTCAAATATAAAATTAAATAATTCACATAATTTAAATTATATTTAAAAAATAGTAGAAATTTTTATATATTATACACTTATTTCAATATATCTATCATAAATTGAAGAAAACAATTTCAACTTCAATTACCTATGTTTTAACATTCATACAATTATTTACTGAACCTCCTTAATTTTTTCATTATACTTTATATTTATATGTTTAAACTACTCATAAAAGCTTAAATTCTAATTATTTAAGTAATTTTTCTAATAGCTCTAAATATATACATCAATTTTACCATATATGTTCATATCCAAAAGGCTAGTTTTCAATGCAACTATAAAGATGTATAAATCACTTAATATAAATTATGTATATCAGCAATGATTATAAAGTTAATTTGTAAATCAATAATGATTCAATTATATTAAAAATTTATCATATATTATATCATATAATTCTTTTATAATGTCAATAACTCTACAACAAATTTATACATTTTTCTGCAAAAAAAATTCCAGTTCTTTCTGTTTTACCATATAGTTAAATTAAGTTTGAAATTTTATATTTAACTTATTTAAACACATTATATCAAATATATTTGCTAATTCGTCGAATAAATAACTAATATAAATCAATTTTCTCATATACAACATGGTTTGAGATTTCGGTTGGTATGACGGAATTCCAGCCATGAACAGAAGAGAGCGAAGCTGTGAGCCTACAAGGAAGAAATAAGCGGTAGCCTGAAAGAAGCAATTAGGGTTTTTTGGGATTAGGGAGAAAGCAACGCAATTTTCTTTATTGGACCTTATAGCTCTGTTCTTTCTTGTGGACGTATTAAGGCAGCTTGATTAATGTACGGTTCACATTATAGTTTAGGCTTATTAATTTTGCCGCCTTTCCTCTTTTTCTAACAATTCAACTAGCATGTCATGCAGATACAAATACTGCCAAAGAGAAAAAATAACAATTAAATTTTTATGAATTTTAAAGTAATTTCCTATCACTAAAATTGTTGCATTTAGTACATAAACTTATGCTTTGTATGCATGTAAATTGAAGAAATTAAAATAAACTATCGGAATCAAAATGGTATTTTCGAAACAGAACTGAAATTTTGAAATTGTCTAATGAATGGAACCGGAACTAAAAACGGAATTTTGAATCTTGATATACGCACATACATATTATTTGTGTAAGCTATAGAACATCAATTATATATACAAACAACAATAATAATTTTAATTAATGATTTATGTATTACACATCAAAATTTATCATATATTAATAAAAATGTTCTAATTTCAATATTAAAATGATAAATACTATTTTTAATAATACTATCATGTGCAATGCACGGTTTACACACAAGTGTATGGTATTTGCGTAGCCCATCTAAATAAGGAATGTGTTTGAGTGCTTCAACCGGTAATCTTTTAGATACAAAAACTATTATAATGAAATTTTAAATCCAATTGAACGGGTTTGAAATTGAGTATCATTAATGTTCTCTTAACAAAATATTGTGTGCACAAAATTTATTTTGTAGTTATGTTTGATTTAAATTATTTTATTGTCACGACTATTTAAATAAATAACGATGTGTGTACTAAATGTTCGCACTAGTATATATAAATATCACCTAATAATAATATTAAGGCATACCAAAAAGAAAAAAGCTAAGCACACTCGCGCGTGTGCTGTACTCGTGGGCCACACTACAGAAAGTAGTGGGGCACGCAGCAAAAAAAAAAAAAAAAAAAAAAACATGCCCCCCCTTTCCCCAATTACTCAGGGAGCTGGGAGTGAGCTTCCACAGTCGCGCAAGTGACTGTGGTTGCGCGACTGTGGATAGAAGAGCTTTACCAAAAATTGACTATATCCTATTCCATTCGGGTAGCATCGGAATTAACAAGAAGCATACTACCTGGGGAGCTCTAACAAATAGAACTTCAATTTTTATCATCTATCACAAATTATCATTCAGAGTTTATCACAACCTTTGGTCCTTCACTCTGTGTTATGTTAAATCCAAGATTTCATCTTCGAAAGAAAGACACAAATGTTCAATGAAAACGTCAGTATAATATAATTGTATTCAGGCTTCCCTAGATTGTAGAACAGTTCATGGCATGCCAAATTTTAACCATTTGGATTATTAAAAGAGAATTAATTAGTCATGGTGAATCCAATCTAGTTGAACTTGATTTAACGGTTGATCGATGACGTTAGGAACCCTAGCAACAAGGTGACAAGAATTTAAACAATGGAACTATTGAATATGCGGTAAAAAGGAGTTTGGTGTGAGGCGTTCCCACATTGAGAAGCAGCTCGAAACTTAAATCAAAGGCCACTTGCAGTAATTTCTAAAATGGCAACTGAAATCCACTGTAATAAGAAGTAAAATATGCAAGTAATTTTACTAGTGCCAGGCTTTCATTCTTCAACTTTTCACCTAATAACCAATACAAACAGTTACTACATACAAAGTTACAAACCATACAAGCTACAAGTCTTAAATTTAAAATTCTGAGCATATATTTTGATAAGAGATGACTTTACAGAAAAATATTCATTTTCAACTTCTGTTTCACTAATATAAACTACTTAGTACGAACTTCTTTATTTTGCAAATGCTGGACATGACACATTTATGGAAAGAAAGATATATAATGTAAAGATGCTAGTACAAGAAAGGAACTAAAATATATAGTTTCTTGCAATTAGGTATTAATTTCCTATTCTCCTCCTTGCTTTATTCCCTAGTAAACACTACTAAATTAAAGCCTCATCCTTAGTTGTATGATGGTAAGTTGTAACAAGAAGATATTGCATCAATAAATAATCATCGAAGTCTCAATAAATTTCATCATATTCAAGAAGTAGCACCATCCCAATACAGCTAGCTAAATTTAATTTTACTAATTCTCATAGCTGATATTTATAACGCGTTTAATATAACAGAACTGACATATGTCATGTTCTTCTCTGCATCATACTTGATATGGGTATAAATTTGCTGAAATGTAAAGGCATAAAAACTCTACTTGACCCTTAGTACTTAACTTTGATTAGTTATCAATGAAATTGCTCAAGTAAGTACAGAAAATAATTTTCTTGCTAAAAATGGAAACAGAAATTTAAAACACATTTTTTTTCTATTCAGTGAAAAAATAAATAAAGAAAAGATATCTCACATGCGATTGGGTGGCTTTTAAGTCAAACCCAAAATACAAACGAAAATAATCCCTTGTACCCAAATCCTCCACCCAAATCTCCCTGTCCCCTTGTATCCAACCAATGAACACCCCCTGATTTCCACCTTTTGCAGTTAAGTCCTTTTTTATCTCTGACTTAATTGTAAAATTGTGAAAATCAGAGGTTTTGATTGGATGGAAACAAACATATAAGGAAATTTGAGAACAGAGGATTTGGTCTCAAATACAAATAACGTGCAGTTTTGTATCAGTCGTTTTTTTTTTTTTAAAGAACAATTGTTGGAAATATTACATCTTTACACTACAATCTCCAATATTTCATTTTAATTCTGAAGACTTTTCTTGAGTATTTCAAAGAAACCAAATAAGTTGATATAGATAATAGAATCCTATCTATGTAAATAATTTGATAACTACCAGAAGTTCAATTTATTACAGCTGTGGTCATTCATGGCAATTTGTTAATTACTTTTACATTTGAGTCAAAATCTGAAATTTATACGCACATGTGAACGTAGATAATGGAAGACAAAAAAATACCAGCGACATGTAGTTACCTGCTGGTTACATTGAGGATAAAACTGTACTTGGTCATGAATTAATGTAACTTCATCAATGGAGGAACAGCACGGACTACATGCAAATACCTATTAGTACCTGTTAAAAAATATAGTAACAATAATTTTCATATTCCAAAAATAAAGCTAAAGAGGTGAAAAATACATACATATAGTCTAAAGTCTAAACATAAAAAGGAAGAGAGGGACAATGAGTGATTGATGGCTTTTCTCCATGTGACCAAATGTAAACAAAGCAAATGTCCAATTGGCAAGCAAAAGAAGGAAATGAGAGGCTTCCCTATCCCAGCTCAGGACATTTTCAAGTTTGACAAAAACCTTTATAATACCATAAACTAATCACATCATTCTCGCATTGCAGTCATTTCTTTAATCCCATGATAGCTGTATGCAGGCTAACTTTTGCTCTTATATATAGCCATCGTCTGTAAAGATGTTTCAATCATTCCACAGCTACTCCACTCCTCCTCTATTCTTTCCACACATCTCCTCCTGGAGAAAATAACACATTCCGACTAACCAATGTTAATACACATTGGCGACCCTTTAAGGGGTCGTTTTCTGACAACTCTGGCAGCAGCATTGGCCATTCTGGTAGCTTATAACAATGTAGGCAGTGTGTCTGCGGATCCTTATATTTACTCCTCACCCCCACCCCCTTATATTTACTCATCACCACCACCACCCGTTCACTCACCACCACCACCTTATCAATACAAGTCGCCACCACCTCCAAAGAAATCTCCACCACCTACATACCATTATTTGTCTCCACCACCACCTAAGAAATCCCCACCTCCTCCTTATCACTATGTCTCCCCACCACCTCCGGAGAAGTCCCCGCCACCACCTTATCATTACACATCTCCACCACCACCAGTTAAGTCACCGCCGCCTCCTTATCACTACGTGTCACCACCTCCTCCGGTGAAATCCACTCCACCTCCTTATCATTATACATCCCCACCACCACCGATTAAGTCACCGCCGCCTCCTTACCACTATGTTTCGCCGCCTCCTCCGGTGAAATCTCCCCCACCTCCTTACCATTATGCATCCCCACCACCACCGGTTAAGTCACCGCCGCCTCCTTACCATTACATGTCGCCGCCTTCTCCAGTGAAATCTTCACCGCCGCCATACCATTATACATCTCCTCCTCCCCTGGTTAAGTCACCGCCTCCTCCTTATCATTACGTGTCCCCACCTCCTCCAAGGAAATCTCCACCACCGCCTTACCATTATACGTCTCCACCACCGCCGGTCAAGTCACCACCTCCTCCTTATCATTATGTGTCACCACCTCCTCCAGTAAAATCACCACCGCCTCCTTATCACTATGTATCACCACCTCCTCCTGTGAAGTCTCCACCACCTCCTTACCATTATACATCTCCTCCGCCACCGGTGAAGTCACCACCTCCTCCTTATCACTATGTGTCACCACCTCCACCGGCAAAGACTCCACCACCGCCATACCATTATACGTCTCCCCCACCACCGGCAAAGTCTCCACCACCGCCTTACCATTATACATCGCCTCCACCACCGGTAAAATCGCCACCTCCTCCTTATCACTATGTGTCACCACCTCCTCCGATGAAGTCTCCTCCACCACCTTACCATTATACATCTCCACCACCACCAGCTAAGTCACCTCCTCCACCTTACCACTATACATCTCCACCACCACCAGCTAAGTCACCTCCTCCTCCATATCACTATGTGTCGCCACCTCCACCAGTGAAATCTCCTCCATCTCCTTACCATTATACGTCTCCTCCACCACCAGCGAAGTCATCACCACCTCCTTATTACTATGTGTCACCTCCTCCTCCAATGAAATCACCACCTACTGTGGAAGTGATGGGAAAGGTGTATTGCTACAAGTGTTTTGACTGGAAGCATCCAACAAAATCAAGCCACAAGAAACTCTTTAAAGGTTAGTGTCACTTTCTTAATATCTCATCGTCATTATAGGCTATTGTCATTGTGTTGTTATTGCCTGCCACAAGCCTTTCAAAACAAAATTGTTCCTTCATATGTGAACAAATAATTAATTTGAAAAGTGATTAAGGAACTAACCGCTAATAGACTACAGAGTGGTTAAGATGATGCTGAATTGATATTATATATCAATCTATGTATCAGTTCTCATTGCTTCCCCTAAGCAATTATATTTTACAATAAGAACAGCTTTAAGATAATCAGTATAACTTCACGGAAAAAGGAACCGGTTTACTTATCAGCAGTAGTAGTACACAACTACACATGCAGGGAGCATCTATTAATTGAACAATATCTAACATATATCCTGAGACAGAAGTGGTGTGCATGAATCGAATAACTTGGAGCACATGATTTACGTGTTTTATTGCGAATAGTAAGCAATAATAAAAGCATTATAGATTTAGCTTTGTTAAATAAAAGTTGCTACAGTAAAAATATATAACTTCGCTTACTGCTCAACAGTTTTATTCTCAGTTGCAAAATTACGGAAGTTTCCTAACTAACAGTTGAGATGAATTATGTTATGCTCAGGTGCCATAGTAAAAGTAACATGTGAAGCAGAGCGGAAGTATGTTGGATATGGCAAAACAAACATGCATGGTAAATACAGCGTGGAAATCAAGGGCTATCCTTACTGGAAATATGGAACCAAGGGATGCAAGGTTGAACTACATGCTTCTCCCAAGGGATCGATGTGTAACGTCAAGACCAAACTCAATAAGGATTCACCACTCAAGGTGTACCAAACTTCTCATGACGAGGTGGTGCTCAAATCCAAGTCACTAGCCTTTGCGCCTGAAAAACCATATGCAGAGTGTCACAAGCACCACCACATCTCTCCACCAAAACCAGCACCTTATTACTACAAGTCACCACCGCCACCGACATACTACTATAAGTCACCACCTCCTCCAGTGTACCACTATAAATCACCTCCACCCCCTGTGAATTCACCACCACCCACTTACCACTACAAGTCACCACCACCACCCAAAAAGTCTCCACCGCCCACTTACTATTACAAGTCACCCCCTCCACCCAAAAAGTCACCACCACCCACTTACTATTACAAGTCACCTCCTCCACCTAAAAATTCTGCACCACCCACTTACTACTACAAGTCACCTCCTCCACCAGCAAAGTCACCGCCACCTCCATATCACTACCAATCTCCACCACCACCAGTAAAGTCACCACCCCCTCCTTACTATTATCAGTCCCCACCTCCACCGGTTAAGTCACCACCTCCTCCTTATTACTACCAGTCTCCACCTCCACCTGTAAAGTCACCTCCTCCACCATACCACTATAACTCACCACCTCCTCCTGTGAAGTTCCCTCCCCCTCTATATTATTATCAATCTCCGCCACCGCCAGTGAAATCTCCACCACCACCGTATCTTTACAAGTCCCCACCACCGCCAGTGAAATCTCCACCACCACCGTACCTATACAAGTCCCCGTCACCGCCAGTTAAATCTCCACCACCACCATACATGTACAAGTCGCCGCCACCGCCAGTGAAATCTCCACCACCACCATATCTATACAAGTCACCACCGCCACCAGTGAAATCACCACCATCGCCTTATTTATATAAGTCGCCGCCACCACCTGTAAAATCTCCACCACCACCATACATGTACAAGTCGCCGTCACCGCCAACGAAATCTCCACCACCACCTTATCTGTACAAGTCACCGCCACCACCGATGAAATCTCCACCACCACCTTATCTATACAAGTCGCCACCACCACCGGTGAAATCTCCACCACCACCTTATCTATATAAGTCTCCACCACCACCAGTAAAATCTCCACCGCCACCCTATATGTACAAGTCACCGCCGCCACCAGTAAAATCTCCACCACCACCTTATCTATATAAGTCACCACCACCACTAGTGAAATCTCCACCGCCACCCTATATGTACAAGTCGCCGCCACCACCAATGAAATTTCCCCCACCACCATACCTGTACAAATCACCGCCACCACCAGCGAAATCTCCACCTCCACCATATCTATACAAATCACCGCCACCACCCGTAAAATCTCCACCGCCAGCATACAGGTACAAATCACCACCACCACCCGTGAAATCTCCACCACCACCATATCTATACAAGTCACCACCACCACCAATCAAATCTCTACCGCCACCATACATGTACAAGTCACCACCACCACCAATCAAATCTCCACCGCCACCGTATTTATACAAGTCACCACCACCACCAGTGAAATCTCCTCCACCACCGTATATGTACAAGTCACCGCCACCACCTGTGAAATCTCCTCCCCCACCGTACCATTATCAATCTCCACCACCACCAGTGAAATCTCCACCACCTCCATATATCTACCACTCACCACCTCCACCTGTAAAATCTCCCCCTCCGCCATACATGTACAAATCACCGCCACCACCAACTGCATCCCCACCTCCTCCATATGCCTACAAATCACCACCTCCGCCATCACCGTCACCTCCTCCACCTTATATATACAGGTCACCACCTCCACCTTCACCATCACCGCCACCTCCTTACCACTACAAGTCTCCTCCACCTCCAACGGTGAGCCCACCACCAGTTTACATTTACTCATCACCGCCACCACCACTTCACTACTAAGCATGAACCTTCTAATTTCTCCTTGTCAATCAAGTAAGTTAATCAATTTACATTGTCATATTCAATCAACGATGAATATCATTATGAAATACTCATAACTTTGTCCTGAAATTATTGAATTCCAGGTCATAGAATTAGAAGAATAAGTGATGGCAGGGGAAGGAGGAGGTTTATATCCCACGCTTTTCGTATCAGTGTGCAAATTTGTTTCAATAATAAAAAGCACGTGAAGAATGGCATAGAGAGAATTTCAACCTTTGACGAATTGCATGCAAGGGCCTTCATCGTGTCTGTTTTTCATTTTTTAGTTTTGACAACTAGCTTTAGGAGGAGTGGAGAGCTTGCGCACAGACCTCTAGTTAAGTGAAAAATACAACATGTTAGGTGAAAGGATTGATTGTGGTTATTGTTTCTTTATTTTCTTGGCTATCATTTAACGTTCATGGTTCATTTGTTGTTTGTATATCAATATATAGTAATTTATATTTGGCTCTCATAGATTTTCTCATAGCTTACATGCGTTTATTTTGTGTATTATAACACGATAACCTTGACTTGAAGAGAGAAATTTCGAAGTTACTGAAAGCTTATATGAATCTCTCTCTTTTGCGGCACATGGTGATAATAACTAAGATGAAAGTAACACGAAATAGCATGCTTACAGAACATATTATCGAACTTTGTCTTTTAATTTTAAATCACAGAACAGTACAATATTTTATCAATTTTATTCCAAAAAAACACGTATACGGTTCTTCTCACCTTGATCTGCTGTCAAGTAACTAATCCATTTTGGACTCGATGCGGCAAATAATTTGGGGTCCGTCTATTCGCACCCCAACATTTGCTCTTCCCACCCCAGTAATTTTTAAAAATAAATCACCCTCCGTCTTTTACTCTTGCCACCCCATTTATACCCAAATTACCCTTCCATCCCAAAATGCTAAATTTCAAGAAAAAAACATTAGCAGTCTGAAAACTATGTTGTTCCTGGGAATAGCATGGTTATTAATGTACCAACGTCACACATTGGCAATGTTCTGGAAGAATCCACGTGCATGAAAAGCATGGTCATGTTGTTTTCCACGTTCACCTATTTCTCTGCTGACCACACCCTCTGTCTATACATTCCCTAAAAACTACATGGTCCAGTATTTCAATGGCAGCACTGAGTGCTATACTGTTTATTTCCTGTACCCTGTCGACCCGATTTATGTTTTTTTGCCTGTGGCGGGCGTTATTGTTTAAACAGTCGCGCAAGAATTGCACGTTGCAAGGCTAGTGCTGGTATCTAAAAAGTTATTAGAGGGCATAATTGGTATTGAAATTTTAAATAATTAAACGGGGTGTGAAGAGAAATTAACGGGGTGGAAATAGACGAACCCAATAATTTGCTTTCTGTCGTTTAGGCGTATAATCGAACATGTAATGTGCATGGGCCATGTCCAGAACTGATATGATCGTAAAATTCGTTATAATTGCTGGGATGCACAAGGTTAAAAGTGCAGTGAGCATTAGCAGCATGTAATTGATCTGTAAGTTAAATAAATATACGGTGAAGTTGGCAATCAGTATAATTATTAAGCGCGTAATATACATTTGTTAAAATCGAAATAATCCTGCTAAATTGATATTGATGAAAGATTGAATTCAATTAACAGACAAACCTTACCACGTGATTCTACCGTCTTCGAGAGAGAAGGTCGGCTTCGAAATTGGGAGAACTTCCCTCAATTTTTCAACGACAAAATCTTTTTTCAGCCCATTTTAGTCCTTAGGCACGCAAATTCTATTTCAACTCACAAATTTACCACGTAGATCCCCAAATCACAAAATAATCGGCAAATCAACAAATTTAGTTAGTAGGCCCTTTTTTTAACCCCAAAATACCCTTCTACATAGGAAGACTATGTGGTTTTTCACTATAACTCGTAGTTGTACTACGTGCTTCGTCAAAGTACCACGTAGATGACCACGAAGGGTTACTACGAGGTACAATAAAAAACCATGTAGTGCAATTATGAGATGCTCAAAAAACTGAAAAAAAATATAATAGAAAAAGGGTATTTTGATCATCATATTTTCTTGATAAAATGAGGGGCGACTAACTAAATTTGTGAGTTGAAATAGAATTTGGCAAGCAATAATGGTGTAATTGACTTCAAAGTGAAAAAACAGGAATCAACACAATTTATGAAATAAATTAAGTTGAAGGGCACCAGGCATGTTTAAACTGAAGGACATAATTTGAATAATATTATGCCGATAGACAATGCTGAATAAAACTAGCAATTTGTATAGTGTAAAACAAAATATAATGATAGTTGTAACTAGCATTTCAGTATAGTATAAAAACCGAATATAATTCTAGTTGTATTAGCATTTTTGTTCAGTTTAATTTTTTTAAAATTTGTCCTCCAGACTAAATTTGAAATTTCATGTCCTTCAACCTAATTTATTTTTCAAAGTTTAACCTTCTCCCTAATTAATTACTTCAATATTAAAATTATGGGTTTCGCCTATTAACACCTTCATATTTGCTTTTCACATCCCATAAATCAATTAATTCTTTAAACTCCTCGTTTGTTTCAAAATTACTCATCTTCTTATTATTTTTATCTTTATTTTTTTATTTTCTATGCATTTACTGGTTCTCTTCTTTAAAGTGAAATATTTCCTTGGAACAATCCTTAACAGCAGTATGTTGTTTACATTAACGTTTCAACCGAACTTGTTATATCTTCGTACATTTTGTTTATTTTCAATTTTATTCTCCTAAAGTCAAATTTTTGTTGTTTGGATTTTATTTCAGTCCATTTAAATCATAGTGCGGGAAAACGCGTAACTCAAACATGGTTTATTATACAATCAACGCTAATGGAAGCGACACAAAATTATAAAGCACATCCAATCCAAACATCGTTGGTAATTTTTTACATGTAATATATTTAATCAGATGGTAGAGGATAAATCAGAAATTTAACAACATGATTGGAGGTGAAAAGAAATGATAGTGGTGTTAATAGACAGACCCTAAAACTTATAGTGTCATGTATACCAAAAAAAATAACTAGTTGTTAAAGGGGTAAAAAAAAATGTCAATAAAATATGTATTTCATATTATCCAGAGTCAGTTGATAGTTATATGTCTATCGAAGGTCTTTTTTTGAATGACTCTGATTAATATTAAGTTCTCGATATTTTGACCACCGTTTGGTTGTTATTTGACGCATCGTTGTTCACCCCGATGTGAAAATGCGACTTAGAAAATAATACGTCAACTCAAGAAGTTGCTGCAAAGCCATGCGTATTCATCAGGTTGTCAAAGCCACATGAAGGTAATGCTACATGAACGACATGAGACATGTCGTGTGAGCAACTTACGCCAAGCCGTGTAAATGACATAAGACAACCATTCTCGGTATTCAATACAATATGAAAGTGACCATGTCGTTATGTCCATACAATTCATGATGTATGTCGTTCACAACTTCAGCAGCAAGCCAAGTCGTCAGCATGAGTTGGCCCAAGTCAATAAATCCGCTCATGTCGTACCATTTACTATCATGCCGCAAGACACGGAATGCTTTCATACCTTATACAAGGATAAGTTGGTGATAATATGAAATCCTTGAAGCCACATGATGCCAACTGAATACATGAGCACGTGGACTACATGCAAATGTATCAGACCATTTTGTCCTTACCAGATTGTGCAACACAAGCCGTTGCAACTAGGGCTGGGTTTTTTTTCCGTTATTCCGGTTTCCGCGGAATTCTTTCCAATTATTTCCAAAAAAATTAATTTTCATCCTTGTTCATTAAACAGCGGGTAGGAAGGAAATATTTCCGACAAAAGTCGGAATATGTAGAAAGGAACTGGAAATTACCGTAGGAAATAATTTCCTTCCGTTGTTGGGCCAAGCCCGTCTAATGTTGCTGGGTTAATACTTAATACCCTAACGCGGAATCCATCATCATCTCATTTCGTTTGTTTTTTTCTTTCTCAAATTTCAAATCCGTAGAAACCCTTAAACCTAATTTCTCATTCACGATCCGAAGTTCGTATCCTTCTCACTTGTACCAGAAATGCTCTCGCGGCGCATCTGGGATTTAGGCAAAAGCCCTAATTTTACTACTTCAGGTACTCGATTTCTTTTTGGGTTTTTTTTTTCCTTCAATTCGTCTTTTGCTTTTCTTTGATTTAATGTACGGCGTAAAGTGTATAAAGTATAATTGGTATCCTAAGTAATTGAAAAGTATAGACCTGTATTTGTTCTAATCTTTTGAAAATATCGTCTTGAAGTTTATAAGCTGAGTATTCATCTTGTTTGTTATATGTGGGTATACCAGTATTCGTCTTGAAGTTTATAAATCGAGTGTGGCTTTTTTATTTCATTTTATTAAATTGTAAGCTGATGAATTCAATACTGAGAATCCGAGATTAAAGGTACAAGTTATATATTGTTGTCCACGTAAATTTATATGCTGTAAATCTGTTATGAGAAACAAGATGCCGTTCACCACATATAATAATATTGATTTTAATGCATTATTATAGCATCTTAATGTCTGATGATGCCTACTTGACTGTGTTTAACTACATATCAAGGGAAGTGAAAATTACCATTCGCCCCTTCATTTCAAACTTAATTGCTAATAAACTTGATTCCTATAAACCCCCATCAGGAACAGGTTTCACCAAACAAAACTGTAAACATATGTGGTTCCAAAAGCTCATTTTTATAAAACAAAATTTTAACACTTGTATACCATAACCAGATGTACAATCTAAATTAAAGGCTTCTGTGACCAAACCGAGCACTAGCGACAGAAGAAAACTGGTAAAAATACAGTTACTACATTTTTTGATTATACTGGTATACCCACATATAACACATTTTTGTTGTTACTGAAATTATTGTGTTAACGTCTCAAATTAACATCTTTTAATATCTTCTATTTTGACCCAGGTTTCTTATGGATTCTATTGGATCAAATGCAGCAGATGAAGTAGGACAAACACAATCGGATTCTCAAAGTCGGGCTGAGATTCATCATAGAAAGCCTATGAGGCAACCAAGGTCGATAGTGTGGGAGCACATGACTAAAATTGTCATAAAGAAAGACGATGGAGAAATCGAGACCATTGCACAATGCAAATATTGCAAAATTGAGTGTTCGGCTGAATCGAAGCAAGGAACAACTGGTTTACGGTATCATCTTTTCAATTTATGTCCAGAATGTCCTTTGTATAAAAAAAAAGAATTAGATAAGGGTCAACCTCAAGATGGGCTGAGTGGATCTTTAGTGCCACATTCTTTTAACCAAAATAGATGTATGTTAGCATTGACTAAGTTCATTATTAAAAATGAGGTATCATTTAGGATGGTTGAAAGCGAAGGGTTAAAAGAATTATTTGCTGAACTTCAGCCTAGGTTCATAATACCTGATAGAAAGAAATGTGTCATGACTGTTTGGGATTTATTTACAATAGAAAAGGCTAAATTAAAAAGTGTGATAGGGGATCAAAGGGTTAGTATTACCACTGATACATGGACTTCAGTTCAAAATATTAATTACATGGTAACTACTGCCCATTAGTGACTGGAAATTGCACAAAAGAATCATAGCTTTTACAAAAATCAATAACCATAAAGGTGATGAGATCGGAAGAGTGTTAGAGAACTGTTTGAATGAATGGGGAATAGATAAAAAATTTACCATCACCGTTGACAATGCTAGTGCTAAAGATACTGCAATTGGTTACATAAAAAGAAGATTAGAATATTCTAATTCTTTATTGCTTAATGGAAGATATTTACATTTGAGATGTGTGTGTGTCATGTCTTAAATTTAATAGTTAAAGATGGACTGAAATTTTATTGTGAATCCGTCGAGGGAATTAGAAACTTAGTCAAGTATATTCACTCATCTCCTTCTAGATTAGACAGATTTAGATATTATTCTAACTTGATGAATAAAGATAATATGGCTATTGTTCCACTTGATGTACCTACGAGATGAAATGCTACATTTAAAATGCTTGATATTGCTTTCAAGTTTAGAAAAGTGTTTGATAGGATGTGTATAGAAGATGAATCGATTAAAGCTTATTTTAGTGAGAAGGTCAAAGATAAAAAGAAAAACTTGATAAAAAGAACGGGACCTCCGAAAGAAGAGGATTGGAAGAAGCCGAGTTTTAGTCAAGTTTTTAAAGGGATTCTATGAAACTATGATGAAACTTAGTGCAAGTAAGAGTGTCACTTCATCATTAATTTTTTATGAGGTTATATTGATTCAAGAAGCAATTGAACAAGCTAGTGATAATATTCATGATTCTAATTTGCAAAACGTAGCAAAATTGATGAAGGTTAAGTTTAACAAATATTGGGGTAGCATCGAAGTGATTAATAAAGTTGTTTTTATAGCACATGTTTTGGATCCAAGGTATAAATTTCAATCTTTGAAGATCAGTTTTCTTGATATAGGTTGGAGCAATGGTAAGGTAAATGAGTTTGTCAATGTTATAAAACATGCTTTAAATGAGTTATACAATGAATATAGAAAAAGCATGAACATACCCAATATAGTTGGATCTAATGTGGTGATTGGAATTGAAGAGATCGATGAACAAATTGATGATGATGTTAGAAGTAGAAAGATAAGAAGACTTCAACAAACAAGAAGAGAAGAACAATCAAATGAGATAACTAATGAGGTTGATCGATATTTGAATGATCCATTTGAAAATCTTATGAGTAAAAATTTCAGTTTGTTAGATTGGTGGAAAGACAACCAAATTAAATATCCCATACTTTCCAAAATAGCCAAAGATATACTTGCAATTCCTAGTTCAACCGTTGCTAGCGAAAGTGCATTTAGTCTTGGTCGGAGAGTCATTAATCCATTTAGGGCATCATTGGCTCCTAAAATGGTTGAAGCATTGATGTGTCTTAGTGATTGGTTGAGAGCGGAGAACTTTAATTTTCATCAAATTCACTTTGAAGAAGATGTTGAGTTATTCATGGATACAGAGACTATATGTGAAGGTAAACAAAATTCAGTTCAAATTAGTAGGTTTTTTGTAGCTGTAGGCCCCATAATCAATATTAGATGATACACTTTAATTACTATATCAATGAAAAGCTTATAGAAGGTATGAAATGCTACTCTTTCACTTTCATAGACAGTGTAGATAAATTTATAAATATATACATATCTGGTAACAGTTTGTGCTGATGTTTCTGTTTGTTCTGCTGATTATGTTTATATCTTAATTACATTTCTGTATTGCATCATTTTTTTATAGGGACTTCATCTTTATCGCTGGGGGCATCATCACAGCAAAATCAAGGAGAATGAAGAAACTCTAGACAAGAGCTTTTGAAGGCTACAAAATGATTTATGATTATTGCAAGTATTATTGCTCACATTATGATATTACTTTTTGGTGTGTTTGCTTATACAGAGCAGAATCTACCCTGTGTGCATTCAACTCTTGATCAAGGTTTACTTTTCATGTGCAGAGCAAGGAAGATTCTAAAGAAATGTGTTATTTTGCAGCAAGTGTTCATTCGTGAAGAGCATTGGTGTTTATTTAAGAATTGTAACCTGTTTAAATTTATATGCAGTTACTGTGAGTTTGTTGTGGCAGTTTTGCATCATTTGTTACTGATTTTCCAGTATATGATGCAGTTTTTTCATTCTTTACGGCAGATTTGTGCTTTATATGATGCAAATATTAGACTAAGTGAATGATTGTTCCCTGAATGATACATGTTAGGATACAGTTTATGCATTTTTTGTGGCAGTTTTGCATTATTTTTTGCTGTTTTTCATGTAAATGATGCAGTTTTTTCATTTTTTTACTGCAGATTTGTGCTTGTGCGATGCAGATTTGTGCTTATATGATGCAGTTTTTTCATTTTTCCTTCAACCGTTTGCTGCGAAATGCCCAAAACTCAATTTAAGGCGCATTCTTCTTTTGAAAATTTATTGTTGGAAAAATACGGAATTCCATTTTTCCTTCCGTTTCTTCCGGTTTCCGCCTATTGGAATTCCGGGGTTAACGGTACGGAATTCGAAACAAGTATTACTTTTCCGATAACAATCGGAAGAAACGGAAAACGTGCCGGTTGGTACGGAAATTTTCCGTCCCCACCCCTAGTTGCAACCATGTCGTGTATGTAAACCTGTTGAGGCCATGACGTTGAATACCTTCATGGCGCCGTAAGCCGTCATTTGAAGCATGCCGCAATCTCATTCAGGCTACCAGTACACATGGCAAAAGAGAAGGTGTTGGGCCATTGCTCACGTTATGAGCTCAGGTGGTCCCAATTCAAAGAAGACATGGTACAATGAATTAACTGTGCATGCTTCATTTTAGTCGTAGGACATAAAAAAATCAGCATCTCGTATTGATTTGGGAATGAATGCAAAGTTGTTTGCATAGAAACTGTGAATACAAATGCTTAGCCACGTGTATTTATTCATCTTCTATCAAAGGTTCAGGGCCGGTTCTTGGACTTTTGGTATCCAAAGCGAAAAATAAAAATGAGGTCCTTCCACAAAAGCTAATGTATATGTTTTTTTTTTTTCTAAAAATATTTTAGGAGATGAGAGTTTGATGATTTCACAGTTAAGTCTTATTATGAAACAGTAACATGCCATCCACTTTAAATATACACACATTCTGTATTGATGCTGACATAGGAAGAAACCATTGTTGTATGATTTATGTGGTTACCAATATCTATATGAAAGCAGAGGTAATTTATATGGAAAGTTATATGTATAAAGTTCACTATTAAAACAATGAGGTAATGCGGTGCATAATGAAAAATGATTTATACGTAGGTGATTTATACATATTTTAAACAGTACAGATGTTTTACAATTATTTGCAAATGCATATTGATGATAACATTGAGAAGAAGTGTTCAATAATGTCAAATGCTACAAAATTTTCAACTTGAATTGCGATCGCAAAATGTATTGATAAGACATCTTTAAAGGACAAAGGATATTTATAAGCAGTATGAAACAGTAGAATCATGAGCAAAATTGTTTACAAATGATTTGTGTAAAAAAAAAAAAAAAAAAAAAAAGGAATATTGAAATGGAAAAACCGTTACCATCTTGATTTGGTATCCAGATAATAGTATTTATATAAGCTGATTACAGAGACACATTTGGATTGAAGGAGTTGCTCTTAATGGTGGACCACAGGCAAGTGCAGAGTTTAAAATTCAGACAATGATATCATTTCGTTATGAGTACACTTGCTTGCGCAATTGAAATTGTTGATGATGTAGATGCTGCTATTGACTAATAGGAGTTTGTTGACACCATACATTCATGGTCACACACTTTAAATAATGTCAACAAACTAGCTTTCGCTATTGACCATATACATAAATATGAAGGTGAGTTTCGAAACCGCACTGAATATTTTGAACTTAAAATGTCAATCAAAACCTGTTTTATGGCACAGGTGATGATAACTATCAAATTAGCTTCACTGTTTTAATGATGTGCTAGTACTGCTCTAATATGTTTTTTGGGACTCCGATGTGTTTATAGTGCTCATATGGACAACATTATCACTGAAGAAGCTGCTGTTGTTGAAATTTTTCTTAATCGAGTAGAATGGTATGTTTTTTCCTTCTCACTTTAGTTTATTTATGTGAGTCAACAATGATGACACCGTATAATTCGAGAGCGAGTTTGTTCACACTTTTTATGGTAGTGTGAACAAAACACTGGTTTTCATTGGTGGAAATCAGGAGGTCCGTATCGGTCCTTCTTATTCCCACCAATCAAAAGTAGTGTTTTGTTCATTCTACCAAAATGTAGTGTGAACAAACTCACATTGGTATAATTCTACTATGACTCTGATCCCTGTTAATAATTACTCATAGTTACATTCAATACACTTTTTGTAGTTCAGTCTATTGCACTGTCTCTTGAAATCACATGAATTTTCTGAAATTTGATTTTTCCTCTTCTGTCTGATATATTTATGAAGAAAAAAGCTTCAATTAACAGAATTATAGAATTGTACATTTTGTGTGTAAAGTTTATTGCTAACTCTACCTTAAGAAAAATTTCTCATAGAAATAGATTTACAGTGGTTCTTAAAAAGTAAGTTTCAGGAGTGGAGCTACCAAATAACACGTTTATTATCGAAAAGTTGTTCCTTACACATGAGTTAACAAAACGGAGTGAGCCTTTTCTAAAATTTAAGCTTACACATCAAAAAATCAATCAAAAATTTGCCAGAGATATCGACAAACGTTGGGAGATAATATTCTTTCTATAGCTACTAAGCCCACAGATATAATTGACTGAACAACGATCACATCTCAATTTTTCAGCAATCAAAATTTGAAACTAGTAATCAGATTGGTTCTTTTATCCTTACATTTTTGTTTTCGCACTTGTATTCATCTTTTAACCTTCCAAGTTAAAAACATTAGTCCCATCACAGTATAATATTTTTAGTTAACAAATATTTGAAAATTTAGCAGTTTGAATCTGGCTTCTAATCAACTTCATTCAAATTTAATTAGAAACTTGAATTTGGGCTCTGAGCTGAACTCCATTGTAATTGAGAAAATCATTTTGTTCATGCTTAAACTAAAATATTTCAAGAAGGTAATTTCATTCTTCAATTCGGTTATTTATACATGAAAATGATGGAGTAAGATATAAAATGAAGTTTTCAGTTGATAAACGTAGGAAGAAGAAACCCAAGCATCAAAATCGATTTCAAACAAATGAATTATAACCATCGAAATAAAAATCAATTGTAACAACCCTGAATTTTGGGGCCAATTTAAATTTTATTTTAAGTAATATTAAATGAGTTTTGATATTTAGAATAATCTATTTTAAATAATAATGATCACAAATTTGGATTCTGTGACTGTTGGGATTCTGTGGTTTATGACATTATATTTCCGCTGCTATAATGTTATTATTCTATGGTATTTCCTCTGCTATGTTGTATCAGTGATATGTATTGTTATATTTATGTTGTATTCCATATGATTATTCCTTACTTTCACCCAGTGGAGGTTTGGGTTTATCACATCAATGCTTTCACATACATATATGTCAATTTGATAACTTACAAGGGACAAAAATTCCAGCAAAGAACAATACATTCAGAATATGAAATCTTTGAATCACGATTAATGATTTAAACTCAATTTTGAGTAAAATTTAAACCTTAAGATTTACATTTGTACTATGTTTTCATGCTTGAACTTGTTAGGGTTGATGGTTATTGAAGCTGCTAGTTAGGCTCCTAAATAAAAATCCTACGGTATGTAGATTTAGCAAGCACCTACGTGGATTTGGCCATATATTGTGCCCAAAAAAACAAATGAAGGCAGCAAAGTAAATATCATCAGTACACATTTCAACAACCAAAGTGCAGTCCAACTTCAAAGGTTCAAACATACCAGGAATGGTACACATGTATGGTACAAGTGAACCTAGTGCAAGGGCTTCACAAACCAGTTCATGAATTGATGCAACATATGCACATAGTAAATGAAGACAAGCTCAGAAATGCAACCTAAACTGATACAGGGCTCCATATGAGCTACTCGAGGTAATGTTGTGTGTGATATATGAACTCAAAACGCGCCAAGGCAAAGAGACATGAAACAGCCAAGGTTCATAAATCAGTGCACAAGCAAAGGTAAAAGAGACACGCATAATAGGGTGCACACATAGTACATGTTCAAGTTGATCAATAGAGATGCGAGCAAGATCGAAGCACACAGTAAAACAGGAGAATGGTACATGGTCGCAGCAGATGAACAACCAAAATCACACTAACCAAGAGCAGCTAAAGGCATTCAGTTCATCTGAAAAAGACCAAGACAAAGACACAAACAATCAGTTAACATGTCGAGCAAGGCCAAAAATCAAATTAAGTCTACCAAAAGTCAAGAACGAAAATCAGAGAATCAACATTCAAGTATGCACAAAATATAGTCAGATATATTTGAATATACATCACAGAAGAACAAGCCAAGTTTAGTACCACTCGTCCATTAGAAAATCCACAACCGTATCAAACTCTAAAAACTTCAAACTAGAACTATACACCAAAATATAGCAAATCAATTCCTATATAGCATCTCATATCATCATCGGCAATATTTATTATTTGAGTTCAACCAAAATGAAAGAGCTAAAAAAATCATATAAGTCACATATCAAATCTTAACTAGAATCATCTGAAGTCAAGTTCGAGCATAAAATTCAAAATGGCAAGAAATCATAATGGATACAATTGAAGAACCACTCGACTTGTTGAGGGTTCAGAGAACAATCAAAAGCGGCAGGTAGAACAATAATCATCTAACAATTAAGCATTCAATTGAAGAGTCGAAGAAACGATTTTTATTTCAAAGCTTCAATTGGAGTTTCAATAAAAAGCAAATGAACAACTCTAACTCGAGAAGACGCTGGAGAAACCTAATCGAAAGGGAGAGAGTATTGAAAGAGCATTTCTCGTTTACAAAATAAGTAAGAAATGAGGGAAACAAAATGAAAATAAAGAGGAAAACAATTCAATCGGACGGAGAAATACTTTTGAGAGCGAGAAATGAAATGGAAAAGAAGACAAGAGGGAAATAAGAATATGCGGCCATGCAAACCAGCGAGAGGAAACCAAAATATTCATATGGGGTCAAGGTAAAATTTAAACAATTTAAATCTAACAACAAATAAAATATTGTCCGAATGACAAACATGAAAATAAAAATTTGACGGATTGTTCAGACAACAAATAAAAGAATTCGTAAAATGTTTTATAATTTAGTTCCCTAACAAATACGCGGCTCAACTTAGAAAGTTAGAATGATGGCTTCTTGCAGTTAATTTGTTTTTTAACTAATATTTCCTCATTATTCAATGGACAGAAAATATCAACTGTTCATAATATGGAAAATAATGAATATTAGAAAACATGGATGAATACATCAAAAGAAAAGGGTCACATACAACTCTCACCAAAAACAGGGACATGTTGAAAACTCAAACATATCAACTTAACATAATGCACAAAATGTTATGTAATGACGGTAGGAACAAAACTCCTTCCTTTTCACGCATATGAGCTGGCACACAGCTCTCATATAACAAAAGGAATCCCTTATGTTACGTGCCTACCAACTCATATTTGTACACAACTCCTTCAATTTATTCCATGATGTGCGACTATTAATTCCAACCAGTCATTCCTCCTTAACAAGGTGCGAGGCAATCATAACAGTCTCCCCCTTAACTCGCATCCTACGAGTATCTTTTGAAAGCACTGTCTTCCCCGCATGACCCAGTCCGTTACCTTCGGCTCCGATACCATGTTAGAATTTTTTTGATATAGAGAGGAGGAGAGAGGTTAAACGTAGAATAATTGAATGACTACATTGTTATTGCTTCTCTTTTCTTTATACCACAAAAGAGAGAATACAATTATATTTATAACACAACAAAGATTCTAGACTCTTCTTCTCTAGATTTTTCCTTATCCTCTAATTTCTAGATTTGCCTTAATAAACCATTCCCTAGATAATTCTATTACATATATAATAACTCTAATATTTATTACCATTTTATCCTTTCCTAAATACAATAATTAAATCTATTCCATAATTTATGTTTCCTTTTAAAACCAAGCTTACTTTCAGCATTCCCCCCTTAAACTTGGTTTTATTACTCCAAACAAATTCCTTGATTCAAGGTTATTGAAATAATAAACGAAACATTTCTCTTCGATTTGTGATGCACTTCTCATCACTTTCAATTGTTGAAGCACGTCTCTTCAACTCTACTCTTTGAATATTGGAGCACTTCTCACTCACAACTCTAAAATAAACTTTCTTCCACGGCCACTTGTGTCATGTTCTCTTGCTCTTCATCTTTGAATCTACAATTCCTTGCCATATGCCCAAAATTTTGACACTTGAAACACTTGGGTTTTCCCCTATGCCAATAATTATTTTTTTCATGACCAGATTTGTTTGCTTTTGTTGTGCTTCAGCTGGTCCGACTTTGAATTGTTAAAAAACTTTTTTTTTTCTCTCTACAGATCTCTCTATCCCTTCTCATCAACTTAGCTCTGATACCACTGTTATGTAATGACGGTCGTGGGACTATTAATTCCAATCCGTCATTCCTCCTTAACAAGGTGCGAGACAATCCTAACACAGAAGTAGGCCAGAATGAGAGATAAATGAGCAAAACATGGTTCCGTCACTATGAAAAAAATGTGCATTACGGAAGGAAAAAAGTTTGTTGCACTGTAACAAAGTTCATATAAACTAAGCACGAATTGCTTGTAGGACTAAAGGTTGGAAAAGAAGAACATACTTAACAAATATAAAACATGGAAAGTATAAGATCATTTGATTTTGGCATAATCATTAGGTAGGCATGAATTACAAATAATCAGAAAAACAGACATAAAAACAAAAATCAAACATGAATTATGAAAAAAATCCAATTGCAAAAAAATATTGTTATTCAAATGTCTTATTCATGTTTTGCTAAACATCAAGTTGTGTTGAAACACCTACAAATGTTCTGGAAAGCAAAAATACATGGTGCAGACTGTGCAGTAAACGAAGCAACTGTATTAGAATGAACAGGCTTGAAAATAAGGACATTTCACACCTCTTAATTTAGGGTGAAGAAAGCAAATTCAAACCGACGACAATAAACATTTAAAAACATGACACCAAGTCAACAAAAACAAAAAAATTCACCTCAACCACTGCTAAAATTATACGGTTTAGCCGTATATATGTTATTTCCGCCATTGTAAAATGATGCATAATTAGCATACGCATTGTGAATAAAATAAAAAAAGTAAAATATTTCGTATTGCCCTTCCTGCAAAAATATATCTCTCAGTTTATGGTTATGTTTTTTTTCTAATTTGTTTTCCAACCTTTTTTTCATTGTGCCAAGGCTATCAGAAACTGAATATATATACAGGTTGAAAAAATATTGATGAATAAATCAAATAAAATAAGCAAAACATCATAGGAATCGCATATAAATTTTTTAAAACATAAGCAAAGATGTACATGGTTCTCGGCTATTTGATGGTCAGTAAAATGCATTTATTGCATACCCACATACAAAATTCATATTCATATTTGCATCAGACATAGCACAAAGGATACTATTTAATATACTTCACATGAAAAACCTGTTTCAAAAATCCTATACCGAAAATAATTTGTTCCAAGATAATTTATTGAACAAATGATTTTTGCACATGTATATATATAATCATGTTGTTTCATTATTATTTATACACAACATTTATCTTAACCAACATCAATGCTCATGCCTCTTATACATCTATGAGCGAATATTTCCACCACTTCTCCGCTGTTTTGTCAATCTACACTGCATTTATTTTTGCTATTACTTTGGCAAGTTCCATGGACATGTGTATGAAAATATCGCTGGGAAAATACGATGATCTAAATTAAACACACTCTATTTTTCACTAGTTTCTAGTATGAAAAACTATAAGATGTGCAAACAGGAAGCAAAGCAAACAAATTACCAAATGAGCGTATATGAAACAAAACAGTGAAAATCGGATAATTTAAGAAAATCTGTGTATTTAGTTTATTTTATAATAATATACAGATTGTCTTAGAGAATTAAAGGATTCTGAACAGTCCACAACAATCGTGCAAAACCCAAACAAATATTCAGCAAAAACAAACTCATAAATTCAATAACATTTAATAAATTCTAAAACCACTGATCAAATAGTTTTCAAAATTAAGAAAATTCAACAATTTTCGTGGATTCACAAATTACAGAAAACATCAGTTTACTATGAAGTCCAAATATTATGAACTTACACCAAATTCACATAGGTTCGATTTTTATATACAAAAGCATATTTTTAAGTAATAGACTCGAATATACAATACATGTATAAAATTAAAGCTCGAGGAATCTTTGTTGAGTTTAGATACATAACAGTCCATTTATGACAAATCATCTATGGAAAAAGTTCTGTGTATTAGGGAAATCGACTTTAAGTATAGCTCACATCTTGGATACTGTTATACATGGTGAGTAAATAAATATTCTAGATGAACAAAACGAATATACAATACATGTATATAGAGTTCCCATTTCAATTGACAAAAAGCAATATTGCAAAATACTTGATAAAACAAATCCGGGACATGCATATAAAAATATTGCTGAAAAAGTACAATGATTTTAAATTAATATATACTTTTTTTTCATTTGTTTTTAACATGAGAACTAGATATGTGTTGGTTGGGGGTAGAGGGCTTTTGACGGCTTTTGGACAGTGAAATTCCAATGATTTGAGGCGCCTCTTGATGGCTACGGTGGAACCGCAGCCGTCCTGTGTATGGTGGAAGCTATCGGAAATGGTGTTGATAGCCGTAAAAAATATACCGACGGAATTGTCAAAAAGTGTGATGAGAAACAGTTATCAGATCCCATTTTGAGGGTAATTTTCATTGGTTCACGACAACCATCGACAGTTGCTGGCTGTCGGAATTGTTGTTATTCAATGCTTCCACAACATTTATAAATATAGCCTCCATTATTATATACATGTAATTACTATGAAACATGCTTCTGCATAGTTGTAAGAAAGCTAATATCTATCCATTATTAAATAACTAATGTAGATAGAACTATAGCCGCTGCAAGGTGTATTGTATAATTTTTCCTGAATTAAATCAGAGATACAAATAACGTGTTTTATCAATATGTATGCTCATTTATACTTTGTGGCATTTTATTTTTGTATACAATATAAATCCATATTCGAAGTTGAAATTAACAATCTCTATTTTTTCTCAAATTATTATCATATCTTCGCACAAGTAAAAATAGAATGATTGCACAATTTATGATTAATATTTATGGGATATTTTATTTTATTTTATTAATTTTATATAGAAATAGGTTTATACAAGGTATTTTAATATATATATTTTTTTTCATTGTTTTAGATATGTTATGAATAATCTTTTTATTTGGATCAAAAGATCAATATATACCAAAAATGAAGGAAAAACGTCTTTCTTCCATGGTTCACAAAAACAGACCGAAAGAGCACGGAGTGCGCTTACAACTGGGACAAAACTGAGCTCACTACCCAAAAGACAAGCAAAAAAGAAAAAGAAAATACAAACCAGTGGAATACAATGCCAATAGGACTAACAATCCGTGCCACCGACTTCCCTCGACAGCCACGTGACATAACAATGCAGGACTTGTCTGAGGAAATAAAATGAAATGAGTAGACCACATCTCGGACAAGGCAAATAGCGGGCATCAGAGACACCTCCAAGGACAGGAAGTGCTGACGAAACAGCAGCCAACCTGCTCCATCTCCAGAGACCAAAGTCAAATCCAAACAATCATCCAAGCCCAATATCCATCGAGCACCTAGACTGCCGAAAGCGTCTCGAAGGAAACGGAAGAATAACCAACAATCAAATGAAAAACTCCAGCAAATCAACAGATCAAAACCAAGAACCTTAAAAAAAAAATCATCCAAGCCCTTCCTGTGGTCTAGAACGTAAACAGATATCTAAGGACTGAGCAAGCAGGAAAGACGATGGGTTGAGGTTCCCGCAGAAAGGTCTACCATGGAACACGATGTGGATGTCCGACAAAACTCGCTTGATTACAAGACCGAAAGAGATGGCAGAGTCATCGAACACCGACTTGTTTATAGCACACCAAAGATGCCAGCAAACAAGACAAGAGACGAGTTGAAAAAAGAAAGATCAAAGGTCTTTGCTCTTTCCCCTAGCCAATCAAGAACGGAGGGCACCCAAGAGGGAAAGAAGCAAGAAATTGATGCCAAGCATAACCCCAAAATACACTCAAACAGCAAAGAGGCCGACTCCCTATCGCATAAAAGATGCATGACGGTTTCTATTGGTCCGGCCCAACAACGACAACGGGATACAACTGGGATACCAAGACCCAGGAGGTTAGTGTCTAGCGGCAGAGCTTCGTGGAGAACTTTCCACATAAAAATCGAAATCTTTAAAGGAATCCGTTTGTCCCAAATAAAAAAAAGTTCGGGTTTCTAGGCACTAGGCACGGGGTACCAATGGAGCTCCATGCCGCTAGAAGAGAGAAAGGATTTTCATTTCAATGGAAGCGATGACCATGGCGATCGGAAGCAGCCTTGGACGATTACATACGCTTCCAGGTTTCGCTAGCGTAAGAAGGGGTCCCGGAGAAGTCAGAGGATTGGAGTGTTATGTACTTAGCGTCGAAGAAAGAAGCCTACAAGAATCATTAGAATGAAATACGACCTACAATTTACATGCATGCTATGCAAACGTCCTGGGATTTGCGCAGGCCAAGGCCACCTTCGTGTCTAGGAAGGTAAATAAAACTCCAAGATATCTAGTGATGTTTCCGAACATCATCATGGCTATCCAAAAAAAAAACAAAGCCAAAGAGTTATAGAACCGAAAGAATGATCTAGTTGGAGTCATAGCTACAACGACATGAGAACCGATAGAATTAAGAACCGACTTGATGAGAACGAGTCTATTAGCTTGAGAAAGAAGAACAATGTTCCATTTGGAAATCCCACCACTCACTTTATCGATGAGGGGATCGAATAAGGCGTTGATCTTACGCGCACAGAAGAGCTGGATACCAAGATAAAAAGGGGAGGGAAGTATGCCTAAACCCAAAGAATGACGATATCCAACTAATCTTCTGAGCAATGGTGGAGTAGTATGCCATGAAACAGTTCTTTGAGATGATCATCTTCCCAGACCCAAGTTCGTAAAGCTAAAGAAATACCAGGTGACGAACAGATTGGCGACTGCCATTAGTGAAAAATGATAATGTCGTCCGCGAAAGACGGAAGAAATAACAAAACAACCAGAAGGGATGCCGAAACACTTGATCCGCCCAGCGGTCGTAAGAGTATGGACACCACAGACCAGCGTCTCAGCGGCGATGACAAACAACGAAGGAGATAGGGGGTCACCTTGCCTCAAGCCCCTTCCCGAAAGAAAAAAAGCCTTTAGAGGCCCCGTTAATCAAAACAAAGAACCAACAGCTAGATATAAGACGCCAGATAAGGTCAATAATAGTTTCAGGGAAACCAAAAGCACAAAGAGCACGATGATGAAGGACCAGGGCATTCGATCGTAAGCTTTTATCACATCAATCTTGATGACCATGTTAGAAACACGCATCTTCTTATCTATTTGAGGAATTAATCCCTGAGCAAGTAGGACATTACCAAAGATAGGTCGTCCTCTGATGAAACCTGCTTGGGAAGAAGAGATAATATGATTATGATCTAATAGCAGAGCGATCATGTTAGCCAGTATCTTGGAAATGACTTTGTTGGAGACGTTGCAGAGACTAATAGGACGGTAGTCAGATCAAGAAAGAGGAAGATCGATTTTAGGGATAAGCACAAGGTTTAAAGAGGTCCAGCTCTTAGAGAACACTCCCCTAGAAATGAAGTACTGAATCGCATGGACGAAATCTAGATGGATGATTCCCCATACGAATCTGTAAAAAGTCCCGTTGAACCCATCAAGACCGCAAGCATTATCCTTGCTAAGGGAGAAAACAGCCGAACTAATATCCTCTAGCGAAGGGAGGGAAGAGAGGCCAGTCGCCTCAGAGGACAAAACCAGAGAGGGGATATGGAGTAAAGCTACAGGATCTTGAGGGTTAGCGGAAGGGGATCAGAGGAGTGATTGTAAATAGTCAAGCAAAGTCTCTTCCACACCTGTAGGAGAGATGGACAAAGAGCCGTTAGAACGACGAATCTGATTAATGAAAGGGATTTTAGTTTTCTTCTAGACAGAAGAGTGAAAGAACTTCGAATTGAAATCACCATCGATGACCCACTTGATCCTGGCTTTTTTACGGAGAAATTCCGTCTCGATGCTCATATCACTGTTAAAAGCAAGCTAAGCAAAATTCCAAACCTCTTTATTCGATGCAAACGGGTCTGCATCAACTAAGGTCTCCACAAGAACAAGAGCTTCTTCCGTCGATCAGACCGGTCGAAGATGTTCCTGAAAACATTACAGTTCTACAATTTAAGGTCGGATTTGAGGCGTTTAAATTTTAGGTAGAAAGTCGCAATAGGGTTACCAGAGATCATTATTTCCCAAGATTCCTTAACCGCTGGAAGAAGAATATGATGTGAAGTCCACTCAATTGAAAACAAAACGAAGTCGGGTCCGACACCGAGAAAGGCACAAATTTCAGAATCATAGGAGCATGATCCGAATTGGTGCGATGAAGGAAGTAGATGGAGAAGGTGTAAGGGAGCGCAAACCAATGATCGTTTCCAAAAACCATGTGCAACCTTGCGATAGATCCAGTTAGAGCCTTCTTGGTCGTTACACCATGTAAAGATCGAACCAACGAAAGAGACTTCGGAAAGACCCGAATTAAAGATAAAAGCATTGAAATCCTGAATGGCCAATCGAGTAATCGAAGAGCCACCAATTTTCTCAACCGAGCAGGTCACGACAATGGAATCTCCCCCAACAAAAGAGGAACCGAAACCACGACCCGCCAAGGCGGTGAGGTCCACTCACAGACCTTGGCGCTCTATACGGTCACACTTAGCGTAAACCGACGAAAAGAGAAAGAAGACGAGACAGGGGACAAAGAAACGGCAGCAGACAGGAGCTGAGGTGAATCAAAAACAGGATGCACAAAAGTGTCATTGCTCCATAGGATCCAAATTGTGTTGGAGGCAGTGTTTATGCCTCCCCCAAAATCTAGTAGGAAGACAGGATCAGATACCAGCTCAGCACCCACTAGCACTAGGGGTTCCTGAAGTGCCACAATCCCAATAGTGTTTCTTGATAATGTGCTTAAGGCACGAGACAAAGACCTCGTTACCAACGTCATGAATGTTCCAAAATAAACAATTGAGCTTGAAAGTTAGATAAGATAAAGGTTACTGTTAGGGAACGCGGAAAGCGGATCTTAAGGCAAAACAAACACTAGAAAGAGGGTGAATAATGTTTTCAAGGAATTCATGGAAATCTTAAACTTATATGATTTACTAGATGAATCACACACAATAGAGATGATCACAGACACAGAATCAAACGCAAACACAGAAACAAATAAATATAAAATGCAGAAAAAAAGGAAAGAACACACTAGATTTTATACTGGTTCGGATTACTCCTACGTCCAGTCCAACGCAACGCTTATTTATAAGATTTGAACGGTTGTAACGTTTCTAGAATGTTACAAATAGTGAAAAGACACTTCCTTTGAAAATTGAATTTCTGACAGTTGTATGTCGACATACCCATATATACATGTCAACATATATACATATTTTTTATTTTTAAAACCTATTTTTCAAGTGTTTGATCATATATATTATTCTGAAAATTCTTGAGTTAAAACTTAATGATGTAAATGAATATTCTAAAGTGTAAAATCATATGAAATCATAATTATATATTATATAAACATTTTTATAAAATTATAAAGTTTAAAACTATAAACCATAAGATTATAGGGCTATATATATATATATATATATATATATAAACTTATATCTAAAATTTCAAATTTATTTGAAATCATAAGTAAGACAGAATTTGAATTTGAACCTGGAGTGTTATTCAGAATCTTACATATAAACTAGACTCTATTACTATATATTTTTTGAACTCTTGATAACTTCATAACTTGATTACTCATGAGTCTTGAATCTTTACTGAATCTTAAATCTCTTGAAACCCTAAAACTGTAAAGTCTTAAGTATTTAAGTCATGTATACAAATCATGTATGTGTGTGTGTGTGTGTGTGTGTGTGTATATATATATTCTAGATAGAGATGTTAGTATATATACATTCATATTGAAATAAAGTTATTGTCATCAAAACTCAATTCTCCAATAATCTCCCCCTTTTTGATGATGACAACCTTAGTTTATAAAATATTCATACCTGTTCATTTTGATCCTTCTAATACTCCCTCTGTCATCATGAATTCTATATACTCCCCCTTAAACTAAGCCTAACTAATCCTTATTTTATAATTTCTTCCCCTTTGTCAGCAACAAAAAGAAATTCCAAACATACTCCCATAAATCATATATATATCTATATAATCTAATATTATAATATTTGACTCTATACTAATGTATTTAATATACATAACTCCCCCTAAATTCATGCCTATATTATACTAAATGTATAAACAATTCAATTCAAATATCATAGTTAATATTTACATATGTTTCAATCCATATATATATATATATATATATATATATATATATATAGACACACACACACACACACACAAAAGTTTTCAATCCAAGCAAAGCAATATTTACACACAAGTTCAAACAAATTCAAATCAAACCAATCAAACAAATCATACCAAACAGTTTCAAATCAAATGTCTTTTGGAACTTCCACCCATCCGTCTCCTCCAAAGATTGGATCTTTCTTGATGACCTCCTAATATTCATCTTCTTTTGGTTCTTGGCTAGCTTTACTTGATTTTGGACAAGCAATTCTTTGGAAATGGTTCTAGTATTGGATGGACACTCTACACTTTCCAAAGAGGTTTCTTCTTCTTCTTCGATATCCATATGCTTTTGTTCTTGTTGCATTTGAACTTTTTATCTTCGAATGTCTTATAAGGCTTGAAAGTGAGTGGAATTTGCATAAGAAGTATATTTGTGGAATCAAACACTTTTCTTGATACAAATTCTCCTCCTTTGAAATCAACTCCAAAATATTTGAAAATTCAAGTAAGGTAAACTCCATAATAAAGAGTGTTTTCTCTTGCTGACACTTCTTTGGTCTTAAGTTATTTTAGAATCATATCGGCCTAATTGATGTCATAAACACCAATGATAGCAAAGAGTGCTTTTCGGACTTTAAGAGTAGGGTTGTTAAAATTTCCGGAACGAGGAGTGATGGTATGTTGAAGGAGGAGGTTGACGATTCTTGTTTTTGGGTGAAAAATACAATTTTTGAATTCTATATGAGCATCGCTTTCAAATAAGTGATGAAAGGTTTCCAAATCCGTTTCATCAATTTCCAAATCCGAAAAATCTGTGTTTTTACTCTTACAATTCAAGATATTACCCAAGATTTCACAATCTAAAACAATTCGAGTGACTTTACCGCTACTCCATATTTGATCTTCATTTCCTTCGTAAAAACCTCGATTTAGATTTGCATAGAACATTTTGACAAGATTAGGATAACATACTTCGTTGTTATCTCGTGAATCGATTAGACTCAAAACTCCAATTTCTTCGAAAAGAGAACAAAGATTGTAAGATGGAAAATCTTCAAATATGGCGAATGCGTCTGTATTGACCTTCCCATTCAACATAGGCATTTTTTGCTTCTCTATCATTGTAGAGATATCCTTTGATGGCTTTCGATAGTCTCATTGTTTGAGGATTGCTTGAGGAAGTCATTAAAGATTTGTTTTTGAAGAGGATAGATATGAAGAAAGTTGTTTTGAAATTTGCATGAAAGGTGGAGAGAATAAGATTGAATAGATATATAAATAGAGATTAAATGGACATAACTTTTCTAAAATCAGTGACACCATTTCAGACCTTGGGAGTTGGTGAAAAGTTGGAGGGAATTTTAAAAGTTTAAACTCTTGAAATTCAAATTTTGAATTTCTTTTACAGGCCCTTATGTCGACATAGGGATAAATGTATGTCGACATACATATTGAAATTCAAAGGACATATGGTTTTGACTTTTGGTTTTATTATATTATCGATTTTATATTTCAGGTTGTACTATTTCCTGAAATAATATTAACCTAACAAACATATAAAATTTATTTTATTGTTATACTTATTATTTATTATTATATTATTATTTTGAATTTCAAAATTCAAATTTGAATTTTAAAGCTCAAGTTTGAATTTTAAATTTAAATTTCAAATTCAAACAAAGCAAACAAAGCAAATAAAACATCCAAATAAACCAAAAAAATAAAAATTAATTAAGGTGTACCTGGTTTTTAGATCCATTTCTTTGATATTCTCCGAATTCTGAATCGCTGTGAAACACATATTTGAATTTTCGGTTTCTGGCTCTTCATCACTTGATGATGAATCTGAATCATCTAAAGTTGTTGTGTATGCCCTCTTTCTTTTCTTTGACGAATTACTATTGTCTGTTTGTTGATTTGATTTATCTGGATATGGACACATTCTCTTTATATGGCCTGGTTTGTTGCAGTTATAACATCTATCATCATTTCTTCCCAAACTTCCTTGATTATTTTTCTGAAAATTATTTCTCCTTTTGTATCTCAGAAATTTACTGAAATTTCTTGTTATTAAAGCAATTTCTTCATCGTCTTCACTTCTTGAATCAGAACCATTTGTTGTCGTTTTGAATGCTATGGATTTCTTTTATGTGGGCCTGTTTTCCTTTCTTTTCTGTAAATGAACTTCAAACAACATCAAATTCCCAATTAACTCCTCAATCTTCATTTCACTGACATTATTGGCTTCTTCGATTGTCAATGTTTTCTGATCTCATTCTGAAGTCAATGAATTTAATATTTTTATGACTTGGTCTTCTTCTGAATAAGTCTTTCCCAATGCTATTAATGAATGCACTATCTCTTGGAATCTGCAATACATATCGGAGATAGATTCATTCTCGTTCATTTTAAATAATTCAAACTGATTAATTAGCATTGATATCTTTGTCTATTTAACTTTATTAGTTCCTTCATGAGTGACTTGTAATGTTCTCCATATTTCATAAGCAGATTTACAAACTGACACTCTATTAAACTCATTTCTATCTAATGAACAGAACAACATATTCATGGATTTAGAATTGCTTTGTGCGGCAGCCTTTTGTTCATTAGTCCATTGTGGAAAATTAGCAGTGGGTTCGACATATTCAGTCTGTGTTTATTGCATGTGTGTAATCCTTCTGATTGTAAATATATTTTCATTTTGCATGCCCAATATGAATAATTACTGTCATCAAATAGTTGTGGTCTAACAGTGGACTGACCTTCTACAAAAGAACTATTATTATCAGTGTTGGTTGTCATTTAATATTTTCAAAAATCAAATTATGAACTTTTTGAAAACCTATGCTCTAATACCAATTGTTAGGAAATGCAGAAAGCGGATCTTAAAGCAAAACAAATACTAGAGGGGGTGAATAGTGTTTTCAAGGAATTTATGGAAATCTTAAACTTATATAATACACTAGATAAATCACACACAATAGAGATGATCACAGACACAGAATCAAACGCAAACATAGGAACAGATAAATATAAAATACATAAAAAAAGAATGAACACACCGGATTTTATACTGGTTCGGATTACTCCTAAGTCCAGTCTCACGCAACGCTGGATTGCGCAGAGTTTTATTATTATCAATATCCAAGTACAATTCTCTTGATTTCACTGTTACAAGGTTAACACCGCTCTAAACACCCTTGATACTACGGCTACAAGGTTAACACCGATCTCTTTCCTTGATTTCAGGACTACAAGGACACCCTTTCTCAAACACTTCCCAAATGATTACAACAACCCTATAACTCTTCAATAACACTTCAATTCAGAGGGTAGTGGATAGAGAGTGAGAAAAGAAGAAGTTTTATTTAATTAGAATAGAATTCGACAAAGTAGAAGCGTAGAAATCAATAAAATGATAAAGAATAATGGTGAGATGAAGAGTGGTGAAGATAGAGAAGAAAATATATTAAAAAATTCGAAATCAGCCCCTATTTATAAGATTTGAAAGATTGCAACATTTCTGGAACGTTACAAACAGTGAAAAGACACTTCCTTGGAAAATTGAATTTCTGACAGTTGTATGTCGACATACCCATCTATGTATGTCGACATATATACAAATTTTTTATTTTTAAAACCTATTTTTCAAGTGTTTGATCATATATATTATTCTGGAAATTCTTGAGTTAAAACTTAATGATATAAATGAATATTCTAAAGAGTAAAATCATATGAAATCATAATTATATATTATATAAACATATTTATAAAATGATAACGTTTAAAACCATAAGATCATAAAACTATATATATATATATATATATATAACTTTAAATTTATTTGAAATCATAAGTAAGATAGAATAATTTGAAAATAATTTGAAATTTAAAAAATAGAATTTGAATTTGAACCTACAGTGTTATTCAGAGTACATATAAACTAGACTTTATTACTATATTTTTTTGAACTCTTGATAACTTCATAACTTAATTACTCATGAGTCTTGAATGTTTACTGAATCTTGAAACTCTAAAACTGTATAGTCTTCAGTATTTAAGTCATGTACACAAATCATGTATATATATGTGTGTGTGTGTGTGTGTGTGTGTATATATATATATATATATATTCTAGATAGAGATATTAGTACATATATTTTATAATCAATGAATAATGAAAATTGACATAAGGTTATTGTCATCAAAACTCAATTCTCCAACAGTTACGTCTAGTTGAGCAAAAGTTAAGTTCATTGGCAGCTAAGAATCGGATGCAAATGGTTGTAGAAGTAAGACAAGACTTCTTAATTTTCTTAGATCTAAATTTGTTAGAAGGAGAACGAGCATTAGCGGATCCACTAGTTGAGAAAGCCGAAGGCATAGAATCAACAACCGGGGAGAGAGGGCCCTCGATCTATTACGATCGAGACAGAAAGAAGCATTATCTTCAAGATGGGCTAACCGGGGGTTGGTTAACCTACTACATTAAGACAAGGAGGAGGCAAGGAAACTGCGGCAAGGGAAAGAGTGTAAGAGGAGGGAATGTCAAGACACCTAAAAAGGACGTCACGGATGGCAGTTCGGCCTCATCATTTGCAACGGTGACATGAGATTCAGCGGTATGCAACACAGAACATGACCTGTGCAAAACAGAAAAAGGGAAAAAGGCGACTGGCAGAACATAATGATGGATCTGGATCCGCATACAGGGGAAGACAAAAGAAATCATGGGACCACGATAAAAAGTGTGTGGCTCAAGGGACAAGAGCACAAAGTAGTGATCAGGTAAAACAACCAAAGTAAAACCAACACCTTGAAGCACAAAATGCCTCGACACAACCCAAGAATAAAAAACCAACAAACCAACAAAGAAGAAAATCACAGTCCGGTTATTGATTAGCTAAATGTGATAGAAAGGGATCAAAAAACTGCTCGAACAAAGGGGTACGATTAAACGCATCCAAGAAGAAAAGGGCTCGGCCCTGACCCAAAATAGAACCCCAAACCACTAAAACAACATGAAAAGGCGATGCAAAGAACAGCCTGAAAACCCAACAAAATCCAAAGAGAATACAGAGGAACAACCTGAAGCCAACAAACACCAAACTAGAAAGTGTCATCAACCAGGCAGCATGGCGAAAACCCAATACAAATGTAGGAAGCAGCAGGAACAATGAAGAACAAAATGGGAAAATGAAACAATACAGAGGAGTAAAGACAGGCATCAAAGCCTCAGTTGCAAAAAAACGAGCATTCCACGTTCTCATACGAAGCCGTTGACAATTTAGTTGCCACGCCAGGGAAACCAGCTGCAACCTATAGTCAGAACCAAGAATTGAAGCCCCCAAAACCAAACCCACAACAACGACGACACGAACTTTGTCGTTAAAAATCGTCATACCAAAACCACCCATGACAAACCAACGAACGCGCAACGCGCCGATATGCATTCCCGACATTAACCGCTTTCCCTACAAAACCATCTACTGCCGTGATACCCGAGGATGACTCGCCAACCAAAAACAATGGTTACACCCTTAGGTTAGGCATATTCTCTCTCCTTGAAACCACCACTTTCGACATGGCAAGTAAGCGCCTAAAGTCGCATCCTCTGAGCCAACCTCGTCGACGAACAGGGCATAGAGGTGGAGCACAAACACCCAATAAAGGCCCGGGGTCTGCTCCCTCCTTCTCCCTAATAGCCAACAGGGGCTCAAAATGGTTGTGAGTTTCTAATGAGGACAGTGCACGTGCACCGCCTCCGACAAAAATAAAGCATTTGCTAGCGTTATTCGAGTGGGGAGCGGAGTACGAAGATTTCAAAAGCGGTCTAGAGTAAGAACGAAACCTGCCACCAAAGACAACCTTCGATGACGGCTCCCGCTTGGTGCCTACCGGAGGCTAATGGGAAGCATCAGGGAGATAACAAAAGATCAACTTCGGGAGGAAGCGGAATGACGGGGGAACACTAAGGGGAATGCATCGCCATTGGCCGCACAAAAAGGAGGCAATCCACGCATCATTAAAGGTGACACTTTGCCAAAAAAATGTCCTCTTCTAGCTGACGAGAAGCACCATCAGCAGAGAAAAAGGGCACCGAGAAACATACATGAATGCGCCATCAAAAAGGATAAAGCGATGTCTAATCAAACAAAGCAACTCAACCTCCGTAGAAACCCGCAAAATCACTAACGATAGGTCAGACACGGCAATCAAAACACTAAGCTCCGAAAAAACCCACACCATATCAGAGATCGGATCAAGCTCAGGGCAACCACCACAATAATGTCCAAACGCTAGAAACCCTAAATTAGGGTTCACAACAATCATACGAAATAAACAACAAAGCACAAGCCACTACAAAAACAAGACGAAGAGAAAACCAAGATGCAGAGGAGACAAAAGATCGACTCAGGGAGGAAACCCCTAACAATTGAAGAAGGAAAGAGCTGCAGGGAGAAAATCGCTATGGAGTAACAGTTGCCATTAATAAGGTCGTTTTGTAGAATTAATTGATAAATATGATAATAATCATTATATATTACCATAAATAATCTATTGAATGGTAGTGAATCAGAAGAGTTTTAAGTTCTCTCCTGTCCTTGATTCTCTATGGATGTTTTATTTTCAAATTAGCTTATCATTTTACATTTGTTTACTAATTCTCTTCCACCATTTTACATTTTTCGTCATTTTATATTTTGGTACGGACATGTTAAAGTTTACACAATTATTTAGCAACAGTTAGCTCCTAACATTTTATATTTATGTCTTTATACTTAGATTAATTATAAGATCCAAGTTTAAGTAATATAAATATATTTAATTAAGTAATATTTCTTTTAAATACAAAAGAATGATTGAAAAAAATAGATGAGCGCCTTGTTCAAATTAGTTAGGAGGCTTGGACATGATGCAAGAGGTCATTGGTTTGATTTCCGCCATGCAGGATTGAACATACCTACCATGTAGTATGCTATGATTGCTATCTACCACATAAACTTATATATAAAGTGCCCAATTTCAAAAAAAAAAAAAAAAAAAAAAGATAAAAATACGTTTTTTAGCTTGAAATACCTACATTTCGAATTTTCTATAATCACTTAAGTCTCTCTCGATTTTTTATTAACATTTTATATTTAGTACCATATTTTATAATTAATTACATAATATTAAAACTATTAAATAACTTTAACAAAGTATTATTCACTGATCCACCTAATGAACCGTATCAAGATTAACCATATTCACATAAACAAAAATGAGAAAAACAATAATTCAAATATATAAATATGTCAATCACATAACATAAATCATACACATAAATAACAATCATAAGTTTAAAGTTTAATTCATTTACATCAACATATTTATCCTATATTGCATTGTAATATCAATATTAAGCGCCTGCATTTCAAAATGTATTTAGTTATTTACAAAACACTCCAGAATATCACTTAACATTGTACATAAAATTCAATATATTTAAATTAATTATGTGATTTTGAATTTAAATTATTTAATAAATAAATTCAATCCATAAATTATTGTTAATTGATCTAATTATCGCTAAATATGATGTTTCAAAATGTATATCATGTTCAGATCAACAAAGAAGGCAAGATTAGTTTCTTCCTTTTAAATATAAAATTAAATAAGTCACATAATTTAAATAATATATTTAAACATTAATAGCAAATTTTATATATTATACACTTATTTTGATATATCTATCATAAATTGAAGAAAACAATTTCAGCTTCGATTACCTACGTTTTAACATTTATATCATGTTTTAACATTGTATAGAACACAGAATTTTGAACCTTAATATACACACACATTCATATTAATTGTGTAAGCTACTAAGCTATAGAATATAAATTACACACAAACAATAATAATAAAATTATTATTAGTTTATGTATTTTACATCAAAAATTATCAAATATTATATAAAAGGTTCTCATTTTAATATTAAAATAATAAATACAATTTTTAATAATATTATCGTGTGCGACGCATGGTTTACCCACTAGTGTATGGTATTTGCGTAGCCAATCTAAACAAGGAATGTATTTGACTGCTTCAGCTGGTAATCTTTTGGATACAAAAATTATTATAATGAAATTTTAAATCCAATTGAACGGGTTTGAAATTGAGTACCGTCAATGTTCTCTTAACAAAGTATTGTGTACACAATGAGGATGACAAACATAAAACAGGTTAGATGTACATATATGGATATAATCTACATAAAATTTATTTTGTGGTTATGCTTAATTTAAATTATTTTATTGTCACAACTATTTTAGTAAAAAAATGATGTGTGTACCAAATACTCGCACTAGTAAATAAATACCACCTAATAATAATATTTAGGCATACCAAAAATTGACTATATCCTATTCCATTCCGGTAGCATGGGAATTAACAAAAAGCATACTACCTGAGGAGCTCTAACAAATACAACTTCAATTTTTATCATCTATCACAAAGTATCATTCAGAGTTTATTACAACCTTCACTCTGCATTATTTTAAATCCAAGATTTCATCTTCGAAAGAAAGACACAAATGTTCAATGAAAACGTCAGTATAATATAATTGTATTCAGGCTTTCCTAGATTGTTGAACAACTGACAGCATGCCAAATTTTAACCATTTGGATTATTAAAAGAGAATTAACTAGTCATGGTGAATCCAATCTAGTTAAACTTGATTTAACGGTTGATCCATGACGTTAGGAACCCTAGCAACTAGGTGACAAGAATTTAAACAATGGAACTGTGGAATATGTGGTAAAAAGGAGTTTGGTGTGAGGCGTTCCCAGATTGAGAAGCAGCTCGGAACCTAAATCAAAGGCCACTTGCAATACTTCCTAAAATGGCAACTGAAATCCACTGCAGTAAAATATGCAAGTAATTTTACTAGTGTCAGCCTGTCAGGCTTTCATTCTTCAACTTTTCACCTACTAACCAATACAAACAGTTACTATATACAAAGTTCCGAGCATGGATTTTTGATAAGAAATGATTTACAGAAAAATATTCATTTCCAAACTTCCGTTTCAGTAATATAAACGACTTAGTACGGAATTCTTTATTTTGCAAATGCTGAACATGACACATTTATGGAAAGAAAGATATTTAATGTAAAGATGTTGGTACAAGAAAGGAACTAAAATATATAGTTTATTGCAGTTAGGTATTCACTTCCTATTCCTCCCTCGCTTCATTCCTAACAAGAAGATATCGCATTCATCGAATAATCATCGAAGTCTCAATAGATTTCATCATACTTAATAAGTATCACCATCACAATTCACAATACAGCTAGCTAAATTTAATTTTACTAGTTCGTATAGTTGATATTTTTAACGCGTTTGACAACACAGAACTGACATGTCATTTTCTTCTCTACATTCTACATGATATGGGTCTAAATTTGCTAAAATGTAAAGGCATAAAAAATCTACTTGACCCTTAGTACTTAACTTTGATTAATTATCAAGGAAATTGCTCAAGTAAATACTGACAATAATTTCCTTGCTGAAACTGGAAACAGTAATTTAAAACACATTTTCCTATTTCAAAAAAAAAAAAAAGAGAGAGAGAGATCTCACATGCGATTAGGTGGGTTTAACTTTTAAGTGTAAACTAAAATACAAACGACGTGCAGTTTTGTATCACTAGCTTTTTTTTTTCAAATAGTTGTTGGAAATTTTACATCTTTACGTTACAATCTCCAATATTTCATTTAAAATCTGAAGACTTCTCTCGAGTTTTTTAAAGAAACCAAATGGGCTGATATAGATAATAGAATCCTATCCATATAAACAATTTGATAACTACCAGAAGTTCAATATATTACAGCTGTGGTCATCATGGCAATTTGTTAATTTACTTTTGTATTTGAGTCAAAATCTAAAATTTATATACACATGTAAACGTAGATAATGGAACAAAAAAACATACCAGCAACATTTAGTTATCTGTTGGTTACATCGAGTGGTAAAACTGTACCTGGTCATGCATTCATGTAACTTCATCAATGGAGGAACAGCAAGGACTACATGCAAATACCTATTAGTACCTGTTAACAAAGCTAGCAACGATAATTTTCATATTCCAAAAATAAAGCTAAAGAGGTGAAAATTACATACATAATAGTCTAAAGTCTAAACACAAAAAATAAGAGAGGTACAATGAGTGATTGATGGCTTTTCTCCATGTGGCCAAATATAAACAAAACAAATGTCCAATTGGCAAGCAAAAGAAGGGAAATGAGATGCTTCCCTATCCCAGCCCAGGTCACACCATTTTAAGTTTGACAAAAACCTTCACAATGCCATAAACTAATCACATCATTCTCGCATTGCAGTCATTTCTTTAATCCCATGACAGCCGTATGCAGGCTAACTTTTGCTCTTATATATAGCCATCATCTGTAAAGATGTTTCAATCATTCCACAGCTACTCCACTTCTCCTCTATTCTTTCCACACATCTCCTCCTGGAGAAAATAACACATTCCGACTAACCAATGTTAATACAAGTCGCCGCCACCTCTGGCAACTCTGGCAGCATTGACCATTCTGGTAGCTTATAACAATGTAGGCAGTGTGTCTGCAGATCCTTACATTTACTCCTCACCTCCACCTCCTTATATTTACTCGTCACCACCACCACCCGTCCACTCACCACCACCACCTTATGAATACAAGTCGCCGCCACCACCAAAAAAATCTCCACCACCTCCATACCATTATTTGTCTCCACCACCACCTAAGAAATCCCCACCTCCCCCTTATCACTATGTGTCCCCACCACCTCCGGAGAAGTCCCCACCACCACCTTATCATTACACATCTCCACCACCACCAGTTAAGTCACCGCCGCCTCCTTATCACTACGTGTCACCACCTCCTCCGATGAAATCTCCTCCACCTCCTTACCATTATACATCCCCACCACCACCGATTAAGTCACCGCCGCCTCCTTATCACTATGTTTCGCCGCCTCCTCCGGTGAAATCTCCCCCACCTCCTTACCATTATGCATCCCCTCCACCACCAGTTAAGTCACCGCCTCCTCCTTACCATTACGTGTCACCGCCTCCTCCAGTGAAATCTCCACCGCCACCTTACCATTATACATCTCCTCCACCCCCAGTTAAGTCACCGCCTCCTCCTTATCATTACGTGTCCCCACCTCCTCCAGAGAAATCTCCACCACCGCCTTACCATTATACGTCTCCACCACCGCCAGTTAAGTCACCGCCTCCTCCTTATCATTATGTGTCACCACCTCCTCCAGTAAAATCACCGCCTCCACCTTATCATTATGTGTCACCACCTCCTCCAGTAAAATCACCACCTCCTTATCACTATGAGTCACCACCTCCTCCAGTAAAGTCATCACCGTCTCCTTATCACTATGTATCACCACCTCCTCCGGTGAAGTCTCCGCCACCTCCTTACCATTATACATCTCCCCCGCCACCGGTGAAGTCACCACCTCCTCCTTATCACTATGTGTCACCACCTCCACCGGCAAAGACTCCACCACTGCCATACCATTATAAGTCTCCTCCACCACCGCCTTACCATTATACATCGCCTCCACCACCGGTAAAATCACCACCTCCTCCTTATCACTATGTGTCACCACCTCCTCCGATGAAGTCTCCTCCACCACCTTACCATTATACATCTCCACCACCACCAGCTAAGTCACCTCCTCCTCCTTACCACTATACATCCCCACCACCACCAGCTAAGTCACCTCCTCCTCCATATCACTATGTGTCGCCACCTCCACCAGTGAAATCTCCTCCATCTCTTTACCATTATACGTCTCCTCCACCACTAGAGAAGTCATCACCGCCTCCCTATTACTATGTGTCACCTCCTCCTCCAATGAAATCACCACCTATTGTGGAAGTGATGGGAAAGGTGTATTGCTACAAGTGTTTTGACTGGAAGCATCCAACAAAATCAAGCCACAAGAAACTCTTTAAAGGTTAGTGTCACTTTCTTAATATCTCATCGTCATTATAGGTTATTGTCATTGTGTTGTTATTGCCTGCCACAAGCCTTTCAAAATAAAATTGTTCCTTCATATGTGAACAAATAATTAATTTGAAAAGTGATTAAGGTACTAACCGCTAATAGACTACAGGGTGGTTAAGATGATGCTGAATTGATAAATATATTATATATCAATCTATGTATCAGTTCTCATTGCTTCCCCTAAGCAATTATATTTTACAATATGAACAGCTTTAAGATAATCAGTATAACTTTGCGGAAAAAGGAACCGGTTTAATCAGCAGTAGCAGTACACATGCAGGGAGCATCTATTAATTGAACAATATCTGACATATATCCTGAGACAGAAGTGGTGTGCATGAATCGAATAACTTGGAGCACATGATTTACATGATTTATTGCGAATAGTAAGCAATAATAAAAGCATTATAGATTTAGCTTTTTTAAATAAAAGTTACTACAGCAACAAATTTTAACTTTGCTTACTGCTCAACAGTTTAAATCCCAGTTGCAAAATTACGGAAGTTTCCTAACTAACAGTTAGATGAATTATGTTATGCTCAGGTGCCGTAGTAAAAGTAACATGTGAAGCAGGGCGGAAGTATGTTGGATATGGCAAAACAAACATGCATGGTAAATACAGCGTGGAAATCAAGGGTTATCCTTACTGGAAATATGGAACCAAGGGATGCAAGGTTGAACTACATGCTTCTCCCAAGGGATCGATGTGTAATGTCAAGACCAAACTCAACAAGGATTCGCCACTCAAGGTGTACCAAACTTCTCATGACGAGGTGGTGCTCAAATCCAAGTCACTAGCCTTTGCGCCTGAAAAACCATATGCAGAGTGTCACAAGCACCACCACATGTCTCCACCAACTCCAGCACCTTATTACTACAAGTCACCACCACCACCACCGACATACTACTATAAGTCACCACCTCCTCCAGTGTACCACTATAAATCACCTCCACCCCCTATGAATTCACCACCACACACTTACCACTACAAGTCACCACCACCACCCAAAAAGTCTCCACCGCCCACTTACTATTACAAGTCACCTCCTCCACCCAAAAAGTCACCACCACCCACTTACTATTACAAGTCACCTCCTCCACCTAAAAATTCTCCACCACCCACTTACTACTACAAGTCACCTCCTCCACCAGCAAAGTCACCGCCACCTCGATATCACTACCAATCTCCACCGCCACCAGTGAAGTCACCACCCCTTCCTTACTATTATCAGTCCCCACCTCCACCGGTTAAGTCACCACCTCCTCCTTATTACTACCAGTCTCCACCTCCACCTGTAAAGTCACCTCCTCCACCATACCACTATAACTCACCACCTCCTCCCGTGAAGTGCCCTCCCCCACTATATTATTATCAATCTCCGCCACCGCCAGTGAAATCTCCACCACCACCGTATCTTTACAAGTCCCCACCACCGCCAGTGAAATCTCCACCACCACCATACCTATACAAGTCCCCGCCACCGCCAGTTAAATCTCCACCACTACCATACATGTACAAGTCGCCGCCACCACCAGTGAAATCTCCCCCACCACCATACATGTACAAGTCACCGCCACCGCCAGTGAAATCTCCCCCACCACCATATCTATACAAGTCACCACCGCCACCAGTGAAATCACCACCACCGCCTTATTTATATAAGTCGCTGCCACCACCTGTAAAATCTCCACCACCACCATACATGTACAAGTCGCCGCCACCGCCAACGAAATCTCCACCACCACCTTATCTATACAAGTCGCCGCCACCACCAGTGAAATCTTCACCACCACCTTATCTATATAAGTCTCCACCACCACCAGTAAAATCTCCACCGCCACCCTATATGTACAAGTCACCGCCGCCACCAGTGAAATCTCCACCACCACCGTATCTATATAAGTCACCACCACCACCAGTGAAATCTCCACCGCCACCCTATATGTACAAGTCGCCGCCACCACCAATGAAATCTCCCCCACCACCATACATGTACAAATCACCGCCACCACCAGCGAAATCTCCACCTCCACCATATCTATACAAATCACCGCCACCACCTGTAAAATCTCCACCGCCACCGTACATGTACAAATCACCACCACCACCCGTTAAATCTCCACCACCACCATATCTATACAAGTCACCACCACCACCAATCAAATCTCCACCATCACCATACATGTACAAGTCACCACCACCACCAATCAAATCTCCACCGCCACCGTATCTATACAAGTCACCACCACCACCTGTGAAATCTCCTCCACCACCGTATATGTACAAGTCACCGCCACCACCTGTGAAATCTCCTCCCCCACCGTACCATTATCAATCTCCACCACCACCAGTGAAATCTCCACCACCTCCATATATCTACCACTCACCACCTCCACCTGTAAAATCTCCACCTCCACCATACATGTACAAATCACCACCACCACCATCTGCATCCCCACCTCCTCCATATGCCTACAAATCACCACCTCCGCCATCACCGTCACCTCCTCCACCTTATATATATAGGTCACCACCTCCACCTTCACCATCACCGCCACCTCCTTACCACTACAAGTCTCCTCCACCTCCAGCGGTGAGCCCACCACCAGTTTACATTTACTCATCACCGCCACCACCACTTCACTACTAAGCATGAACCTTCTAATTTCTCCTTGTCAATCAAGTAAGTTAATCAAATCACATTGTCATATTCAATCAACGATGAATATCATTATGAAATACTCATAACTTTGTCCTGAAATTATTGAATTCCAGGTCATAGAATTAGAAGAATAAATGATGGCAGGGGAAGGAGGAGGTTTATATCCCATGCTTTTCGTATCAGTGTGCAAATTTGTTTCAATAATAAAAAGCACGTGAAGAATGTCATAGAGAGAATTTCAACCTTTGATGAATTACATGCAAGGGCCTTCATCGTGTCTGTTTTTCATTTTTTAGTTTTGACAACTAGCTTTAGGAGGAGAGGAGAGCTTGCGCACAGACCTATTGTTAAGTGAAAAATACAACATGTTAGGTGAAAGGATTGATTGTGGTTATTGTTTCTTTATTTTCTTGGCTATCGTTTAACGTTCATGGTTCATTTGTCGTTTGTATATCAATATATGGTAATTTATATTTGGCTCTCATTGATTTTCTCATAGATTACGTGCGTTTATTTTGTGTATTGTAACATGATAACCCTGATGTTAAGAGAGAAATTTCGGAGTGACTGAAAGCTTATATGAATCTCTCTCTTTTACGGCGCATAGTAATATAACTACGATGGAAGAAACATGAAATAGCATGCTTACAGAACATATTATTGAACTTTGTCTTTTAATTTTTAAATCGCAGGACAGTACAATATTTTATCAATTTTATTCCTCAAAAACACGTATACGATTCTTTTCACCTTGATCTGCTGTCAAATAACAAATACATTTTGAACTCAATGCGGCAAATAATTTGCCTTCTGTCGTTTAGGCGTATAGTCGAACATGTAATGTGCATGGGCCATGTCCAGAACTGATATGATCGTAAAATTCGTTATAATTGCTGCGTGGGATGCATAAGGTTAGGAGTGCAGTGAGCATTAGCTGCATGTAATTGATCTGTAAATTAAATATATGGTGAAGTTGGCAATCAGTATAATTATTAGGCGTGTGATATACATTTGTTAAAATCGAAATAGTTCGGCTAAATTGATATTCACAAAGATTGAATTAACAGACAAATCATACCTCAAGATTCTACCGTCTTCGGGAGAGAAGGCCAGCTTCGAAATTGGACTAGGATTATTAGGGAACCTACGGGTAATCTCCAAGTTCGAAGCATTTCCCTCAATTTTTACAACGGCAAAAGCTGTTTTCAGCTCATTTTACTCCCAAACAATAATGGTTTTTTTCTTTTCCGAGAAGCAACTAGAAAAAGAGAATTGTTATTGGCCTCCACGTTAGATATGTGGGAGAATTCATGCTCTGAATCGGAGATATGTGTGGGAAATGGTCCCAACATATGTTGGATATCATAATATTCAGCAAAATATTACGAAGTCAATTCAGAATGCTGAACTGGTCCGGCGCGCCGACTTTATCGGCGCGCTTCACCGAGCGCCGATAAAGTCAGCGCATTTCCCCCTTTAACATTTTAATTTTCTTTTACCTACCATAACTCATATTTTACTAAGGCAAAATTTTATTTTATTTCAGTTTTCTTATGAAACAATTATGTTTACTTAGACCAAAATAAAATAATTTAGCTTCAGATCTTAATAATAGCTGGTTAATAACAAGTACAAATACAATAGAACGTGAATGCTAAAATAAAGAACCACATCATCATTACTGCATAAATTCGTACAATCATAAAATAAAACACGATTTCGGACAAGCAAACTTTATAACTAGGTATCACCATAGTGGTTCCATAAATGATTCATAAGATCTTTTTGCAGCTGGTTATGGAGTTGTGCATCTCTAAACATAATCTACTGGTCCAAATGAATGTTGAATTCCTTCTTTGTTATTTTTGTGTTTTGTCAGAATAGTTCGGGTGCTTGCGAAGCATGTTCGTATTCGTAGTGGCGTTGCCCTTCATCCATATGTCGTTCATTTTCTATAATCATATTGTGTAGAACAATGGAGACAAACATGATTGTAGACATCTTTTTTTTAGACCACAACCGACATAGATTACTTATCATTGCAAATCTAGATTGTGAAACACTGAATGTTCGTTCTACATCTTTTCTGTATCCCTCCTGCATCGCCGCGAATTTGGTTTGTTTCGGAGTCAATGGATTTGGACATGTTTTAACAATGGTGCTCCGTTTCGGGTAAATTCCATCACCTAGATAATAGCCATGATTGTATGTATTTTGGCCAATGGTAAATGTTAAAGGAGGTACCTGGCCTTGAGCAAGATCATTGAATAGATGAGACATTTCTATAATATTTAAGTCATTATTCGAACCGTGTATTCCAAATAACGCGTGCCATATCCACAAATCGTATGATGCTACAACTTCCAAAATGATGGCTGGTCGCATTTCCTTGTCGTTGTACGCATCAACAGGAGTGCCATAAGCTAACATTCTCATAGCAACCGTCATTTTCTATTCATCGGATAACCCCTGTGTCTTTGATGCATTTTGTTTGTACTTAAAGTAATCATTGTTACCTTGAATACCCACCAATATCTGAAGAAATAGATTTCTCTGCATCATGTATCTTTTATGAAACATATCAGACATGTAAGTGCAATTGTCATTGAAGTAATCCTGCATCAGAGACTTATGGTATTTAGCTTGATTTCGTTGTATAAACTTCCTTCCAGGAACTGATCCCCTTCGAGTTGTGGATGATGAACCGTAGGCTTCATTGTATAAGTCCCGTATTTCTTGTATTTCTTTTGATTCATGTTGAAGGATTTCTTCTTCCTCTGAATCGCTATTAGAAGCCATCATGCATTTCATAAAATAGGAATCTATTTTTGTTAGTGAATATGTTTGGGTATGAGATATGGTTTGCGATGTTGCTGTTGTATATAAGGTATGAGGTCTTGGTTATTTTGTAGCTTTATTGTTTTCTGTGGTCCTTTATTAAATTGGGTGCATCTTTATTGGTTGGAGTGTGTTGTGTGCAAATTTATTGGTTAGAGAGTGCTCCTTTATTGGACAGAGTGCTCATTTATTGGACAGAGTGCTTTTTTATTGGTACGAGTGCACTTGTATTGGACAAAGTGCTCCTTTATTGGATAGAGTGTTCCTTTATTGGTACCTGTGTTGGTCCAGTTTGTAGTGTGCAGGGTCGTCCCCGAAATATAACAAAGGAATTTAACAAGTAGGGTCGTCTACATAATATAGCCAAGGAATTTAACAAGTAGGGTCATCCCTAATAAACAGTGGTTGCAATATACAATGGTACAGTTAATAACATACATGACAAAGTGGCTGATGTATCCAATGTTGAGTCTAAACCTATGACTCTATTTACCTTGCACAAATGTCAAAGCAATTTGCAGGTTTGACTCTAATTCGAGCACTAGTGGTATGTCTTGTCATTTGGCAAGCAATTGCTTTGGAAGTCGAAGCCCGTAAAGCAAAGTGGAAACGATGATTTGAAAAGGAGTCGGAAACGAAGGGCCATCCCCTGTTCATGATCGAAGATGAGTCGTTAGGGTCGTCCTATTTCGTTAAATCGATATATTTTTTACTCAGAACGAAAAATTGAAAGGAATAGTTAAATTATCCGAAATTTGAAAGATGAATTTATAGATTATATATAAACGAGCTTGTAACGTCGTGGTAGTTCATAGTTATACGTTTTGAACTTCAATCGTACGTATAGGGTCCGAAATACATCGGAATTCTTCAAAACTAAAACCATCATAATCTAATTGATTATGGAATGCTAATGAAAAAGAAATAGCAGATTTTCATATTGTAGATTTCGAGTTATGTTAAACCAAAAATCTCAAAAGGTCGCTATAAAATCGTTTATAAATTTATAAATTAAACTATGAAATAAATTTATTACTAGGTTTTGAAATAAATTTATAACTGAGTATGAAATAAATTTATAGCTAGGTTATGAACTGCTCGACATGATTAAGTTAGAATTGGAAAACTGGTATACTCTATATTTAAAATATGGACGAATGAGATTGAAGTTTATTAATAAACGAAGTTTAAACAGTTATGGCCCTGATACCAAGAGTGACGGCCCTCCCCGCACCATCAGACATTTCCCCGAAATGCGTTGTGCCAATGTCCAACTAGCACGGGACGGTCGTCAAAAGAAAGGGATTTGAAACTGTGAATCATCAAGAACCAGTTGTATATCTCACATCGCATGAAATAAAATATAATAATAACATAACTTGATATAAAACAGGCGAGACAGTGCGTAAGCTGAAAACTAAACCATATCCATTAGAGTAGCGGAATCGAAAATACAGCTTATGATCCAAAGCATTATTACAACTTCAAAATATTGTCTCTAAAAAGAAATAAATGAGGTACACTACTAATGCCAAAGCAGTGACCAGCAACAACACAGGGAGAGTATATGTATATAGTACGTGGAAGCCTCCTGCTCGTCTCCGGACAGCTACTCGTGCATAACCACCTAACATGTCTCTGGTCTGCTCATTTAGGAGCACCCAGAGTAATAAGAAGAGACATAAAACTCTGGGTCGGACGAAAGTCTGGTATGAGCGATAACAAATCTATACCACTAAATAGAGCAATAACAGGTATAAGAAATCATACCTGACCTCGACCTGCAACCAAAGAGTTAGAACAACAAGATGTACAATACTCTAAGGTAATACTAACATATAGTGTAAAAATGGGAGTGTGTGTGTCATGATGATAGCAAACATCAAACATAGCAATCATCCTCACATCTCTCACTCAGTGCGTAAAGCATACAATATCCAACGCTTTGATCACCAGATCCTTTGGGGCCAAGATGGAGTCTAACTCCGTACAACTATCGCTACGACCACTTCGCCCTTTGGGGTCCTGATGGAGTCCCACTCCATACAATCTATGACCCCACTGCACTGATCCATAGTCAATAACCCTATCGGGTCAACCAGTCCACATAGCCCTGGTCCTGGTTCGTCTACATACCCCCTCTCTCAATGGTAAACCAAAGTTATGGGTATCGATAACCCTTTTGCATATGTCTCGTAGCAAAGCCCAACTCTATACGTTAACTCGTCGATTCCCATCTGAATCCTGAGTAATAATTGCTCATTTGGACTTCCTTTGCATCTCGGGTTTTGGACTTCTCCTGTTCGGTTCGGGTCTCTTCCTCCTATCCAGTTCGGTTCGGGTCTCCTCCTCCTATCCAGTTCGGTTCGGGTCTTCCTCCTATTTGGTTTGGTTCGGGTACCTCATCTATCCGGTTCGGGTCTCCTCCTCCTATTCGGTTCGGTTCGGGTCTTCCTCCTAATTAGCCATAATTAACGTAAAACATGCAAATCACTCACCTTAGCCACAAATAAATGATAGATATGAAACTTTAACTGATTTGGCATGGATTCCTATGTAGTGCAACATCTCCGACTCTGATTTGGTGTTAATCCGACTTTATTTGATGTTGATTTGCTTAATTATTGATTAGAAAGTGATTACAGTGAGATTTAGAAGATGAAGACCACTGCCAGGGCTCAAGAAATGTTTGTGGCGGTTGGAAAAATGAAAGGGGGTGTTTCTCCAAATCATTATGTGGTTTATCCGAAGAAGGGATTTATTCGAAGAAGTGTTTCCGAGTGGGGAGCACCTGTTGTATTTGCTACTAAGGACGATAGTTCCCTTAGCTTATATGTGAACTACCGCGAGTTGAACAAGGTGACTAGGAAGAATAAGTATCCTCTTCTATGGATAGATGATTTGTTTAATCAACTGAATGGAGCAAGAGTGTTTTCCCAGTTCGATCTCGCGAAAGGTTTTCATCAGCTCCGAATACCAGCTGCAAGTATACATAAAACGGCATTTCGGACGCCGTCTGGATTTTATGAGTGGTTGGTCATGCCATTCGGGTTGACCAATGCACCTGCATAATTTGTGGATCTTATGAATAGAATTTTCAGGGATCAATTAAATAAGTTTGTTCTTGTGTTCGTGGACGATATCTTGGTTTACTCGAGGATTGAGGAAGAACACAAGGAACATTTGAGGATAGTGATGGAGGTGTTGAAGAAACACCAATTGAAAGCGAAATTTTCTAAGTGTCACTTCTGGAGGAGAGAAGTGAGATTCTTGGGCCATGTTGTTTCAGATAATGGTATTGTCGTGGATCCTGCGAAGGTGGCTACGGTGCAAGATTGGTCTACGCCCAAGAATGCAACAGACGTGAGAAGTTTCTTGGGGTTAGCTGGATACTATCATAAATTTATTCAATACTTCTCCAAGATAGCAGCACCATTAACTCGGTTAACCAAGAAGAATCAAGCTTTCGTCTAGGAAGGAAGGTGCGAGTATGCATTTAAGAGTCTAAAGTAGAAGTTAATGTGTGCACCAGTGTTAGTTATTCCTAAAGGGAATGAAGAGATGACGGTATACACAGGTGCCTGTGGTACGGACCAGGTGCTGTACTGATGCAAGGAGGTAGTGTTATAGCTTATGCTAGTCGGCAACTGAAACCGCATGACAAAAGATATTCTACCCATGATTTGGAATTGGTAGCTATCGTGGTCGCGTTAAAGATGTGGAGACACTATCTCTTGGGAGAAAGATTCGAGTTGCTTACCGATCATAAGTCATTAAAGTATCTTTTCTCTCAGAAGGATTTAATCTTCGTCAGTAGAGATAGTTAGAGTTCTTGGCTTCGTATGATTTCAATATCGCATACACACCCGGGAAGGGTAATGCGGTAGCTAATGCATTGAGTAGGAGACATGCCAATTTGGGGGCTATGTTTCTGGAATGGAAGCAACTGGAGTATATCGCGGGATATGAATTTAGACCTAAGTGCGAATATGATCCAAAGATGTTAGCAAGTTTTATGATCAGACCGACTTTGATTGAGCGGATTGGTTCCAGTCAGAGGGACAATCCTAATCTATTGGAAATCATCTCCAAGGTAGAGATGAGTATCGATGGCGAGAACATGAACAAGTATGGGCTTGATCGAGAAGGATGGCTTCGAAAATATGAGAGGCTGGTTGTACCCACCGTAAATGGATTGAGAGATGAAGTGCTCAGAGAGTGTCATTACTCAAAGCTGACTATACATCCCGTGGTAACAAAATGTATCGAGACATGGAGCAGACATACTACTGGGAAGGGATGAAGAGAGACGTTGGGAAGTTTATATCCAAGTGCATGAACTGCCAGTTAATTAAAGCCGAGCTAAAGATGCCTAGTGGTTTGCTACAACCATTGGAAATCCCCGAATGGAAATAGGAACAAGTCTCAATGGATTTCATTGATGGTTTACCAAGGACTAGATCGGTTCATGATAGTATTTGGGTGATTGTTGATCGATTGATCAAAAGTGCAAGCTTTATACCGGTCAAGTCGAATATAATGGCAACTAAGTTAACAAAACTGTATATGAAGTGGGTAGTGAGATTTCATGGAGTTTCCAAAGGTATTGTGAGTGACCGAGATCCATTATTTACTAGTGGGTTTCGGAAGAGCTTACTAGAGACTTTAGGGTCAGAATTACATCTCAGTACCGCGTATCATCCTCAAATCGACGGTCAAATAGAGAGGGTGAATCGTGTATTAGAGGATCTCTTGAGAGCTTGTATATTGGATTTTGGGGGTTCATGGGATGACCATTTGCATCTGATGGAGTTCACATATAATAATAGTTATCAGCCCAGTATTGGTATGGCTCCATTTGAAGCTTTGTATGGAAGACCGTGTAACTCACCATCATGTTGGTTGGAAACCGGTGAAAAATTTGTGCTTGGGCAAGATGTAATAAGAGAAACTTCAGATAAGATCAAGGTTATTCAACAGCGAATGAAGGCTTCCCAAGATAGGTAGAAGAGTTATGCTGATAAAATGTGAAGAGATTTGAAATTCTCCGTTGGCGACTTAGTATTCGTCAAGATTCCTCCGTTGAAGAGTGTGATTCAATTTGGCAGGAGAGGTAAGTTAGCACCAAGATTTGTTGGTCCATTTCTAGTTGTCGAACAAGTTGGGAATTTAGCGTATAAAGTTGGATTGCCTGACAAGATGGCAGGAGTGCACAATTTATTTCATGTTTCTCAGTTAAGGAAGTTTGTGCACGATTCTGATATGACTATTTCACCAGATCAGTTGGATGATATCGAGGTAAAATCCGAGGCAGTTGGAAATCGCAGAACGATTCGTATCGTCAGACACGATACGAAGCAACTCCGGAGGAGGACGGTGAAACTGGTTAAGGTCCAGTGGGGTGATAATGAGAACTACTGCACTTGGGAAACGGAGGAGAACATAAGGAAGTCGTATCTAGAGCTCTTTACTTGGTAAGATTTTAATCGTGATACAATTACTCCCTTGTTAGTAAACCGCATGCTAGGAAAGGCTTGTTGTGTTATTATGTATGTTTGATTGTTTGTAAATGGCTGATAGGCATGCGAGGCACCATTGTATGTTTTTTTTTTGTTAAGGAATTTCAGGGGAGAAATTTCTTAAGGGGGAGGGGGGGAGTGTAATGACCCGCATTCTACGTATCGGAGGATCGTAAAAATTTTATTTTATTTTCATACGAATTTGTATGACCATGTAACTTTAGGGAACGACTATTGGGGTCATTTCCCATGTTCACGATTTTTGCCGAATTTTAAATGATCGTTTTTCCCCTAGCGAATCATCTTTCGCCTATAACTTTTGACTGGAAAGGAGTTTTGACCTGAAACCAGTTCCATTGGATTGAGATGATGGTTTTCCATTCCGTAGAGTGGTCACATTAATCAAACGGACTTACTGTTTGGGAGATATGACTGAAATAAGATTTGAAGATGGAAAAACAGCCTAATCAGGCTTAATAAGGTGATTAGCAGCTTAACCCATAACCCATTTCGGGATTAGAGTTATGGGAGGGCTGAAAGGGTTTGGAGAAACATCACCTTTCATTTTTCTAGCCGCCACAAACATTTCTCGAACCCTAGTAATGGTCTTCATCTTCTAAATCTCTCTCTAATCACTAATTAAGAAAATCAACACCAAATCAAGTCGGAATAACACCAAACCAGAGTTGGAGCTGCTACACTACATAAAAATCCATGCCAGATCAGATAAAGTTTCAGATCTATCATTTATTTATGGCTAAGGTGAGTGATTTGCATGTTTTTACACTAATTATGGCTAATTAGGAGGAAGACCCGAACAGAACCGGATATGAGGATGAGACCCAGACCCAAACCGGATAAGAGGAGGATACTCGAACCGAACCGGATAGGAGGAAGACGTGAACCGAACCGGATAGTAGGAGGAGACCCGAATTGGATAGGAGAAAGAGACCCGAACCGAACTGGAGAAGACCAAAACCCGAGATGCAAAGGAAGTCCAAATGAGCGGTTATTACTAAGGATCCAGATAGGAACCGACGAGTTAAAGTCCAGAGTTGGGATTTGCTACGGGACGTGTGCAAAGGGGTTATCGATATCCTTAACTTTGGTTCACCATTGGGAGAGGGGGTATGTAGACGAACTAGTCCCAAAGCTATGTGGACTGATTGACCCGATAGGGTTATTGACTGTGGACCAGTGCAGTGGGGTCAGAAGTTGTATGGAGTGGGACTCTGTCAGGGCCCCAAAGGGCAAAGTGGTCGTAGCGATAGTTGTACGAAGTTAGATCCGTCATGGCCCCAAAGGATCTGGTGATCAAAGCGGTGGATATCGTATGCTTTACGCACTAAGTGAGAGATGTGAGGATAATTGCTATGTTTGATGTTTTGTATCACTATGACACGCACACTCCCATTTTTACACTATACGTTGGTGTTACCTTAGAGTATTGTACATCTTGTTGTGCTAACTCTTTGGTTGCAGGTCCAGGTCAGGTATGATTTCTTATACCTGTTATTGCTCTATTTAGTGGTATAGTTTTGTTATCGCTCATGCCAGACTTTCGTCTAACTCAGAGTTTTATGTCTCTTCTTATTACTCTGGGTGCTCCTAAACGAACAGACTAGAGACATGTTAGGTAGTTATGCACTTGTAGTTGTCCGGAGACGAGTAGGAGGTTTCCACGTACTATATACATATATTCTCCTTGTATTATTGTTGGTCGCTGCTTGGGCATTAGTAGTGTACCTCCTTTATTTCTTTTTAGAGGCAATATTTTGAATGTATTTTGGATTCCGCTACTCTGATGGATATGGTTTAGTTTTCAGCTTATGCACTGTCTCGCCTGTTTTATATCAAGTTATGTTATTATTGTATTTTATTCCAAGCGCGGTGAGATATACTACAGGTTCTTGATGATTCAGTTTCAAATCCCTTTCTTTTGACGACCGTCCCGTGCTAGTTGAGCATTGGCACAGCGCATTTCGGGGAAATGTCTGATGGTGCGGGGTGGGCCGTCATACTTGGTAATATATTCCGAATTAAATCATAACTAATGAGTATTTGGATGCAGGAGAAGAGCAGGAAATAGAACTACGTGGGCTTGGTCCATCAAAAGGGGTATGTAGGCAGTCTTTTCCTATGCAATAGCCATCAAAACTCGTAGATTGGGTCGCGGTGTATAGGGCTAGGCGCAGTCCAAATATAGTTGGAACTCTTTTTATTCCTCTTTTAACAGAATTTGTAAAGTTGGAAGATATGAGATGGCAAAAAGAAAAAAATGAAGAAGAAAGGAGCTTAGTCTACATGTTGGATCTAGAGGTTGTTTATTTAAATTCACTTCTTATCGTATCACTGTTATTTTTGATATATGGATGTTCAAATGTAATAAAATGGATTATGATGTTTTAGTTTTGTAATTATTTATTTTATTCCATTATGAGATCTTCTATATTATTAGTCGTCACATTTGGTATCAGAGCAATATATTTCGAATGTCATATAAATAAACATTTCCCCGGTATTTTATTCCGAATGTCTGATACCAAATGTAAAGACCCACTATTTTTAAAGGTCCAAAATTAATTATAAATGTCATCAAACATGCTTACAACTAATTTCATATATTAAAAGTAGTGGACCTTAAGTATATAAGATTTAAAAATACAAGAGACGATTAATAAAATGGAAGATCTCATGATGGAATAAAATAAATAATTATATAACTAAAACATCATAATCCATTTTATTACATTAAACATCCACAAATCAAAAACAACAGTGATATAATAAGAAGTGAATTTAAATGTACAACCTCTAGATCCAACATGTAGACTAAGCTCCTTTCTTCTTCATTTTTTTTTCTTTTTGCCACCTCATATCTTCCAACTTTACAAATTCTGTTCAAAGAGAAATAAAAAGAGTTTCAACTATCTTTGGACTGTGCCTAACCCTATACAACCGACCCAATCTAAGGGTTTCGGTAGCTATTGCATAGGAAAAGACTGCCTATGTACCCCTTTTGAGGGATCAATCCCACGTAGTTCTATTTCCTTCTCTTCTCTTACATCCAAATACTCATTAGTACATTAAAACCATTTCATACATTCAACTATTGCAATCAGTGTAATTCAATACAATCTGTGTAAACATTACAATCAACATAATTGATCACTGTAATAACACAATCAAGTAAGAGCAGAAAATATTATCCAAACATATCACCATATGAAATAAACAAATAAAATTAACATGCAGTCTTCAAAAACCAACCACATCCAATGGCAATTCCAACTTATAAAAGAAGGTAGCAACTTTAACATACTTACACAATTATAATTTATCAATCATAATTGTATGTCATCAATGTAAGTATAAAACCATTTTGTGTATACAAATCATCCCAAGTTAGTAACACAGTCATCATCGCATAGTAATCCAATTACTATTGGTATCACAACATTCATCATTAAATAACCATCAAAAACTACATATTTACTTGTAGTAATCAACGGTAAAACATCGCATGAACATTTTAATGCGATCCATCAACGTGAAACAAAACATGTAATAAATAAACCATAACTATTAACATGTATTAGAACCATTAAATCACACTTACCACAATTGTTTTTATTACAAGTAAAAGATTATCATACTATTGTTTCATTATAAATGAAACTTTCTTGTTTTATTCAGTTTTAGAATTTTCATTGTTTCTTATCTTTTAAAAGATTATATTTTATGAGAACATAACATATCAAATAACTTTGCAAATCAAACTATTATTGTCTTACATAAAATAACAATTTCATATTACATACTTCTTACAATAGAAAGTTATTTATTTCCATTTATTCTAAAGGAATGCAATTTTCAATAAAACTGGATATATATTTATAAAATCTTATTTTGTCGAATAACAATAGACGTCCTTTGTTACTACTAGGGCTGCACACAACCCATATCCAATCCGACCCAACCCACCAACCCGACCCAACCCACATAAACCCAACCCAACCCATCCTAGTTCGGGTCGGATATGGGTTGCAATTTGTAACCCATACTATATACGGGTCGGGTTTGATATTTTGTTCAATCCAACCTTATTTTAACCCAACCCAACCCTATATTAAAAAACTAATTGAATATCAACCTAATTAAAATTAGAATAGTAATATCCTAGAATATTGTTTATATACTATGCATTAAACATACAAAAAAACATATTTTATGTCAATCCAAATTAGGTAGAATTTGAAAAATATATTTTAAAGAGCATTTTAATGTTTTTTAAAACGAAACACTTGTTCTACTATATAGTAAATTAATATCATATGATTTGTTTTACAACGAAATTTTAATAAAATATGTCTTATAAAGAATCAGTTACTTTAAATGCATTATGCTAGCTAAAATTTGATATATTATGCTGAATATTTTGATATTATTTTTTACAAGAATTCCCTCATATTCTCTTTTTATATTATATTCAAGTAACCCAACCCAACCCTACTAAACCCGACCCAACCCATACCTCAACCCAACCCATATCCAACCTCATATAGGGTCGGATACGGGTTGAACTAGCTTAAACCCATACTTATGCGGGTCGGATGAAGTATTTGGTTTAATCCGACCCAACCCATACTTTGTGCAGCCCTAGTTACTACTTATGAATATCTTCACTAATTCAAAAATAATAAACATATTTGACACCCCAAATTAATTTCATTATATCTTTTTCCAAACAAAGACTATTATTCAATTAATAACTCCCATATTCAAACACATCACTTATTTCAACTGAAATTCTAATAGTGTAATAACCAATAATAAGTAGCCAAGGCACACTCAGCATATCCAAGATATCTCATATAGCTAACAATTTTCAATATATCACATCATAGATTTTCATCGAGAGACACAAAATTTTATAATTTAAATTCAATTAATTAAATTAAATAACTCATACCAATGCTTTTGCTATAGAAAATCTGTAATGAACCTTATGTTAGCTTTCTGCCTCTTGGATTTGATTCTATGCCTCTCTCTCCTTTGATAATTCTCTTTCTTTTTCTAATTTATTTTGGTTCTCCCCATTCTTTTATCTAGCTTGAGATCAATCCATAATTTTATGAAGAAAAAGCTTTTAAGGAAAAATAGAAAGTGTTCACAAAACTTTCCCAAGGGAAGAATGAAAGAAGATAAATGTCCCCCCCGGTCCATATCATTTAGCTTTAGCCTGCTTATATAGGAGTTAGAGATTGATTTCGTCCTAGCAATTCCCAAATTAAATCATAGTCGCTCTCTTTTTTTACTTCGTAATGAAATAAGATCTTAAAATACATCTCATATGTCCGTTCTTATTCTCATCTAATCCATGACAAAAGGAGAGATTTGAATATACCATTAAAATTGGTAATCAATGAATATGTTTTTGAAACCTATTAAGAAATTACCATTAATAAGAGAATCAATTGTTAGTCTTTAGGAAATAAATTCCTAATAAAAATAAATCAATTGACATGCATGTCAATCAGTGCCTAATTAATCCTCACATGCACAATTAATCAACATTTACAAACATGCATTTATATGACAATTCAAACTTATGATTTCGCTGAAATGTGACGCACTCGTTGGTTTTGGTGACCCAAATTAAATCATAGTCGCTCTCAAACTAAGTGGATGCAAAGGAAGAGACCCGAACCGAACTAGACATTAGTGTAACGACCTGCATTCTACGTATCGGAGGATTGTAAAATATTTATTTTATTTTCATACGAATTTGTATGATCGTGTAACTTTGGTGAACGACTATTGGGGTCATTTTCCATGTTCACGATTTTTGCCGAATTTTAAATGACCGTTTTACCCTTGGCGAATCTTGTTTTGCCCATAACTTTTGATTGGAAAGGGGTTTTGACCTAAAACCACTTCCACTGGATACAGATGATGGTTTCCCATTCCGTAGAGTGGTCACATTAGTCAAATGGACTTACCGTTTGGGAGATATGACTGATATGAGATTTGAAGATGGAAAAATAGCCTAATCGGGCTTAATAGGGTGATTAGCAGTTAAGCCCATAACCCATTTCAGGATTAAGATTATGGGAGGGCTTAAAGGGTTTGGAGAAACATCCCCTTTCATTTTTTCAGCGACCGCAAACATTTCTTGAACCCTAGTAATGGTCTCCATCTTCTAAATCTCTCTCTAATCACTTTCTAATCACTAATTAAGCAAATCAACATCAAATCAAGTCGGATTAACACCAAATCAGAGTTGGAGCTGCTGCACTACATAAAAATCCGTGCCAAATCAGTTAAACTTTCATATCTATCATTTATTTGTGGCTAAGGTGAGTGATTTGCATGTTTTTACACTAATTATGGCTAATTATGGGTGATTAGTGATAATTAGTGAATTAACGACTCTAAAAAATATGTAAAAATTCTAAAATATTATTTTATGTCACTAGTATAAATTTGGGTCAATTTGGATTAAGTTTGTTAATCCTGTTGTTAGATATGGTTAAACATGGTTAAGGGGAAAATCATGGATTTTGGGTATGTTTGATCTAAAATAACCTATATCTTGATGTTTTGATCTTTTTTATTGAACTTATATGTTGTTACTATTGTTTGGGATGTTTTATGATTGCATAGGAAAGTTCAAATGGTTGAAAACGTCGTCATTTAGCGAAAATAGCTTGCTGGAAAAAATTGCAGAGTTTCAAGTCCAGTTAGGAGGAAGACCCGATCTGAACCGGTTATGAGGGAGACCTGATCTGAACCAGTTAGGAGGGAGACCCGAACCGAACCCGATAGGAAGAAGACCCAAACCGAACCGGATAGGAGGAGGAGACCCGAACCGAACCAGATAGGAGGAAGACCCGAATCGAACCGAATAGGAGGAGGAGACCCGGACCGAACCAGATAGGAGGAGGAGACCCGAACCGAACCGGATCTGAGGAGGAGACCCGAACCAAACCGAATAGGAGGAGGATACCCGAACCGAACCGACGGATAGGAAGAAGACTCGAACCGAACCGGATAGGAGGATGAGACCCAAACCGAAACGGAAATGAGGAAGAGATCCGAACCGAACTGGAGAAGACCAAAATCCGAGATGCAATGGAAGTCCAAATGAGCTATTATTACTCAAGATCCAGATGGGAACCAACGAGTTAACGTCTAGAGTTGGACTTTGCTATGGGACGTGTGCAAAGGGGTTATCGATATTCATAACTTTGGTTCACCAATGAGAGAGGGGGTATGTAGACGAACCAGGATCAGGCCTATGTGGACTGGTTGACCTGATAGGTTTATTAACTATGGACCAGTGCAGTGGGGTCAGAGGTTGTATGGATTGGGACTCCGTCAGGGCCCCAAAGGGCCAAGTGGTCGTAGCGATAATTGTACGGAGTTAGACTCCATCATAGCCCCAAAGGATCTGGTGATCAAAGCGGTGGATATTGTATGCTTTACGCACTGAGTGAGAAATGTGAGGATGATTGCTATGTTTGATGTTTGCTATCACCATGACACGCACACTCCCATTTTTACACTATATGTTAGTGTTACCTTAGAGTATTGTATATCCTGTTGTGCTAACTCTTTGGTTGCAGGTCCAGATGAGGTATGCTTTCTTTATACCTGTTATTGTTTTATTTAGTGGTATAGATTTGCTATCGCGCATACCAGACGTTCATCTGACCCAGAGTTTTATGTCTCTTCTTATTACTCGGGATGCTCCTAAACGAGTAGACTAGAGACAGGTTAGGTGGCTATGCACGAGTAGCTGTTCGAAGACGAGAAAGAGGCTTCCACGTACTATATACATGTATTCTCTCTATGTTGTTGCACTGGTTGGGGATTAGTAGTGTACCTCTTTTATTTCTTTTTAGAGACAACATTTTGAAGTTGTAATAATGGTTTGGATCATAAACTGTGTTTTAGATTCCGCTACTCTAATGGATATGGTTTAGTTTTTAGCTTATGCATTGTCTCGCCTGTTTTATATCAAGTTATGTTATTATTATATTTTATTCCATGCGTTGTGATATATACTATAGGTTCTTGATGATTCACAGTTTCAAATCCCTTTCTTTTGACGACTACCCCGTGCTCGTTGGACATTGGCACAACGCATTTCAGGGAAATGTCTGATGATACGAAGTTAGAGCCTAGGTTGTATAGTTTAACCAAGGGGGAAACATCAAAGAGAGATAGTATATGTATATGAGGATGCGTATTTGTGATATTTTGGTTTTCAAAAGCTATACATATATATACTACTAGTACATCTTAGGATGAAGTCGCACTTCATGGGCAGCACTAAGGACATGGTTAATCGCTTTTCTCTTTGCAGATTGAATGGTGAGCCGAAATACGAGGAGTATGGGTTCAGGAACCAACAATGTGAATGTCCCTGATATAAGGATGATGTTTACTGCCTTCATGTGAGAGATTCTTAGGGATGCTCAGGGAGCAGTTCCAAATGCTGCTAATGGTGGTGGTGCAGTAGTGCAGGCGCCTAGAGCCGATTTCGCCAAGCTCAACAAGGATTATACTAGTCTTGGTGGGAAGCCGTTCCACGGTACGGAATCGGCTACGGAGGTTCAGGATTGGCTTGATAGTTGTGAACGCATCTTCGAATATTTGCGGATCGATGATGCAATGAAGAGAAAGCTCGCATCGCGTCAACTTCAAGGACGGGCAATGAATTGGTGGAATGCTATTAAAGCGGCTACTCCCGAGGATCAAATTACTTGTAATCAGTTTAAGACTCGCTTCAATGACAAGTTTATTCCAACTGCTCAGAAATCAGAATTGTTCAGGAAGTTTTTGGAACTTAAGCAGAATGGTAGGGCAGTCTCCGAATATATTTCTAAATTCGATACCTTATCGAAATATGGATTATCTCTTATCGATACTGCTTAGAAGAATAACGAAAAGTTCATAACTAGATTAGATGGGTACTTGGGGGAATGACTTATAAACAATAACGATGAGACATTCAAATCTATTGTGGGAAAGGCATTAAAATCAGAGAGCCTTTACCCTAAGTCAAAGACCGAGGTTGCAATTGCATCTGTAGAGGAGCCAAAACCGCAGGCAAGCGGTGAAGGTAAGAAGAATTCCCAGAATAAGAGGAAACTGAACCAGACCAAGGATGGTCAGTAAAAGAAGAATAAGAAAGATATCGAGTGCCTTAGCTGTGGCAAGAATGGCCACTATGTCAGAGATTGTAGAGCAAAGCCAGCGGACAGGAAGTGCTTGAGTTGTGGCCAAGTAGGACATCACAAGAATAAATGTCCACAACCCCCTTAGGAGAAGCAGATACTGAAAGCATATGTTATCAACGTTGTTCCTTCTTCATCGAATTCCCCAACAGCGGCAGAGAAGGGAAAGGGTGTCGTTATCCAAGGTATGCTTTCTATTTATGATGTTCCTGTTCTAGTACTGTTTGATACCGGGGCTTCCCATTTCTTTGTATCTAGTGACCTGGTAGATAGGTTGGAATTGGTACCCGAGAGTGTCGATAGATCTTTAGTTGTGACAAACCAGATCGGTGGTTTGACAAACCTTTGTACAATTTTTCGTAATTTGATCTTATCGAGTCATGGATGTGTGTTTGCTTGTGATTTCTTTGTTTTGGGCTTTACTGGGTTTGGCATTATTTTGGGAGTCAATTGGCTCCAAAGGTATAGGACAGTGGTAGACTGTGAGGGTTCTTCGGTGACCATTAGAGTGGATGATGGAAGGAGGGTGGTATTGGGTTGCCTACCAAGCGATGGGGTGATGGCTAGTTTTCTCTGTTATCAGATGTGCCTATTGCTGACGAGTATCCGAACATCTTCAGGGAAGTGATCAAACTTCCACCACACCGAGAGATCAAGTTTCAGATTGATTTAGTGAAAGATGTCAGACCTATAGTGATGCCACTTCGTCATATGGCGCAAAGGGAGCAGCGAGAGCTCGAGGTGCAAGTAGGCGATCTTTTGAAGAAGGGATTTATCCGAAGAAGTGTTTCTGAGTGGGGAGCACCAATTGTATTTGCTATTAAGGCAGATGTTTCCCTTCGCTTATGTGTGGACTACCGTGAGTTGAACAAGGTGACCAGGAAGAATAAGTATCCTCTTCCACGGATAGATGATTTGTTTGATCAACTGAATGGAGCAAGAGTGTTTTCCCAATTGGGTCTCATGATAGGTTTTCATCAGCTCCGAGTAGCAGCTGAGAGTATACCTAAAACGACATTTCGGATGCCGTCTAGATTTTATGAGTGGTTGGTCATGCCATTCGGGTTGACCAATGCACCCGTATGTTTTGTGGATCTTATGAATAGGGTTTTCAGGGATCAATTAAATAAGTTTGTTCTTGTGTTCATGGACGATATCTTGGTTTACTCGAGGACAGAGGAAGAACACAAGGAACATTTGAGGACAGTGATGGAGGAGTTGAGGAAACACCAACTGAAAGCGAAATTTTCTAATTGTCACTTCTGGAGGAGAGAAGTGAGATTCTTGGGCCATATTGTTTCAGAGAATGGTATTGTCGTGGATCCTGCGAAGGTGGCTACGGTGCAAGATTGGTCTGTGCCCAAGAATGTAACAAATGTGAGAAGTTTCTTGGGGTTAGCTGAATACTATCGTAAATTTATTCAAGACTTCTCCAAGATAGCAGTACCATTAACTTGGTTAACCAAGAAGAATCAAGCTTTCATCTGGGACGGAAGGTGTGAGTGTGCATTTAAGAGTCTAAAGGAGAAGTTAACGTATGCACCAGTGTTAGTTATTCCTAAAGGGAACGAAGAGATGACGGTATACACGGATGCCTGTGGTACCAGACTAGGTGCTGTACAGATGCAAGGAGGTATGGTTATACCTTATACTAGTCGGCAACTGAAACCGCACGAGAAAAGATATCCTACCAATGATTTGGAATTGGCAACGATCGTGTTCGCATTAAAGATATGGAGACACTATCTCTTGGGAGAAAGATTCGGGTTGTTCACCGATCATAATTCATTAAAGTATATTTTCTCTCAGAAGGATTTAAATCTTCGTTAGTAGAGACAGTTAGTGTTCTTGGCTTCAAACGATTTCAATATCGCATACACACCCGAGAAGCTAGGGTAATGCGGTTGCTAATGCATTAAGTAGGAGACATGCCAATTTGGGGGCTATGTTTCTGGAATGGAAGCAACTGGAGTATATCGCTGGATATGATTTCAGACCTAAGTGCGAATTGGATCCAGAGATGTTAGCAGTTTGACGATCAGACCGACTTTGGTTGAGCAGATTGGTTCCAGTCAGAGCGACGATCCTAATCTGTTGGAAATCATCTCCAAGGTAGAGATGAGTATCGACGACGAGAGGATGAACAAGTATGGACTTGATCAAGAAGGATGGCTTCAAAAAAATGAGAGGCTGGTTGTACCCAATGTAAATGGATTGAGAGATGAAGTGCTTAGAGAGTGTTAATATTTGAGATTTAAGAAGCTGTTGTTTGGTGTGCTTTCTGCTTGCTTTGTCAAATCGTTTGTTAATATTTGTTTTTGATCAATATTGTTCTAAGTTTTAATGCTTGTTGTGTTTGATTTTCCCTCTTCTTCCCCTTACTATTATTCCTAATTTGACAGACTTGAAAAAAGTGTAGGTTGATTCCTTTGTTTTGTTTACTTCTTTTCCATTTTTATTTTCGTTCAACTTAGCACTTATGCATAGGAGAATTCATTTTTGTATGTTAGGTAAAAATTAGAAACTATGTTTAACTTTGATAACAAATCTTTGACACAAATTCCGGAAACCTTTTCTAACTGATAAGATAATAAGATAAACTTGGTTTGATGATCAGTCTAATTAGTCACAAATCATTAACCAGCGACAGATTGCGGGTTACCTGCTACTGCTTGGTTTTCTAGCATGCCCTTGTTAATTATTCATTCTCCATTTTTATTCTTAGTTTGTCATACTTCCATTCCATTTTTAAATTTCATAGTTGATATAAATTTTAGTTACATGAAATTACATTTTATAAGCTATACATATAAGTGAAAACAAGTTGGAAAACAATATTTTTGCTTTTAATTTACCACAACGTCGAAAGTAATAACTGACTATTACTTTTGAATACTTCAAGCAACTTCATTTAGCCAAAATATTAAAATATATGACAAAATTTAAGAAATGCTACTTAAATTCATTAGAAAATGAGTTAATTCTAGTTTGATTTTTTAATTTGTTTGTTAATAACCATAAATTTAGAAACTATCTATATCTATATTATATATAGAGAAATGCTAAGCACACTCTCCCTGAAGGAGAGTATGCTTATACTTGTCATCTGATTGGTGGAAATGGACTGGCATTTATTACATCAGATAGAGTTAATGATTGATGTCAATCCATTTCCACCAATCAGATGGCAAGTATAAGCATACTCTCCTTCAGGGAGAGTGTGCTTAGCATTTCTCTTATATATAATCGGAACATCCCTCTTTTGTTTTCCTTTTCTCTGTTTTTGGAATTTAAATGCAGATTTACTTTTATCTTCCACTCTACAGGCTATAAATAAAAATTTACCTTATTTTTGAAAACACAACTACCATGTATATCAATTTGCCCAGTGGTTCGTGTATTGTTTACATGTATGAAAATTTTCACGGTATAATTCATTTATTTGAAGTCATTTTTTTAACAATTGTACTTTTTTGTGTTCAGGAAATTAAGTAACTCTTCTATCATATACAAATCTTCTCTATCTTTAATAACACTACAACCATGTTCGTTAATTTTTTCGATTCATTTGTTCAAAGTCATTTTGTCGATTTATTACCTTAGACAAAAAAATCAATTTTAATTCATAAAATAATGAGATAATTCTAGTCTGATGATGATTATTTTAATTTTTATATTATGAACTAGAAATGTAAAGTAAGTTTGCAAACATTTAATTTTCATATAATAGTCATGTTAAGGTTTGGTATATGATCAATCTTTGCAATGCAGTTTTGACCACAAAACATTCACTAGCAACAGTAAATACAAATCTACCCTATTTTGGAAATACTATAGCATGTTAGTCAATTTGTCTAGTGATCATTTATTGTTTGCATGTATGAAAGTTTCAGAGTATAATTCATTTCTTTACATATGCTCATTTTCCATTTTTTATTCATCAAATTAGTATTTCAGCTATTGATTTATTTCTCATTTTTCATTTAACAAATTGTTGATTTCAATTTTTAATTCATACACTGCCATTTCAAGCAATCATTTTGAAACACCAAAATTAATTTCTCTAATTTTTGGTCTCTTTGCCTATTTTAAGTTTGCTACAATTGGCTTCAATTTTACAGTTGTATTTCTTATATGTTTTTTAAAGCATTGAATTGAATTTTTCTTATTTTGGTTGCATGGCTCTTTTCCTTTTATCTGCTCATACTTTTATCTGGATTATTATTTAACCCCTATGATTTTTGTTCATCTCCTATTACTAGGTGTTGCTGCTTCGTTTTCCAAACCATGGCTGTAACATTTGTTATTTGACGTGGGAACTAGATACTCAACTAGGCTGTTGTTGTTGAGCATTTGATAGCCAGGTAAGTAGAGACCAAGAGTACATGTCAAAAGATTTGAATTGTTTTTTAGTCTACTGTTTTCTAGTTCAGTCTTTTGATTTTTCTGGTTCAATCTCATTTTAGTTTACTGTTTTTTACTTAAAAGAATTAAAGGTATGGAAATACCGCCTGACATACCAATATTCATCAAAGCAGATACATATAAAAAATCCAGACATAAAATAGAAAGGGCATTATTATTGACACTTCAAATATTGTTAAACGGGGTCCATTTTTTTATTTTTTCAAAAATTGTTAAGGAGAGTACCAATGAGGAAAGTAGTCCCTTAACAAATAAAGGTAATTTTACCGTATTACCCATTTAGCAACTTAACAAATAAAATAAAATTTACCTTAACAAATATTGCAAGGGCCATAGTATTTTTTTTTTCAATTTGCATATATTGATTTTTTTTTAAACCCTAAAGTATAAGCGTTTTCGGAGGAATAGAATCGAACTTTTTTCTGACATAAATATGCCGAATTTTATAAGTACGAAGGCAATGCACCGAAATGATTATTAATTTTTGACATATCACTATTGAATACATACATAATTGATTACGTGTTGCATTCGAGGCAGTGGTGACAAACTGTTTATTTTAGTTCGATTTCCCTTATCGAATAAGTTTTTTAATCTAATTTGAAGGGGCAATCCGGGAATATTGAGTAGTGTAAAATAATATATTTGTGTAGACCCTTAACAATTTTTCAAAGAGTGGAGTGTTTTTTAAAAATGACCCCCCCTTAACAATAATTAGAGTGTCAATAACAACACCCAAAAGAAAACAAAAACATTTAGCTAAAGCTTGAGTACCAGCGTGCCTGGCACACTAGGCAAACAAGTTAAAGCACCTAAATCCATGTTATAGTCCTTTTTAGATCACATGATTTGAAGATACATAATTTTTTGTTACAATTGTACCATAACTATGTATCATAATCTGCTGTTACAATTTTTTAGCAAACAACATAATTTTAATATACAAAACAGGGTATTCAAGTTGACCTTTCATAATCAAAGTATCTTTAATCGACAAGAAACAGATTATGATGGTACAAACTACAAAGAGCATTGTTAAAAGCGAATATATAATTAAAGGTTTATTTCCTCAAACCAATCACATATTTTATATTACAATTTCTAGTGCTTTGATATGAAGTTGGCTTTTTTATGTATTAACGTCTCATAAATTAACCATATTAACCGTAAGAACGATGAGCGCTGACCATTAGGAATAGTGGACTTATACTTAAACATTTATTGATCAAGAATGTGATCCATTAATTGTTAATTATATTTTATCAATCTACCTACCTTTAAGTGTTGTACTTATGTGAACACTAAACCTAGCCTCTCAACATGTCATATGCGCCTGTATGCATAACTTCATCTAAGCATAACTTCATCTAATGTGTGCAAGTGTGTACTGTCCCTATGCATATGTAGCACAGTCTTTGTGTTGTTCCAAATTTTATGTTTAGCAACTCTATGTTATTGCATATATGGATCTGAAAGGTATTGGATACATGGATCTGAAAGGTAATTTACATTTTTACTAGTTGAATTAGGCTATCATTTGATAGTGTTTTTTGATCAAACTTAAAAAAAATTAAAGGTTTTGATGGCCGTTTTTTTACGTTTCATTTGTCAGTGTGCAACTTGAGGTCCAGTTTTTGTCAGATCAGTGTCTTTAAGACACTGAACCAATCAGGAATTAATATCTGCACCCCTTATTTGGCAGCGCTATTTTGGCTCAAATACCCATTTGACTATTAAATTGTGAGTAAAGTGGAAACATAACTTAGAATTTATTTCATAGTAAAGTGCAATTTGAGAGTGATGTGCCCTATATTTATGGACTTAAATATCAACTTCAGTCGAGTCAGTAGCCTGAATTTCATAATGAACACCATCCCACTCCTGTCTAAATCTTTCTTTTGACATTGCATAAACATCTTGGCTCGAATGCGGGATACTGATGGGGACATGTTCGATTTAACAAGGTTAGGTATACATATACGTTCGCTTTATTGAATTTCTCAATTCAACATTTCAAAGTTAATGTGCATATGTGAATTTCTCAATTCAACATTTCAAAGTTAATGTGCATATGTGAATTATTACAATCTCCGATTGGTAAAAAAACCAAAGATCGACAAGATGCATATATTTCACTCACTAAATAAAAAATAAAAAAGGATATCTTTTGATGATATCATAAACCTTTTGCATGGGATCTTTTTTTTTAACTAATAATTACAACATTACATCATTTTTTTTGTTCATTTATCAGTAACTAGCATATACCATATACCATCAAACATGAACGTCTAAATCTAAAAGAGCCCTTATTGATGTATGGAGCTAGCAGATGATTATTTAAGAGGTTGTTTGGTAACGACTACAAAAAGCAAAAGCAGCTTACAAATTACTATTATAGTTTGAAGTATTTGGGAACAAATTGTGCCATTTAACAAAATGAAATGAGAATTAGTGGAAATAATATGTATCATATTAATTTATATTTGAAAACAATTTGCATATTATATTTGAAATAATATGCAAATAATTTATTTTGAAAAATATTTTCTTGTTTCTTGAAATATAAGCATTTGGCATGGTTCTTATAATTTGATAAATGCCTTGTTCTTGTATACATTTGATCTTATACACCTGGAGAGGTTACCTAAAGGTTTCACGTCTTATTAACAGAACAACAAACTGGTATGCTTCCATTCTCAAATTCTATAGTTTGATTTGCATATAAACTTATAGTTTTTTTTAATGAAAAGAATAATAATGTATAATATAAACTAAGAAAAGGGAAAAAGTATTGAGTATGCTTGAGATCTTCCTTCAGTTAAACGAAAGTGAAATGCAAACTACTAGTTTATGAATGACACATAAAAGCAAAGTTACATATATGATCATGAAATTTTCACTTCAATTAAACCAGGTGTATAGTTTCATATTAGATATTATGGTTGCAACTGATGTATCAAGATAAAGATAAAGCTATAATGCATCCAAAATGAAACTCAAAAGATATATATCCCAAACTACGAACTATGCACAGGTTTGGCTGCAAATTGTTTTAAAATATAATTTGCAAATGTAATGCCACCGTAACTTAATATAAAGGTGCAAAAAATGTAATGCCTAACTTAATATATGCAAAACATGCAATGTATTACTTATTTTTGTGAAAAACGGTCACATCTCATAGATTTTTATCCCATAAAAACACGATTCCCCGTATCCAATTGATTATTACCAAAAGTGAGTTCCCAACCTTTATTTATGAAACTAGCTATCTTCTTGATTTTTTTTCTCTGAATATTTTACTTTAGAAACCCAACTAGGAAGTCCGTGTCTGTTTTATAACGTGATCTACGTTTCAAATGGAAATTTAGAATTTTTACATTTTAAACAATCATATAAATTAAACAATATTGATGAGAATAGTCGCTAGTTTCAAGTTAAAAGCAGTGCTCATTTTTACCGTTGAACGCATCATTTTGTTATCCTTTGATTTTGACTGTGATACCATATTTTGATAAGCTACGTTGTTGATTCCACCTACTTGTTAAATGGCACAACTTGGTTTGATTTTCACCGCATTCTCATTCGCGTAAACATTCAGTACCATAATTTGTTGTTACAATTGGACCATAATTTGTTGTTACAATTGTACCTAAATTCATGCTTTGATCATGATACGTAGTATGTACCATCATAATCCATTCATTCATTCATTTATTTCTAGTCAATTAATGACAGATACGCTGATGAATTACATACCATAACTCCTTTGGTTAGTAATATAATTTGGTTATTGGTAAAAACAACAAGATCCATTTATGTAGTTTTTAAAATCATTTGGTTCTATCACATTTAATTTTCCAGCTGAAGTGTACAAATTTGCATAAAATAGTATAAGACGGAAACGAGCATGGACTATCTCCTTCCCGTGTGTGCATGTCATAAAAAAAAATTGTGAGAAGTTTTCCTGTGTTGGTGTTTTGTTGCGTGGAGGGCATAATCTTGTATGGGCATGTTTTGCAATACTTTGATTTGCTGTATTTGTTTAGAGAAATGATTTTTTTTCTTTTTTTGTTTGAGTCACATTTATTTTGTTGTGTTAAAAACTTGTTGTTGCTTGGCCATAGTTGCTAGGAGTTGATACTTTGTGTTAGTTACCTTTTTCCTATAGGTTCTTTTGTTGTGTTAAGATGATATTGAAAACCATGTGCGAAGCATCGTTAGATCTGCCATGAAAATCTCATTGCTGAGGTGTGCCTTTTTTGCCTTAGAATGTTGGATAATAAAAAAAAAAAAGAATTAAGCTGTTGAAGCACGTACGTGTGACTTGTAGTAGCAAAGAGCTTGTGTTGTTCCTCTCTTGCGTGCATACACATGTACAAAAAGAAATGTTGCCTGAGTTGTTTGTTTTTCTATGGGTTGAGCTTGTCTTAGAATTTCTGAAACTGTATAGAGGAATAAACAATTTGTGTTGTAATCATGGGTTAGGAAACATGTCCGCATGATCTTAAATTTACTAAACCATGTCGCTTGCCATATTTCTAAAACTCACTTGAAATCTTTTTTTTTAATTGTATCTCCATCCATTGTAATATTTTTTTTAAAAAAATATTCATTTTAGTACCACTCATTCAGTTAATAAACAAGTTCACTTTTGACAATTTGTATATACTAGATGAATTTTGATATGTATATTTATACGTGTAGCAGTATTACTATGCATATTAATCCCATAAATGAAAATTTAAGATGTGTGTAAATATAATCTATATCTAACTAATCAATATGTATATGAGCAAATTTGCATCCATAGATAGCAACATTTGACCATGAAATAGTTGGTTATGCTCACATTATATAGCTCGGATTATTTGGATTGTTTCATCTCAGATTATATAGCTCGGATTATTTGGTGACGTTTTATTGTGGTCTTTTATTTCTGGACACTAATAGTGGTTTTCTACAGGAACAAAGCTGCGCAGGTTGAAACTTTCTGGACGACCAGTTGTGGGATTGCAGTTAATTTGGTGGATGGTATGTATGTTGAAGCAGCTAAGACTAAATTTAGAAGAAATATGATGAAGCCTGTTTTAAAACTTATTATGTATATTAATGAAGGTGTATAACTCTCAGTATTTTAAACTTGTTGTGTTTGCTATTTTAAATTTGGTATGTTCTACATGATATTTGATGTTCTAATGCTATTGCTGTGTATATAGCCAACACTAGTATTAAATATATATTTATGTGTATTTGGTATGAAATATAGGTGTTTTATTTATGCAATGTACCCTGTGCAGTTTCTCACAGTAATTAGTGTGGTAAATGTTGGAAACTTAGATAAACTAACGCTAACAACCATTAAAAAATAATGTTGACACAACGCTTATAACTGTTATTAAAGGTAGAATAGTAATGGTTAAAATTGTTGTAAAACTGGCATCGACCACATTTATAACTGTTAGGACAGTAAATATTATCACACTTATTACCGTTAGGACAGTAAATATTATGACACTTATAACTGTTAGGAGATTAAATATTATCACACTTATAACCGTTTGAAGAGTAAATATTATAACGCTTATAACCATGACAGTATGCATTGGTATTTATCACGGATATAATCGTGATAACATGCGTGGTAAAAATTACAAACGCACATTGGCTTAACGGTTATAACCGTGAGTATACTGCTTACTCACGGTTATAAGCGTGACAATTTGGCTTTTCTGGTGTTGTGTCAAGTCGAATAGAACGGCAACTGAGTTAGCGGAACTGTATATGAAGTGGGTAGTGATATTTCATGGAGTACCCAAAGGTATTTTGAGTGGCCGAGATACATTATTTACTAGTGGGTTTTGGAAGAGCGTACAAGAGACTTTAGGGTCAGAATTACATCTCATTAGTATGGCTCCATTTGAAGCTTTGTACGGAAGACCGTGTAACTCACCATCATGTTGGTTGGAAACCGGTGAAAAATTTGTGTTTGGGCCAGATGTAATAAGAGAAACTTCAGATAAGATCAAGGTTATTCAACAGCGAATGAAGGCAACCCAAGATAGGCAGAAGAGTTATGATGATAAAAAGGCGAAGAGATTTGAAATTCTCCGTTGGCGACTTAGTATTCGTCAAGATTTCTCCGTTGAAGAGTTTGATTCGATTTGGTAGGAGAGGTAAGTTAGCACCAAGATTTATTGGTCTGTTTCTAGTTCTCAAAAAAGTTGGGAATTTAGCATATAAAGTTGGATACCTGACAAGATGGAGGGAGTGCACAACGTATTTCATGTTTCTCAGTTAAGGACGTTTGTGCACGATTATAATATGACTATTTCACCAGATCAGTTGGATGATATCGAGATAGAATGTGAGGCAGTTGGAAACCGCAGAATGATTCGTATTGTCGGACACGATACGAAGCAACTCCGGAGGAAGATGGTGAAACTGGTTAAGGTCCGGTGAGGTGATAATGAGAACGACTGCACTTGGGAAACGAGCTAGAATAGAAAAAAAATAGATATAAAGAAACCAATCTTGACTAAGTGGGGAGGAGAACATAAGGAAGTTGTATCCATAGCTCTCTACTTGGTAAGATTTTAATCGTGATATAGTTACTCCCTTGTTAGTAACCCTCATGCTAGAATAGACTTGTTGTGTTATTATGTATGTTTGATTGTTTGTAAATGGCTGATAGGCGTGCGGGGCACCATTGTATGTTTGCTTGGTTAAAGAATTTCGGAGGCGAAATTTCATAAGGGGAGAGAGTGTAACGACCCACATTCTACGTATCGAAGGATTGTAGAATATTTATTTTATTTTCATACGAATTTGTATGGCCGTGTAACTTTGGGAACGACTATTGGGGTCATTTCCCATGTTCACGGTTTTTGTCGATTTTTAAATGACCGTTTTACCCTAGTGAGTCTTGTTTTGTCTATAACTTTTGACTGAAAATGACTTTTGACCTGAAATCGCTTCCATTGGATTCCGATGACGGTTTTCCATTCCGCAGAGTGGTCACATTAATCAAACGGACTTACCGTTTGGGAGATATGGCTGAAATAAGTTTTGAAGACGAAACAACAGCATAATCGGGCTTAATAGGGTGATTAGCTGTGACGCCCCACCCCGCACCAACCGACATTTACTCCAAAAGTGCGCTGTACACATGTCCAGTTAGCACGGAACGGGTCGCCAGAAGGAAAAGGAAGAAGGAAATGAACATACAAAGAACCTGTAGAATGTCTCACAGCGCATAGAACAAAATATAATAATAACATACTTGACATAAAACAGGAGAGACAGTGCATAAGCTGAAAATCAGAACTAAACATCATAGCAGCGGAAATCCAAAATACAGCTTATTACAACTTTCAAACTGTCTCAAAGCAAAAGTAAGATAAATGTGGGGCACTACTAATGCCCAAGTAGCGACCACCAACGACACAGGGAGAATGTGTATATATATATATATATAATACGTGGAAGCCTCCTGCCCGCCTCTGAATCAGCTACTCGCGCATCACCAGCTAACATGTCTCTAGTCTGCTCGTGTGAGCACCCAGAGTAATAAGAGGAGACATAAAACTCTGGGTCAGACATAAAGCCTGGTATGAGCGATAAACATCTAAAGTGAACAATAACAGGTAGACTAAAACATACCTGAATCTGGACCTGCAACCAAAGAGTTAGCACTACATACTGTACAACACTCTAAGGTATCATATCAAACGGTATAAAGATACGAAGGTGGGGGAGGTGTGCATGTCATAATGATGGCAAACAATCAAGCATAGCATCCATCCTCACATCTCTCACTCAGTGCTTAAAGCATACGATATTCACCACTTCGATCACCCAACATTCCTTGCTACGATCACTTTGCCCCATGAAGTCATAAATGGCTTCACTGCATTGATAACGTAGCCACTAATTCCTCGCTATGTCCACTTGCCCCATGGAGTTATTCACCCCATCTGCGCTGGCTCATAGCCTTACCAATCCTTACTATGTCCACTTGCCCCATGGAGTTATTCACCCCATCTGCGCTGGCTCATAGTCTTACTACGCATCACCTTGCCCCTCAGGTCATAATGACCCTACTGCACTGATAACGTAGTCTTGCAACCATCACCTTGCCCCTCAGGTCATATGACCCTACTGCACTGATAAGTAGCCATCATCCATTTTTAGTGGTGAATCGAAGTTATGAACGTCGACAACTCCTTAGCACACATTCCGCAGCAAAGTCCAACCATGAAGTGAACTCATTGGTTCCCAACTGGATCCTGGGCTCTAACTTCCCATATTGGACTACCTCTGCATCTCGGGTTATTGGTCGTCACCAGATTGGATCGGATCGGGTCGCCTTCAGCATTCTTCATTGGATCGGGTCGCGCCTCCTTCGCCGGATCGGGTCGTGGTCCTCCAGGTGATCAGGTCGCACTCCCCATCGTCTCGTGAATTCAGTCTCCATCGAATCGGGTCTCCACTTCTGGTCGGGTCGTGAATACCCCATACGGATCGGATCGCGCTCCTCCATCGTCTCGTTGTGCATTAGATCGTGGATGCTGCCTTCCTCTAGTCGGATCGTGATATGAAGCACGAGTGGATCGGATCGGGTCGTGATGCTCATTGGCGATCCGGGTCGGAGTACTCCAATTTGGGCACGGCGCTGCATCGATTCGTCTCATGGGCCTTGTACAGATGGTTCGGTTCGGAGGAGATGACTCGACTCGTGGTGATGTCCCACGATCCCCTAGGGCGATCCGATCGTCCCTCAACCCCCTATGCGATCCGAACCCCTGCACCTTGTCCAGCGAGCTGTTTACGCCCCTCGACGGCGTTTTCGACCATTCCAACTATTCTAAACAGTCACAAAGCATTTCATACAGTCATAGCAACATACATAATCAACCACAAACATCAAAACATCAATATGATAGGTAAAAAGGGATCAAACATACCCAAAATCCCAAACTTCCCCTTAAGCATATTTAGGTGAAACTAATGATTGGATTATCAAAACTTAACCAAATTAACTCAAATTCATATCAGAGGTCTAAAACTTCATTCCGAATTTTATAAACATTTTTCTAGAATTTTATCATGTTTAAATTCGCTAATTAACACTAATCACCTCTAATTAGCCATAATTAGTGCAAAACTAAGCAAATCACTCACCTTAGCCACAAAATAAACTAAGATCTGAAATGATTCTCTGATTTGATGCGAATTTCAATACCAAACAGCAGCTCCTTCGTTGATTTGGTGAAGATCCTTCTTGATTAGGGGTTGCTAAGCCAAATCCTTAACCTAAAGGTGATTTGGAGGTGATTTAGAGGTTGGAGGCCATTTTTAGGGATCCTTGGTGATAAGTGAAGGCTAGAAAACTGAAATGGAATGATTCTCCATCTCATTTCAGCCCTCCCATAACCCTAATCCCGAAATGGGTTATGGGCCTACTCACTAATCACCCGATTTGGCCCGGTTAAGCAGTTTTTCACCCTCCAAACCTTGTTTCAGCCATATCTCCCAAACGGTAAGTCCGTTTGACTAATGCGACCACTCTACGGAAAGATAAACTGTCAAACGAATCAAATGGAAGTGGTTTCAAGTCAAAATTCCTTTCCAATCAAAAGTTATGGCTAAAACAGTACCAACTAGGGGCAAAATGGTCATTTAAAAATCGACAAAAATCATAAGCATGGGAAATGACTCTGATAGATGTTTCCCAAAGTTACACGACCATACGACTTCACATGGGAAAGAAATAAATATTCTACAATCCTATGATGTGTAGAATACGGGTCATTACACTCTCCCCCCTTAAGAAATTTCGCCCCCGAAATTCCCTAATCCAAACATACACACAGATTCCCGCATGCCTATCAATCATAAAGCAACAATCAAACATGCAAACAAGCAAAGCAAGTCTATCCTAGCATGCGGAAAACTAAATTGCAAAGTAAATCTTACCAGACAAAGAGTTCTGGATAAGCCTTCCTAATGCTCTCCTCTGTCTCCCAAGTACAATCATTCTCGTTCTCGCCCCACTGAACCTTGACTAGCTTCACCGCCTTCCTTCGAAGTTGCTTCGTATCATGCCCCACAATACGAATCGGCTTGCGGTTCCCAACCACCTCGGGTTCTACTTCGAAGTCCTCTAACTGATCAGGTGAAATAGTCACATCTGAGTCGTGAACGAACTTCCTCAGCTGGGAAACATGAAATACATTATGAACTCCCGCCATTTTCTCTGGTAAGCCAACTCTATATGCCAAATTCCCGACTAGTTCAAGAACAGGGAATGGGCCAACAAATCTTGGTGCCAACTTGCCTCTCTTGCCAAATCGTATCACGCTTTTCAACGGAGAGATCTTGACAAACACCAAGTCACCAACGGAGAATTTCAAGTCTCTTCTCCTCTTATCAGCATAGCTCTTCTGCCTATCTTGGGCAGCTTTCATTCGTTGTTGAATGATCTTGATCTTGTCCGACGTTTCTCTCACCACATCTGGTCCAAGCACAAACTTCTCGCCAGTCTCTATCCAACATGATGGTGAGTTGCACGGTCTTCCGTACAAAGCTTCATATGGAGCCATACCGATACTGGATTGGTAGCTATTATTATATGCAAACTCTACTAGATGCAAATGATCATCCCATGATCCACCAAAATCCAATATACAAGCTCTCAAGAGATCTTCCAATATACGATTCACCCTCTCCGTCTGACCGTCGGTCTGAGGATGATATGCGGTACTGAGATGTAATCTTGACCCTAGAGCCTCTTGTAAGCTCTTCCAAAACCCACTAGTGAACAACGGGTCTCGGTCACTCACAATGCTTTTGGGTACTCCATGAAATCTCACTACCCACTTCATATACAATTCTGCCAACTTGGCTGCCGTTCTGGTCGATTTGACTGGTATAAATCTTGCGCTCTTAGTCAATCGATCCACAATTACCAAAATGCTATCATATCCCGATCTAGTCCTTGGTAAGCCATCAATGAAGTCCATCGAAACTTGCTCCCATTTCCATTCGGGAATTTCTAATGGTTGTAACAACCCACTAGGCTTCTTTTGCTCGGCTTTAACTAGCTGGCAATTCATGCATTTGGATATAAACTTCCCAACGTCTCTTTTCATCCCTTCCCAGTAGTAGGTTCGCTTCATGTCTCGATACATCTTATTACCACCGGGATGCATAGTCAGTTTTGAGTGATGACATTCCCTAAGCACTTCATCTCTCAAACCATTCACGTTGGGCACAACTAGTCTTCCATCCTTCCGAAGCCATCCATCTCGATCAAGCCCATACACATTCATCTCCTCATCAACTCCCATTTCTAACTTGGAGATGATTTCTAATAGGTTAGGATCGTCCCTCTGGCTAGAACCAATCCGCTCTATCAAAGTGGGTCTGATCGTCAAACTAGCTAGCATAACTGGATCCAATTCGCATCTTGGTCTGAAATCAAACCCCGCGATAAACTCCAGTTGCTTCCATTCAAGAAACATTGCCCCTAAGCTGGCATGTCTCCTACTCAAGGCATCGGCTACCGCATTACCCTTCCCAGGTGTGTATGCGATATCAAAATCATACGAAGCCAAGAACTCTAACCATCTCTGCTGACGGAGATTCAGATCTTTCTGAGAGAAGAGATACTTTAACGATTTATGATCGGTAAACAACTCGAATCTTTCTCCCAAGAGATAGTGTCTCCACATCTTCAGCGCAAATACAATCGCTGCCAATTCCAAATCATGGGCAGGATACTTCTTCTCATGCGGCTTTAGCTGTCGACTAGCATAAGCAACAACCCCACCTCCTTGCATCAATACAGCCCCCAGTCCGGTACCACAAGCATCTGTGTATACCGTCATCTCTTCATTCCCTTTAGGAATGACTAACACTGGCGCACGCGTCAACCTCTCCTTTAGACTTTTGAAGGCATCCTCACACACTCCGTCCCAGACGAAGGACTGATTCTTCTTAGTCAACTGAGTCAACGGTGCTGCAATCTTGGAGAAGTCCTGGATAAACTTACGGTAATATCCGGCTAATCCCAAGAAACTTCTTACATCTGTAGCATTCTTGGGCGTAGGCCAATCCTGTACCGTAGCCACCTTCGCAGGGTCCACGGCAATACCACACTCTGAAACAACATGATCCAAGAATCTCACTTCCCTTCTCCAAAAATGACATTTAGAGAATTTAGCTTTCAATTGGTGTTTCCTCAACACCTCCATCACTATTCTCAAATGTCCCTTGTGTTCCTCCTCTGTCCTTGAGTAAACAAGGATATCATCCACGAACACAAGAACAAACTTATTCAACTGATCTCTGAATACTCGATTCATAAGATCCACAAAGTAGGCTGGTGCATTGGTCAACCCAAATGGCATGACCAACCATTCATAAAATCCAGACGGCGTCCTAAATGTCTTCTTCGGAACACTCTCATCTGCTACTCGAAGCTGATGAAATCCTGTCGTGAGGTCCAACTGGGAGAACACTCTAGCTCCTTCCAGCTGATCAAACAAATCATCTATCTGCGGTAGAGGATACTTATTCTTCCTCTTCACCTTATTCAACTCGCGATAGTCCACACACAAACGAAGGGAACCATCTGCCTTAGTGGCAAATACAACCGGTGCTCCCCACTCGGAGACACTCCTTCTAATCAATCCCTTCTTCAAAAGATTGCTGACTTGCACCCCGAGCTCTCGCTGCTCCCTTGGTGCCATACGACGAAGTGGCATCACTATAGGTCTGGCATCTTTCACTAAATCAATACGGAACTCAATCTCTCGGTGTGGTGGAAGCCCGGTCACCTCCTCGAAGACGTCCGGATACTGGCCAACCACGGGCACATCTGACAACTCATCCTGCAGGATGTCGAGGGAATTTACAAAACTAGCCATAACCCCATCACTAGGTAGACTACCAAACACTACCCTCCGCCCATCATCCGCCCTCACTGTCACCAAAAAGCCCTCACAGTCTACCACCACCCCGTATCTTTGGAGCCAATCGACTCCCAATATAATGCCATACCCAGTAAAGCCCAAAACAAAGCAATCACATACAAACATACATCCATGACTCGATAAGACCAAATTCCTGCAAATCATACTAAGGCTAGTCGAACCACCAATCGGGTTCGTCACAATCAATGGCCTATCGACTATCTCGGGTTCCAGTCCCAACCTATCTACCAGGTCACTAGATATGAAGGAACGGGAAGCCCCAGTATCAAACAAAACTCGAACTGGTACATCATAAATAGAAAGCATACCTTGAATAACAACATTCTTCCCTTTCTCCGCCGCAGTTGGGGCATTCGACGAAGAAGGAATAGCATCAAAAGCATACGCTTTCACAATCTGCTTCTCCTTAAGAGGTTGCAGACACTTATCCTTCTGATGTCCCACTTGCCCACAGTTGTAGCACTTCCTTTCCGCTGGTTTGGCCCGACATTCCTTAGCGTAATGGTCTTTCTTTCCACAGCTGAAGCACTCAACATCCTTCTTGCTCTTTTTCTGGCCACCTTTTGATTGGTCCTGCTTCCTCTTATTCTGAGAGCTATTCTTGGCTCCACCGCCCGCTTGCGACTTTGGCCCTTCTGCAGATGCAGCCTCAGTCTTTGACTTAGGGTAAAGGCTCTCTGATCTCAAAGCTTTCCCCACGATCGATTCAAAAGTCTCATCGATGTGGTTAATGAGCCTCTCCCCCAAGTACCCATCCAGACCAGTAATGAACTTCTCATTCTTCTTCTCAGGAGTATCGATAAGAGACAGTCCATACTTCGACAAAGTGTCGAACTCAGCAATATAATCAGAAACTGCCCTCCCGTTCTGCTTGAGTTCCAAGAACCTCTTGAACAACACCGACTTCTGGGCGGCTGGAATGAACTTCTCGCTAAAGCGAGCCTTGAACTGAACCCAAGTAACCTGGTCCTCTAGAGTAGCTATTCTAATGGCATTCCACCAATTCATCGCTCGCCCTTGCAGCTGGCGAGACGCTAGCCTTCTCTTCATCGCATCCTCAAGACCCAAGTCATCAAAGATACGATCACAACTATCCATCCAATCTTGAACATCTGTGGCCGACTCCGTTCCGTGGAACGGCTTCCCACCAAGATTTGTGTAATCTTTGCACAACTTGGCGAAATCGACCCTAGGCGCATGCACTACTGGGCCAACACCGGCTCCGGGATTGGGAACTGCCCCTTGCACTTCTCTAAGCATGTCTCTCATGAGGTTAGTAAACATCGCCCTCATGTCAGCGGCATTCCCATTATTGGCCCCTCTACCGGTACCTCTAACATGTCGGCTCATCATCAATCTGAAAAAGGGAAAACGATCAACGACCCCATAATGGTACTAGTGCAGTGCAACTTCATCTTCATACTACTAATAGTATATACATACATAGCTTTTGAAAACCAAAGTAATCACAAATACGCGCTCTCATATACGTACTATCTCTCCCTAATGTCTTTCCCTAGGTTAACTACGCAACCTAGAGCTCTGATACCAAATGTGACGACCGCCCCGCACCAACCGACATTTACTCCAAAGGTGCGCTGTACACATGTCCAGTTAGCACGGAACGGGTCACCAGAAGGGAAAAAGGAAGGAGGAAATGAACATACAAGGAACCTGTAGAATGTCTCACAACGCATAGAACAAAATATAATAATAACATACTTGACATAAAACAGGAGAGACAGTGCATAAGCTGAAAATCAGAACTAAACATCATCGCAGCGGAAATCCAAAATACAGCTTATTACAACTTTTCAACTATCTCAAAGCAAAGTAAGATAAATGAGGTACACTACTAATGCCCAAGTAGCGACCACCAACGACACAGGGAGAATGTGTATATATATATAATACGTGGAAGCCTCCTGCCCGCCTCCGAATCAGCTACTCGCGCATCACCAGCTAACCTGTCTCTAGTCTGCTCGTGTGAGCACCCAGAGTAATAAGAGGAAACATAAAACTCTAGGTCAGACATAAAGCCTGGTATGAGCGAAAAGCATCTAAAGTGAACAATAACAGGTAGACTAAAACATACCAGAACCTGGACCTGCAACCAAAGAGTTAGCACTACATACTGTACAACACTCTAAGGCATCATATCAATCAATATAAAGATACGGAGGTGGGGGAGGTGTGCATGTCATAATGATGGAAAACAATCAAGCATAGCATCCATCCTCACATCTCTTACTCAGTGCTTAAAGCATACGATATTCACCACTTCGATCACCCAACATTCCTTGCTACGATCACTTTGCCCCATGAAGTCATAAATGGCTTCACTGCACTGATAACGTAGCCACTAATTCCTCGCTATGTCCACTTGCCCCATGGAGTTATTCACCCCATCTGCGCTGGCTCATAGCCTTACCAATGCTTACTATGTCCACTTGCCCCATGGAGTTATTCACCCCATCTGTGCTGGCTCATAGTCTTACTACGCATCACCTTGCCCCTCAGGTCATAATGACCCTACTGCACTGATAACGTAGTCTTGCTACCATCACCTTGCCCCTTAGGTCATATGACCCTACTGCACTGATAAGTAGCCATCATCCATTTTTAGTGGTGAATCGAAGTTATGAACGTCGACAACTCCTTAGCACACGTCCCGCAGCAAAGTCCAACCATGAAGTGAACTCATTGGTTCCCAACTGGATCTTGGGCTCTAACTTCCCATATTGGACTACCTCTGCATCTCGGGTTATTGGTCGTCACCAGATTGGATCGGATCGGGTCGCCTTCAGCATTCTTCATTGGATCGGGTCGCGCCTCCTTCGCCGGATCGGGTCGTGGTCCTCCAGGTGATCAGGTCGCACTCCCCATCGTCTCGTGAATTCAGTCTCCATCGAATCGGGTCTCCACTTCTGGTCGGGTCGTGAATACCCCATACGGATCGGATCGCGCTCCTCCATCGTCTCGTTGTGCATTGGATCGTGGATGCTGCCTTCCTCTAGTCGGATCGTGATATGAAGCACGAGTGGATCGGATCGGGTCATGATGCTCATTGGCGATCCGGGTCGGAGTACTCCAATTTGGGCACGGCGCTGCATCGATTCGTCTCATGGGCCTTGTACAGATGGTTCGGTTCGGAGGAGATGACTCGACTCGTGGTGATGTCCCACGATCCCCTAGGGCGATCCGATCGTCCCTCAACCCCCTATGCGATCCGAACCCCTGCACCTTGTCCAGCGAGCTGTTTACGCCCCTCGACGGCGTTTTCGACCATTCCAACTATTCTAAACAGTCATAAAGCATTTCATACAGTCATAGCAACATACATAATCAACCACAAACATCAAAACATCAATATGATAGGTAAAAAAGGATCAAACATACCCAAAATCCCAAACTTCCCCTTAAGCATATTTAGGTGAAACTAATGATTGGATTATCAAAACTTAGCCAAATTAACTCAAATTCATATCAGAGGTCTAAAACTTCATTCCGAATTTTATAAACATTTTTCCAGAATTTTATCATATTTAAACTCGCTAATTAACACTAATCACCCCTAATTAGCCATAATTAGTGCAAAACTAAGCAAATCACTCACCTTAGCCACAAAATAAACTAAGATCTGAAATGATTCTCTGATTTGATGCGAATTTCAATACCAAACAGTAGCTCCTTCGTTGATTTGGTGAAGATCCTTCTTGATTAGGGGTTGCTAAGCCAAATCCTTAACCTAAAGGTGATTTGGAGGTGATTTAGAGGTTGGAGGCCATTTTTAGGGATCCTTGGTGATAAGTGGAGGCTAGAAAACTGAAATGGAATGATTCTCCATCTCATTTCAGCCCTCCCATAACCCTAATCCCGAAATGGGTTATGGGCTTACTCACTAATCACCCCATTTGGCCCGGTTAAGCAGTTTTTCACCCTCCAAACCTTGTTTCAGCCATATCTCCCAAACGGTAAGTCCGTTTGGCTAATGCGACCACTCTACGGAAAGAGAAACTGTCAAACGAATCAAATGGAAGTGGTTTCAGGCAAAATGGTCATTTAAAAATCGACAAAAATCATAAGCATGGGAAATGACTCTGATAGATGTTTCCCAAAGTTACACGACCATACGACTTCACATGGGAAAGAAATAAATATTCTACAATCCTATGATGTGTAGAATACGGGTCATTACATTAGCAGCTAAGTCCATAACCCATTTCGGGATCAGGGTTATGGGAGGGCCGAAAGAATTTGGAGAAACATCCCCTTTCATTTTTCCAGCTGCCACAAACATTTCTTAAACCCTAGTAATGGTCTCCATCTTCTAAATCTCTCTCTAATCACTTTCTAATCACTAATTAAGCAAATCAACATCAAATCAAGTCAGATTAACACCAAATCAGATTTGGAGTTGCTGCACTACATATGAATCCGTGCCAAATCAGTTAAAGTTCAGATCTATCATTTATTTGTGGTTAAGGTGAGTGATTTGCATGTTTTTACATTAATTATGGCTAATTATGGGTGATTAGTGATAATTAGCGAATTAGTGACTCAAAAAATATGGAAAACTATGTAAAAATTCTGAAATATTATTTTATGTCACTGGTATGAATTTGGGTCAATTTGAATTAAGTTTGCCAATCCTGTTGTTAGATATGGTTAAACATGGTTAAGGGGAAAATCATGGATTTTGGGTATGTTTGATCTAAAATAACCTATGTGCTTGATGTTTTGATTTTTTTGATTGAACCTATATATTGTTACTATTGTTTAGGATGTTTTATGATTGCATAGGAAAGTTAGAATGGTTGAAAACGTCGTTGTTTGGCGAAAATAGCTTGTTGGAAAAAAATAGTAGAGTTTCAGGTCCGGTTAGGAGGAAGACCCGATCTGAACAGGTTAGGAGGGAGACCGGATCCGAACCGGTTAGGAGGGAGACTCGAACCGAACCGGATAAGAGGAAGACCCGAACCGAACCAGATAGGAGGAGGATACCCAAATCGAACCGGATAGGAGGAGGAGACCCGAACCGAATAGGAGGAAGACCCGAACCGAACCGAACCGAATAGGAGGAGACCCGAACCGAATCGGATAGGAGGAGGATAACCGAACCAAACCGGATAGAAGGAAGACCCGAACCGAACCGGACAGGAGGAGGAGACCCGAACCGACCGGTTAGGAGGAAGAGACCCGAATCGAATCAGAGAAGACCAAATCCCGAGATGCAAAGGAAGTCCAAATGAGCGGTTATTACCCAGGATTCAGATGGGAACCGACGATTTAACTTCTAGAGTTGTGCTTTGCTACGGGACGTATGCAAAGAGGTTATCGATATCCATAACTTTGGTTCACGATTGAGAAAGGGGGTATGTTGACGAACCAGGACCAGGGCTATGTGGACTGGTTGACCCGATAGGGTTATTGACTATGGACTAGTGCAGTAGGGTCAGAGGTTGTATGGAGTGGGACTCCGTCAGGGCCCCAAAGGGAAAAGTGGTCGTAGCGATAGTTGTACGGAGTTAGACTCTGTCATGGCCCTAAAGGACTTGGTGATCAAAGTGGTGGATATCGTATGCTTTACGCACTGAGTGAGAGATGTGAGGATTATTGCTATGTTTTATGTTTGCTATCATCATGACAAGCACACTCCCATTTTTGCACTATATGTTAGTGTTACTTTAGAGTATTGTACATCTTGTTGTGCTAACTCTTTGGTTGCAGATCCAGGTCAGGTATGATTTCTTATACCTGTTATTGCTCTATTTAGTGGTATAGATTTGCTATCGCTCATACCAGACTTTCGTCTGACCCAGAGTTTTATGTCTCTTCTTATTACTTTGGGTGCTCCTAAACGAGAAGACTAGAGACAGGTTAGGTGGTTATGCATGAGTAGTTGTCCGGAGACGAACATGAAGCTTCCACGTACTATATACATATATTCTTCTTGCGTTGTTGCTGGTCACTGCTTGGGAATTAGTAGTGTACCTCTTTTATTTCTTTTTAGAGACAGTATTTTGAAGTTGTAATAATGGTTTTGAATCAGAAGCTGTATTTTGGATTCCGCTAATTTGATGGATATGGTTTAGTTTTTCGCTTATGCACTATCTCTCCTGTTTTATATCAAGTTATGTTATTATTATATTTTATTCCATGCGCTGTGAGATATACTACAGGTTCTTGATGATTCAAAGTTTCAAATCCCTTTGTTTTGACGACCATCCCGTGCTAGTAGGACATCGGTGCAACGCATTTCAGGGAAATGTCTGATGGTGCGGGGCGGGCCGTCACAGAAAATATGACAGTATCTTCTGTTCATTTTTCCGAACCGAACTCGTATTTCGGCTCATCGTTCAATCAGCAAAGAGAAAAACGATTAACCATCTCGTTAGTGGTGCCCGTGCAGTAGTGCAGGCGCCTAGAGCCGATTTCACCTAGCTCAACAAGGATTATACTTGTCTTGGTGGGAAGCCTTTCCGCGGAACGGAATCAGCTACAGAGGTTCGGGATATGGTTTAGTTTTCAGCTTATGCAATGTATCACATGTTTTATATCAAGTTATGTTATTATTATATTTTATTCCATGCGCTGTGAGATATACAACAGGTTCTCGATAATTCACAGTTTCAAATCCCTTTCTTTTGACGATCGTCCCGTGCTAGTTGGATATTAGCACAGCGTATTTCGGGGAATGCCTGACGGTGCGGGGTGGGCCGTCACACTTGGTAGTGTAACGACCCGCATTCTACGTATCGGAGGATCGTAGAATTTTTATTTTATTTTCATACGTATTCATATGGTCGTGTAACTGTGGGAAACGACTATTAGGGTCATTTCCCATATTCATGATTTCTGCCGAATTTTAAATAACCGTTTTACCCCTAGTGAATCTTGTTTTGCTTGTAACTTCTGATTGGTAAGAAGTTTTGACCGAAAACCACTTCAATTGGATTTGGATAATGGTTTACCTTTCTGTAGAGTGGTCACATTGATCAAACAGACTTATCGTTTGGGAGATATGGCTAAAATAAGGTTTGGAAGATGAAAAACAACATAATCAAGCTTAATAGGGTGATTAACAGCTAGACCTATAACTCATTTCGGGATTAGGGTTATGCGAGGGCAGAAAGGAGTTAGAGAATGATTCCTTTTCATTTTTCCAGCCGCCACAAACATTTCCCTAACCCTACTAATGGCTTACATCTTCCAAATCTCTCTCTAATCACATATTAAGCAAATCTACATCAAATCAAGTGAGATATAGCTACTGCACTACATAGGAATCTGTGACAAATCAATATAAGTTTCAGATCTAACATTCATTTATGGCTAAGGTGAGTGATTTGCATGTTTATTCACTAATTATGGCTAATTATGGGTGATTAGTGATAATTAGCGAAACTATGACTCAGAAAAATATGGAAAAATATGCATAAATTCCAAAATATTGTTTTATGTCTCTGTTACAAATTTAGGTTAAGTTCGCTAATCTTATTGTTAGATATGGTTAAACATGGTTAAGGGGAAAATCAAGGATTTGGGTATGTTTGATCTAAAATGGCCTATGTGAGTGATGTTTTGATCTTTTTGATTGAACCTATATGTTGCCACTACTGTTTGGTATGTTCTATGATTGTTTAGTAAAGTTAGAATGGTTGAAAACGCCGTCGTATGGCGAGAATGGATGATACAAGCTTGTTGGAAATTCTGCAGCAATCCGTATTGGATCGGCTAGGGGATCGGATCGGATGAGTTAAACCGAACCGGAATGGGGAATGGATAGAAGGAAGGCCACTTGCATAGAATTGGAGTTGGAGTGGGTATCGGATCGCACCAGGATGGATCGAACTGAACCGCACCAGGAGGCACCAAACCGAACCGCACCATGGAGCACCACGACCCGAACCGAGGCAATGACCACGAACCGAACCCAAATGGCAAGCACGAACCGAACCGAACCGAACCGAACCGATGAGCACGAACTGAACTAGGGTGTGGACCTCGAGCACCAAACCAAACCAGATTTGAAGTTACAACTACGCGATGACTCTTTTGAAGATCAACTCCAATTTGACTAAAACCTGAGATGCAAAGGAAGTCCAAATGAGAAGTTATCTCTCAGGATCCAGATGGGAACCAACGAGTTAACTTCAAGAATTGAGCTTTGCTGCGGGACGTGTGCAAAGGGATTATCGATATCCATAACTTTGGTTCACTATTGAGGGAGGGGGTATTGCCTATGGACCAGTGCAGTGGGATCAGAGGTTGTATGGAGTTAGACTCCATCAGGGCTCGAAAGGGCAAAGTGGTTGTAGCGATAGTTGTATGGAATTGGACTCCGTCATGGCCCTAATGGATCTGGTGATCAAAGTGGTGGATATTGTATGCTTTACGCACTGAGTAAGAGATGTGAGGAAGATTGTTATGTTTGATGTTTGCTATCACCATGACATGCACACTCCCATTTTTACATCACTATGTTAATGTTACCTTAGAATATTGTACATCTTGTTGTACTAACTCTTTGGTTGCAGATCCAGGTCCAAGTCATGTATGATTACTTATAGTTGTTATTGCTTTATCTTATTGCTATCGCTCATACCAGACTTTTGCCTGACCCAGATTTTTATGTCTCTTCTTATTACTCTGGGTGCTCCTATTCTCCCTTTGTTGTTTATGGTCACTGCTTTGGGCATTTGTAGTGTACCTCTTTTATTTCCTTTTTAGAGACAGTATTTTGAAGTTGTAATAATGATTTGGATCATAAGCTGTATTTTGGATTCCGCTGCTATGATGGTTTAGTTTTCAGCTGATGCACTATCTTGCCTGTTTTATGTCAAGTTATGTTATTATTATATTTTATTCCATGCGCTGTGAGATATACTACATGTTCTTGATGATTCATAGTTTCAACTCTTGATGATCGTCCCGTGCCCATCGGGCATTGGTGCAACACATTTTAAGGGAAATGTCTGATGGTGCGCGGCGGCCGTCACACTTGGTATCAGAGCCTAGGTTGCATAGTTAGCCTAGGGGAAGACATCAGGGAGAGATAGTGTACGTATATGAGAGCACGTATTTGTGATATTTTGGTTTTCAAAAACTATATACATATAAACTATTAGTATATCTAAGGATGAAGTCACACTGCATGGGCACCACTAAGGAGATGGCTAATCGTTTTTCTCTTTGCAGATTGAATGATGAGCCAAAATACGAGGAGAAGGGGTCAGGAACCAACAATGGGAATGTCCCTGATATAAGGATGATGTTTACTGCCTTAATGCTAGAGATGCTTAGGGATGCTCAGGGAGTAGTTCCTGATGCTGCTAAAGGTGGTAGTGCAGTAGTGCAGGCGCCTAGAGCCTATTTCGCCAAGCTCAACAATGATTATACTAGTCTTGGTAGGAAGCCGTTCCACGGAACAGAATCGGCTACGGAGGTTCAGGATTGGCTTGATAGTTGTGAATGCATCTTCGAAGATTTGGGGATCGATGATGCAATGAAGAGAAAACTAGCATCGCGTCAACTTCAAGGACGGGCAATGAATTGGTGGAATGCTATTAAAGCGGCTACTCCCGAGGATCAAATTACTTGGAATCAATTTAAGACTCGCTTCAGTGACAAGTTTATTCCAACTGCTCAGAAATTGGAATTGTTCGGGAAGTTTTTGGAACTTAAGCAGAATGGTAGGGCAGTCTCGGAATATATTGCTGAATTCGATAGCTTGTTGAAATATGGATTATCACTTATCGATACTACCGAGAAGAAAAACGTGAAGTTCATAACTGGCCTAGATGGGTACTTGGGGGAAAGACTTATAAATCATATCGATGAGACATTCGAATCTATTGTGGGAAAGATATTAAGATCAGAGAGCCTTTACCCTAAGTCAAAGACCGGGGTTGCTATTGCATCTGCAGAGGAGCCAAAACCGCAGGCAAGCGGTGAAGGCAAGAAGAATTCCCAGAATAAGAGGAAACAAAACCAGACCAAGGATGGTCAGAAAAAAAGAATAAGAAAGATAACTAGTGCTTTAGCTGTGGCAAGAAGGGCCACCGTGCCAGAGATTGTCGAACAAAGCCAACGAATAGGAAGTGCTTCAATTGTGTCCAAGTGGGACATCACAAGGATAAATGTCCACAATCCCCTAAGGAGAAGCAGATTGTGAAAGCATATGCTATCAACGTTGTTCCTTCTTCGCCGAATGCCCCAACAGCGGCGGAGAAGGGAAAGGGTGTCGTTATCCAAGGTATGCTTTCTAATTATGATGTTCCTATTCGAGTACTATTTGATACTGAGGCTTCTCATTCCTTCGTATCTAATTATCTGGTAGATAGGTTGGAATTGGAACCCGAGATGTCGATAGACCTTTAGTTATGACGAACTCGATCGGTGGTTCGACTATCCTTTGTATGATTTGTCATAATTAGGTCTTATCGAGTCATGAATGTGTGTTTGCTTGTGATTGCTTTGTTTTGTGCTTTACTAGATTTGACATTATTTTGGGAGTCGATTGGCTCTAAAGTTATGGGGGTTGTGGTAGACTGTGAGGGGTCTTCGGTGACCATTGGAGCAGATGATGGGCAGAGGTTGGTATTGGGTTGCCTACCTAGTGATGGGGTGATAGCTAGTTTTCTAAATTCCGTCGACATCCCGCATGATGAGTTATCAGATATGCCTATTGCTGGCGAGTATCCGGACATCTTCGGAGAAGTGATCGAACATCCATCACACCGAGAGATCGTGTTTTGGATTGATTGAGTTAAAGATGCCAGACCTATAGTGATGCCACTTCGTCGTATTGCGCTAATGGAGCAGCGAGAGCTCGAGGTGCAAGTAAGCGATCTTTTGAAGAAGGGATTTATCCGAAGAAGTGTTTCCGAGTGGGGAGCACCAATTGTATTTGCTACTAAGGCCGATGGTTCCTTCGCTTATGTGTGAACTACCGCGAGTTGAACAAGGTGACTAGGAAGAATAAGTACCCTCTTCCATGGATAGATGATTTGTTTAATCAACTGAATGGAGCAAGAGTGTTTTTCTAGTTGGATCTCGCGACTGGTTTTCATCTGCTCCGAGTAGCAGCTGCGGGTATACCTAAAACGACATTTCAGATGCCGTTTGGATTTTATGAGTGGTTGGTCATGCCATTCAGGTTGGCCAATGCACCCGCATATTTCATGGATCTTAGCAATAGGGTTTTCAGAGATCTGTTAAATAAGTTTGTTCTTGTGTTCGTGGACGATATCTTGGTTTACTCGAGGACAGAGGAAGTACACAAGGAACATTTGAGGATAGTGATGTTGAGGAAACACCAATTGAAAGCGAGATTTTCTAAGTGTCACTTCTGGAGGAGGGAAGTGAGGTTCTTGGGTCATGTTGTTTCAGAGAATGGTATTGTCGTGGATCCTGCGAAGGTGGCTACGGTGTAAGATGGTCTACGCCCAAGAATGCAACGGACATGAGAAGTTTCTTGGGGTTAGCTGGATACTATCGTAAATTTATTCAAGACTTCTCCAAGATAGCAGCACCGTTAACTCGGTTAACCAAGAAGAATCAAGCTTTCATCTGGGACGGAAGGTGCGAGTATGCATTTAAGAGTTTAAAGGAGAAGTTGACATGCGCACCAGTGTTAGTTACTCCTAAGGGGAACGAAGAGATGACGGTATACACGGATGCCTGTGATACCAGACTAGGTGTTGTACTGATGCAAGGAGGTAGGGTTATAGCCTATGCGAGTCGGCAACTGAAACCGCATGAGAAAAGATATCCTGCCCATGATTTGGAATTGGCAGCGATCGTGTTCGCGTTAAAGATGTGGAGACACTTTCTCTTGGGAGAAAGATTCGAGTTGTTTACCGGTCATAAGCCTTTAAAGTATCTTTTTTCTCAAAAGGATTTAAATCTTCGTCAGCAGAGATGGTTAGAGTTATTGGCTTCAAATGATTTCAATATCGCATACACAACCGGGAAGGGAAATGCAGTAGCTGATGCATTGAGTAGGAGACATGCCAGTTTGGGGGATATGTTTCTGGAATGGAAGCAACTGGAGTATATCGCGGGATATGATTTCAGACCTAAGTGTGAATTGGATCCAGAGATGTTAGCAAGTTTGACGATCAGACCGACTTTGATTGGGCGGATTGGTTCCAGTCAGAGAGACGATCTTAATCTATTGGAAATCATCTCCAAGGTAGAGATGTGTATCGACGGTGATAGGATGAACAAGTATGGACTTGATCGAGAAGGATGGCTTCGAAAGAATGAGATGCTGGTTGTATCCAACGTAAATGGATTGAGAGATGAAGTGCTTAGAGAATGTCGTCACTCAAAACTGATTATACATCCTGGTGGTAACAAGGTGTATCGAGATATGAAGCAGACCTACTACTGGGAAGGGATGAAGAGAGACGTTGGGAAATTTATATCCAAGTGCATGAATTGCCAGTTAGTTAAAGCCGAGCAAAAGAAGGCTAGTGGTTTGTGATAACCGCTGGAAATTCCCGAATGGAAATGGGAACAAGTCTCAATGGATTTCATTGACGGTTTGCCAAGGACTAGATTGGGTCATGGTAGTATTTGGGTGATTGTGGATCGATTGACCAAAAGTGCAAAGTTTATACCAGTCAAGTCGAATAGAACAACAGCTAAGTTAGCAGAATTGTATATGAAGTTGGTAGTGAGATTTCATGGAGTACCTAAAGGTATTGTGAGTGACCGAGATCCATTATTTACTTGTGGGTTTTGGAAGAGCTTACAAGAAACTTTGGGGTTAGAATTACATCTCAGTACCGCGTACCATCCTCAAACCGACGGTCAAACATAAATGGTGAATCATGTATTAGAGGATCTCTTGAGAGCTTGCATATTGGATTTTGGAGGGTCATGAGATGATCATCTGCATCTGGTTTAGTTTGCATATAATAATAATTATCAGTCCAGTATTGGTATGGCTCCATTTGAAGCTTTGTACGGAAGACCATGTAACTCACCATCATGTTGGTTAGAAACTGTAACACCCTGTAATTTTAACAACACTAAAGAGGAAAAATTAAAGAATACTTAATTTAATATTCAGAATTAATGGAAATGGACTACGCCATTGCGTCCGTCTCGAAATTCTGGTCAAGACAGACATTTGTTTGCGTAAAATGGACACCGTATGAAGAAGCTATGAAGGTTTGAAGTTTGTATACGTGCAAGAGAATTATATATATAATTAAATTCAGAAAATCAGAAAACAGTTCAAAAATCAAAATTCCGTGAGCGACAAACTTCCTGCCTCAGGGGTGTCGACCCCTCAAGGGGGGTGTCGACCCATGGGTCGACCCCATAAGAGGGGTGGTCGACCCCCCTACGCAGATCTGGGCAGATTAGGGTTTGGGGTTGGGTTATAAATATGGCTCCATTTCTCTTGTTTTCTGCGCAGAAAATTAATGGAGGTCTAGATGCTGTCGGTGCCCAGACTGAACCAAACCTTTTTCCTTCTTCTGCAATCAAGTTATTCAAGTGTAGACCTGTGATTTAACCTCTGCTATTCTTCTTCTATCTTTCTAGATCCAAACGCTGTGAGTTTAAGTTACTTTTAGATTTAAATAATTAAAAAGTAAAATATGATATGACTGTAATTTGGATCTATGCCTGTAACTGCTTGGATCATATTAGATCTGTAATAATTTGTGAACCTATGATATTCTGACATAACTATGACTTGGATCTTAACCTTTATCATGTCAGATCTACCTTGATTATATATCTAAATTTACTATTTAGATCACCTTGTACCTATAATGTTTGTGGTTAAATTGGATCTATTATTAGTTGGACATCTAAATTATTATTTAGATCTTATCATGCTTATTATGACATCCCTACAATGTTATAAACAGTTATATTATCTTATGTTCACCATATCTGTCCTTATATACTCATCTCATCAATATGCCACTATGTGTTTATATCAATTTTGTTAGTATAATCATTTCTATCATCTTCCCTTCACCTTTCCCATTTTATTTGATATAGCCAGGCTACTTTCGAGTCTAGGCATGCCGCTGAAATATGCGAACGCGTTAAATGGGGAACGAGGGGAAACATTGAAATTGGGCATAAGCTGTAAATGGGGAAATTGACATAACTTGAATAATGTTTATGTGTATGAATTTAGGGCATATAATTCATTATGAACATAATTAGGGGAAAAGGGGCATGAAATATATAACGACATAGGTAAAATTGGTTAATAATGAAATGACTAGGATTACAGTAACTAGAAACTGTAACTGCGCCAAGACACGAGGTTAGATTACACTTGTGGTGGAAGTCTGCATGGAACCACCCGACATACCAGCAACCATAAGTGGTGAATCTAATGTGAGGGATCTAGGTGCACAAATACGAGACGTGTTATGACACGAGGCTAAACCCAACTTGTGGAAGAAGTCTGCCCGGTGCCGCCCGGCATAACCAGCATCCGCAAGTTGTAGGTTTAATGTGGGAGGTCTAACACATTATAACCATAAATGGTCATGGTAATGAATTGGAATACTTAACCTAGTTGAATCCATAGGGATTGTATGAACATGAACTTGAATAGGTGTTAAGTAAACTTTTTTGAATAGTGGGTGAGTTAAGTAAATCTGAGGGGGTGGATAATATTTATATATAGGTCCACAAACTTAACCCGAGGGGGTTATGTAATTATGGACACCAACAGATATACGTAACCCGAGGAAATCCTAGTGGGGATACAAGACAAGGGGGAGAGCTTGTCTCATCTTGTGTGTGGGACCCATTTCAGTCAGTAACCCCTATAACGGTATCGAATGAGTACTCCGCCCTAGGTTGGAGTCGGGACACGCTTATTGGGCTGATTATAAGAGATCCAAATGTGGAGGACGGTGTGGGTGGTGCAAACCGACCGAGACATGTGCGTGCATGCCTGGGCAGAGGGGGATAAGACGACCGTGACACCAGTAGATATGGTTGTGCACATCAACGCAGGGTTTCCACTTTAGGAAGTGATACCTTCTACTATGGGGCCGACACAGGGTATCTGCGGAATAGGGAGCCAATCAATTAGGGTAGTAGTTAGGGTACATCTAGACTCTGGTAAAAAGTTTAGGAGCCTTTTAGGTTTGGCTGCCTGTGGATTATATGGGGTTAAAAACCTCTCACCAGAAGTACGCCTAAGCCTACCATCTTATAGTTGTTGGGATCATCTCATTCTACTTATACTAGTATCGGTGCAGAGTAATCTTTAGAAGTGCAATATACTCCATCATGTTTACCTTGTCATACCTGCGTTTTTATGATGTTATCTCTCTTATCCACTTTATATGCCTGTCATGCTACTTTTACTTATTTACTTGCTAAAAGTAACTCACCAAACTTTATGTCTGACCCTTTTTATTTTCTCTTCTTTCTTTTGTTTCCCACCAGGTTCGCAGGGTGGGAATACTCAAGCTTGACCAGGATTCTGCTTTCATTTTGCTGGAGCTGCTTAGATGAATTGCCCAAGCTCATATCTTTGCTACTATGGCTATGTTATATTTGGGGATTATGCTTCTTTTGTTTTGTACTCTAATGTTTAAGTGCAAGACAAAAGTTTTTATTATGGTTTTATGTAATTCAAACATATGATGTTTTGAACCACAATGCTTTATGATTAATAAAGTTTGTTTTTATTCCATTGTTATTTTTATATTTGTCTTGTAATGTTTATGTTTACCTATAACGCTTCACGAAACTTAATGCATTGTCTTAATGTGTGACATTAACGGACGTGGGGTGGCACACTTGGTATCAGAGCTGAAGGTTACCAGATTAGATAAAAAAAATTGAAAATTATTTTCAAAAGGTTTTAAAAGAAAGCATTTTCAAAAGAAAAGTATGTTTTGAAAAACATATTCTCCAAAGCCATATGTAATATCCTTCGGTCCTTTGTCTGAATCTCCTTCCTTTTCTTTTCAGCATGTCTGGGGAACCTAATATTCTATAGGGCGTTACAATACCAGGCTGGTTCCGTAGGTATCTAGTGGCCACGACGTCTGCCGGTGGTCAAGCTGACATTACTCCCCCAGCTGCACCTGTCGTTCCTCCTCCTCCAAGAGCAGATTATTTTGCTAAGATCTGCAAAGATATCCGTGCCATGGGAGGGAAGCCATTCCGTGGAACCGAATCATTCGTAGAGGTAAGGAATTGGCTCAAGGAGACTGAGGACTTGTTTGGAATTTTCGAAGTAGAAGATCGAAAGATTTAGTTAGCTGTCTGGCTACTGAAAGATGAAGCTTCATTCTGGTGGGAAGTTACCTAAGCAGGACGTCCGGTGGAGACTTGGGATGATTTTAGAATGAGGTTTGAAATGAAGTTTCTTTCTCAAGCTGAGAAAAACATGCAAATGGAGAGGTTCTTGGCGCTCAAACAAGGAAACATGACTGCTAAAGAATATGTGAACGAATTCAACCAGCTAGCAAGGTTTGGATTGGAACTGGTAGATACACCGCATAAGAAAGCTTTGCGGTTTGCTAAAGGGCTGAATAAACCCTTTCATGGGTTAGCTATGTCCCATATTCCAATGGGGGCTACTTTTGAAAGGCTCGTTGATATGACCTTGATGCACGAGGAAGAAAAAGGAGAAAAGAAGGAAGTTAAGGCTGAGGAAACAATGCAAAACAAGAAGGTATGGTCCAAGAAAGGACAGCAGCAACAACAACAGAAGAAGGGTGGAAAGAATGACAAGGCTAAGGATAAGAGGAAGTGTCACAGTTGTGGACGAGAGGGTCACTTGGTCAAGGACTTCAAAAGAAGGAAGAATACTTGCTTTAACTATGGAGAGGTCAGACACTTTGCTAGGGAGTGCCCGAAGCAAAAGGGATAAGGTCAAATGGCAGGAGCTTCTGGAGGGCAGGTGCATGCTCTCGCGGCCAGTTCTCCAGATAGAGGTAGGAAAATTTCTGTGGAAGGTTTGATTTCTTTTTCCAATCATCCTATTAGAACTCTATTTGATTATGGCGCTTCACATTCATTTATATCTAGTCCTATGGTTTAATCTCTGCACTTAAATACTAGTATGGTAGTGGATCCCGTTATTGTCTCAAACCCCATTGGTGGTTCGGCTCATTTATCCATGGTTTGTCGGGGTTTGAGAAAATCTGTCTTAGGCGTTGAGTTTGAGTGCGATGCGTATGTGCTAGGTTTTATTAGCTATGGTTTGATTCTAGGGATGGATTGGCTAACCATGTATGGTGCCATTATGGATTGTGAGAGGAGGGTCGTTAGGCTTCTGACTTGTCATGGAAGGACCCTCGAGATTTCTTGTGACCTGCAAGCTTCTGTCATGCTTAGTTTCCTAGCATCTCTTAATGCTTCTATCGATGATCTACAATCTGTTCCACTAGTCCGAGATTATCCTGATGTTTTTGATGAGGCACGGGGTTTACCTCCGAGGCGTGAAGTCGATTTTTGTATATATTTGTTGGACAATGCAAAGCCAGTTGCATTACCTGTGTGTCATATGGCTATAAGGGAAAGGAGGGAGCTTTGCAAAAAAAGTAGGGGAGCTACTTGAGAAAGGATTTATTAGGCGAAACATATCTAAATGGGGTGCTCTAGTAGTATTCGCGACTAAGGCGGATGGTTCGCTTCGCTTGTGTGTAGACTATAAGGAGTTGAATAAACTCACTAAGAAGAACAGGCATCCACTCCCAAGGATAGATGACTTGTTTGACCAATTTGTTGGTGCATCGGTATTCTCTCAGTTAGACTTGGCCACGTGGTTTCATCAGTTGACGGTGGCCGAGGACAGTATAGATAAGACCGCTTTTAGGACACCAGATGGTTTTTTTGAATAACTCGTTATGCCTTTTGGGTTGACGAATGCACCCGCTTATTTTGTTGATCTGATGAGTAGGGTGTTTCAGGAGTTTCTAAATAAATTTGTCATGGTCTTTGTTGACGATATCTTGATCTTCTCAAAGAGAGAAGAAGAGCATGCCCAACATTTGAGGGAGGTTTTGAAAACTCTCTATGTGCATCAACTTAAGGCAAAGTTCACCAAGTGCCATTTTTGGAGAAAAGAGGTGAGATTCCTAAGGCATGTGGTTTATAAAGAAGGGATAACAGTAGATCCCATGGTGGTTGGAGTTTAGGATCGGCAGATTTCAAAAAATGCAACGGAGATGAGAAGCTTTCTGGGGTTGGGAGGATATTATCGAAAGTACATTAAGGACTTCGCAAAGATATCAGCCCCACTCACCAAGCTGACGAAGAAGAACCTGACGTTTTCATGGGATATAGATTGTGATGTTCCTTTACAACGATTGAAGGGGCTCTGACAACAGCCTCAGTCTTGACCTTGCCCAATGGGAACAAAGTATTTACAGTATACACCAATGCATGTGGTACAAGGTTTGGTGCGGTTCTGATGCAAGAGGGGACGGTAGTATGTTATGGTGGTAGACAACTAAGGGTTTATGAGAAGACACTAGTACATAACTTATTTTTTGCATCTCTTCATTTGTATCTGATGTATAAACAGCAGATGCAAATAGTACAATTTGCATCTGCTCCTACCCGAAAACAGATGCAAATAAGGTAAAGCAAATATTACTCTAGCCTTTGCATTTGTTGTTGTCTACGAACCGATGCAGTAGGGTGGGAATGAAATTTTAGTATTGCTATTTGCATATGACCTTTTATAATCAGATGCAAATAGGGGAATAAAATAAATTATGTGCGTCAGTTGTATTAAAGACGGACGCAAAGCATTGCTACGTTAAAATTCCGGCGGAAAGAAAATAAAAACAAGCCGGGAAAACAAAAACACCCGCGAACTTTTCTAAAATAGTAGGGGGGAAAATTAAACCCTAGATTCAATCAAATTTCTTAAACTTTAATCGTTTGCTGAACTTCTGGTAATCTCGAATCTCCAATTCCATATTCTTTAATTCCGTAATCTTTAATCAATCGCGTCTCTTCATCAAATGGATAGATTAGCAAGTTTTCTCCTGCGGTTTGCTCCTTGGATATGACATTCACTTCATCAAATGGGTTCAAGTTGAGATTTACTTCCGTGTCGAGATCTAGTAGTTAGTGGGAAGCGCATGTTCTACATTCTCAAAATTATCCCGAATCACCTGCGTTCCCGACTGCTGCTGCGAATGATGAGATGCAAAACATTGCCGAGAAGGCAAGGTTAATGTGTGTTGTACTAGGTCAAGATTCCACAAAGGTTTAATTTTTTTGGTTGTATTTGCAAATCGACTTCATGTATAAGAAAGATTTGCGTAGTTTATTTGCAGTTTGATATGCTTATTGTTGCATGCCATTGTCAAAAGGAGAAGAAGCACATGTTAAAAAGATAGAAGAACTTCAGGTAGATGATTTCTAGCCCTTTTTATCATGATTTTTTTTCCATTGTTAGTATTTAGTTTAGCTATATGTGGTAACATGAGCATTAATGTGGATGTTAGTTTTTCAGCTATTAGAATGGAGTCAGCCAATTACCACTTGACTGTAACTCAAACTTCCTCATTCTTCTAATAGTTAATATAATAGTAAGAACCGTGTTGACGGGCAAAATTATCGCATGCCAACACTCAAATGTGTATGTGTGAACAATTATCCAAATAAGTAGTAAAGTATGTAAATGCGGGGAGACGCAGCTTTTATAGTGGTTCGGCACTAACGCCTGCATCCACTTTATAATCCCTATTCATCATGTCTTTGGTTGATTACAAGGTTGTACAAGTTCGGACAATAGCTAAATTAAAAGTGTTACAATAGAATAACAAAATATATGTTTGTTCTACACTTTGACTAAATTGTCCTTCTTCTTCTTCATTGAGAAGCGTTGACTTGGTCGACAATATCCAAGTTTAATGTTCATGTCCATGAAGTCCAAAAGTAGCATAACAATCCTTGTTAATGTTCAAGTGTTGAAGGAAAACATGCATGCCATGTTATAATTGTCCATGCCATCTCCAATGGCCAAGGTGAAGGTGTTGGAAGCCATTAATGAGTGTTTGGAGCTCTCAAGGTCCAAAAATTCCAAGGGAGAAGTCCTCTTTTGAACGCCAAGGCCATGGGTATTTATAGGAGAAGGTTAGGTGGGAGTAGGTGAGCAGCGGGACTCACCAAAGCCAATTTTCGCACCCAAAACAAGGCCATATACAGAAAATTCGCACCCGCTGGTGCGGGGTTCGAAATTTCGCACCCCTCCCTGGGGTGGTTCGAAATTTCGAACCCACTGGTGGGGTTCGAAATTTCGACCCCACCAAGGGGTTTGAAATTTCGAGCTCACCAGTGGGGTTCGAAATTTTGACCCCACCAGGAGGGCTCGAAATTTCGACCCCACCAGGGGGTTCGAGATTTCGACCTCACCAGTGGGGTTCGAAATTTTGACCCCACCAGGTAGGTTCGAAATTTCGACACCACCAAGGGGGTAAGAAATTTTGAACACCCTGGTGGGGTGCAAAATTTCGACCTCACCTGGGGGTGCGAAATTTCGAACACCCTGGAGAGGTTCGAAATTGATAGAGAATGACGTTGGGATCATACTGCCGAGAGAGTTGAAATTCCTGAATGCGAAGTAAAGGAATCTGAGCTTTCATGAGTTTGAACTAAATTGATCTGAGCTTCCGGCATGGAGAATATCGGATGAATCGGGCGGTGCCCACAGTTTCGACCTAACCGGTTAGGTCGATCGCCGTTGGGACTGTAGGGTCCCGGACCCCCACCGACGCTGCGCCCGAACCCGCTTGACAGCTCACCTTCGGCTCGGAGCACGGTTCGCCTTCGACTCGGAGCCCGGCTCGACTAAGAGTTCATTGGGCCCGACAAAGGCCACCGGATAGAGGCTTCGGGTCTCCTTGCGTTTGCGATGCGACTTCGACCCAACTGCTTTGTACTTTTTGATGCTTGAGCGCCTCGCTCACCAAATACTTGACGTGTGACATCTTCGACCAAAAAGCGTGTCAATATTTGCCCTCCAAAACATATCTTGCTTAGTCCAAAGAAGGTGTGTTTTGCGAGGAGAAGAGAAATGCATAAACCAAAGCTGGGAGAAGTCTGGAGCGAGCTTCTATATTCATGAGACGGAAGAGCCACGACCACACCGGATTGTATTATCCAGATAATCGAAGCCGATAAGCTGGAAGTTCGTGATCGCTTCGGATCATAGTAACCAGAGAACCAGAACGTTAGAAGTTCAGTGAAAGCCGACGATCGCCTTAGACCGTTTTAAGAGATAACCAAGATAACCACATAGCCAGATAACCATATGAACCGTCGGGTGAAGACGATCCAATAATCCAACGAGCTGGATCTATCGTCCTAACATCTAGGACGCATGACTCGCCATGAGTTGCCGCAACCTTATCGAGGCAAAGCAGGAGGCTAAGATAGTCACGAGTGGATATTCTTGTCGTGTCACCAATAAGTCCACCCGATATAATCCGAGGTCGTTGACGAGACGACCCACTAATCCGAACGAGAAGGATCGTATAAGATCCGATACTCGCCATAAACCCACAAGTAGATATTCTTATCGTGTCATGGATAAGTCCACCCGCACTAAACCAAGGTCGTTGACAAAACGACCCACTAATCCAAACGAGCAGGATCATACAAGATCTGATACTCGCCACAAACTCACGAGTGGATATCCTTTCCATGTCACGGGCAAGTCCACCCGCACTAAACCAAGGTCGTTGACAAAGCGACCCACTAATCCAAACGAGCAGGATCGTGCACGATCCGACATTCTCCACGAGTTGAGGTGGTCTCGTTGAAGTAGGACGAGAAGCCAAGATAGCCAGACGTTTATTAGAGTTTTCAATCCCGTTATCGATTCCATACTTCACAAGTAAGCGTCCTCACTTTGCGAAGTAATTTTATTAAAGTTATAAAAGTTAGGGACTTTTTTAGTAAAGTCACAAGAAAACCAACGGTTCGTCATCCAGAAAGAGCATGCCTTAGGAGCTGGCCTGCCCCCGTGCATGGGTAAGCGGACTTGGCCGTTTTTTGATTCCAAGTTCATTCGTTAAGGAAAGCAAATAGTTTATTGTTTGGGAAGAGCATGCCTAGCATCCCGCCGGTTCCTATTACATGGTAAACAAACATAACCATTCACAATTTAAAGCCAGAAAAGTAAACTTTTCACTAATAACTAAGGGAGTGACAGTGTATCGTCGACAAAGAGCATGCATAGGGATTATAACAGCTCCCGTACATGGGTATACCAACTCAACCAGCCTACAACCATAATAACCTGAATAACCAAAAAGAAAGATAATCCGAAGAGCTAAAGCTCTTAATGCCAAAACCATGGGCTAAAGCCCAAGTAACCGAGCCTAGAGAGCCCGATTGAGAAAGCCATAAGTGAGGAGCGCATTATTTGAAAACCATAATATCCTAAAGCCAAGAAAACCAAAGAAAAACGTAACCACAGCCTAAGCACTGAAGGCTGGAGAACCAAGATTCGAATCCAGGAAGCCGGGAGAACAAAATCCATATTGCTAGAAAATCCAAAGCCGCAAGTCATAAGATACTGACACCATGGAGACTTGCATCCCAAGCATCAGAGCCCGTGAAGGGTTAATTGATAATAATGCCCTTGCGACCATTACTGGTCCCGGGCGTATCCTGATGCCCGACCTTCTTCCGAACAAACTGCCCTAGAAGTCCATGTCTAATGCACTCTTCTATCACGTCCCTGAGATGTCGACAGTCATTCGTATGATGGCCAGGGAAGCAGTGAAACTCGTAATATTGATCGGACTCCCTTTCCTTTGGAGTTAGGTCCCTGAAGGGAGGCTGTCTGAAAGGATAACCGAGATGAACCTCTCGAAAGATCTCCTGGAGAGTATGAGTAAGCTCTGAGTAAGACGAGAACTTAGGTTGCCCCCGAGTTCTATTGGGATTGCCTCCCGATGGGGGTTCCTTAGTGATAACATGAATCCTTGCCTTCTCGAAGTCGAACGGTTTCCCGTCAATGGCCGCATTAACATCGAGGGATTTTTTGTTGTCAGCCTTCGCATCCTCTTCCCGAAGGAATCTTTCAGCTTCGAAGTAGACCGAGGTCCCTTGGTGGGTCCCGAAGTAGCAAATTCCTGAATTCAGACTTATCTAGAACACCAGATACCGCGTCCATTAAAACCATAGAGGAGTTAGGTCTCTCGACCGAAGCCACCGCAGCATTGAACCACTTTAAGAATTTCCGTAGAATCTCGCCGGACTTCTGCTTAATGCCGTTTAGAGTCATAACGCTTTTCGGGCGAGCTATGTTGATTCTAAATTGTTCCACGAATCGGGTAATCAAAGCATTCCAAGAAGTGATGGAGTCCGGCTCCAGCTTCTTGCACCACATCACAGCTATGTCTGTTAAGAAGAGCGAGAAGCACTTGGCCAAGACATTTTCCGATGCTGAGAGAACTTCCATGTGTCGAATTTATCTCATGAAGTGAGCGGTTGGGTCCTTGCGACCATCGTAGGGATCCAAGACTGGTAGCTTGAACTCAGGTGGGTTCCGAGAGTTCCTGATATCCAAAGAGAGCACGCTGCGAGTCACATAATCCATGTCCATAGAAGAAGCGCCGCCTCGAGTGAACCGACAGAGGATGTCCGCAATCTCAGACCCGTTTAGAAAGCGATCAATTGACTTAAATTATCCAAAGCGGCACTGGTGCCCCCAGTGTTCGAGTCCAAGTTGGGAGCCGGTTGAGTGAAAAGGAAGTCTGGTTGGATTCCAACTTGAGGGGCCACATTAGGCGCAATCCTGGCTCTCAGAACCGTGGGAGCGCTGCCGTCCAAAGCTACGTGCGTCGGCTCTTGAGCAACATTTCCCACTGCAGAGCCCATAACCTGTCCAAGTAAAGTAGCGTCACGGGCTGGAACGACGTCCGGATTAGGGGTGCCCCCGAGTGTAGTGGGACCGGCACCGTTCCGAGGAGCGGCGTCAGCCTGTTGGTTCATATATGGGGTAGCCCCCAAGCCCCAAGCCGTGGGTGGGGGAACGATGGTACTTGTCCCAATAATGTCTACCTGGCCAGTCGGCCTTGAAGTATTCGTTATCCTTTCATCCATACGATCGAGGAAGGTATTGAAAGCATCTTCTTATCGCTCGAGTCGAGCGTTCAAATCAGTAGCGAGATTCTTGATCATTCCATCGACGTCTTCTCGAGTGACATAGTTCGATGGAACTTCAATCGAAGAAACTTCATGGCTTCCTTCATCTCTTTTCGCTTCAGTGATAGCTGGGAGCTTCTTGCGCTTAACACCCATGGTGTGAAGTGGGTAAAGTTGAAGTTGAGGTTTGAAGGCAAATCCGAATAGCTAATCCGATGCAGAGGTCGAAGTTGTGCGTCCCCCTTCCTGGCGCGCCAAAATGTTGACGGGCAAAATTGTCGCATGCCAACACCCAAATGTGTATATGTGAACAATTATCCAAATAAGCAGTAAAGTATGCAAATGCGGGGAGACACAACTTTTATAGTGGTTCGGCATTAACGCCTACATCCACTTTACAATCCTTATTCATCATATCTTTGGTTGATTACAAGGTTGTACAAGTTCGGACAATAGCTAAGTTCAAAGTGTTACAATAGAATAACAAAATATATGTTTGTTCGACAATTTGACTAAATTGCCCTTCTTCTTCTTCGTTGAGAAGCGTTGACTTGGTCAACAATAGCTAAGTTCAAAGTGATCTGAGATTCCGGCATGGAGAAAATCGGATGAATCGGGCGGTGCCCATAGTTTCGACCTAACCGATTAGGTAGATCGCCGCCGGGACTGTAGGGCCCCAGACCTCCACCGGTGCTGCGCCCGGACCCGCTTAACGGCTCGCCTTCGGCTCGGAGCACGGCTCGACTAAGAGTTCATTGGGCCCGACAAAGGCCACCTGATAGAGGCTTCTGGTCTCCTTGCGTTTGCGACGCGACTTTGACCCAACTGCATTGTACTTTTTGACGCTTGAGCGTCTCGCTCACCAAATACTTGACATGTGACATCTTCGACCAAAAAGCGTGTCAACAAACCGTTAACAAACCTTTAAGGGAAGTAATTCAAGACCTGCAGATGTATGCTAAGTTTAAATTTTCCATAAATACGGCTTTATTATATTTTCTAGCATTTGTTACACTACAACAAAAAATACTTTTCGTAACAGGCAGTATCTGTTGCAGCAGACCAATTGCAATAGGCCCGCACCTGTTGATATAGCTAGAGTTGTAAAATGTCGGTTTCATTTCGCAATATTTTCTGCCTGTTGCAATAAGATGTTGCAGTATACTTTTTCGCAATTGGCCTTTGTTGTTGCAACAGATCATTTTGCAACAACAAATGACAGTTGTAAACCTATAATAGACATTCAACAAACAAGATACAACAACTATTATTTCATGTTGCAATAAGTCCAAATACAAGTGTTATTTTCTGTTGCAAATGGCTCTACATCAACTAACAATTGCATATGCTACATAAAATTCACCAATACCTACATTCAATAAATTACTGTAATAACGATAAGATATAAGACTAAATCTGCAAACCAAACTACTAGGCTGCCCGTGCAAAAATTATGGGCACCCAGATTTTAGGTGTGAGAACAATAAACTCCAGGTCAGTCATGAAACTGGTGTGAGAACTCAAAACATTTGTTTTTAGGGTTTATTTTAAAGTTAGATAATTCACCGGACCACGCAGCTAATGCGGAAAGGGTTTACTCCATGTGAATAGTAGTGCATAGAAATTCGCAACGACTTTTTGAAAAATGAAACTAACATAAGGTCTCGCGGCACATACACAATGCAAACGCACACATGGGCGAGGTTTCTCCTTATGTAGTCAAAAATGCTTGATATGTGAAAATTCTCTTTCAATACTATAATATAGTGTGAAAAATCCTTTCGAAAGTAAATGTATAAATCTTAGCCAGAATAGGTACCATATACTATACCGACGTATGTTATACAATCAAAATTGTATGGGCACTTAGCGGAGATTGGGTTTCCAACAATGACCAGGCAAAGGAACTTCCTTCCGAACCGAATTTTGAACACCTCTAGAGGAATGTCCGATGATCAACAGTGATGCTCCTCATGCCAACACAAGGTCGTGTTACGCCTTAACTGGGTAACTTAGAGAACGCCTGAGTATGTCATCTCCCGGTCGTTACCGACCTTACCAAGCGCACGCCAACAACAACCACAAAAGTTGATGCTTTTACCACATAGGTTAATACCTGGACTCCATACCATAGTACACCTTTTATCTAGATGGAGACAACATCCCATAACCCCACCGCATTTCTTCCTGTTTTGGCCATTTACCGGGGTGTGAGGCTTGCCGAGGTCCCGATATACACAAAGCTACGCTTAATTAAGCTATGCTTTGATCATCCAAAGCTTACCACATAACTTAAGTATGCCACATTGTCCATTCACAACGCATCACTGATTTCTATCGATATATAACCTCTAAGCTTATATGTCTTAGAGAAGAGTGTTAAGCAAGAGAATAAATTCTCCACCACCAAACAGATATATATTTAATAGAGATCAGTGCTACGCAGTCAATTACAATGTCAGACACACAATCCATAAATGTCCGTTTTGGGTCTGAACGAAACAACAATCCGAAATTCCTTCGCATACGTTTGGGCTTCTTACCACTTAGCTGATATAAAATCCATCTGCAAACGGGAGCAACCCATTTGAGACATTCAGCAAGTCGTCCTTACGATATGAAGGGTCCCGGTCTTCAATACTGTCTTCAATTGCTCCACAACGTCGTATTATTACTTGGAATGGTTTACGAACATATATCTGATCCCGGTCTTCCCAACTAATAAGCGTAATTTTTTAAAACACAACTACGGAACACACAGGCGTTCCATCTTAGATTTTGTTAAATTAAGTTTCTTTAAACCCATTCTCAAATTATCTTTATCAAAATCCATATTTAACCTTTCTCTTTTACAACACATCCCTTAGATCAAAGATAATTTAGCCTCAAAGCCTTAATTAATTTTCCATTTGATAACTCGTTATCAAAACCCAGTATCCTTTGAAAATCATTTAATCCATATTTCAACCATAGTTTCCAGTTAAATCGATTTTCCAACATTCAATTCTTTAACCTTAACTAAAAGATTATACTTGGTTCCCAAATTCTTATTTTCTCAAATCAAAGGTTTGATTAAATCCTAATTTACGATATGAATTTCCACAACTCAATCTCATTGGGCTTCAAGAATGATATTGTTGAAGTTATGATTCAAGATGAAACCCAAATCAACCGATATTCAACATAAGTTACACAGAAATTGTATCTACTTATATTCGATATCAATTCTCATAATCAACGAATACTATAAGTGGAATAACGATATAATAATAATATCTTCCAAATTCCTCAAATAGTATACGTTTACACCAAAGAATTTCATATCAAATATCCGAAGATTACTTCTATCCAACTTATACCAATCAAATTGGGAAACCTATATCTTACTTAAAAGATTTATCCAACTCTTTGACATTAGATCTGGATAGAAATACCATCAACTTATACTTAATATTAATCTCGATATCCAACTCACACAATAGACGGAATAATGGTGAACTACCTTTTAAATTCCTCAAATAGTAAGAGTTGTCATCTACCGAATTAATATCAAACATTTGAAGATATATCTCCAACCATATCCAATTATTTAAAATTGGAAAACCCGTTTTAATATTAATTAAATCAATTTAAATTCCATCTAAAATATTTCCAATACTTTTAAACCTTTGAAAACATTCCACAAATCATTACTTATAGTTCGGAAGATAGTTTACGGGTTAAAACTTCAAAATAGATTGTTTTACACCAATGCGTTACAATAGCGTTTCAAAAGTGTTACAAAGCATTACAAAACAGTTACCTTAACTATTTTGATTAAAATATCGTTTATCACAGCCAAAACTTAAACTTTACAATTCGAAACACCTTTTCATAATTTGTAATGATTTTACAATTTTTTCCATATTTTTAAAACATTTAAAAATAGTTGTTTATAGTTATGGTCGACAATTGTTCTTACATCGACCCTTTCCAAAACGGTTTCAAACATAACTTGAAAATTATAACTCGAATTTAAAATCTGCTTTCACTCATTTGAAAGTTTTTGTTAATGGAAATCAAACGTTTTTCATTTTATGGAAATCCGATTTAGATTGCAAAAGTTATAAGCATTTAAAGTTTGCATCTAAAATACGTAAATTGTCGTTATGCGACAAGCTCTATTTTGACCATAATAACCATTATTCTACGATACTTCAAAATATCTTAGAAAAACCATTATATCCTTATATAACCCTTTTAAAATCATTTAAATTTACTTTTCAAATTATTTTGGATCTAAAATTCAACTTTTATTATTATTATTTTTACTTAATAAATCAAATTCCTGTTCATTTCTAAATTCAAATAACTTCAAATTAACCATCCCATTCATCGGATCAGTTAGGGATAGCCAGGGAGAGCTAGAAACTTTATTTCCAAACCCAAGCGTAGACACTATCCTCTCTGTCATCCTAGAATGTTCCGGTATTTATTTATTCATTTCAAGAAACTTTCAATGTATATGAATTTATACATATGTGTCTTTTCTAATTATTAACCTTCAATTTCAATAATAATATTGCTTCTAATTACGAAGGAGATTTTTCGATCACCCATGTAATACCATAATGGTTGTGTCATAGTGTGTGCAAAACAACATCGACAAGCATTTAAACATCCAAGCAACCATCAACAACATAATTAAATAAATCATAACTGTGCACAAGCGTTATAACACTAATGCTTAATAGTGTGTGTGGTCTAAACTATGCATCCATCATCCATCACAACAAACATCAATCATCATTAACCACAAATAATTCATCACTATATTTATATTTGTCTAACCACTAATTAAATATATAAATTGTGGCTAAAGAGTTCTCACCTAACAGCTTTCCAAATCTTCACGGTAGGTGAGCCTAGTTGAGGGAACCATCGGACAGTATTTCGACGCAACGTCTTCTTCACCAAAAATATATACTAATCTCTCTCTCTCTCTATCATAAGAGGAGGAGGATGACGAACTTTGGCAAGGTGGTGGTGGGAAAGAAGAAGACTTATGTTATGGAAACCATGGCCATAAGCTTAAGAAGAAGGAGGAAATAGGAAAAATGAAAATGGATGATAAAAAATGAAGTAAAGAGCTCCTTATATAGGAAAAGAGAAGTAACGAGGTAAAGACACATAAGGGGACAAGTGGAAACCATGCATGAAAGCATATATGTAAAACTACAAGTGTTTGTACACTTGTCTTAAGAAGAGAAGGTGAACTTTTGGTAGCATTTTCCCTTAAATGCTATGAAAACTAAGGACAACACTTAGTTCTAACGCTACTAATTCATGTTATGGTTTGACAAATCCAATCAAACGACAAATAGCATCAATAAATCCAAACTTATTAATAATCATTCTCATTTATAATTAAAGTAAAATCTATCCTATATCTTATCAAAATTATTAAGTATTCTAAACCATATATATTTATGTCAAATTCAAATTAAGTAATAAAAATTTCAATTTTAAATTGGTTAAAAATTCTTGATCGTTACAGATTCGAGATGCAGTCTTCGCCGATGTCAAGCAATCGCTGATGTCATCGATTTCACGTAGGACTGGCGATCGAGATCCAAATTGAGATGCAATTCGTTCGCTTTCTTGTCGTTCTTCCCTTACTGTCTTCTCGTGTAGAGTGCGTGCGTATGGGGATGCGATTTTGTAAACACAAGAGATTAAAGGCTATGGGCCGATTAAAATAGATTTGGGCTAGGCTCTGAAATAAAACTAATAGCATTTATATTTTTTAGAAGACAAAACTTTAAGAGAGAAAATGGCTTGGGCTTGTTATTTAACTTAATACTGTATTTTTTTAGAAGACAGACCACTATAAACAACAAAAATGGCCTAGACTATTTAATCTTAACTTTATGTATTTGGCTATTTAAGATGTTGAACTTATTTATTTAACTACTTTGTTTAATTAAAATGCATCTCTTGGATTATATATATATATATAGTATTTTTAATATTTGCCGTATCCCTCCGCACCCGAATCCTCATATTTTTGAATTTGCAGGATTCCTGTATCCTCGTACCGCGCACTCGCACCAATGCTTCCTAGGCAGAAGGGGATTGGAGGAGTGTCTGGAAATGGTCAAGTAAAGTCTCTTCTACACCCTCAAGAGAAACGGAAAAAGAGTTGTTAGAACGACAATCTGATTAATGAAAAGGATTTTATTTTTCTTCTAGATAGAAGAGTGAAAGAACTTCGAAATGGAATCACTATCAGTGACCCTCTTGATCCTGGCTTCTTTACAGAGAAAGTTTGTCTCGATGCTCAACACACTATTAAAAGCGAGCTAAGCCAGATTCCAAACCTCTTTATTCGATGCAAATGAGTCTACATCAAATGAGGCTTCAACAAGAACAAAAGCAGCTTCCGTCGATCAGACGCGATCGAAGATGTTCCTGAAAACATTAAAGTTCCACAATTTGTGGTCGAATTTGAGGCGTTTAAGTTTAGGTAGAAAGTCGCAAATAGAGTTACCAGTGACCGCTATTTCCTAAGATTCCTTAACCGCTGGAAGAAAAATATTATGTGAAGTCCATTCAATTGAAAACGAAACGAAGTTGGGCTCGACACCAAGAAAGACACAAAACTTCAGAATCATAGGAGCATGATCTGAATTGGTGCAATGAAGGTGGTCGATGGAGAAGGTGTAAGGAAGTGCAAGCCAAAGATCGTTTCCAAAAACCCTGTCCAACCTTGAGATGATCCAGTTAGGGCTTGTACACCATGTAAAGGCCGAACCAACGAAAGAGACTTCAAAAAGACCCGAACGAAAGATAATTGCATTGAAATCCTGAATGACCAATCAATTAATCGAAGAGCCACCAACTTTCTCAATCGAGCAGGTCAAGAAATTGAAATCTCCTCCAACAAAAGAGGCACCGAAACCATAACTCGCCAAGACTAGGAGATCCTCCTATAGACTTTGGCGCTCTATATGGTGACATTTGGCGTAAACCGCTGAAAAGAAGGAAGGCGAGGCATGAGACAAAGAAACGACAACAAACAGAAGCTGGAGCAAATTGAAAACATGATGCACAAGAGCGTCCTTGCCCGAAAGGATCCAAATTTTGTTGGAGATAGTGTGTATGCCTCTCCCAAAATTTAATAGGAAGACAAGATCAGATACTAGATCAACACCCACTAAGGGTTCCTGAAGTGTCACAATCCCAGTAGAGTGTTTTTTGGTAATGCACTTGAGGCGCGAGACAAAGGCCTCATTACCAACGCCACGTATGTTCCAAAGTAAACAGTTGACCTTGACAGTCAAATAAGATAGAGGTTACGTCCAGTCAAGCGAAACTTAAGTTCTTTGACTGCTAAGAATCGGATGCAAGTGGTTCTAGGAGTAAGACAAGAATTCTTAATTTTCTTAGATCTAAATTTGTTAGAAGGAGGACGGGCACTAGCAAATCTGCTAGTTGAGAAAGCCGACGGCATAGAATCAACGACCAGGAGAGAGAGGGCCCTCGATCTATTACAATCAAGACAGAAAGAAGCGTTATCTTCAAGATAGGATAACCGAGGGTTGGTTAACCTAATCTCTTCTACACTAAGACGAGAAGAAAACCAGGAAATCCCCAAGGAAGGGGGTGGAAGGGGAGAGAATGTCGAGACACCTAAAGAGGACATCACAGATGGCAGTTCGGTCTCATCATTTGCAATGCTGACATGAGATTGAGCGGTATGCAACACGAAACATGACTTGCGCAAAACGGAAAAGGGGGAAAAGGCGACTCGCAGAAGGGAATGATGGACCTGCCTCCGTGCACAGGGGAAGGCAAAAGAAATCACGGGACTGCGATAAAAAGCGGGTGGCTCCAGGGACGAGCACATAGTAGGGATCGGTGAAAACTACCAAAGTAAAACCAACACCTTGAAGCACAAAATGCCTCAACACAGCCCCCACAAAAAAGCCATTGCCCAATAATAAAAAAACCCACAAACCAACAAAGAAGAAAAATCACAGTGCAGTTATTGATTAGCTGAATGTGATCGGAAGGGATCGAACAAAGGGATACGATAAAACGCATCCAAGGAGAAAAGGGTTCAGCCTTGACCCAAAATAGAACCCCAAACCACCAAAACAACATAAATAGGAGATGCAAAGAACAACTTAAAACCCCAAAAAAATCCAAAGAGAATTCGGAGGAACAACCTGAAGCCAACGAACACCAAACTAGAAAGTGTCATTAACCAAACAACAGGGCGAAAACCCAATACAAATGCAGGAAGCAGCAAAAACAATGAAAAACAAAGCGAGTAAACGAAACAATACAAAGGAGTAAAGACAGTCATCAAAGCCTCAGTTGTAGAAACCAAGTATTCCACGTTCTTACGAAGCCATTGACACTTTATTTGTCACTCCAGCAGAAACCGGCTGCAACTTATAGTCAGAACCAAGAATTGAAGCCCGCAAAACCAATCCAAAGCAACACGAACTTTATCATTAAAAATCCTTATACCAAAACCAGCGACGGCAAACCAGCAAACCTGCAACGCGCCGATATGCCTCCCCGACATTAACCGCCTTCCGCATAGAACCATCCACTACCGTTACACCCGATGATGCCTCGCCAACCAAAAACAATGGCTGCACCCTTAGGTTATACATATTCTTTCTCCTTGAAATCACCACTTTCGATATGGAAAGTTAGCGCCTAAAGTCACATCCCCTGAGCCAGTCTCATCGACGAACAGGGCATAGAGGTGGAGCACAAGCACCCGATGAAGGCCTGGGGTCTGCTCCCTCCCTCTCCCTAATAAACGACATGGGCTCAAAAGGGTTATGAGTTTCTAATAGAGGTAGTGTACGAGCACCACCTTCGACAGAAATAAAACATTTATTAGCGTTATTCGAGTGGGGAGCGGAGTGAGCAAATTTCAAAAGTGGTATAAAGTAAGAACGAAACCTGCCACCAGAGACAACCTTCGATGACAGCTCCCTTCTACTGACCAACGGAGGCTAATGGGAAGCACCAGGTAGATAACAAGAGACCAACTTCAGGAGGAAGCGGATTTGCGGGTGAACACTGGGAGGAGCGCATCGCCATTGGCCACACAAAAAGAGGCAATCCACAGCTCATTAAGGTGACACTTCACCAAAAAAAATGGTTTCTTCTAGCTGACGAGAAGCAACTTCAGCAGAAAAAAAAACGGCATTGAGAAACAAACACGAACGCACCATCAACGAGGATAAAGCGATGCCTAATCAGGCAAAGCAACTCAACCTCCGTAGAAACCCGTAAAATCACTAACGACGAGCCAGACACGACAATTGAAACAATAAGCCCCGAAGAAACCCACACCGCATCAGAGATCAGATCAAGCTCCATACAACCACCACAATAATGCCCAAAGGCTAGAAACTATAAATTTGGGTTCATAACAATCATACGAAATAAAACAAATAATCACAAGCCACTACCAAAACAAGACGAAGAGAAAACCAAGATGCAGAGGAGACAGAAGATCGATTCAGGGAGAGAAACCTTAAAAATCGAAGAAGGAAAGAGCTATAGGGAGAAAATCGCTATGGAGTAACGGTTGCCATTAATAAGACTGCTTTCTGTAGAATTAATTGATAAATATGATAATAATCGTTATATATTACCATAAATAATATATTAAATGATAGCTAAACAGAAGAATTTTAAGTTCTCTCATTAATTATAAAAGTTTTCTCTCCTGTCCTTACTTCTCTCTAGATATTTTATTTTCAAATTAGCTTACCACTTTACACTTGTTTACTAATTCTCTTCCACTTTTTTACATTTTTCATCATTTTATATTTTGGTACGGACGTTTTAAAGTCCACATAATTATTTAGTAACTGTTAGATCCTAACATTTTATATTTAAGTTCACATACTTAGATTAATAACAAGACCCAAATTTAAGTAATTTAATTAAGTAATATTTCTTTTAAATACAAAAGAATGATTAAAAAATAGATAAGTTCCTTATTCGAATTAGTTATGACACTTGGACAAGATGCAAGAAGTCATTAGTTCGATTCCCGCCATATAGGATTGAACATACATACCATGTAGTATGTTATCTACTACATAAACTTATATATAAAGTACCCAATTTCAAAAAAAATGATAAAATTATGTTTTTTAGCTCGAAATACTTACATTTTAGATTTTCTATAATCACTTAAGCCTCTCTCAATTTTTTTAACATTTGATATCTAGTGCCATATTTTATAATTAATTACATAATATTAAAATAAATAACTTTAACAAAATATTATTCACTGATCCACTTAATAAACCATATCAAGATTAACCATATTCACATAAACAAAAATGAGAAAAGCAGTAATTCAAATATATAAATATGTCAATCACATAACATAAATCATGCACATAAATAACAATCATAAGTTTAAAGTTTAATTCATTTACATCAACATATTTATCCTATATTGCATTGTAATATCAATATCAAGTGCCTGCATTTCAAAATGTGTTTAGTTATTTACAAAACACTCCAGAATTCTACTTAACGGTGTACATATAAGTCGATATGTTTAAATTAATTATCTGATTTTGAATTTAATAAATAAGTTCAATAAATAAATTATTGTTTATTGATCTAATTAACGCTAAATATGATGTTTCAAAATGTATATCATATTCATATCGACAAAGAAGGCAAAATTAGTTTTTTCTTTCAAATATAAAATTAAATAATTCACATAATTTAAATTATATATTTAAAAAATAATAGAAATTTTTTTATTTTATACACTTATTTCAATATATATATCATAAATTGAAGAAAACAATTTCAACTTCAGTTACCTATGTTTTAACATTCATACAATTATTTACTGAACCTCCTTAATTTTTTCATTATACTTTATATTTATATGTTTAAACTACTCATAAAAGCTTAAATTCTAATTATTTAAGTAATTTTTCTAATAGCTCTAAATATATACATCAATTTTACCATATATGTTCATATCCAAAAGGCTAGTTTTCAATGCAACTGTAAAGATGTATAAATCACTTAATATAAATTATGTATATCAGCAATGATTATAAAGTTAATTTGTAAATCAATAATGATTCATTTATATTAAAAATTTATCATATATTATATCATATAATTCTTTTCTAATGTCAATAACTCTACAACAAATTTATACATTTTTCTGCAAAAAAAATTCCAGCTCTTTCTGTTTTACCATATAGTTAAATTAAGTTTGAAATTTTATATTTAACTTATTTAAACACATTATATCAAATAATATTTGCTAATTCGTCGAATAAATAACTAATATAAATCAATTTTCTTATATACAACATGGTTTGAGATTTCGGTTGGTATGACGGAATTCCAGCCATGAACAGAAGAGAGCGAAGCTGTGAGCCTACAAGGAAGAAATAAGCGGTAGCCTGAAAGAAGCAATTAGGGTTTTTTGGGATTAGGGAGAAAGCAACGCAATTTTCTTTATTGGACCTTATAGCTCTGTTCTTTCTTGTGGACGTATTAAGGCAGCTTGATTAATGTACGGTTCACATTATAGTTTAGGTTTATTAATTTTGCCGCCTTTCCTCTTTTTCTAACAATTCAACTAGCATGTCATGCAGATACAAATACTGCCAAAGAGAAAAAATAACAATTAAATTTTTATGAATTTTAAAGTAATTTACTATCACTAAAATTGTTGCATTTAGTACATAAACTTATGCTTTGTATGCATGTAAATTGAAGAAATTAAAATAAACTATCGGAATCAAAACGGTATTTTCGAAACAGAACTGAAATTTTGAAATTGTCTAATGAATGGAACCGGAACTGAAAACGGAATTTTGAATCTTGATATACGCACATACATATTATTTGTGTAAGCTATAGAACATCAATTATATATACAAACAACAATAATAATTTTAATTAATGATTTATGTATTACACATCAAAATTTATCATATATTAATAAAAATGTTCTAATTTCAATATTAAAATGATAAATACTATTTTTTATAATACTATCATGTGCAATGCACGGTTTACACACAAGTGTATGGTATTTGCGTAACCGATCTAAATAAGGAATGTGTTTGAGTGCTTCAACCGGTAATCTTTTGGATACAAAAATTATTATAATGAAATTTTAAATCCAATTGAACGGGTTTGAAATTGAGTATCGTTAATGTTCTCTTAACAAAATATTGTGTGCACAAAATTTATATTGTAGTTATGTTTGATTTAAATTATTTTATTGTCACGACTATTTTAATAAATAACGATGTGTGTACTAAATGTTCGCACTAGTATATATAAATACCACCTAATAATAATATTAAGGCAGCTGTACTCGTGGGCCCCACTACAGAAAGTAGTGGGGCACGCAAAAAAAAAAAACACATGCCCCACACCCACCCCTCCCCAATTACTGGGGGCTGCGAGTGAGCTTCCTGGATAGAAGAGCTTTACCAAAAATTGACTATATCCTATTCCATTCGGGTAGCATCGGAATTAACATTAAATTCCTGGATAGAAGCAGCTCGAAACCTAAATCAAAGGCCACTTGCAGTACTTTCTAAAATGGCAACTGAAATCCACTGTAATAAGAAGTAAAATATGCAAGTAATTTTACTAGTGCCAGGCTTCGATTCTTCAACTTTTCACCTAATAACCAATACAAACAGTTACTACATACAAAGTTACAAACCATACAAGCTACAAGTCTTAAATTTAAAATTCTGAGCATAGATTTTTGATAAGAGATGACTTTACAGAAAAATATTCATTTTCAACTTCTGTTTCACTAATATAAACGACTTAGTACGAACTTCTTTATTTTGCAAATGCTGGACATGACACATTTATGGAAAGAAAGATACAAAATGTAAAGATGCTAGTACAAGAAAGGAACTAAAATATATAGTTTCTTGCAATTAGGTATTAATTTCCTGTTCTCCTCCTTGCTTTATTCCCTAGTAAACACTACTAAATTAAAGCCTCATACTTAGTTGTATGATGGTAAGTTGTAACAAGAAGATATTGCATCAATAAATAATCATCGAAGTCTCAATAAATTTCATCATATTCAAGAAGTAGCACCATCCCAGTACAGCTAGCTAAATTTAATTTTACTAATTCTCATAGCTGATATTTATAACGCGTTTAATATAACAGAACTGACATATGTCATGTTCTTCTCTGCATCATACTTGATATGGGTATAAATTTGCTAAAATGTAAAGGCATAAAAACTCTACTTGACCCTTAGTACTTAACTTTGATTAGTTATCAATGAAATTGCTCAAGTAAATACAGAAAATAATTTTTCTTGCTAAAAATGAAAACAGAAATTTAAAACACATTTTTCTTGCTAAAAATGGAAACAGAACAGGTTTGCTAAAAATTTAAAACACATTTCCCCTAAGCAATTATATTTTTCAATAAGAACAGCTTTAAGATAATCAGTATAACTTCGCGGAAAAAGGAACCGGTTTACTTATCAGCAGTAGTAGTACACAACTACACATGCAGGGAGCATCTATTAATTGAACAATATCTAACATATATCCTGAGACAGAAGTGGTGTGCATGAATCGAATAACTTGGAGCACATGATTTACGTGTTTTATTGCGAATAGTAAGCAATAATAAAAGCATTATAGATTTAGCTTTGTTAAATAAAAGTTGCTACAGTAAAAATATATAACTTTGCTTACTGCTCAACAGTTTTATTCTCAGTTGCAAAATTACGGAAGTTTCCTAACTAACAGTTGAGATGAATTATGTTATGCTCAGGTGCCATAGTAAAAGTAACATGTGAAGCAGAGCGGAAGTATGTTGGATATGGCAAAACAAACATGCATGGTAAATACAGCGTGGAAATCAAGGGCTATCCTTACTGGAAATATGGAACCAAGGGATGCAAGGTTGAACTACATGCTTCTCCTAAGGGATCGATGTGTAACGTCAAGACCAAACTCAACAAGGATTCGCCACTCAAGGTGTACCAAACTTCTCATGACGAGGTGGTGCTCAAATCCAAGTTACTAGCCTTTGCGCCTGAAAAACCATATGCAGAGTGTCACAAGCACCACCACATCTCTCCACCAAAACCAGCACCTTATTACTACAAGTCACCACCACCACCGACATACTACTATAAGTCACCACCTCCTCCAGTGTACCACTATAAATCACCTCCACCCCCTGTGAATTCACCACCATCTACTTACCACTACAAGTCACCACCACCACCCAAAACGTCTCCACCGCCCACTTACTATTACAAGTCACCTCCTCCACCCAAAAAGTCACCACCATCGACTTACTATTACAAGTCACCTCCTCCACCTAAAAATTCTCCACCACTCACTTACTACTACAAGTCACCTCCTCCACCAGCAAAGTCACCGCCACCTCCATATCACTACCAATCTCCACCGCCACCAGTGAAGTCACCACCCCCTACTTACTATTATCTGTCCCCACCTCCACCGGTTAAGTCACCACCTCCACCTCCACCTGTAAAGTCACCTTCTCCACCATACCACTATAACTCACCACCTCCTCCTGTGAAGTCCCCTCCCCCTCTATATTATTATCAATCTCCGCCACCGCCACCGCCAGTGAAATCTCCACCACCACCGTATCTTTACAAGTCCCCACCACCGCCAGTGAAATCTCCACCACCACCGTACCTATACAAGTCCCCGCCACCGCCAGTTAAATCTCCACCACCACCATACATGTACAAGTCGCCGCCACCGCCAGTGAAATCTCCACCACCACCATATCTATACAAGTCACCACCGCCACCATTGAAATCACCACCACCGCCTTATTTATATAGGTCGCCGCCACCACCTGTAAAATCTCCACCACCACCATACATGTACAAGTCGCCGCCACCACCAACGAAATCTCCACCACCACCTTATCTGTACAAGTCACCGCCACCACCGATGAAATCTCCGCCTCCACCATACATGTACAAGTCTCCACCACCACCAGTGAAATCTCCACCACCACCTTATCTTTACAAGTCGCCGCCACCACCAGTGAAATCTCCACCACCACCTTATCTATATAAGTCTCCACCACCACCAGTAAAATCTCCACCGCCACCCTATATGTACAAGTCACCGCCGCCACCAGTAAAATCTCCACCACCACCTTATCTATATAAGTCACCACCACCACTAGTGAAATCTCCACCGGCACCCTATATGTACAAGTCGCCGCCACCACCAATGAAATCTCCCCCACCACCATACCTGTACAAATCACCGCCACCACCAGCGAAATCTCCACCTCCACCATATCTATACAAATCACCGCCACCACCCGTAAAATCTCCACCGCCAGCATACATGTACAAATCACCACCACCACCCGTGAAATCTCCACCACCACCATATCTATACAAGTCACCACCACCACCAATCAAATCTCCACCGCCACCATACATGTACAAGTCACCACCACCACCAATCAAATCTCCACCGCCACCGTATTTATACAAGTCACCACCACCACCTGGGAAATCTCCTCCACCACCGTATATGTACAAGTCACCGCCACCACCTGTGAAATCTCCTCCCCCACCGTACCATTATCAATCTCCACCACCACCAGTGAAATCTCCACCACCTCCATATATCTACCACTCACCACCTCCACCTGTAAAATCTCCCCCTCCGCCATACATGTACAAATCACCACCACCACCAACTGCATCCCCACCTCCTCCATATGCCTACAAATCACCACCTCCGCCATCACCTTCACCTCCTCCACCTTATATATACAGGTCACCACCTCCACCTTCACCATCACCATCACCGCCACCTCCTTACCACTACAAGTCTCCTCCACCTCCAACGGTGAGCCCACCACCAATTTACATTTACTCATCACCGCCACCACCACTTCACTACTAAGCATGAACCTTCTAATTTCTCCTTGTCAATCAAGTAAGTTAATCAAATCACATTGTCATATTCAATCAACGATGAATATCATTATGAAATACTCATAACTTTGTCCTGAAATTATTGAATTCCAGGTCATAGAATTAGAAGAATAAATGATGGCAGGGGAAGGAGGAGGTTTATATCCCATGCTTTTCGTATCAGTGTGCAAATTTGTTTCAATAATAAAAAGCACGTGAAGAATGTCATAGAGAGAATTTCAACCTTTGACGAATTGCATGCAAGGGCCTTCATCGTGTCTGTTTTTCATTTTTTAGTTTTGACAACTAGCTTTAGGAGGAGTGGAGAGCTTGCGCACAGACCTCTGGTTAAGTGAAAAATACAACATGTTAGGTGAAAGGATTGATTGTGGTTATTGTTTCTTTATTTTCTTGGCTATCATTTAACGTTCATGGTTCATTTGTTGTTTGTATATCAATATATAGTAATTTATATTTGGCTCTCATAGATTTTCTCATAGCTTACATGCGTTTATTTTGTGTATTGTTACACGATAACCTTGACTTGAAGAGAGAAATTTCGGAGTTACTGAAAGCTTATATGAATCTCTCTCTTTTGCGGCACATGGTGATAATAACTAAGATGAAAGTAACACGAAATAGCATGCTTACAGAACATATTATCGAACTTTGTCTTTTAATTTTAAATCACAGAACAGTACAATATTTTATCAATTTTATTCCAAAAAAAAACGTATACGGTTCTTCTCACCTTGATCTGCTGTCAAGTAACTAATCCATTTTGGACTCGATGCGGAAAATAAATTGCTTTCTGTCGTTTAGGCGTATAATCGAACATGTAATGTGCATGGGCCATGTCCAGAACTGATATGATGGTAAAATTCGTTATAATTGCTGGGATGCACAAGGTTAAAAGTGCAGTGAGCATTAGCAGCATGTAATTGATCTGTAAGTTAAATAAATATATGGTGAAGTTGGCAATCAGTATAATTATTAAGCGCGTAATATACATTTGTTAAAATCGAAATAATCCTGCTAAATTGATATTGACGAAAGATTGAATTCAATTAACAGACAAACCTTACCATGTGATTCTACCGTCTTCGAGAGAGAAGGTCGGCTTCGAAATTGGGAGAACTTCCCTCAATTTTACAACGACAAAAGCTTTTTTCAGCCCATTTTAGTCCTTAAGCACGCAAATTCTATTTCAACTCATAAATTTACCACGTAGATCCCCAAATCACAAAATAATCGGCAAATCAACAAATTTAGTTAGTATGCCCTTTTTTTTAACCCCAAAATACCCTTCTACATAGGAAGACTATGTGGTTTTTCACTATAACTCGTAGTTGTACTACGTGCTTCGTCAAAGTACCACGTAGATGACCACGAAGGGTTACTACGAGGTACAATAAAAAACCACGTAGTGCAATTATGAGATGCTCAAAAAACTGAAAAAAAATATAATAGAAAAATGGTATTTTGATCATCATTTTTTCTTGATAAAATGAGGGGCAACTAACTAAATTTGTGGACTGAAATAGAATTTGGCAAGCAATAATGGTGTTATTGACTTCAAAGTGAAAAAACAGGAAACAACACAATTTATGAAATAAATTATGTTGAAGGGCACCAGGCATGTTTAAACCGAAGGACATAATTTGAATAATATTATGCTGATAGACAATGCTGAATAAAACTAGCAATTTGTATAGTGTAAAACAAAATATAATGATAGTTGTAACTAGCATTTCAGTATAGTATAAAAACTGAATATAATTCTAGTTGTATTAGCATTTTTGTTCAGTTTAGTTTTTTTAAAATTTGTCCTCCAGACTAAATTTGAAATTTCATGTCCTTCAACCTAATTTATTTTTCAAAGTTTAACCTTCTCCCTAATTAACTACTTCAATATTAAAATTATGGGTTTCGCCTATTAACACCTTCATATTTGCTTTTCACATCCCGTAAATCAATTAATTCTTTAAACTCCTCGTTTGTTTCAAAATTACTCATCTTCTTATTATTTTTATCTTTATTTTTTTATTTTCCATGCATTTACTGGTTCTCTTCTTTAAAGTGAAATATTTCCTTGGAACAATCCTTAACAGCAGTATGTTGTTTACATTAACGTTTCAACCGAACTTGTTATATTTTCGTACATTTTGTTTATTTTCAATTTTATTCTCCTAAAGTCAAATTTTTGTTGTTTGGATTTTATTTCAGTCCATTTAAATCATAGTGCGGGAAAACGCGTAACTCAAACATGGTTTATTATACAATCAACGCTAATGGAAGCAACACAAAATTATAAAGCACATCCAATCCAAACATCGTTGGTAATTTTTTACATGTAATATATCTAATCAGATGGTAGAGGATAAATCAAAAATTTAACAACATGATTGGAGGTGAAAAGAAATGATAGTGGTGTTAATAGACAGACCCTAAAACTTATAGTGTCATGTATACCAAAAAAATTAACTAGTTGTTAAAGGGGTAAAAAATGTCAATAAAATATGTATTTCATATTATCCAGAGTCACTTGATAGTTATATGTCTATCGAAGGTCTTTTTTTGAATGAATCTGATTAATATTAAGTTCTCGATATTTTGACCACCGTTTGGTTGTTATTTGACGCATCGTTGTTCACCCCGGTGTGAAAATGCGGCTTAGAAAATAATACGTCAACTCAAGAAGTTGCTGCAAAGCCATGCGTATTCATCAGGTTGTCAAAGCCACATGAAGGTAATGCTACATGAACGACATGAGTCATGTCGTGTGAGCAACTTACGCCAAGCCGTGTAAATGACATAAGACAGCCATTCTCAGTATTCAATACAATATGAAAGTGACCATGTCGTTATGTCCATATAATTCATGATGTATGTCGTTCACAACTTCAGCAGCAAGCCAAGTCATCAGCATGAGTTAGCCCAAGTCAATAAATCCGCTCATGTCGTACCATTTACTATCATGCCGCAAGACACGGAATGCTTTCATACCTTATACAAGGATAAGTTGGTGATAATATGAAATCTTTGAAGCCACATGATGCCAACTGAATACATGAGCACGTGGACTACATGCAAATGTATCAGACCATTTTGTCCTTACCAGATTGTGCAACACAAGCCGTTGCAACTAGGGCTGGGTTTTTTTTCCGTTATTCCGGTTTCCGTGGAATTCCTTCCAATTATTTCCAAAAAAATTAATTTCCATCCTTGTTCATTAAACAGCGGGTAGGAAGGAAATATTTTCGACAAAAGTCGGAATTTGTAGAAAGGAACTGGAAATTACCGTAGGAAATAATTTCCTTCCGTTGTTGGGCCAAGCCCGTCTAATGTTGCTGGGTTAATACTTAATACCCTAACGCGGAATCCATCATCATCATCTCATTTCGTTTGTTTTTTTCTTTCTCAAAGTTCAAATCCGTAGAAACCCTTAAACCTAATTTCTCATTCACGATCCGAAGTTCGTATCCTTCTCACTTGTACCAGAAATGCTCTCGCGGCGCATCTGGGATTTAGGCAAAAGCCCTAATTTTACTACTTCAGGTACTCGATTTCTTTTTGGGTTTTTTTCCTTCAATTCGTCTTTTGCTTTTCTTTGATTTAATGTACGGCGTAAAGTGTATAAAGTATAATTGGTATCTTAAGTAATTGAAAAGTATAGACCTGTATTTGTTCTAATCTTTTGAAAATATCGTCTTGAAGTTTATAAGCTGAGTATTCATCTTGTTTGTTATATGTGGGTATACCAGTATTCGTCTTGAAGTATATAAATCGAGTGTGGCTTTTATTTTCATTTTATTAAATAGTGAGCTGATGAATTCAGTACTGAGAATCTGAGATTAAAGGTACAAGTTATATATTGTTGTCCACGTAAATTTATATGCTGTAAATCTGTTATGAGAAACAAGATGTCGTTCACCACATACAATAATATTGATTTTAATGCATGATTATAGCATCTTAATGTCTGATGATACCTACTTGACTGTGTTTAACTACATATCAAGGGAAGTGAAAATTACCATTCGCCCCTTCATTTCAAACTTAATTGCTAATAAACTTGATTCCTATAAACCCCCATCAGGAACAAGTTTCACCAAACAAAACTGTAAACATATGTGGTTCCAAAAGCTCATTTTTATAAAACAAAATTTTAACACTTGTATACCATAACCAGATGTACAGTCTAAATTAAAGGCTTCTGTGACCAAACCGAGCACTAGCAACAGAAGAAAAATGGTAAAATTACAGTTACTACATTTTTTGATTATACTGGTATACCCACATATAACACATTTTTGTTGTTACTGAAATTATTGTGTTAACGTCTCAAATTAACATCTTTTAATATCTTCTATTTTGACCCAGGTTTCTTATGGATTCTATTGGATCAAATGCAGCAGATGAAGTAGGACAAACACAATCGGATTCTCAAAGTCGGGCTGAGATTCATCATAGAAAACCTATGAGGCAACCAAGGTCGATAGTGTGGGAGCACATGACTAAAATTGTCAGAAAGAAAGACGATGGAGAAATGGAGACCATTGCACAATGCAAATATTGCAAAATTGAGTGTTTGGCTGAATCGAAGCAAGGAACAACTAGTTTACGGTATCATCTTTTCAATTTATGTCCAGAATGTCCTTTGTATAAAAAAAAGAATTAGATAATGGTCAACCTCAAGATGGGCTGAGTGGATCTTTAGTGCCACATTCTTTTAACCAAAATAGATGTATGTTAGCATTGACTAAGTTCATTATTAAAAATGAGGTATCATTTAGGATGGTTGAAAGCGAAGGGTTAAAAGAATTATTTGCTGAACTTCAGCCTAGGTTCATAATACCTGATAGAAAGAAATGTGCCATGACTGTTTGGGATTTATTTACAATAAAAAAGGCTAAATTAAAAAGTGTGATAGGGGATCAAAGGGTTAGTATTACCACTGATACATGGACTTCAGTTCAAAATATTAATTACATGGTAACTACTGCCCATTAGTGACTGGAAATTGCACAAAAGAATCATAGCTTTTACAAAAATCAATAGTCATAAAGGTGATGAGATCGAAAGAGTGTTAGAGAACTGTTTGAATGAATGGGGAATAGATAAAAAAAATTACCATCACCGTTGACAATGCTAGTGCTAAAGATACTGCAATTGGATACATAAAAAGAAGATTAGAATATTCTAATTCTTTATTGCTTAATGGGAGATATTTACATTTGAGATGTGTGTGTCATGTCTTAAATTTAATAGTTAAAGATGGACTGAAATTTTATTGTGAATCCGTCGAGGGAATTAGAAACTTAGTCAAGTATATTCACTCATCTCCTTCTAAATTAGACAGATTTAGATATTATTCTAACTTGATGAATAAAGATATTATGGCTATTGTTCCACTTGATGTGCCTACGAGATGGAATGCTACATTTAAAATGCTTGATATTGCTTTCAAGTTTAGAAAAGTGTTTGATAAGATGTGTATAGAAGATGAACCGATCAAAGCTTATTTTAGTGAGAAGGTCAAAGATAAAAAGAAAAACTTGATAAAAAGAATGGGACCTCCGAAAGAAGAGGATTGGGAAAGAAGCCGAGTTTTAGTCAAGTTTTTAAAGGGATTCTATGAAACTATGATGAAACTTAGTGCAAGTAAGAGTGTCACTTCATCATTAATTTTTTATGAGGTTATATTGATTCAAGAAGCAATTGAACAAGCTAGTGATAATATTCATGATTCTAATTTGCAAAACGTAGCAAAATTGATGAAGGTTAAGTTTAACAAATATTGGGGTAGCATCGAAGTGATTAATAAAGTTGTTTTTATAGCACATGTTTTGGATCCAAGGTATAAATTTCAATCTTTGAAGATCAGTTTTCTTGATATAGGTTGGAGCAATGGTAAGGTAAATGAGTTTGTCAATATTATAAAACATGCTTTAAATGAGTTATACAATGAATATAGAAAAAGCATGAACATACTTTAAACTCTTGATCAAGTTTTACTTTTCATGTGCAGAGCAAGGAAGATTCTAAAGAAATGTGTTATTTTGCAGCAAGTGTTCATTCGTGAAGAGCATTGGTGTTTATTTAAGAATTGTAACCTGTTTGAATTTATATGCAGTTACTGTGAGTTTGTTGTGGCAGTTTTTTGCATCATTTGTTACTGATTTTCCAGTATATGATGCAGTTTTTTCATTCTTTACGGCAGATTTGTGCTTTATATGATGCAAATATTGGACTAAGTGAATGATTGTTCCCTGAATGATACATGTTAGGATACAGTTTATGCATTTTTTGTGGCAATTTTGCATTATTTTTTGCTGTTTTTCATGTAAATGATGCAGTTTTTTCATTTTTTTACTGCAGATTTGTGCTTGTGCGATGCAGATTTGTGCTTATATGATGCAGTTTTTTCATTTTTCCTTCAACCGTTTGCTGCGAAATGCCCAAAACTCAATTTAAGGCGCATTCTTCTTTTGAAATTTTATTGTTGGAAAAATACGGAATCCCATTTTTCCTTCCGTTTCTTCCGGTTTCCGCCTATTGGAATTCCGGGGTTAACGGTACGGAATTCGTAACAAGTATTACTTTTCCGATAACAATCGGAAGAAACGGAAAACGTGCCGGTTGGTACGGAAATTTTCCGTCCCCACCCCTAGTTGCAACCATGTCGTGTATGTAAACCGGTTGAGGCCATGACGTTGAATACCTTCACGGCGCCGTAAGCCGTCATTTGAAGCATGTCGCAATCTCATTCAGGCTACCAGTACACATGGCAAAAGAGAAGGTGTTGGGCCATTGCTCACATTATGAGCTCAGGTGGTCCCAATTCAAAGAAGACATGGTACAATGAATTAACTGTGCATGCTTCCTTTTAGTCGTAGGACATAAAAAAGATCAGCATCTCGTATTGATTTGGGAATGAATGCAAAGCTGTTTGCATAGAAACTGTGAATACAAATACTTAGCCACGTGTATTTATTCATCTTCTATCAAAGGTTCAGGGCCGGTTCTTGGACTTTTGGTATCCAAAGCGAAAAATAAAAATGAGGTCCTTCCACAAAAGCTAATGTAAATGTTTTTTTCTTCTAAAAATATTTTAGGAGATGAGAGTTTGATGATTTCACAGTGAAGTCTTATTATGAAACAGTAACATGCCATCCACTTTAAATATATACACATTCTGTATTGATGCAGACATAGGAAGAAACCATTGTTGAATGATTTATGTGGTTACCAATATCTATATGAAAGCAGAGGTAATTTATATGGAAAGTTATATGTATAAAGTTCACTATTAAAACAATGAGGTAATGCGGTGCATAATGGAAAATGATTTATACGTAGGTGATTTATACATATTTTAAACAGTTTAGATGTTTTACAATTATTTGCAAATGCATATTGATGATAACATTGAGAAGAAGTGTTCAATAATGTCAAATGCTACAAAATTTTCAACTTGGATTGCGATCGCAAAATGTATTGATAAGACATCTTTAAAGGACAAAGGATATTTATAAGCAGTATGAAACATTAGAATCATGAGCAAAATTGTTTACAAATGATTCGTAAAAAAAAAAAAAAAAAAAAAGGAATATTGAAATGGAAAAACCGTTACCATCTTGATTTGGTATCCAGATAATAGTATTTATATAAGCTGATTACAGAGACACATTTGGATTGAAGGAGTTGCTCTTAATGGTGGACCACAGGCAAGTGCAGAGTTTAAAATTCCGACAATGATATCATTTCGTTATGAGTACACTTGCTTGCGCAATTGAAATCGTTGATGATGTAAATGCTGCTATTGACTAATAGGAGTTTGTTGACACCATACACTCATGGTGACATACTTTAAATAATGTCAACAAACTAGCTCTCGCTATTGACCATATACATAAATATGAAGGTGAGTTTCGAAACCGCACTGAATATTTTGAACTTAAAATGTCAATCAAAACCTGTTTTATGGCACAGGTGATGATAACTATCAAATTAGCTTCACTGTTTTAATGATGTGCTAGTACTGCTCTAATATGTTTTTTGGGACTCCGATGTGTTTATAGTGCTCATATGGACTGCGTTATCACTGAAGAAGCTGCTGTTGTTGAAATTTTTCTTAATCGAGTAGACATGTATGTTTTTTCCTTCTCATTTTAGTTTATTTATGTGAGTCAACAATGATGACACCGTATAATTCGAGAGCGAGTTTGTTCACACTTTTTATGGTAGTGTGAACAAAACACTGGTTTTCATTGGTGGAAATCAGGAGGTCCGTATCGGTCCTTCTTATTCCCACCAATCAAAAGTAGTGTTTTGTTCATACTACCAAAATGTAGTGTGAACAAACTCACACTGGTATAATTCTACTATGACTCTGATCCCTGTTAATAATTACTCATAGTTACATTCAATACACTTTTTGTAGTTTAGTCTATTGCACTGTCTCTTGAAATCACATGAATTTTCTGAAATTTGATTTTTCCTCTTCTGTCTGATATATTTATGAAGAAAAAAGCTTCAATTAACAGAATTATAGAATTGTACATTTTGTGTGTAAAGTTTATTGCTAACTCTACCTTAAGAAAAATTTCTCATAGAAATAGATTTACGGTGGTTCTTAAAAAGTAAGTTTCAGGAGTGGAGCTACCAAATAACACGTTTATTATCGAAAAGTTGTTCCTTACACATGAGTTAACAAAACGGAGTGAGCCTTTTCTAAAATTTAAGCTTACACATCAAAAAATCAATCAAAAATTTGCCAGAGATATCGACAAACGTTGGGAGATAATATTCTTTCTATAGCTACTAAGCCCACAGATATAATTGACTGAACAACGATCACATCTCAATTTCTCAGCAATCAAAATTTGAAACTAGTAATCAGATTGGTTCTTTTATCCTTACATTTTTGTTTTCGCACTTGTATTCATCTTTTAACCTTCCAAGTTAAAAACATTAGTCCCATCACAGTATAATATTTTTAGTTAACAAATATCTGAAAATTTAGCAGTTTGAATCTGGCTTCTAATCAACTTCATTCAAATTTAATTAGAAACTTGAATTTGGGCTCTGAGCTGAACTCCAGTTGTAATTGAGAAAATCATTTTGTTCATGCTTAAACTAAAATATTTCAAGAAGGTAATTTCATTCTTCAATTCGGTTATTTATACATGAAAATGATGGAGTAAGATATAAAATGAAGTTTTCAGTTGATAAACGTAGGAAGAAGAAACCCAAGCATCAAAATCGATTTCAAACAAATGAATTATAACCATCGAAATAAAAATCAATGCTTTCACATACATATATGTCAATTTGATAACTTACAAAGGACAAAAATTCCAGCAAAGAACAATACATTCACAATATGAAATCTTTGAATCACGATTAATGATTTAAACTCAATTTTGAGTAAAATTTAAACCTTAAGATTTACATTTGTACTATGTTTTCATGCTTGAACTTGTTAGGGTTGATGGTTATTGAAGCTGCTAGTTAGGCTGTTTCCTAAATAAAAATCCTACGGTATGTAGATTTAGCAAGCACCTACGTGGATTTGGCCATATGTAACAACCCGTATTTCGATAACATGATTAAGACGAGAATCAAGGCAGAATTTAACTTTAAATTCTGAATCAAGTAAAACGAGCTATGCCATTGCGTTCGTCTCGGAAAAATACGCGAAATAGAGTCCGAGTTTTCGAAAATCGGAGTCCGTATGACCCGATTAAGGCCCAACGAAGTTTTCAGAAAATTTCAAAGTAAAAACAGATTTCAAATTAAAGTTTGAATTTGGAAATTTGGGCCAGTTTGGGTCAGGCGGGAAAATTCCCGCCAGAGCACCCAAGTCGACAGCCCTGTCGACATGGGAGTCGACTTGGTCGGACCCAAGTCGACAGCCCTGTCGACTTGGCTGTCGACTTGGTCCAGCCGGGCAGTTCTGCCTGGTGCACCATTTTGGGTTTGTGTTGAGTTTGGGGGCCAGATTCGGTTTTAAGGGCTGAGATTGCAACTAGGGTTTAATCCTATGGCCTAAAACACTTGCCTAATCAATAAATAATACCCTAACCTAACCCTAAATCATCATTATTCATTCATGCAACTAAACTATGGCAAAATTTTACCTCTCATGGCCTCCACTCTCTTCATAAAATTTCTAAATTGTTTCTATAAGAGATTTTCCATGCATACAAGTGTTTTCAAGCTTGTATGAGTGTCATTAGCTTGCATTCAAGTCAAGTTTCTATCTTTGCATCATAAAGCAAGGGTTTTGATCATTTTGGCTCAAGGGTTTTTATGTTAGAGCTTGCATTTTAGGTCTATTTGATTGCATAAGGGCTTTGTCATATCTTTTGTGCCTTCATAGCAATGTAAGCCCTTTCCCTACTCTTAGATATTAACTATGGAGTTAAATGTTCATGTGCAAGTTTGGGTTTGATCATTGAGTATAATACATGCTATCATGTCATGCAAGTTTATGAAGTCTTCATCTTGATCTTGGGGTCATAAAGCTTTGGCCTTTATGTTAAATGTTGCATTTTGGCAACGTGAGAACTATCATACCCCTTATGATAGCTTGCATGTAATGTCATATGCGAACTTCTAGCCATCTTTCTATGTCATTTATCATCATGATTCGCTTATTTGCCAAGTTTGAACGTTATGCATGTTTTTGAGGCTTAAGAATGTAACATGCAAGTTAATGAACACATTATGTCTCATTTGCCACCATGTTCAACTAGTGGCTTTATACCCCCTTTTGTCATGCCTTTGACAAGTTCCTTCTTTGAATCCATTATGCGAGTTTAAAAGCGTTGGGGTCACATTATGGGAAAACATAATGACATGAACATGATTTGGGTAAATGGGTATAAACATGACAACATGTAACGTTAAATATGACATGTGTTTATAGTTGAAAACATGTCTTGAAATATAACATGGAAGTTGACATGTAAGTATGCTTGAAAACATAAGCTTGGGAATTTACCTATTAAGTTAGGTCTACCCATTGGGAATTTACCTATTAAGTTAGGTCTACCCAATTGCTTGAAAACTTATAATATGTGTTGGAAACATAATGGACATGACACTTAGATAATATAAGTGTGGCCAACTCGAGGTTGGGTTGAGTTTGCAACGTAAAACTACCCGGAACCGACCGACCTAACTAGTAGTTGCAAACAATAGGACCCAATGTGAGAAGTTGGTCATGTTGTGCTTGAACCCGAGGTTAGACCAAGTTGTGGTGTAAAGCTACCCGGAACCGACCGGCTTAACTAGTAACCACAACAAAGTCTAATGTGAGAGGTGAAGGTGCATTAAGTAATTAATGCCACATGATAGGGTTAAGTTAATTTGATTAATGACTCTTAACCAAATATGACATGGACAAATGGGTTAAGTAATTTGATTAGGCTAATGATACTTAACAAAACATGACAAGGTTGGGTAGGTTAAGTAACTTGATTTGCCTAATGACACTTAACCATTTTTATATGACTAGTGGACGGGGTTAAGTTAACCAACACTTAATCAATCCAACACGATAACTTGGTAAGGTTAAGTAAGTTTTCTTAACGACGCTTAACCGAAAAATACGGTTAACGGATGGGGTTAAGATTAGACTCAACTAGTCTAAACATGGAAATCAGATGGGGTTAAGTTAGCCTAGACTTAATTAATCCCACTTGGTAGTTTAATGGGGTTAAGTTAAACACATAACTAATCTAAACATGATGAATTGATGTGGTTAAGTGACCTATACTTAACCAATCTAACTCGTTAATTTATTGTGGTTAAGTTAACCAATACTTAACCAATATAACGTGAAAACATGATAAGGCTAAGTCACGAATCGCTTGAATACACTTGACCGATTTGACTAAGTAAATAGATAGGGTCAAGTTAATATATACTTAACCAATATAGAATGATAATTGGACGAGGTTAAGTCGTGAATTGCTTAATATACTTAACCAACTTGAGCATGGTTTGTAAGGTTAAGTCTTGAACTTGGATACTTAGTCAATTTTGACATGATTTGTAGACGGGTTAAGTCATGAACTTAAGTGACACTTAATCCATTATGTAAACCCTAGTTCTGAGGATTAGGTGGATAACCGTAGTTAACAAGGATAGCGGGAATGAGGCTAAGTGGTAAACCTTAGTTGAAGGATAACTAAGTAATAATTCTTAGTCAAGAAAATTTAGACCAGTTCATAGATTGATGAGTAACCTAATACGGTAGGTCATCGTTTAAGCATACGAGTAAGAGCAAGTTATCTGATTTAGATAAAGGCTCCAGCGAACTGGGTAACGAAGCAGCGACTTCGGGGAACGTGAGGATATTCTTGGTATCCCTCTATGAGCTGCCAGGTGATCATACTAGGCTCATGAGAGGTTAAGGTCTGCGTTAGAAGAACCAAGAGTATGCCTTGGTTGCTATGCGAGCGACCTAAAGACGGGGATGGATAGGGGATAGTCGACGATACACGGTCGTGCCCTAGATAGCATTTCGTCAGGCTACCTACCATCTTTGGTCAAGCGTGTACGTACGGAAAGGCAGAGAACACCCAAAAGACCATAATTGCTATCTAATTATGGTTGCGGTAAGGCTAGGATGTGGGTTGGCCAGTGTTGTGTTCTTGTAACACCCCACCTCCACTAGGATCACTCCTTAGAATGTACTAGTTTTGGAGGGGCGTTATTGTGAAGGTAAACATGCACAGAGATATAGCAAGACAGAGTATATAAAAATAAATATAAGTAAAGCAGCGGTAGCAGATAAAAACCCATCATCATCATCTCAGAAAACCCACATAGTCAAGTACATAATATCAAAATGTCATGATCCAAAATATAACTCCAGTCTAGATACGTGATAACAAAATACATAGTAAACATCAGTACTAATCCCCAGAAATAAAAGATAAGCCACAGCTAGCTCAGATCCATACATGAGCTATCCAACAAGCAAGTCAAAGATCCACTAAGCAGATGTAGTCCCTCCCTGAGAACCTGTGGGGGGGGGGAACGGAAGAAAAGAAGCGAAAGAAAACAGGTCAGTCAAAAAGACTGGTAAGCCCTACTACGATCAATCTATAAACTAATAAAGTTAACAGTATGATGGAAACTGAGATTGAACATACTGGCAATAGATAAATGTGACATCACATAGACGAATTAAACTTTGCACCACAGTGTACCAGCAAACCCACAAAACAGGTCTTGATCTCTTAGCCCAAACTTTGGCCCAATAACATGAAGTGACCTTAGTATAAGGCCCAGCCCAACGGTCTAGTCGATCGGCTCCCTATAAACCTAACACGTCAAGTGTTGGTGTCCATACGGCCCACATGGATGTAGTCAGACTGTGCTGGGTCCACCTTCGGGTGTATCAAGCCCTAAGATGTCAACCCCAGACACCTAAGCAATAATGCACAGTCTAAGCCTACTGGTACCCGTGCCTCGAGTTTGTCCAACATCGGACTACGTGCACGTCCGTAGCCCGCCGGACCCGCATCGCTGTACCACTCAGCCGTCGCTTTGGTCGCTTACATCAGTCCAGTAATCGTGCCCCGCCCTAGCCTAGCCTCTAGGGTTGTGAATGATACCAAACTGGGATTACTGCTGGAACAGACCACGTTGCTAGGGTTTCTAAGAGGGTTAAGTGTGGTTTTAACCCCTCACTAAACCTGGATTAGATTAGCTAAGTGTAACCACTTATCCCCATCTAATCCTCGCATCCCCATTATTGGTTAAGTATTAGTGGGCCATGACTTAACCCCAATCATGAGGCATTAATTACTTAACGCACCCAACCTCTCACATTAAACATCCGTGGTTACCTGGGAAGATTTACACCACGTCTAGGTCTAACCTCGGGTCTTATGGTGCAACATGACCAACTACCCACATTAGACCCCACGTTGTGGTTACCTGGGAAGATTTACACCACAACTAGGTCTGACCTCGAGTTGGCCATATCATGTTATCTAATGTCATGTCCACTTCAAAACATATTTACAAGTTAACATATACTTGGGTAGACCTAACTTAATAGGTAAATTCCCAAGGGGTAGACCTAACTTAATAGGTAAATTCCCAATCTTTTAGTTTCATGTATTTTTAAGTTTACCCAAACCCTCCCAACGTCATTATCTCGCTTACTTATTCGTCATAACGTATAAGGGTATAAAAGGTAACTTGGCATAACATACATGGTGAACTTCACATGTCATAATAAACATGCATACATGTTAAACTTGCAAATCATGTCATGGTGAATTCGCATAAACATGCTTAGCTTATTAAATATGCACAACATGGTAAGGTGAACATGCATAATCCATCAAACTTGCATAACATGGTAAGATGAGCTTGTATAGGCATGCATAATCCATTGAACTTGCATAACATGGTAAGATGAACATGCATAATCCATTAAACTTGCATAACATGGTAAGGTGAACATGCATAATCCATTAAACTTGCATAACATGGTAAGGTGAACATGCATAGTCCATTAAACTTGTATAACATGGTAAGGTGATCTTGCATAAACATGCATAACCCATGAGACATGTAGAACATGACATAATAAGCTCGCATAAGCATACATAACTTGTGAAACATGTAAAACATGGCATAGAAATCTCGCATATGCATGCATAACTTATGAATCATATAAAACATATCATAGTGAGTTCGCATAAGCATGCATAATCAACTAAACTCACATAAATCTCAACTTTCACCAAACATTAACTTTAGAGTTTGTAAAGTGAGGGTAAGAGGGCTTACAAATATAAACAAGCCACAAATCCACCAAATAAGATGAAGAAGCCCTTTTTTAAAAACCAAAACAAAGCCTCAAATAAGAAAACCCTTTTGCAAAATCCCAAAAACACAAACTTTAGCAAATCAAACTTGCATCTTAATGAAGTATGCAAGTTATTAAGCATTCATACAACATAGAAAAGGTTGTATGATCATCATATCATCATAGGATTAAACTTTGAGGAAGGTGGAGGCTAGGGATTTTAGATGGAAGCCATTTGAGGATTTAATTTGGCATAGTTTAGTTGCAAGATTGATTAATGAGGCTTTAGGGTAGGATTAGGGGTATATTTATAGAGAATTAGAGTGTTTTAGGCCCTAGGATTAACCCTAGATTAGGTTTGGCCCGTCAGATCTCAGAATTCTCCAGAACCAAGCCACATGACCCAACCCAAATCAGAAATGGTGCACCAGGCTAGACTGCCTGGGCACCCCCTGTCGACAGGGCTGTCGACAGGGCAGTCGACACCCTGGGTGCCCTGTCGACATGCCTGTCGACATGGGCCCCCTGGCGGGAATTTTCCCGCCTAACCCTGATTAGCCCTAATCCATTTTGTTTAATTTGAAATTTAAATATGTCTTTAGCATAGAAATTTCTGAAAACTTCAATGGGCCTTAACTGGGTCATACGGACTCCGATTTTCGAAAACTCGGACTCTATTTCGCGTATTTTTCCGAGACGAACGCAATGGCATAGCCCGTTCCCCCTGGTTCTGATCTTTAAATTAAATTCTGCCTCGATTTATGTTATAATGGTTTATTGAAAATACAGGTTGTTACATTCTCCCCTCCTTAAAGGATTTCGTCCCCGAAATCTTCAAGTTAGGAAGAACATATCCTACCATCCAGCATCCATCTACTCAAAACATCATCCACGAGCAACCATTGTCCTTAAAGGATTCTAAATGCTGTATGAACATATGCAAAAGTGTGTGTATATGTACTTATCTAATGCAATGATCAATGCAAAATATGTTAGTGAAATGTATCCATATGTATGCAAATCCCTATCATAATGTATAATATCTATTATGCGTGCTCAACCATACACCCATATGCAACATCCATGTGATTGCATACAAAGTTCGACCAAGAATAAGCATAAACACTCATGCACATGCAATATGAGGAGTGTGTGAGCCGATCTAGTGCCTAATGTGTATCATGCATCCACGAGTGACCACTTGCAAACACTTGCAACCACTTGCAACCATCAACCATAGAATGCTTCAAACACATGTTTCATCCAAAGGGTTTCTACCTAAGGTTCTCATGACAAGCTTAGCACGATGGCTAGATAAATATGGATTAGCAAAGAGAAAGATATACTAACAAAGGGAAGAGATTGAGAGTGTACCCTCAAACAGAAATGGATAAAGCCCACGCATCTTCTCCTCGGTTTCCCAAGTCGCGTCCTCTTCGGCTTCACCCCATTGCACCTTCACCAATCTGACCTCACGATTCCTTAGCTTCTTGGTCTCTGTCCCCAAGATACGAATCGGAGCTTTCCTTAAAGTTGCTTCTTTCTCTACCTCCACGTCTTCAAGCATGCTAGGCTCAACCACCTCAGCGGACTCATGCAGGCACTTTCGGAGATGCGAGACATGAAAGACATTATGCACTCCGGACAACTTCTCGGGCAATTGCACTTTGTAAGCCATCTTCCCAATCCTCTCAATGATGGGGAAAGGTCCAACAAATCTTGGTGCTAGCTTCCCAACAGCTCCAAATCGGACCACATTCCGCAAAGGAGAAACCTTCACGAAAACCTTATCCCCCACCTCAAACTCCAATTCGGACCTTCGCCTGTCAGCATAAGATTTCTGCCGGTCTTGGGCCGCTTTCATTCATCTTCTAATCAATTCGACCTTCTCGGATGTATCCCTAATCATGTCGGGTCCAAGTATAAGCTTATCCGTGGACTCCCACCAACATGTAGGTGACTTGCACGGCCTCCCATATAAAGCCTCAAACGGTGCCATACCAATGCTCGCCTGATAACTGTTATTATAAGCAAATTCTACAAGAGGAAGGTGGTCTTCCCAAGTACCACCAAAATCCAAGATGCAAAGTCTCAACAAGTCCTCAAGTACTCGATTCACCCTTTCGGTCTGGCCATCCGTTTGTGGGTGATAAGCTGTACTCAGATTCAACCTTGTGCCCATAGCCTCCTGCAAACTGTTCCAGAATTGACTAGTAAAGATGGGGTCTCGGTCACTGACTATGCTGGAAGGGACTCCATGTAGTCGTACTATCTCACGAAGGTATACTGATGCTAGTCCAGATGCGGTCCTTTTGCTCTTTACTGGAATAAAGTGAGCACTCTTCGTGAGCCTATCCACAATGACCCATATGCTCGTGTTCCCCTTCCTGGACCTTGGAAGCCCATCAATAAAGTCCATAGAAATGCTCTCCCACTTCCATAGCGGAACTTCTAGCGGATGTAACAGCCCACCGGGCTTCTTTGACTCAGCTTTTACTCTCTGACAAATAACACATCTCGAGACAAATTCGGCCACATCCTTTTTCATTCCGGGCCAGAAGAAAACGCGCTTCATGTCCTTATACATCTTATCACCACCTGGATGTATAGTCATCTTGGAGCGATGTGCTTCCTCGAGAACTTTCCTAACCAAGTCTTCCACCATCGGGATGCAAAGCCTTCCATCTCTCCTCAGCCAACCCTTATCGTCTATAGAATATCGAGCAAGGTGACTAGATGTCTCCCCCCGAACCAGCTTATCCAAGATCTCAATCATCTGAGGGTCTTCCTTTTGCGAAGCCCCAACTCGATCTAGGAGGGTAGGCCTGAGCTCTAAGGATGCCAAGGAACCGGTCACTGACTCCATTGCCAAAGAGAAATCAAAGGTCGCTAAGAACTCTAAATTCTTCATCTCAACAAATAGAGGACTTAGTGTCAACCTCTTCCTACTCAATGCATCCGCTACAACATTCCCCTTGCCAGGGGTATAGGATATCTCAAAATCATAGGAAGCCAAAAATTCCATCCATCTCTGCTGTCTTAAGTTCAGATCCTTCTGCGAAAAGAGATATTTCAAAGACTTATGATCAGTATATAACTCAAATCTCTCTCCCAGAAGATAATGACGCCATGCTTTGAGAGCATATACAATCGCTGCCAGCTCTAGATCATGAGTGGGATAGTTCTTCTCATGCACCTTAAGTTGCCTCCCACCAAAACATATAACTCTGCCCTCTTGCATCAGAACGGCGCCCAATCCCGTGCCACAAGCATCAGTGTACACGGTAAATATCTTACCACCATCGGGTAAGGCTAGAACTGGTGCGGAGGTAAGGGCTCTTTTGAGTCTCTGAAAAGCAAGCTCACAATCCATATCCCAAGCAAAGACTAAGTTCTTCTTCGTCAACTTAGTAAGAGGAGCGGATATCTTTGCGAAGTCTTTAATGAACTTCCGATAGAAACCCGCAAGACCCAGAAAGCTTCTCACCTCGGTTGCATTCCTTGGAGTCTTCCAATCCTGAACTGCAACCACCTTAGCGGGATCCACTACCAAGCCTTGCTTGGATACGATATGCCCAAGAAATCTGACTTCCCTTCTCCAGAAGTGGCACTTGGAGAACTTGGCTTTTAACCGGTGTGCTCGGAGTGTGTCCATCACCTCTACTAGGTGCCTCGCATGTTCTTCCTCATCCTTGGAGAAGACCAGAATATCATCCACAAAGACCACGACAAACTTATTCAAGAACTCCCGAAACACCCTACTCATCAAATCCACAAAATATGCGGGTGCATTCGTCAGACCGAACGGCATAACAAGCCATTCAAAGAATCCGTCTGGAGTTCTGAATGCAGTCTTGTCTATACTGTCTTCAGCCACTCTGAGCTGATGAAAACCCGTAGCAAGGTCAAGCTGAGAGAAAACAGAAGCACCAACAAGTTGATCAAAGAGATCGTCGATCCTTGGTAACGGGTGTCGGTTCTTCTTAGTCAGCTTATTCAATTCTCTATAATCCACACAGAGTCGAAGAGAGCCATCTGCTTTAGTTGCAAACACCACAGGCGCTCCCCATTCGGATATACTCCTTCTGATGAAGCCCTTCTCAAGCAATTCTTTCACTTGCTTGCTCAGCTCCCGTCTCTCACGCGGAGCCATATGCCGAACGGGCAAAGAAACAGGTTTAGCATTATCTACCAGATAGATGCGAAAGTCAATCTCTCGTTTAGGGGGCAACCCCTTAACTTCTTCAAAAACGTCTGGATAATCTCGGACCACCCTTACAGACTGAAGGGCCTCCTCTGATGAGTCGAGAGATTCTAGATAGCATAACATGACGGGATTCTTCGGATTGCATGAAATCTCTAAGGTGTTGCCCAGGCGAGTCACAAGCCTTACAACCCTATGCTCACAATCCAGAATGGCTCCATATCTAGACAGCCAATCCATGCCCAAGATCAATCCGTATCCCCTGAAACCCAGAACATACGCACTACACAAGAACTCAACGCTGAGTATAGAGATCCTTAGATCCTCACATATCATGAATAGATGAGCAGAACCCCCAATGGGATTCGAAACACAAACGGGATCATCCACTAAGCTAGTACTGAGGTGCAAACTATCAACAAGATCAGATGAAATAAAGCTATGTGATGCACCGGAATCAAACAAGGTACGTACTGGAAGATCAGAGATATAAACAAGGTTCTCAACAGAAACACTACCTCTCTCGGGAACTGAAGCGGTATTGAGAGCATGAACTTGCCCTCCTGAAGATCCAGCCTGTCCTTTCTTCTTTGGGCAGTCTTTGCTGAAGTGCCCAGTCTCTCCACAAGAAAAGCATCCACCACTAAGCTTCCTTTTCTTCTTCCTGCAATCCTTAGCAAAATGCCCATCTATGCCACAGTAATTGCACTTCCCCTTGCCTTTGTTGTTGCCCTTCTTGTTCTTATTCTGATTTCCTTGACTGCTTTGACCTTGGTTGCCTTTGCCTTGAGAATCCGCCTTCTTTGCTTGAGTATCGCCCGACTTGACTTCCTTCTTTCCCTCTCCCTGGAGCAGAACCATATTGACCAAACTCTCGAAAGTGGCTCCATGCGGAATATGTGACATCGCCAAGCCCTCTAGCGGCTCATTCAATCCTCTGGCAAATCGAAGAGCCTTCTACTCCGGGGTGTTTACTATATCCAAACCAAAACGGGCCAGCTGATTGAACTTGTTCACATACTCCTTGACAGACATATCCCCTTGCTTTAATGCAATAAACTTCTCCATTTGTAAATTCGCCTCAGCTGAAGATAGAAACTTGGTCACAAATCTAGCCCTCAAATCGGCCCAAGTCTCAACGGGCCTCGTCCCATTGGTGACCTCCCACCAATAGGCCGCCTCATCCTTCAGAAGCCATACGGTCAATAAGATCTTCCTCTCGTCATCTATCCCAAAGATAGCAAACAAGTCCTCCGTGTCCTTCAGCCAATTCCTAGCTTCAACGAAAGATTCTGTGCCTAGGAAATTCTTGCCTCCCATTGCCTTGAAGTCTTTACACACCTTTGTAAACTTAATCTGAGGATGCTGAGGGGGAGGAGGGGGAAGAGGAGCCTCAGCAACGGGAGGAGGAGGAACATTAGCAACGGGAGGGGGAATATTAACTGCTGGAGGAGGGGGAGCAGGGACCACCGGAGGAGGGATATTAGGGATAGGATTCTCAACCACAGGAGGAGGAGTGGGAGTAGGGTTGGCGGGACCAGCTGCCGCCCTAGCTTCTAGGAGTCTCCTATAGCAGAGTGGTACGTTCACTCCATCTGGGATGTCAAGATTCTCAGCCATACTGAAACAAAAGATAAGATAAGATTAGGTCAAGGGAACGAAGGATAACGCTGATGGCTTTTGGGGATTAGCCTTAAAATAATCTAGACTTCATTTTGGAAAATACTTAGTAGATTTTTGAAAATAGTTTTTCGAAAAGGGTTTTTTTTTTTCAAAAGTTTTTGGTTCAATCTTGTTAACCTCGCTCTGATACCAAATGTAACACCCCACCTCCACTAGGATCACTCCTTAGAATGTACTAGTTTTGGAGGGGCGTTATTGTGAAGGTAAACATGCACAGAGATATAGCAAGACAGAGTATATAAAAATAAATATAAGTAAAGCAGCGGTAGCAGATAAAAACCCATCATCATCATCTCAGAAAACCCACATAGTCAAGTACATAATATCAAAATGTCATGATCCAAAATATAACTCCAGTCTAGATACGTGATAACAAAATACATAGTAAACATCAGTACTAATCCCCAGAAATAAAAGATAAGCCACAGCTAGCTCAGATCCATACATGAGCTATCCAACAAGCAAGTCAAAGATCCACTAAGCAGATGTAGTCCCTCCCTGAGAACCTGTGGGGGGGGGGGGGGGGGAAACGGAAGAAAAGAAGCGAAAGAAAACAGGTCAGTCAAAAAGACTGGTAAGCCCTACTACGATCAATCTATAAACTAATAAAGTTAACAGTATGATGGAAACTGAGATTGAACATACTGGCAATAGATAAAGGTGACATCACATAGACGAATTAAACTTTGCACCACAGTGTACCAGCAAACCCACAAAACAGGTCTTGATCTCTTAGCCCAAACTTTGGCCCAATAACATGAAGTGACCTTAGTATAAGGCCCAGCCCAACGGTCTAGTCGATCGGCTCCCTATAAACCTAACACGTCAAGTGTTGGTGTCCATACGGCCCACATGGATGTAGTCAGACTGTGCTGGGTCCACCTTCGGGTGTATCAAGCCCTAAGATGTCAACCCCAGACACCTAAGCAATAATGCACAGTCTAAGCCTACTGGTACCCGTGCCTCGAGTTTGTCCAACATCGGACTACGTGCACGTCCGTAGCCCGCCGGACCCGCACCGCTGTACCACTCAGCCGTCGCTTTGGTCGCTTACATCAGTCCAGTTATCGTGCCCCGCCCTAGCCTAGCCTCTAGGGTTGTGAATGATACCAAACTGGGATTACTGCTGGAACAGACCACGTTGCTAGGGTTTCTAAGAGGGTTAAGTGTGGTTTTAACCCCTCACTAAACCTGGATTAGATTAGCTAAGTGTAACCACTTATCCCCATCTAATCCTCGCATCCCCATTATTGGTTAAGTATTAGTGGGCCATGACTTAACCCTAATCATGAGGCATTAATTACTTAACGCACCCAACCTCTCACATTAAACATCCGTGGTTACCTGGGAAGATTTACACCACGTCTAGGTCTAACCTCGGGTCTTATGGTGCAACATGACCAACTACCCACATTAGACCCCACGTTGTGGTTACCTGGGAAGATTTACACCACAACTAGGTCTAACCTCGAGTTGGCCATATCATGTTATCTAATGTCATGTCCACTTCAAAACATATTTACAAGTTAACATATACTTGGGTAGACCTAACTTAATAGGTAAATTCCCAAGGGGTAGACCTAACTTAATAGGTAAATTCCCAATCTTTTAGTTTCATGTATTTTTAAGTTTACCCAAACCCTCCCAACGTCATTATCTCGCTTACTTATTCGTCATAACGTATAAGGGTATAAAAGGTAACTTGGCATAACATACATGGTGAACTTCACATGTCATAATAAACATGCATACATGTTAAACTTGCAAATCATGTCATGGTGAATTCGCATAAACATGCTTAGCTTATTAAATATGCACAACATGGTAAGGTGAACATGCATAATCCATCAAACTTGCATAACATGGTAAGATGAGCTTGTATAGGCATGCATAATCCATTGAACTTGCATAACATGGTAAGATGAACATGCATAATCCATTAAACTTGCATAACATGGTAAGGTGAACATGCATAATCCATTAAACTTGCATAACATGGTAAGGTGAACATGCATAGTCCATTAAACTTGTATAACATGGTAAGGTGATCTTGCATAAACATGCATAACCCATGAGACATGTAGAACATGACATAATAAGCTCGCATAAGCATACATAACTTGTGAAACATGTAAAACATGGCATAGAAATCTCGCATATGCATGCATAACTTATGAATCATATAAAACATATCATAGTGAGTTCGCATAAGCATGCATAATCAACTAAACTCACATAAATCTCAACTTTCACCAAACATTAACTTTAGAGTTTGTAAAGTGAGGGTAAGAGGGCTTACAAATATAAACAAGCCACAAATCCACCAAATAAGATGAAGAAGCCCTTTTTTAAAAACCAAAACAAAGCCTCAAATAAGAAAACCCTTTTGCAAAATCCCAAAAACACAAACTTTAGCAAATCAAACTTGCATCTTAATGAAGTATGCAAGTTATTAAGCATTCATACAACATAGAAAAGGTTGTATGATCATCATATCATCATAGGATTAAACTTTGAGGAAGGTGGAGGCTAGGGATTTTATATGGAAGCCATTTGAGGATTTAATTTGGCATAGTTTAGTTGCAAGATTGATTAATGAGGCTTTAGGGTAGGATTAGGGGTATATTTATAGAGAATTAGAGTGTTTTAGGCCCTAGGATTAACCCTAGATTAGGTTTGGCCCGTCAGATCTCAGAATTCTCCAGAACCAAGCCACATGACCCAACCCAAATCAGAAATGGTGCACCAGGCTAGACTGCCTGGGCACCCCCTGTCGACAGGGCAGTCGACACCCTGGGTGCCCTGTCGACATGCCTGTCGACATGGGCCCCCTGGCGGGAATTTTCCCGCCTAACCCTGATTAGCCCTAATCCATTTTGTTTAATTTGAAATTTAAATCTGTCTTTAGCATAGAAATTTCTGAAAACTTCAATGGGCCTTAACTGGGTCATACGGACTCCGATTTTCGAAAACTCGGACTCTATTTCGCGTATTTTTCCGAGACGAACGCAATGGCATAGCCCGTTCCCCCTGGTTCTGATCTTTAAATTAAATTCTGCCTCGATTTATGTTATAACGGTTTATTGAAAATACGGGTTGTTACAGTTCTCATACACGATTTATCCTGTCTTGTCTTTCACTAGTTGAGGGAGTGGTCTCGTGGGACCATAGCCACGTATAGGAAAAAACAGACCTTAGCATCTGCATCGGCAGATAAATCTAAAGCTCCCGACCGAGTCCTGTACTTCTTGATTTGCCCTGTGACAGGACTCGGATGGCACGATGGGATACATGTGCATACAGTCATGGAAAAACGATTCACGATGAATGCGTGGGAAAAAGGGCGCAGTTGGCGGTTAGCGTAATCCCTAGTGGCCCTAGGTGGTTGAACCCAAACCGAGATACGAAAACGTGCAATAGGTAAGCATAATCCCTAGTAGCCCTAGGTAGCATAAGTCCTAGTTGTACAAACGATAATTCATGTTGGAAGACCCTAGCTAGGTTTAGGGTAACAGTCCAAACCGATCTTAAGGATCATGGAACTATGTTAAAGTAATATAGAATCTCATGGGAAAGCCCGTATGGTCTACGGCAAGGGACTGAACATTTACATGGAATAAAACATACAAGTTGAGTAACCTATATATGCGATATATTAGGTTGACATGGACCATTACACGACTTTTGAGTGAGGGTCATTCTTGGTTAACACATGACACGGTGGGGATACTAGTACGGTAGGTGCAGAGCTAAAATACAGGATAGATATCATGGGACGTTATACGTGATAGATATCTTGGGGATATTATACTTGATAGAAACCTGACGATGTGATACCTTGTTTTATCTTGACATCGTAATTTATCATGACACCTTAGTTTATCTGAGTTCAGTAGTTCATCCTGTTATTTGGATTTAGCTTATCTATCTTGTTATCATGTTTATGTTCATCTCAGTTTCTCATGTCAGTTAACTTTACTAGTTTTTATGCTAATAGTAGATAGGGCTTACTCAGTCTTTTTGACTGACCCGTTTTGTTTCGCCTCTTTTCTTCCGTTTCCCCCCCCAGGTTACAGGGAGGAAATACTGTTGTTTAGTTCGGACTTCTTCTGCTTGAAGGTCATCATGGATGGCTTGGACTTTTCTTGGCTATGGCTACTTTACTATTTTTACTTGGGGAATAATTTATGAAAAAGTCTATATGCTTCTTTACTATTGCAAGACAGGTTTTGATGTACTCTAATGTAAAAGGCTTTAGACCTTAACTATTGATGTTTATGAAAGTTCGATTTTACTTCCGCTATTTTATATGTTCTGTCTTGTGATATTTCTGTGCATGTTTACCAATAATGCCCCTCTAAAGCTAGTGCATTCCTTTGCGAGTGACCCTAGCGGAGGCGGGGTGTTACATTTGGTATCAGAGCAGAAGGTTACCAGACTGGGCAAAAGTTTTTAAAGACCTTCTGAAAACTATTTGAAAACCGTTTACAAAGAAGCATTTTTCAAGAAAATTTTCTTTTAAAGGAAAAAGACTATTCCCCAAAGGCCATTAGCACTATCCTTGTTTCCTTAATTGAATCTCTTCTCCTTTCTTTCCTTCATCTGTAGTCACAGTGGTTTTAACTGCAACTTGTCTTTTCTATCTACGAAAGTGCTTTCCATGCGATGGAGGTGGTTCTCGAGAGACCAGTGGCCGCGTTATAAGAAAGGATAGTGAGAAAGAGGATAAAGGATACGAGCTTAAGGATGAGCAACTTGTTGGTATGGCTCAACCCATAACGAAAAAGTATCTTTGGTATGGTGAAACGGGACGGATAGTTAAGTATTGTGGGACAAGGACAAGATCATCGTGAAGATAATTGTATTCCCTCACTAGAGTACCTGAGTAGGGGGATAACATCCTTGTTGAAGATCTAGTTATTCTTTTCTATCATCCCGCCAAGACTTTGTTTTGATCCCCGCATCATTTAAGTCCGCTTCGGTAGTTGAGTCTCTGCACCTTAAGTACTAGCGTAATAGAGGATCCCATTTTTGTCTCATGGTCCTATTGGAGAATCAGTCCATTTATACATGACCTGTTGGGATTTGAGAATGTTTATGCCAAGTGTTGAGTTTGGAAATAATGCTTATGTTTATAAGCTATGGATGGATTCTAGGGATGAAGTGGTTATCCAGTAGGGGGTGCCACTCTCGGTTTTGATAGGAGGGTAGTTAGACCTTTTGACTAGCCTTGGTAATGCCCTCGAAGTACCGTGTAACCTTTTTGAGGTTCTGTCATGACTAGTTACTTAGAATCCCTTGATGCCTTTATTGAAAATTTGAAGCCCGATCGAGTGGTGTTCGCCAATAAGACGGATGGTTTACTTCATTTATGCATGGGTTATAGAGGTCATCCTAGTAAGTGCGCATGATAACCTGGTTGACATCTGTTTACTTTCAAGAGAAAGTTCTTCTACATGGAATACCTTATAGTTTATAAACAAGATCCAAGACTCACTAGTGAATTTTGGAAAGCCTTGCATGAGATCATGAGTACGCAGTCATGTTTGCGCCAAGTATTCTAGAAAAAGGGATAAGTGCAAGTGGAACGAGAGGCGACGAAGAAATGAGTTCCAGCTCATGTTATGGAAACATGAAATAAGAAGCTACGAAATCGCGAAGTTAAAAGACGGTCAAGGCACAATGGAATTAAGCTCAAGGAAATGCGACTTTGATGGTCAAAGACTAGATACGCACATGATATCTCTTTTGGGAGTATATCCTTGATCCCTGTTTTCTGTAGAGCTTACTTGTAGGCTATCTTTTGTGAATATCCTCTCGGTCCTATTTTCTGTTACAAACCCCGTAAGGAGTTTTGTCTTGTTTATCTTCTCGACCCTGTTTCAGGGAACCCTAGGTAGAACCCTATGGATGTAAACATGTATTTGAAACATGTTATGATTGATATGGTTGCAAGTGGTTGCTCATGGATGCGCGAATACACATTAGATACTAGCTCGACTCGGTCACATTTCATATTGCATATGCACGAGTATTTATACTTGTTTATGGATGAAATCGAATGTGTTATCATGCGATTGTTGCATATGAATGAATGATTGTGCACGCATATAGTATCTATATGACTAGGACTATTTGCATACATGTTGGATTCATGGCACTATACATATTTTGCATTAGAAAGATTATTCAGGCCTGATCATTAGCATTAGCTAAGGAACATGTACACACACGTTTTGCATATATTCATACAGCATTAGAAATCATCTAAGGACAATGGTTGCTTGTGGATGATGTTTTGAGTAGATGAATGATGGATGGTAGGATATGTTCTTCCTAACTTGGAGATTTCGGGGACGAAATCCTAAAAGGTGGGGAGAATGCAACAACCCGTATTTCGATAACATGATTAAGACGAGAATCAAGGCAGAATTTAACTTTAAATTCTGAATCAAGTAAAACGGGCTATGCCATTGCGTTCGTCTCGGAAAAATATGCGAAATAGAGTCCGAGTTTTCGAAAATCGGAGTCCGTATGACCCGATTAAGGCCCAACGAAGTTTTCAGAAAATTTCAAAGTAAAAACAGATTTCAAATTAAAGTTTGAATTTGGAAATTTGGGCCAGTTTGGGTCAGGCGGGAAAATTCCCGCCAGAGCACCCAAGTCGACAGCCCTGTCGACATGGGAGTCGACTTGGTCGGACCCAAGTCGACAGCCCTGTCGACTTGGCTGTCGACTTGGTCCAGCCGGGCAGTTCTGCCTGGTGCACCATTTTGGGTTTGTGTTGAGTTTGGGGGCCAGATTCGGTTTTAAGGGCTGAGATTGCAACTAGGGTTTAATCCTATGGCCTAAAACACTTGCCTAATCTATAAATAAGACCCTAACCTAACCCTAAATCATCATTATTCATTCATGCAACTAAACTATGGCAAAATTTTACCTCTCAGGGCCTCCACTCTCTTCATAAAATTTCTAAATTGTTTCTATAAGAGATTTTCCATGCATACAAGTGTTTTCAAGCTTGTATGAGTGTCATTAGCTTGCATTCAAGTCAAGTTTCTATCTTTGCATCATAAAGCAAGGGTTTTGATCATTTTGGCTCAAGGGTTTTTATGTTAGAGCTTGCATTTTGGGTCTATTTGATTGCATAAGGGCTTTGTCATATCTTTTGTGTCTTCATAGCAATGTAAGCCCTTTCCCTACTCTTAGATATTAATTATGAAGTTAAATGTTCATGTGCAAGTTTGGGTTTGATCATTGAGTATAATACATGCTATCATGTCATGCAAATTTATGAAGTCTTCATCTTGATCTTGGGGTCATAAAGCTTTGGCCTTTATGTTAAATGTTGCATTTTGGCAACATGAGAACTATCATACCCCTTATGATAGCTTGCATGTAATGTCATATGCGAACTTCTAGCCATCTTTCTATGTCATTTATCATCATGATTCGCTTATTTGCCAAGTTTGAACGTTATGCATGTTTTTGAGGCTTAAGAATGTAACATGCAAGTTAATGAACACATTATGTCTCATTTGCCACCATGTTCAACTAGTGGCTTTATACCCCCTTTTGTCATGCCTTTGACAAGTTCCTTCTTTGAATCCATAATGCGAGTTTAAAAGCGTTGGGGTCACATTATGGGAAAACATAATGACATGAACATGATTTGGGTAAATGGGTATAAACATGACAACATGTAACGTTACATATGACATGTGTTTATACTTGAAAACATGACTTGAAATATAACATGGAAGTTGACATGTAAGTATGCTTGAAAACATAAGCTTAGGAATTTACCTATTAAGTTAGGTCTACCCATTGGGAATTTACCTATTAAGTTAGGTCTACCCAATTGCTTGAAAACTTGTAATATGTGTTGGAAACATAATGGACATGACACTTAGATAATATAAGTGTGGCCAACTCGAGGTTGGGTTGAGTTTGCAACGTAAAACTACCCGGAACCGACCGGCCTAACTAGTAGTTGCAAACAATAGGACCCAATGTGAGAAGTTGGTCATGTTGTGCTTGAACCCGAGGTTAGACCAAGTTGTGGTGTAAAGCTACCCGGAACCGACCGGCTTAACTAGTAACCACAACAAAGTCTAATGTGAGAGGTGAAGGTGCATTAAGTAATTAATGCCACATGATAGGGTTAAGTTAATTTGATTAATGACTCTTAACCAAATATGACATGGACAAATGGGTTAAGTAATTTGATTAGGCTAATGATACTTAACAAAACATGACAAGGTTGGGTAGGTTAAGTAACTTGATTTGCCTAATGACACTTAACCATTTTTATATGACTAGTGGACGGGGTTAAGTTAACCAACACTTAATCAATCCAACGCGATAACTTGGTAAGGTTAAGTAAGTTTTCTTAATGACGCTTAACCGAAAAATACGGTTAACGGATGGGGTTAAGATTAGACTCAACTAGTCTAAACATGGAAATCGGATGGGGTTAAGTTAGCCTAGACTTAATTAATCCCACTTGGTAGTTTAATGGGGTTAAGTTAAACACTTAAATAATCTAAACATGATGAATTGATGTGGTTAAGTGACCTATACTTAACCAATCTAACTCGTTAATTTATTGTGGTTAAGTTAACCAATACTTAACCAATATAACGTGAAAACATGATAAGGCTAAGTCACGAATCGCTTGAATACACTTGACCGATTTGACTAAGTAAATTGATAGGGTCAAGTTAATATATACTTAACCAATCTAGAATGATAATTGGACGAGGTTAAGTCGTGAATTGCTTAATATACTTAACCAACTTGAGCATGGTTTGTAGGGTTAAGTCTTGAACTTGGATACTTAGCCAATTTTGACATGATTTGTAGACGGGTTAAGTCATGAACTTAAGTGACACTTAATCCATTATGTAAACCCTAGTTCTGAGGATTAGGTGGATAACCGTAGTTAACAAGGATAGCGGGAATGAGGCTAAGTGGTAAACCTTAGTTGAATGATAACTAAGTAATAATTCTTAGTCAAGAAAATTTAGACAAGTTCATAGATTGATGAGTAACTTAATACGGTAGGTCATCGTTTAAGCACACGAGTAGGAGCAAGTTATCTGATTTAGATAAAGGCTCCAGCGAACTGGGTAACGAAGCAGCGGCTTCGGGGAACGTGAGGATATTCTTGGTATCCCTCTATGAGCTGCCAGGTGATCATACTAGGCTCATGAGAGGTTAAGGTCTGCGTTAGAAGAACCAAGAGTATGCCTTGGTTGCTATGCGAGCGACCTAAAGACGGGGATGGATAGGGGATAGTCGACGATACACGGTCGTGCCCTAGATAGCATTTCGTCAGGCTACCTACCATCTTTGGTCAAGCGTGTACGTACGGAAAGGCAGAGAACACCCAAAAGACCATAATTGCTATCTAATTATGGTTGCGGTAAGACTAGGATGTGGGTTGGCCAGTGTTGTGTTCTCATACAGGATTTATCCTGTCTTGTCTTTCACTAGTTGAGGGAGTGGTCTCGTGGGACCATAGCCATGTATAGGAAAAAACAGACCTTAGCATCTGCATCGGCAGATAAATCTAAAGCTCCCGACCGAGTCCTGTACTTCTTGATTTTCCCTGTGACAGGACTCGGATGGCACGATGGGATACATGTGCATACAGTCATGGAAAAACGATTCACGATGAATGCGTGGGAAAAAGGGCGCGGTTGGCGGTTAGCGTAATCCCTAGTGGCCCTAGGTGGTTGAACCCAAACCGAGATACGAAAACGTGCAATAGGTAAGTATAATCCCTAGTAGCCCTAGGTAGCATAAGTCCTAGTTGTACAAACGATAATTCATGTTGGAAGACCCTAGCTAGGTTTAGGGTAACAGTCCAAACCGATCTTAAGGATCATGGAACTATGTTAAAGTAATATAGAATCTCATGGGAAAGCCCGTATGGTCTACGGCAAGGGACTGAACATTTACATGGAATAAAACATACAAGTTGAGTAACCTATATATGCGATATATTAGGTTGACATGGACTATTACACGACTTTTGAGTGAGGGTCATTCTTGGTTAACACATGACACGGTGGGGATACTAGTACGGTAGGTGCAGAGCTAAAATACAGGATAGATATCATGGGACGTTATACGTGATAGATATCTTGGGGATATTATACTTGATAGAAACCTGACGATGTGATACCTTGTTTTATCTTGACATCGTAATTTATCATGACACCTTAGTTTATCTGAGTTCAGTAGTTCATCCTGTTATTTGGATTTAGCTTATCTATCTTGTTATCATGCTTATGTTCATCTCAGTTTCTCATGTCAGTTAACTTTACTAGTTTTTATGCTAATAGTAGATAGGGCTTACTCAGTCTTTTTGACTGACCCGTTTTGTTTCGCCTCTTTTCTTCCGTTTCCCCCCCAGGTTACAGGGAGGAAATACTGTTGTTTAGTTCGGACTTCTTCTGCTTGAAGGTCATCATGGATGGCTTGAACTTTTCTTGGCTATGGCTACTATACTGTTTTTACTTGGGGAATAATTTATGAAAAAGTCTATATGCTTCTTTACTATTGCAAGACAGGTTTTGATGTACTCTAATGTAAAAGGCTTTAGACCTTAACTATTGATGTTCATGAAAGTTCGATTTTACTTCTGCTATTTTATATGTTCTGTCTTGTGATATTTCTGTGCATGTTTACCAATAATGCCCCTCTAAAGCTAGTGCATTCCTTTGCGAGTGACCCTAGCGGAGGCGGGGTGTTACACTATATATTGTGCCAAAAAAAACAAATGAAGGCAGCAAAGTAAATATCATCAGTACACATTTCAACAACCAAAGTGCAGTCCAACTTCAAAGGTTCAAACATACCAGGAATGGTACACATGTATGGTACAAGTGAACCTAGTGCAAGGGCTTCACAAACCAGTTCATGAATTGATGCAACATATGCACATAGTAAATGAAGACAAGCTCAGAAATGCAACCTAAACTGATACAGGGCTCCATATGAGCTACTCGAGGTAATGTTGTGTGTGATATATGAACTCAAAACGCACCAAGGCAAAGAGACATGAAACAGCCAAGGTTCATAAATTAGTGCACAAGCAAAGGTAAAAGAGACACGCATAATAGGGTGCACACATAGTACATGTTCAAGTTGATCAATAGAGATGCGAGCAAGATCGAAGCACACAGTAAAACAGGAGAATGGTACATGGTCGCAGCAGATGAACAACCAAAATCACACTAACCAAGAGCAGCTAAAGGCATTCAGTTCATCTGAAAAAGACGAAGACAAAGACACAAACAATCAGTTAACATGTCGAGCAAGGCCAAAAATCAAATTAAGTCTACCAAAAGTCAAGAACGAAAATCAGAGAATCAACATTCAAGTATGCACAAAATATAGTCAGATATATTTGAATATACATCACAGAAGAACAAGCCAAGTTTAGTACCACTCGTCCATTAGAAAATCCACAACCGTATCAAACTCTAAAAACTTCAAACTAGAACTATACACCAAAATATAGCAAATCAATTCCTATATAGCATCTCATATCATCATCGGCAATATTTATTATTTGAGTTCAACCAAAATGAAAGAGCTAAAAAAATCATATAAGTCACATATCAAATCTTAACTAGAATCATCTAAAGTCAAGTTCGAGCATAAAATTCAAAATGGCCAGAAATCATAATGGATATAATTGAAGAACCACTTGACTTGTTGAGGGTTCAGAGAACAATCAAAAGAGGCAGGCACTGTTATCACGACGACCGACTAGTCGTCGACTAGTCGGTCAGTCGGTCCCAAGTCACCGACTAGGCCTCTCGACATGAAATTTGTCAATATGTCGGTCGACTGGATCGACAAGGAGCGACTAGTCAGTCGACTAGTGAACGACTTAACAGACTGGTTCAAATTTTGGTCCAAAACAAAAAAAAAACTAACAGATCGACATCGTATAACTGGACATCGAACAAAAAAAAGACCTGCTTTCAAGTAGTATACGTATCGAACGACAGAAACATCGAATAGAAGAAAGCCGTGCTTCCAGAAACCCTAGTGCCGCCGCCGCTTCTCCTGCCGCCGCCACTCCAGAGCCCACTCCTCTCCAGTTCGACTAACCCTAGGGTTTTTTTTTTTTGCTTTGTCTTTTTTTTTTTCCTGTACAGTAATTAGTATAACTGGTCTGCCGTTTTTCCTTAACACGTATGCTGCTAATTTTGTTTACTGTATTTTTGTTTCATTGTTTATGTTTTTCTGTTACAGCTGAACTGATATTGTTTATTTTGGTTTGTGTTTCCTTCGAAATTAACAATCTATTATATGCTATGCATCATTTGCTTCTTCTTTTTTTGTCAATACATGCTACATATTTTATACATCATCACATATACTTTCATTAATTTATCAATTGTTTACATAACATGACATTGGTACATAGCAATGATACATCACTATTTATTTTTTACATCATTTTATATAACATGTTGCCTTGCAAGAATCACTTTATATTGCTAGCAAGTCACCAATAATGATGTCTATCAACGGTGGTTGTCACTTCATATTACTGCCCTGCAAGAAGCAATGAGGTATGTTACTACATGTTTAAATTTTTATGCATATGTATATATTTATTTATCGACTAGCCTCGACTAGTCTACGACTAGTCCACTAGTCGACTAATTGCAACTCCGTCGACTCGACTCGACTTACCGCCGTGATAACCATGGCGGCTGGTAGATCAATAATCATCTAACAATTAAGCATTCAATTGAAGAGTCGAAGAAACGATTTTTATTTCAAAGCTTCAATTGGAGTTTCAATAAAAACCAGATGAACTCTAACTCGAGAAGACGCTGGAGAAACCTAATCGAAAGGGAGAGAGTATTGAAAGAGCATTTCTCGTTTACAAAATAAGTAAGAAATGAGGGAAACAAAATGAAAATAAAGAGGAAAACAATTCAATCGGACGGAGAAATACTTTTGAGAGCGAGAAATGAAATGGAAAAGAAGACAAGAGGGAAATAAGAATATGCGGCCATGCAAACCAGCGAGAGGAAACCAAAATATTCATATGGGGTCAAGCTAAAATTTAAACAATTTAAATCTAACAACAAATAAAATATTGTCTGAATGACAAACATGAAAATAAAAATTTGACGGATTGTTCAGACAACAAATAAAAGAATTCGTAAAATGTTTTATAATTTAGTTCCCTAACAAATACGCGGCTCAACTTAGAAAGTTAGAAAGATGGCTTCTTGCAGTTAATTTGTTTTTTAACTAATATTTCCTCATTATTCAATGGACAGAAAATATCAACTGTTCGTAATATGGAAAATAATGAATATTAGAAAACATGGATGAATACATCAAAGGAAAAGGGTCACATACAACTCTCACCAAAAACAGGGACATGTTGAAAACTCAAACATATCAACTTAACATAATGCACAGAATGTTATGTAATGACGGTAGGAACAAAGCCCCTTCCTTTTCACGCATATGAGCTGGCACACAGCTCTCATATAACAAAAGGAATCCCTTATGTTACGTGCCTACCAACTCATATTTGTACACAACTCCTTCAATTTATTCCATGATGTGGGACTATTAATTCCAACCCGTCATTCCTCCTTAACAAGGTGCGAGGCAATCCTAACAGTCTCCCCCTTAACTCGCATCCTACGAGTATCTTTTGAAAGCACTGTCTTCCCCGCATGACCCAGTCCGTTACCTTCGGCTCCGATACCATGTTAGAATTTTTTTGATATAGAGAGGAGGAGAGAGGTTAAACGTAGAATAATTGAATGACTACATTGTTATTGCTTCTCTTTTCTTTATACCACAAAAGAGAGAATACAATTATATTTATAACACAACAAAGATTCTAGACTCTTCTTCTCTAGATTTTTCCTTATCCTCTAATTTCTAGATTTGCCTTAATAAACCATTCCCTAGATAATTCTATTACATATATAATAACTCTAATATTTATTACCATTTTATCCTTTCCTAAATACAATAATTAAATCTATTCCATAATTTATGTTTCCTTTTAAAACCAAGCTTACTTTCAGCATTCCCCCCTTAAACTTGGTTTTATTACTCCAAACAAATTCCTTGATTCAAAGTTATTGAAATAATAAACGAAACATTTCTCTTCGATTTGTGATGCACTTCTCATCACTTTCAATTGTTGAAGCACGTCTCTTCAACTCTACTCTTTGAATATTGGAGCACTTCTCACTCACAACTCTAAAATAAACTTTCTTCCACGGCCACTTGTGTCATGTTCTCTTGCTCTTCATCTTTGAATCTACAATTCTTTGCCATATGCCCAAATTTTTGACACTTGAAACACTTGGGTTTTCCCCTATGCCAATAATCATTTTTTTCATGACCAAATTTGCTTGCTTTTGTTGTGCTTTAGCTGGTCCGACTTTGAATTGTTAAAAACCTTTTTTTTTCCTATCTCTACAGATCTCTCTATCCCTTCTCATCAACTTAGCTCTGATACCACTGTTATGTAATGACGGTCGTGGGACTATTAACTCCAATCCGTCATTCCTCCTTAACAAGGTGCGAGACAATCCTAACACAGAAGTAGGCCAGAATGAGAGGTAAATGAGCAAAACATGGTTCCGTCACTATGAAAAAAATGTGCATTACGGAAGGAAAAAAGTTTGTTGCACTGTAACAAAGTTCATATAAACTAAGCACGAATTGCTTGTAGGACTAAAGGTTGGAAAAGAAGAACATACTTAACAAAATATAAAACATGGAAACTTGACTGGAAAGTATAAGATCATTTGATTTTGGCATAATCATTAGGTAGGCATGAATTACAAATAATCAGAAAAACAGACATAAAAACAAAAATCAAACATGAATTATGAAAAAAATCCAATTGCAAAAAAATATTGTTATTCAAATGTCTTATTCATGTTTTGCTAAACATCAAGTTGTGTTGAAACACCTACGAATGTTCTGGAAAGCAAAAATACATGGTGCAGACTGTGCAGTAAACGAAGCAACTGTATTAGAATGAACAGGCTTGAAAATAAGGACATTTCACACCTCTTAATTTAGGGTGAAGAAAGCAAATTCAAACCGACGACAATAAACATTTAAAAACATGACACCTAGTCAACAAAAACAAAAACAAAAAAATTCACCTCAACCACTGCTAAAATTATACGGTTTAGCCGTATATATGTTATTTCCGCCATTGTAAAACGATGCATAATTAGCATACGCATTGTGAATAAAATAAAAAAAGTAAAATATTTCGTATTGCCCTTCCTGCAAAAATATATCTCTCAGTTTATGGTTATGTTTCTTTTCTAATTTGTTTTCCAACCTTTTTTTCATTGTGCCAAGGCTATCAGAAACTGAATATATATACAGGTTGAAAAAATATTGATGAATAAATCAAATAAAATAAGCAAAACATCATAGGAAACGCATATAAATTTTTTAAAACATAAGCAAAGATGTACATGGTTCTCGGCTATTTGATGGTCAGTAAAATGCATTTATTGCATACCCACATACAAAATTCATATTCATATTTGCATCAGACATAGCACAAAGGATACTATTTAATATACTTCACATGAAAAACCTTTTTCAAAAATCCTATACCGAAAATAATTTGTTCCAAGATAATTCATTGAACAAATGATTTTTGCACATGTATATATAATCATGTTGTTTCTTAACCAAAATCAATGCTCATGCCTCTTTTACATCTATGAGCGAATATTTCCACTTCTTCTCCGCTGTTTTGTCAATCTATACTGCATTTATTTTTGCTATTACTTTGGCAAGTTCCATGGACATGTGTATGAAAATATCGCTGGGCAAATACGATGATCTAAATTAAACAAACTCTATTTTTCACTAGTTTCTAGTATGAAAACTATAAGATGTGCAAACAGGAAGCAAAGCAAACAAATTACCAAATGAGCGTATATGAAACAAAACAGTGAAAATCGAATATTTTAAGAAAATCTGTGTATTTAGTTTATTTTATAATAATATACAGATTGTTTTAGAGAATTAAAGGATTCTGAACAGTCCACAACAACCGTGCGAAACCCAAACAAATATACAGCAAAAACAAACTCATAAATTCAATAACATTTAATAAATTCTAAAACCACCGATCAAATAGTTTTCAAAATTAAGAAAATTCAACAATTTTCGTGGATTAACAAATTACAGAAAATATCAGTTTACTATGAAGTCCAAATATTATGAACTTACCACCAAATTCACATATGTTCGATTTTTGTATACAAAAGCATATTTTTAAGTAATAAACTCTTACATGCAAAAAATATCTAATGTAAAATTGATTTTTATATAAAATTAAAGCTCGAGGAATCTTTGTTGAGTTTAGATACATAACAGTCCATTTATGACAAATCATCTGTGGAAAAAGTTCTGTGTATTAGGGAAATCGACTTTAAGTATAGCTCACATCTTGGTACTGTTATACATGGTGAGTAAATAAATATTCTAGATGAACAAAACGAATATACAATACATGTATATAGAGTTCCCATTTCAATTGACAAAAAGCAATATTGCAAAATAATTGATAAAACAAATCCGGGACATGCATATAAAAATATTGCTGAAAAAGTACAATAATTTTAAATTAATATATACTTTTTTTTCATTTGTTTTTAACATGAGAACTAGATATGTGTTGGTTGGGGGTAGAGGGCTTTTGACGGCTTTTGGACAGTGAAATTCCAATGATTTAAGGCGCCTCTTGATGGCTACGGTGGAACCACAGCAGTCCTGTGTATGGTGGAAGCTATCGGAAATGGTGTTGATAGCCGTAAAAAATATACCGACGGAATCGTCAAAAAGTGTGATGAGAAACAGTTATCGGATCCCTCGAATTTTGATGGTAATTTTCATTGGTTCACGACAACCATCGACAGTTGCTGGCTGTCGGAATTGTTGTTATTCAATGCTTCCACAACATTTATAAATATAGCCTCCATTATTATATACATGTAATTACTCTGAAACATGCTTCTGCTTAGTTGTAAGAAAGCTAATATCTATCCATTATTAAATAATTAATGTAGACAGAACTATAGCCGCTGCAAGGTGTATTGTATAATTTTTCCTGAATTAAATCAGACAGGGGCGGAACCAGGATTTGGGTTAGAGGGGGGCAAATTTAGGGAGGGCCAAAAAAAAAAAAATTCAACACACATTAAGATGTATAAATACACGTACAAACGTCTTTAAAATGGTTATTTTTGCATAGCGGTACATGATTTAACCAAAATTTTTTTTTTTCAAAATATGGGACCGGGGGGGGGGCCGTGACCCCTACTTGCCCCCCTACAGTTCCGTCCCTGAAATCAGAGATACATATAACGTGTTTTATCAATATGTATGCTCATTTATACTTTGTGGCATTTTATTTTTGTGTACAATATAAATCCATATTCGAAGTTGAAATTAACAATCTCTATTTTTTCTCAAATTAGTATCATATCTTCGCACAAGTAAAAATAGAATGATTGCACAATTTATGATTAATATTTTTGGGATATTTTATTTTATTTTATATAGAAATAGGTTTATAAAAGGTATTTTAAATAATTTTCTTTTCGTTGTTTTAGATATGTTATGAATAATCTTTTTATTTGGATCAAAAGATCAATATATACCAAAAACGAAGGAAAAACGTCTTTCTTCCATGGTTCACAAAAACAGACCGAAAGAGCACGGAGTGCGCCTTACAACTGGGATAAAACTGAGCTCACTACCCAAAAGACAAGCAAAAAAAGAAAAAGGAAATACAAACCAGTGGAATACAATGGCAATAGGACTAACAATCCGTGCCATCGACTTCCCCCGACACCCACGTGACATAGCAATGCAGGATTTGTCTGAGGGAAAAAAATGAAACGAGCAGACCGAGTCTCGGATAAGGCAAATAGCGGGCATCAGAGACACCACCAAGGACACGAAGTGCTGACGAAACAGCAGCCAACCTGCTCCATCTCCAGAGACCAAAGTCAAATCCAAACAATCATCCAAGCCCAATATCCATCGAGCACCTAGACTGCCGAAAGCGTCTCGAAGGAAACGGAAGAATAACCAACAATCAAATGAAAAACTCCAGCAAATCAACAGATCAAAACCAAGAACCTTAAAAAAAAAATCATCCAAGCCCTTCCTGTGGTCTAGACCGTAAACAGATATCTAAGGACTGAGCGAGCAGGAAAGACGATGGGTTGAGGTTCCCGCAGAAAGGTCTACCATGGAACACGACGTGGATGTCCGACAAAACTCGCTTGATTACAAGACCGAAAGAGATGGCAGAGTCATCGAACACCGACTTGTTTATAGCACACCAAAGATGCCAGCAAACAAGACAAGAGACGAGTTGAAAAAAGAAAGATCAAAGGTCTTTGCTCTTTCCCCTAGCCAATCAAGAACGGAGGGCACCCAAGAGGGAAAGAAGCAAGAAATTGATGCCAAGCATAACCCCAAAATACACCCAAACAGCAAAGAGGCCGACTCCCTATCGCATAAAAGATGCATGACGGTTTCTACTGGTCCGGCCCAACAACGACAACGGGATACAACTGGGATACCAAGACCCAGGAGGTTAGTGTCTAGCGGCAGAGCTTCGTGGAGAACTTTCCACATAAAAATCGAAATCTTTAAAGGAATCCGTTTGTCCCAGATAAAAAAAAAGTTCGGGTTTCTAGGCACTAGGCACGGGGGTACCAATGGAGCTCCATGCCGCTAGAAGAGAGAAAGAATTTTCATTTCAATGGAAGCGATGACCATGGCGATCGGAAGCAGCCTTGGATGATTGCATATGCTTCTAGGTCTCGCTAGCGTAAGAAGGGGTCCCGAGGGGTCCCAGAGAAGTCAGAGGATTGGAGTGTTATGTACTTAGCGTCGAAGAAAGAAGCCTACAAGAATCATTAGAATGAAATACGACCTACAATTTACATGCATGCTATGCAAACGTCCTGGGATTTGCGCAGGCCAAGGCCACCTTCGTGTCTAGGAAGGTAAATAAAACTCCAAGATATCTAGTGATGTTTCTGAACATCATCATGACTATCCAAAAAAAAAAACGAAGCCAGAGAGTTATAGAACCGAAAGAATGATCTAGTTGGAGTCATAGCTACAACGACATGAGAACCGATAGAATTAAGAACCGACTTGATGAGAACGAGTCTATTAGCTTGAGAAAGAAGAACAAAGTTCCATTTGGAAATCCCACCACTCGCTTTATCGATGAGGGGATCGAATAAGGCGTTGATCTTACGCGCACAGAAGAGCTGGATACCAAGATAAAAAGGGGAGGGAAGTATGCCTAAACCCAATGAATGACGATATCCAACTAATCTTCTGAGCAATGGTGGAGTAGTATGCCATGAAACAGTTCTTTGAGATGATCATCTTCCCAGACCCAAGTTCGTAAAGCTAAAGAAATACCAGGTGACGAATAGATTGGCGACTGCCATTAGTGAAAAATGATAATGTCGTCCGCGAAAGACGGAAGAAATAACAAAACAACCAGAAGGGATGCCGAAACACTTGATCCGCCCAGCGATCGTAAGAGTATGGACACCACGGACCAGCGTCTCAGCGGCGATGACAAACAACGAAGGAGATAGGGGGTCACCTTGCCTCAAGCCCCTTCCCGAAAGAAAAAAAGCCTTTAGAGGCCACGTTAATCAAAACAAAGAACCAACAGCTAGATATAAGACGCCAAATAAGGTCAATAATAGTTTCAGGGAAACCAAAAGCACAAAGAGCACGATGATGAAGGACCAGGGCATTCGATCATAAGCTTTTATCACATCAATCTTGATGACCACGTTAGAAACACGCATCTTCTTATCTATTTGAGGAATTAATCCCTGAGCAAGTAGGACATTACCAGAGATAAGTCGTCCTCTGATGAAACCTGCTTGGGAAGAAGAGATAATATGATCTAATAGCAGAGCGATCATGTTAGCCAGTATCTTGGAAATGACTTTGTTGGAGACGTTGCAGAGACTAATAGGACGGTAGTCAGATCAAGAAAGAGGAAGATCGATTTTAGGGATAAGCACAAGGTTTAAAGAGGTCCAGCTCTTAGAGAACACTCCCCTAGAAATGAAGTACTGAATCGCATGGACGAAATCTAGATGGATGATTTCCCATACGAATCTGTAAAAAGTCCCGTTGAACCCATCAAGGCCGCAAGCATTATCCTTGCTAAGGGAGAAAACAGTCGAACTAATATCCTCTAGCGAAGGGAGGGAAGAGAGGCCAGTCGCCTCAGAGGACAAAACCAGAGAGGGGATATGGAGTAAAGCTACAGGATCTTAAGGGTTAGCGGAAGGGGATCAGAGGAGTGATTGTAAATGGTCAAGCAAAGTCTCTTCCACACCTGTAGGAGAGATGGACAAAGAGCCGTTAGAACGACGAATCTGATTAATGAAAGGGATTTTAGTTTTCTTCTAGACAGAAGAGTGAAAGAACTTCGAATTGAAATCACCATCGATGACCCACTTGATCCTGGCTTTTTAACGGAGAAATTCCGTCTCGATGCTCATATCACTGTTAAAAGCAAGCTAAGCAAAATTCCAAACCTCTTTATTCGATGCAAACGGGTCTGCATCAACTAAGGTCTCCACAAGAACAAGAGCTTCTTCCGTCGATCAGACCGGTCGAAGATGTTCCTGAAAACATTACAGTTCTACAATTTAAGGTCGGATTTGAGGCGTTTAAATTTTAGGTAGAAAGTCGCAATAGGGTTACCAGAGATCATTATTTCCCAAGATTCCTTAACCGCTGGAAGAAGAATATGATGTGAAGTCCACTCAATTGAAAACAAAACGAAGTCGGGTCCGACACCGAGAAAGGCACAAATTTCAGAATCATAGGAGCATGATCCGAATTGGTGCGATGAAGGAAGTAGATGGAGAAGGTGTAAGGGAGCGCAAACCAATGATCGTTTCCAAAAACCTTGTGCAACCTTGCGATAGATCCAGTTAGAGCCTTCTTGGTCGTTACACCATGTAAAGATCGAACCAACGAAAGAGACTTCGGAAAGACTGGCCAATCGAGTAATCGAAGAGCCACCAATTTTCTCAACCGAGCAGGTCACGACAATGGAATCTCCCCCAACAAAAGAGGAACCGAAACCACGACCCGCCAAGGCGGTGAGGTCCACTCACAGACCTTGGCGCTCTATACAGTCACACTTGGCGTAAACCGACGAAAAGAGAAAGAAGACGAGACAGGGGACAAAGAAACGGCAGCAGACAGGAGCTGAGGCGAATCAAAAACAGGATGCACAAAAGTGTCATTGCTCCATAGGATCCAAATTGTGTTGGAGGCAGTGTTTATGCCTCCCCCGAAATCTAGTAGGAAGACAGGATCAGATACCAGCTCAACACCCACTAGCACTAGGGGTTCCTGAAGTGCCACAATCCCAATAGTGTTTCTTGATAATGTGCTTGAGGCACGAGACAAAGACCTCGTTACCAACGTCATGAATGTTCCAAAATAAACAATTGAGCTTGAAAGTTAGATAAGATAAAGGTTACTGTTAGGGAACGTGGAAAGCGGATCTTAAGGCAAAACAAATACTAGAAAGAGGGTGAATAATGTTTTCAAGGAATTCATGGAAATCTTAAACTTATATGATTTACTAGATGAATCACACACAATAGAGATGATCACAGACACAGAATCAAACGCAAACACAGAAACAAATAAATATAAAATGCAGAAAAAAGGAAAGAACACACTAGATTTTATACTGATTCGGATTACTCCTACGTCCAGTCCCACGCAACGCTTATTTATAAGATTTGAACGGTTGTAACGTTTCTGGAATTTTACAAATAGTGAAAAGACACTTCCTTTGAAAATTGAATTTCTGACAGTTGTACGTCGACATACCCATATATACATGTCAACATATATACATATTTTTTATTTTTAAAACCTATTTTTCAAGTGTTTGATCATATATATTATTCTGAAAATTCTTGAGTTAAAACTTAATGATGTAAATGAATATTCTAAAGTGTAAAATCATATGAAATCATAATTATATATTATATAAACATTTTTATAAAATTATAAGGTTTAAAACTATAAACCATAAGATTATAGGACTATATATATATATATAAACTTATATCTAAAATTTCAAATTTATTTGAAATCATAAGCAAGACAGAATTTGAATTTTGAAAACAGAATTTGAATTTGAACCTGAAGTGTTATTCAGAGTCTTACATATAAACTAGACTCTATTACTATATTTTTCTTGAACTCTTGATAACTTCATAACTTGATTACTCATGAGTCTTGAATCTTTACTGAATCTTAAATCTCTTGAAACTCTAAAACTGTAAAGTCTTAAGTATTTAAGTCATGTATACAAATCATGTATATATATGTGTGTATATATATATATATATTCTAGATAGAGATGTTAGTATATATACATTCATATTGAAATAAAGTTATTGTCATCAAAACTCCATTCTCCAACAATCTCCCCCTTTTTGATGATGACAACCTTAGTTTATAAAATATTCATACCTGTTGATTTTGATCCTTCTAATACTCCCCCTGTCATCATGAATTCTATATACTCCCCCTTAAACTAAGCCTAACTAATCCTTATTTTATAATTTCTTCCCTTTTGTCAGCAACAAAAAGAAATTCCAAACATACTCCCATAAATCCTATATATATCTATATAATCTAAGATTATAATATTTGACTCTATACTAATGTATTTAATATACATAACTCCCCCTAAATTCATGCCTATATTATACTAAATGTATAAACAATTCAATTCAAATATCATAGTTAATATTTACATATGTTTCAATCCATACACACACACACACAAAAGTTTTCAATCCAAGCAAAGCAATATTTACACACAAGTTCAAACAAATTCAAATCAAACCAATCAAACAAATCATACCAAACAGTTTCAAATCAAATGTCTTTTGGAACTTCCACCCATCCGTCTCCTCCAAAGATTGGATCTTTCTTAATGACCTCCTTCCTAATCTTCATCTTCTTTTGGTTCTTGGCTAGCTTTACTTGATTTTGGACAAGCAATTCTTTGGAAATGGTTCTAGTATTGGATGTACACTCTACACTTTCCAAAGAGGTTTCTTCTTCTTCTTCGATATCCATATGCTTTTGTTCTTGTTGCATTTGAGCTTTTTATCTTCGAATGTCTTATAAGGCTTGAAAGTGAGTGAAATTTGCATAAGAAGTATATTTGTGGAATCAAACACTTTTCTTGATACAAATTCTCCTCCTTTGAAATCAACTCCAAAATATTTGAAAATTCAAGTAAGGTAAACTCCACAATAAAGAGTGTTTTCTCTTGCTGACACTTCTTTGGGCTTAAGTTATTTTAGAATCATATCGGCCTAATTGGTGTCATAAACACCGATGATAGCAAAGAGTGCTTTTCGGACTTTAAGAGTAGGGTTGTTAAAATTTCCGGAACGAGGAGTGATGGTATGTTGAAGGAGGAGGTTGACGATTCTTGTTTTTGGGCGAAAAATACAATTTTTGAATTCTATATGAGCATCGCTTTCAAATAAGTGATGAAAGGTTTCCAAATCCGTTTCATCAATTTCGAAATCCGAAAAATCTGTGTTTTTACTCTTACAATTCAAGATATTACCCAAGATTTCACAATCTAAAACAATTCGAGTGACTTTTACGCTACTCCATATTTGATCTTCATTTCCTTCTTAAAAACCTCGATTTAGATTTGCATAGAACATTTTGACAAGATTAGGATAACATACTTCGTTGTTATCTCGTGAATCGATTAGACTCAAAACTCCAATTTCTTCGAAAAGAGAACAAAGATTGTAAGATGGAAAATCTTCAAATATGGCGAATGCGTCTGTATTGACCTTCCCATTTAACATAGGCATTTTTTGCTTCTCTATCATTGTAGAGATATCCTTTGATGGCTTTCGATAGTCTCATTGTTTGAGGATTGCTTGAGGAAGTCATTAAAGATTTGTTTTTGAAGAGGATAGATATGAAGAAAGTTGTTTTGAAATTTGCATGAAAGGTGGAGAGAATAAGATTGAATAGATATATAAATAGAGATTAAATGGACATAACTTTTCTAAAATCAGTGACACCATTTCAAACCTTGGGAGTTGGTGAAAAGTTGGAGGGAATTTTGAAAGTTTAAACTCTTGAAATTCAAATTTTGAATTTCTTTTACAGGCCCTTATGTCGACATAGGGATAAATGTATGTCGACATACATATTGAAATTCAAAGGACATATGGTTTTGACTTTTGGTTTTATTATATTATCGATTTTATATTTCAGGTGTTACTATTTTCTGAAATAATATTAACCTAACAAACATATAAAATTTATTTTATTGTTATACTTATTATTTATTATTATATTATTATTTTGAATTTCAAAATTCAAATTTGAATTTTAAAGCTCAAGTTTGAATTTTAAATTTAAATTTCAAATTCAAACAAAGCAAACAAAGCAAATAAAACATCCAAATAAACCAAAAAAATTAAAAATTAATTAAGGTGTACCTGGTTTTTAGATCAATTTCTTTGATATTCTCCGAATTCTGAATCGCTGTGAAACACATATTTGAATTTTCGGTTTCTGGCTCTTCATCACTTGATGATGAATCTGAATCATCTAAAGTTGTTGTGTATGCCCTCTTTCTTTTCTTTGACGAATTACTATTGTCTGTTTGTTGATTTGATTTATCTGGATATTGACACATTCTCTTTATATGGCCTGGTTTGTTGCAGTTATAACATCTATCATCATTTCTTCCCAAACTTCCTTGATTATTTTTCTGAAAATTATTTCTCCTTTTGTATCTCAGAAATTTACTGAAATTTCTTGTCATTAAAGCAATTTCTTCATCGTCTTCACTTCTTGAATCAGAACCATTTGTTGTCGTTTTGAATGCTATGGATTTCTTTTATGTGGGCCTGTTTTCCTTTCTTTTCTGTAAATGAACTTCAAACGACATCAAATTCCCAATTAACTCCTCAATCTTCATTTCACTGACATTATTGGCTTCTTCGATTGTCAATGTTTTCTGATCTCATTCTGGAGTCAACGATTTTAATATTTTTATGACTTGGTCTTCTTCTGAATAAGTCTTTCCCAATGCTATTAATGAATGCACTATCTCTTGGAATCTGCAATACATATCAGAGATAGATTCATTCTCGTTCATTTTAAATAATTCAAACTGATTAATTAGCATTGATATCTTTGTCTATTTAACTTTATTAGTTCCTTCATGAGTGACTTGTAATGTTCTCCATATTTCATAAGCAGATTTATAAACTGACACTCTATTAAACTCATTTCTATCTGATGAACAGAACAACATATTCATGGATTTAGAATTGCTTTGTGCGGCAGCCTTTTGTTCATTAGTCCATTGTGGAAAATTAGCAGTGGGTTCGACATATTCAGCCTGTGTTTATTGCATGTGTGTAATCCTACTGATTGTAAATATATTTTCATTTTGCATGCCCAATATGAATAATTACTGTCATTAAATAGTTGTGGTCAAACAGTGGACTGACCTTCTACAAAAGAACTATTATTATCAGTGTTGGTTGTCATTTAATATTTTCAAAAAACAGATTATGAACTTTTTGAAAACCTATGCTCTAATACCAATTGTTAGGAAATGCAGAAAGCGGATCTTAAAGCAAAACAAATACTAGAGGGGGGTGAATAGTGTTTTCAAGGAATTTATGGAAATCTTAAACTTATATAATATACTAGATCAATCACACACAATAGAGATGATCACAGACACATAATCAAACGCAAACATAGGAACAGATAAATATAAAATACATAAAAAAGGAATGAACACACCGGATTTTATACTGGTTCGGATTACTCCTAAGTCAGTCTCACGCAACGCTGGATTGCGCAGAGTTTTATTATTATCAATATCCAAGTACAATTCCCTTGATTTCACTGCTACAAGGTTAACACCGCTCTAAACACCCTTGATACTACGACTACAAGGTTAACACCGATCTCTTTCTTTGATTTCAGGACTACAAGGACACACCCTTTCTCAAACACTTCCCAAATGATTACAACAGCCCTATAACTCTTCAATAACACTTCAATTCAGAGGGTAGTGGATAGAGAGTGAGAAAAGAAGTTTTATTTAATTAGAATAGAATTCGACAAAGTAGAAGCGTAGAAATCAATAAAATGATAAAGAATAATGATGAGAAGAAGAGTGGTGAAGATAGGAAGAAAATATATTAAAAAATTCGAAATCAGCCCCTATTTATAAGATTTGAAAGGTTGCAACATTTCTGGAACGTTACAAACAGCGAAAAGACACTTCCTTGGAAAATTGAATTTCTGACAGTTGTATGTCGACATACCCATCTATGTATGTCGACATATATACAAATTTTTTATTTTTAAAACCTATTTTTCAAGTGTTTGATCATATATATTATTCTGGAAATTCTTGAGTTAAAACTTAATGATATAAATGAATATTCTAAAGAGTAAAATCATATGAAATCATAATTATATATTATATAAACATATTTATAAAATGATAACGTTTAAAACCATAAGATCATAAAACTATATATATATATAACTTTAAATTTATTTGAAATCATAAGTAAGATAGAATAATTTGAAAATAATTTGAAATTTAAAAAACAGAATTTGAATTTGAACCTACAGTGTTATTCAGAGTCTTACATATAAACTAGACTTTATTACTATATTTTTTTGAACTCTTGATAACTTCATAACTTAATTACTCATGAGTCTTGAATCTTTACTGAATCTTGAAACTCTAAAACTGTATAGTCTTCAGTATTCAAGTCATGTACATAAATCATGTATATATATATATGCGTGTGTGTGTGTGTGTATATATATATATATATATATTCTAGATAGAGATATTAGTACATATATTTTATAATCAATGAATAATGAAAATTGACATAAGGTTATTGTCATCAAAACTCAATTCTCCAACAGTTACGTCTAGTCGAGCAAAAGTTAAGTTCATTGGCAGCTAAGAATCGGATGTGAATGGTTGTAGAAGTAAGACAAGACTTCTTAATTTTCTTAGATCTAAATTTGTTAGAAGGAGAACGAGCATTAGCGGATCCACTAGTTGAGAAAGCCGAAGGCATAGAATCAACAACCGGGGAGAGAGGGCCCTCGATCTATTACGATCGAGACAGAAAGAAGCATTATCTTCAAGATGGGCTAACCGGGGGTAGGTTAACCTACTACATTAAGACAAGGAGGAGGCAAGGAAACTGCGGCAAGGGAAAGAGTGTAAGAGGAGGGAATGTCAAGACACCTAAAGAGGACGTCACGGATGGCAGTTCGGCCTTATCATTTGCAACGGTGACATGAGATTCAGCGGTATGCAACACAGAACATGACCTGTGCAAAACAGAAAAAGGGAAAAAGGCGACTGGCAGAACGTAATGATGGATCTGGATCCGCATACAGGGGAAGACAAAAGAAATCATGGGACCACGATAAAAAGTGTGTGGCTCAAGGGACAAGAGCACAAAGTAGCGATCAGGTAAAACAACCAAAGTAAAACCAACACCTTGAAGCACAAAATGCCTCGACACAACCCAAGAATAAAAAACCAACAAACCAACAAAGAAGAAAATCACAGTCCGGTTATTGATTAGCTAAATATGATAGAAAAGGATCAAAAAACTGCTCGAACAAAGGGGTACGATTAAACGCATCCAAGAAGAAAAGGGCTCGGCCCTGACCCAAAATAGAACCCCAAACCACTAAAACAACATGAAAAGGCGATGCAGAGAACAGCCTGAAAACCCAACAAAATCCAAAGAGAATACAAAGGAACAACCTGAAGCCAACAAACACCAAACTAGAAAGTGTCATCAACCAGGCAGCATGGCGAAAACCCAATACAAATGTAGGAAGCAGCAGGAACAATGAAAAACAAAATGGGAAAATGAAACAATACAGAGGAGTAAAGACAGGCATCAAAGCCTCAGTTGCAAAAAAACGAGCATTCCACGTTCTCATACGAAGCCGTTGACAATTTAGTTGCCACGCCAGGGAAACCAGCTGTCATCAAAGTAGTAGACTACATGTTCCTTTCCATCTCTGTGAGAATGAATCAAAAGGTACGAGAACATATTTTATATGCTTTTACGTTTATGCACACATTTCTTCATTTGAAGTTTTGCGTTCTTATATACGGTGGTAAAGCAGGATATCTTGACATAACCATCTACTCATGGAGTTCGGCTTGCATATTTTACGTTGTAGAGCAAACTCAATCTGGCCCAGTCATCGATTTAAAGAACAATACTTGAAACCAAAATTTGTGGTGTTTGAACCAAGATTTAGATGTTTTTTATGGTAAATATACTATGTTGTTGTTGCTAACATGTTTTTAGGCAAAACCATACATGAATACAGTAATTTATATTGTGTTAGCTGAAAACGACATGCATGAATATACGAAGACTGCCAAAACGTTCTCTACAAAGAACGATCATCGAGGTTTGAGTTTATTGATGGATAATTAAGACAAAGTATTTTTATTATTTGATCTCTTGTAATCTGTATTAACAAGAAAACGTTTATATGAGCTTTTAATTATTGAGATTGACAGACTATGGAGATTGGAGAATTTCATAATTATTTCATTAACTCGTTGTTCTCTTAAAAAAAGTCAAAACCTCTATAAAGAACTATTTTTTCATTCTCCTTTTTCTCTCGTAAATTTTTTAAGAAACTAAAATCTTTATCAAAATATATAAAATTCCAAGTAATATCTTCTATAATTTTCCAATTCATTGATCGGTGAGTCCAATATTTGAAGAATGGTCGTATCAACCTCGGAGAGAGAATGATAATTTTCTATTGCACCGTAACCTTGTCAAATTTCGCTTTCAAGACAGTGACCTCGTCCACGGCTTAACTCATATCACCCATGATTCTCCTTTTATCCTACCAACCAATTTTCCAATAATTTGAAAGTGAAATTCATTCCATTTTTCATGAAGACTATTCTGTTTGGGTTTTGGAGCAAATGTTAGTAGTACTGTAATGATGAATGAATGGGAAGAAATCATGGATTTTATGCACATTTGAATTGAGTCTAAGATGTTCAAACCACCGCAGAGGTAAAATTTATATTAAAAGCATAAATAAGGTACGTTCTACTTTTGCTTTTTTCATTTTTTGTTTGAACTAATTTTTGATTTTTGCGATGATTTCCTATCATAGATAATGTTCAAAACATAACATATTTAAAAAGAAAAAAATTGCTTTAGTTAATGGTAAATGTTAATTATAAGAACACATTCATTGATTATTATTTTTTGGTAAAGTCGATCGGTTTTAAAGTGACTGAACGCTTATTATTATAACAATATTAATTACAAATGTTACAGCAAATTGACAAATTACCAGTCTACCACAAACGTTTTTTAAGGTGGACATCCACCACTTGGTTTTTAAGGTAAACCATCCACCACTACGGTTTTTTAAGTGGACCATTCGTTGCATCCTATCTAGACTACAATATTAGAGCTAGACATTATTTCTAGACTACAAATTGCCTAAACAACTCACTCGAGTAGTACTGTGCAGGGTATCTCATAACAAATCAAACACAATATAAATTGTTGCCGAGAGGCAGCAAAGACATATTACATACACCAATAAATTGCCTAAAAAAGATGTGCAGAAAAGTACAAATAATCTCAAAAACCATCTAAAGCAAAAAGTAAACAATCCCGCAACCGATAGTGAGTAGATTATGGGCGTTGTTAATGACACCCCTTTTTTGATAAGAAAAGTAATTTTACCGAAATCCACTGCAGTAAAATATGCAAGTAATTTTATTAGTGTCAGCCTGTCAGGCTTTCATTCTTCAACTTTTCACCTACTAACCAATACAAACAGTTACTATATACAAAGTTCCGAGCATGGATTTTTGATAAGAAATGATTTACAGAAAAATATTCATTTCCAAACTTCCGTTTCAGTAATATAAACGACTTAGTACGGAATTCTTTATTTTGCAAATGCTGAACATGACACATTTATGGAAAGAAAGATATTTAATGTAAAGATGTTGGTACAAGAAAGGAACTAAAATATATAGTTTATTGCAGTTAGGTATTCACTTCCTATTCCTCCCTCGCTTCATTCCTAACAAGAAGATATCGCATTCATCGAATAATCATCGAAGTCTCAATAGATTTCATCATACTTAATAAGTATCACCATCACAATTCACAATACAGCTAGCTAAATTTAATTTTACTAGTTCGTATAGTTGATATTTTTAACGCGTTTGACAACACAGAACTGACATGTCATTTTCTTCTCTACATTCTACATGATATGGGTCTAAATTTGCTAAAATGTAAAGGCATAAAAAATCTACTTGACCCTTAGTACTTAACTTTGATTAATTATCAAGGAAATTGCTCAAGTAAATACTGACAATAATTTCCTTGCTGAAACTGGAAACAGTAATTTAAAACACATTTTCCTATTTCAAAAAAAAAAAAAAGAGAGAGAGAGATCTCACATGCGATTAGGTGGGTTTAACTTTTAAGTGTAAACTAAAATACAAACGACGTGCAGTTTTGTATCACTAGCTTTTTTTTTTCAAATAGTTGTTGGAAATTTTACATCTTTACGTTACAATCTCCAATATTTCATTTAAAATCTGAAGACTTCTCTCGAGTTTTTTAAAGAAACCAAATGGGCTGATATAGATAATAGAATCCTATCCATATAAACAATTTGATAACTACCAGAAGTTCAATATATTACAGCTGTGGTCATCATGGCAATTTGTTAATTTACTTTTGTATTTGAGTCAAAATCTAAAATTTATATACACATGTAAACGTAGATAATGGAACAAAAAAACATACCAGCAACATTTAGTTATCTGTTGGTTACATCGAGTGGTAAAACTGTACCTGGTCATGCATTCATGTAACTTCATCAATGGAGGAACAGCAAGGACTACATGCAAATACCTATTAGTACCTGTTAACAAAGCTAGCAACGATAATTTTCATATTCCAAAAATAAAGCTAAAGAGGTGAAAATTACATACATAATAGTCTAAAGTCTAAACACAAAAAATAAGAGAGGTACAATGAGTGATTGATGGCTTTTCTCCATGTGGCCAAATATAAACAAAACAAATGTCCAATTGGCAAGCAAAAGAAGGGAAATGAGATGCTTCCCTATCCCAGCCCAGGTCACACCATTTTAAGTTTGACAAAAACCTTCACAATGCCATAAACTAATCACATCATTCTCGCATTGCAGTCATTTCTTTAATCCCATGACAGCCGTATGCAGGCTAACTTTTGCTCTTATATATAGCCATCATCTGTAAAGATGTTTCAATCATTCCACAGCTACTCCACTTCTCCTCTATTCTTTCCACACATCTCCTCCTGGAGAAAATAACACATTCCGACTAACCAATGTTAATACACATTGGCGACCCTTTAAGGGGTCGTTTTCTGCCAACTCTGGCAGCAGCATTGGCCATTCTGGTAGCTTATAACAATGTAGGCAGTGTGTCTGCAGATCCTTACATTTACTCCTCACCTCCACCTCCTTATATTTACTCGTCACTACCACCACCCGTCCACTCACCAACACCACCTTATGAATACAAGTCGCCGCCACCACCAAAAAAATCTCCACCACCTCCATACCATTATTTGTCTCCACCACCACCTAAGAAATCCCCACCTCCCCCTTATCATTATGTGTCCCCGCCACCTCCGGAGAAGTCCCCACCACCACCTTATCATTACACATCTCCACCACCACCAGTTAAGTCACCGCCGCCTCCTTATCACTACGTGTCACCACCTCCTCCGATGAAATCTCCTCCACCTCCCTACCATTATACATCCCCACCACCACCGATTAAGTCACCGCCGCCTCCTTATCACTATGTTTCGCCACCTCCTCCGGTGAAATCTCCCCCACCTCCTTACCATTATGCATCCCCTCCACCACCAGTTAAGTCACCGCCTCCTCCTTACCATTACGTATCACCGCCTCCTCCAGTGAAATCTCCACCGCCACCTTACCATTATACATCTCCTCCACCCCCAGTTAAGTCACCGCCTCCTCCTTATCATTACGTGTCCCCACCTCCTCTAGAGAAATCTCCACCACCGCCTTACCATTATACGTCTCCACCACCGCCAGTTAAGTCACCGCCTCCTCCTTATCATTATGTGTCACCACCTCCTCCAGTAAAATCACCGCCTCCACCTTATCATTATGTGTCACCACCTCCTCCAGTAAAATCACCACCTCCTTATCACTATGTGTCACCACCTCCTCCAGTAAAGTCATCACCGCCTCCTTATCACTATGTATCACCACCTCCTCCGGTGAAGTCTCCACCACCTCCTTACCATTATACATCTCCCCCGCCACCGGTGAAGTCACCACCTCCTCCTTATCACTATGTGTCACCACCTCCACCGGCAAAGACTCCACCACTGCCATACCATTATACGTCTCCTCCACCACCGCCTTACCATTATACATCACCTCCACCACCGGTAAAATCGCCACCTCCTCCTTATCACTATGTGTCACCACCTCCTCCGATGATGTCTCCTCCACCACCTGACCATTATACATCTCCACCACCACCGGCTAAGTCACCTCCTCCTCCTTACCACTATACATCCCCACCACCACCAGCTAAGTCACCTCCTCCTCCATATCACTATGTGTCGCCACCTCCACCAGTGAAATCTCCTCCATCTCCTTACCATTATACGTCTCCTCCACCACCAGTGAAGTCATCACCACCTCCCTATTACTATGTGTCACCTCCTCCTCCAATGAAATCACCACCTATTGTGGAAGTGATGGGAAAGGTGTATTGCTACAAGTGTTTTGACTGGAAGCATCCAACAAAATCAAGCCACAAGAAACTCTTTAAAGGTTAGTGTCACTTTCTTAATATCTCATCGTCATTATAGGTTATTGTCATTGTGTTGTTATTGCCTGCCACAAGCCTTTCAAAATAAAATTGTTCCTTCATATGTGAACAAATAATTAATTTGAAAAGTGATTAAGGTACTAACCGCTAACAGACTACAGAGTGGTTAAGATGATGCTGAATTGATAAATATATTATATATCAATCTATGTATCAGTTCTCATTGCTTCCCCTAAGCAATTATATTTTACAATATGAACAGCTTTAAGATAATCAGTATAACTTTGCGGAAAAAGGAACCGGTTTAATCAGCAGTAGCAGTACACATGCAGGGAGCATCTATTAATTGAACAATATCTGACATATATCCTGAGACAGAAGTGGTGTGCATGAATCGAATAACATGGAGCACATGATTTACATGATTTATTGTGAATAGTAAGCAATAATAAAAGCATTATAGATTTAGCTTTTTTAAATAAAAGTTACTACAGCAACAAATTTTAACTTTGCTTACTGCTCAACAGTTTAAATCCCAGTTGCAAAATTACGGAAGTTTCCTAACTAACAGTTAGATGAATTATGTTATGCTCAGGTGCCGTAGTAAAAGTAACATGTGAAGCAGGACGGAAGTATGTTGGATATGGCAAAACAAACATGCATGGTAAATACAGCGTGGAAATCAAGGGTTATCCTTACTGGAAATATGGAACCAAGGGATGCAAGGTTGAACTACATGCTTCTCCTAAGGGATCGATGTGCAACGTCAAGACGAAACCCAACAAGGATTCGCCACTCAAGGTGTACCAAACTTCTTATGATGAGGTGGTGCTCAAATCCAAGTCACTAGCCTTTGCGCCTGAAAAACCATATGCAGAGTGTCACAAGCACCACCACATGTCTCCACCAAAACCAGCACCTTATTACTACAAGTCACCACCGCCACCGACATACTACTATAAGTCACCACCTCCTCCAGTGTACCACTATAAATCACCTCCACCCCATGTGAATTCACCACCACCCACTTACCACTACAAGTCACCACCACCACCCAAAAAGTCTCCACCGCCCACTTACTATTACAAGTCACCCCCTCCATCCAAAAAGTCACCACCACCCACTTACTATTACAAGTCACCTCCTCCACCTAAAAATTCTCCACCACCCACTTACTACTACAAGTCACCTCCTCCACCTGCAAAGTCACCGCCACCTCCATATCACTACCAATCTCCACCACCACCAGTGAAGTCACCACCCCCTCCTTACTATTATCTGTCCCCACCTCCACCGGTTAAGTCACCACCTCCTCCTTATTACTACCAGTCTCCACCTCCACCTGTAAAGTCACCACCTCCACCATACCACTATAACTCACCACCACCTCCTGTGAAGTCCCCTCCCCCCCTGTATTATTATCAATCTCCGCCACCACCAGTGAAATCTCCACCACCACCGTATCTTTATAAGTCCCCACCACCGCCAGTGAAATCCCCCCCACTACCATATCTATACAAGTCGCCGCCACCACCAGCGAAATCTCCACCACCATCATACATGTACAAGTCGCCGCCACCGCCAGTAAAATCTCCACCACCACCTTATCTATATAAGTCTCCGCCACCACCAGTGAAATCTCCACCACCACCTTATCTATATAAGTCTCCGCCACCACCAGTAAAATCTCCACCGCCACCCTATATGTACAAGTCGCCGCCACCACCAGTGAAATCTCCACCACCACCTTATCTATATAAGTCTCCACCACCACCAGTAAAATCTCCACCGCCACCCTATATGTACAAGTCGCCGCCACCACCAGTGAAATTTCCCCCACCACCTTATCTATATAAGTCTCCACCACCACCAGTGAAATCTCCACCGCCACCCTATATGTACAAGTCGCCGCCACCACCAATGAAATCTCCCCCACCACCATACTTGTACAAATCACCGCCACCACCACCGAAATCTCCACCTCCACCATATCTATACAAATCACCGCCACCACCCGTAAAATCTCCTCCGCCACCATACATGTACAAATCCCCACCACCACCCATGAAATCTCCACCACCACCTTATCTATACAAGTCACCGCCACCACCTGTGAAATCTCCTCCACCACCGTATATGTACAAGTCGCCGCCACCACCTATGAAATCTCCTCCCCCACCGTATATGTACAAGTCGCCGCCACCACCTGTGAAATCTCCTCCCCCACCGTATGTCTACCACTCACCACCTCCACCTGTAAAATCTCCCCCTCCGCCATACATGTACAAATCACCACCACCACCATCTTCATCCCCACCTCCTCCATATGCCTACAAATCACCACCTCCGCCATCACTGTCACCTCCTCCACCTTATATATACAGGTCACCACCTCCACCTTCACCATCACCACCACCTCCTTACCACTACAAGTCTCCTCCACCTCCGACGGTGAGCCCACCACCAGTTTACATTTACTCATCACCGCCACCATCACTTCACTACTAAGCATGAACCTTCTAATTTTTCCTTGTCAATCAAGTAAGTTAACCGAATCACATTTGTCATATTCAATCAACGATGAATATCATTATGAAATACTCATAACTTTGTACTGAAATTATTGAATTCCAGGTCATAGAATTAGAAGAATAAATGATGACAGGGGAAGGAGGAGGTTTATATCCCATGCTTTTCGTATCAGTGTGCAAATTTGTTTCAATAATAAAAAGCACGTGAAGAATGTCACAGAGAGAATTTCAACCTTTGATGAATTACATGCAAGGGCCTTCATCGTGTCTGTTTTTCATTTTTTAGTTTTGACTAGCTTTAGGAGTGGAGAGCTTGCGCACAGACCTCTGGTTAAGTGAAAAATACAACATGTTAGGTGAAAGGATTGATTGTGGTTATTGTTTCTTTATTTTCTTGGCTATCATTTAACGTTCATGGTTCATTTGTTGTTTGTATATCAATATATGGTAATTTATACTTGGCACTCATAGATTTTCTCATAGCTTACATGTGTTTATTTCGTGTATTGTAACACGATAACCTTGATTTTAAGAGAGAAATTTCGGAGTGACTGAAAGCTGATATGAATCTCTCTGTTTTGCACCACATGATGATATAACTACTATGGAAGAAACATGAAATAGCATGCTTACAGAACATATTATCGAACTTTGTCTTTTAATTTTTAAATCGCAGGACAATACAATATTTTATCAATTTTATTTCAAAAAAAAAAAAAAAAAAAACACACATATACAGTTTTTTCCACCTTGATCTGCTATCAAATAACTAATTCATTTGGACTCAATGCGGCATATTATTTGCCTTCTGTCGTTTAGGCGTATAATCAAACATTTAATGTGCATGAGCCATGTCCAGAACTGATATGATCGTAAAATTCGTTATAATTGCTGTGTAGGAAACAAGGTTAAAAGCGCAGTGAGCATTAGCTGCATGTAATTGATCTGCAAGTTAAATAAATATATGGTGAAGTTGGCAATCAGTATAATTATTTACATTTGTTAAAATCGAAATGATTCGGCTAAATTGATATTCACGAAAAATTGAATTAATAGACAAATCAAACCTCGAGATTCCACCGTGAGAGAGGTCGGCTTCGAAATTGGGAGCACTTCCCTCGTTTTACAACGGCAAAAGCTGTTTTCAGTCCATTTTACTCCTAAACAATAACGGTGTTATTGACTTGATAATAAAGAATGGTTCATGGGAGTCTTTCTTGGACTTCTGGTCACCTCTCATAAAGATCACATCTTCGTTATGCATATATACTCCTTTACACCACTTATATTTTTTAAACTTTAAAGGGTCACCATCTCTACTTCTCTTTCATCTTCGTTCTAAAAAAACGTCCGTCTTCCAGACATTTGTTCCATCCGTCATCAAGCTCCAAGATCCCAATTTGCCAACGCAGTTTCACTCTTTCATCAATTTCAATCGTGCGTGCGACGATGGCAAAAGAGAAGAAGGCGTCTCAATCGATTAAGATTTGAACCCTAATTTTTTTTCTTTTCTGAAATTGATTCTAGCTGTAGGCTTAACACTAGTGGAATCGTTGCTTGAAGTGTAATAACTGGTGTGGACGGCTTTTGGTAATTGAAGAACATACTAGATCTTCGGTCGTTGGTGACCGTGTTTGTATTTAGATTAGTTAAATTATTCCACTCGTTCACCAATCACCGTTCACATCTCGTATTATTCGGTGGTTTAAAACCTAGCAAATAAACTGAATGGAGTAAATAGATTGCAAACAGCTGCAAAGTACCGAAAATGGAGATGTGGGTCGGTGGTTTGCAACCGAACAAATCAAATGAATCGAGTCATCAAATTCCACACGGCTGCAAACTGCCAAGAGTGTATAATTTGGATCGGTGGTTAGTGACTGAGTAAAAAAAAAAAAAGTGGTGGTAAGAAATAGGTTAAAAATAATCTAATCTATTAAATTTTTAAAGACGATCACTAGTCTAAATTGGGGTGTGAATAGCAGCACACTTCTTATTTATTATTCGGCGAATTGAAGATAAAAAAATTAAAAAAAAAAAGGTCAAACAACCCTTAACTACTTATCACGTGCTGGTAACTCCAACATTTAATTCTCAAAACATCGATCGGCAGAAAACTGCGCTGCTTTAAAAATCAAATTAAATCGCATACATAACCTTGTTCCACCACCATAGTTCGAATGAAGATGATGAACAGAAAACAATTAGAATTTTTTCGTTTTAGCCTTGTTTTAACATTTTATTTCACTTTTAGCCTTATTTTTTTCAAATATATCAAATATAGTCCACTTCTGGCCAACTTAGCGTTGAGTTGGCCAGAATATACTAGCGCATTCTGGGAATGCGCGTGTACACTGGTGCATTCCTAGAATGCGCCGGTAAAAAAAAAAAAAAAAAAAAAAAAAAAAAAAAAAAAGCTCAAGCTTCGGGGCGCATTCCTGAAATGCGCCACTAGGGCGCATTCCTGAAATGCGCCACTGGGACGCATTCCTGAAATGCACCACTCGGGCGCATCGAAACTATAAACAGTTAGGTAAAGTACCTCACTTTCTTTACTTGTATCATTACTCAACTCTCAACAAAGGAACCCAAAACCCTAGGTAAAAAATTTTGACATCCTTCATTGTTATTCAACGAAAAAATAATCTTTTTTGTGGATCTGAGAGTAACGAGATTAGCTATTGTTTGGTTATCAAAAGGTATGGCTTTTTTTTTTTTGTTTTTTTGTTTTCCATTTACCAATCTAAGTTCTTTTTGTTTTGTGTTCAACATAGAATGACTCCAAATTATATTGCTACTATATGCTATTATGATGGAGATTTGGTTATTGATGAACATAACTATTGAATATATAACGGTGGATCTAGTAAGCCGACAAAAGTTTTTAATTGATCAAACTTCGTACAACTGAAAGAGGCAGTTTATAAAGCTACTAGGATTAAATCGAAGGAGTCTGACATTGAATTGGTTTGCAATTGGCCAACCAATTCCGGATCTAAGACAATAAAAAATTGCAGATGACGACGTTATTGAGAAAATGTTTTCCGCCGTGTCAAAATCTATAAAATTATTTGTTTTGAAAGAGAGAAGATTGTCGGCAGAAGAACATGTAACTCCAGACTTAGTGGCTCTTGCAGCCAACCATCTGTATCCGCCTATAAATGTACCCAATTATGGACAACAAAAAATGTTTTTTGGGTATAATCCGTTCATGAATTTTCAACAATCATCGCAACCCATCTATCCATATCCGATGCAGGATACTGTTGCCAATATAAGTCAAGGGTAACTTGAATTGTAGACTTCTCCTATTGCACAATACTACCATTGTTTTGTGTTTGATAATAAAAACATTTGTATTTCTTGGTTGTGTTCCGAATTACTTCCTGACGCAAAATACCGCTGGATCGTCAACAAGTTATCGATTTTGTCCCATGCAACCAACACCATCTGAATTGTATCATATGAGCCAACAGTAAGTTACGTCTATTATTGATATAGAACTATGTTGCAGATAAAAGTTTACTCAAAATTTTTCGCTTGCGTGCTTCATTTTTCCGACCCTACCTACCAAAGCAGAATCAAATCATTCCGATGTCGATATGGATATAGAAGAACCTGACATTGGAGAGTTGAATCATGTTCCTTCACTTGATAGTATGACCGTTGTTAGTATTCCTAATAATGATACGACATGGGTTGATGTGATGCAAGTAAACACTGCTTCTTTAAATTATGATATTGAGGGTGAAGACAATGCTTCCGAAGAAAGTGATGGTCCAGAGCCAAATATAGAAATACCATTAGATAATTATTTGTGCAGTGCACAAATGTTGGCTAGATCTGTTGTTGCTAATTTGCAATTCAATAATGAAATATTCTCAACGTCCTGTGTTCAGAATGGTTTCAAAGTCAGCATGATGTTTGAAAGAAAAAGTAAATTCCTTCAACAACTGAGTGAATGGTCAATTTTACATGTAGATTCGTTTAAGCCAATCCGGTCTAATAAAAAGAAATACACTGCTATTTGCAACATCGATCCCAACTGCCCATGGAGAATACATGTTATAGATTCCAAAAAGTCACAAGCATGTTGGTGGGTTATTAAAAAATACCCAAGTGAATATAGTTGTGTAAATCAACTGTTAACTCCAAAGTAACATCTTTGAGATTTTGGAACAAATTTAAAATTTATTTTTAATATAATTTTATAAGAAAATACGTCAGAATTTAAAAATTCTATTTTTAAATTCTAGTATAGCCCTAAAAGTCACATTTTGCATGCTGATGAATTTGGACTTGAAACCGTTTCCATTGAGTTGGTGAGATTTGGCCATTTTCATTAGGTGTATGATCAAAATATCACTTTTTGCATATGGACGATTATGGACTTGAAACCACTTCCATTGAGTTTAGAATGTCATTTGCGTGCTCGAAACCTATAAGCATTGATATGTTTCGAATTTGTGAAAATTGGGACCTTGGTTGGGGCTTGGTTTGGCTAAACCTAGCCCATTCCATATAACCAAATCAGCCATCTTCTTCCATTCATTAATTCCACTTAACAAAAATAGAAAATGGGGGAGAGGAAAGGGAAATTAAAATTCCCTATGCCCTAGCTTAATCTTGGGGATCCAATTCTTTAGGAAATTAAGTGTAGAAGCTTAGGTAAGCCTCCTCTTCATCTTCTCCATCTTCTCCATCTTCTCTAGCTTATCTTATCTTCTATTTTTGAGGATTCTTATGACCTAACTCTTAGGAAACTTATGTATATGTGTTTAGATTGAAGATTAGCAAGCTATATTGGAAGAGAGGTTGTTTTAGCTTATCATTGATTCGATTTTTTGCTTTAGCAAGCAAAGGTGAGAAACTATTCACTAAAAAGGGCTAGATTAAAATTAACTGTTTGCTAGTTAATTGTTTGAGTTATGAGATGATTATTGGTTGATAACATAAGTTTATTACGGCATTAAATAATTATTAGCATATTAAAAAAATATGATTTTTAATTGATGTAGGTATACTTCTTTAAGTAGGTGAGTTCCTAAGAACCCACATCTATGCCACAAGCCTAGAGGCTTGTGAAGTGTAATTTAGGTTCATTTAGAGTTGTGTATATGCATATGAATTGGTTAGATAAGTATACACTTTCCGGTTCATTAGTTTTTTTTTTTTTTTTGGCATAACCGACCGGTTTTTATAGTGTTCCGTAACACTCTTTTATTATTACTAATAATAAAATTACAATATAGTGCAGGTGACTTTAGTTAGCAGTCAACTAATTTGGTTTTTAATTAGGTGGGCCGACCACCACTTGGACCGTCCACCGTCATCCTGTTTAGGTTACAATACAAGAGCTAGACACTTTTTCTAAACTACTAAGGTAAAACTCCACGCAAGGAGTCACATGTTTTGTTAATACCTACAACAATGTAAACAAAAACAAAAATAATTACATGCTAACGAAAATAAACCAAGTACAACAACTATGTACACAGCAATGGACACAGCAGAGGACCTAGTTGCATGAATGAATAGTGTAGCCGAAATAACATGATGGGGATATAGCAACGTGCTCCATATCTCCTCGAACTAACATAGGAAAATCTAGAAAGCAAAACTCAGCAACTAAAACCCGAGTTACCTTTCATCCTTGCAGGGGTAATGCAAAGGCAGCAAGGACACACTTGTTCTTTGACATTTTGACATAGCAAGACATGCCTAAACAGCTAAAAGCCAATAACCTAACTAGCATAACAACTGTGACAAGTAAATATACCAAGCTCAACAACAATGGAGCATACCCAAGGCAGCATAACAAACAGAGGTAAGCCAACACTAACGAATAGTTACATCTAGGTGCCACGAAGAGCAATAACCAGTAAGAACATTGCAAAAGCAGTCACCTGGGGAGGAGGAAGATGGCCAAAAAAAATATACTTCACCTTCACAATAACGGTTGGAGCAAGATTCCCATGAGTAGTTGTGAACAGCAAAGTAAATCGATAACCAAGGCCAACAAAATCCATGGACTCCACTCCAAACAGAAAAGATACAATTCAACGAAAACCAAAATGAAAATAACACCAAAAAACTCAAATGCAAACCAAATACTATACAGAACTCACAGTAACCACAGAGTACAACAAAGAAATAGCAAACCGGATTCAAACCTCCCCTCGTTAGCTGTTAACAATCTCATGTGAGAAGCAGTCGATAAATAGAGTGGACAAGCTGAATCGATGTAGATCTATGACACCGCGCAAGATCCAGAGCAAGCGGATCATCAGAAGCTTGGGTCAAAAACGAAATAGCATCGAAAGGAACTGAGATATAAAGAAAAGTTTAGAGAGGAGAGCATCGGCATAAACTAGGCATGACGAAAGCAGGCAAAATGAGCGGAAGAAAGAAGAAGAGAGGAAAGATTGAAGTATGAAGAGGGAGAAAATTAGAAAGGGGCGGAAAGAAGAATGCCTATCGCCACTTCAGGTTAAGCACGAAGCTTTTATGTTGTTGACATTGCATTTCCGGTTCATTAGTTTTAGTTTCATTAAATTGGAATTTCTCATTTGGATTGTGTACACAATCGAATGCATATGCTATGAGTTGTTTTGGCGATATTGTGAAGCTATGTTGTCGCACTGGCAAGTTCTAAGACTTTATAATTCGCTTATATCGCATTTGATTGCTTTGATTTAATATTATGTTCGTTTTAGAGATTAAAACCAAAATCATTGCATTCATGTTCTATTAGTCGATACTGTGATCGTTAGAGGCCTCGTTGATGTCAAGAAGTGTTCACAAGACACGAATGATCGCGCATGATCGATGGAGGTCAACCGGGAGGGTCAAAACCCTCCCTATCCGACATGGGCAACAACCCAGGTTCGGACCAGTCGATTTGTCCGAAATGGACCAGTCGACTGGTGGTCCACCTGGGCAGCAGCCCTTGTTCGGACCAGTTGACTGGTCGTCTACCTGGGCAGCAGCCCAGGTACAGACCAGTTGACTGGTCTGAAATGGACCAGTCGACTTGTTTTGGCTGTGGACCAGAGGCACCTCGGTCCACAGTTTAGATTGATCCAGGCTCTTTCCCGACCGGAGCCCGGACCGTTTAGCCTTTTCCCCTTACTTTTCAATTTCTCTGATTCACAGATTTCAGCAATTAATAGTGAAGATAAGATTTGGAATTTATAAATCTTTTAACTAAGATTTAATGAAAGTTTTCCAAAGTGAAATTTTCCAATTTAATAAACTAAATTAGAATAGAATGGAATTCGATTTAATAATAATCGAGATGAGCTTCTGTGAAAGAAGACCGTTGCTATTTATGGAATTTAAAAGGCTTTGCCGTTATTCCACTTATAGTATTAGTCTAATAAGGAAATTTATATCGGTTACTACTGATCGTATTTCCGTGAAGGTTCAATATTAAATGGAAGATGATTTTGGGTTTATCGTGGACTGTGTTTTAAATAACATTGGTTCTTTAACCCAGTTAAAGACAGGATTAAATTTCAGAAAATTGAGTAATCATTAAGTAACGATTTTAGAGATTAAAACTAAGTAGAGTTTTAATTAATTTTTAATTAGATTAGGAATGAATAAAAGGTAATTAAATTTACCAAAACATGAGATATGTTAGAATCAAATATGCTTGGTTGTTGATATTGATTGTGATTGATTGTTTGGATTGTGCTCGACCAGTTTATGAGCAAAATATTCTTTTACATTTAGCATTGGGTTGGGTAGAAATTTTTATATGCTACACCTTGTAAAACACTTCACGATTTGACTATGAGGTGCTAAGCGATGTTGTTGAGTTCATTTCAAATTTAATGAATGATTTTGAAATGAGATTTTCTTAAGTGAACAGAAATGTTATTCCCGATTTTGGATAGGGAATGTTTTATAAAAATGTTTTATAAAACAGAAAGAATTTCGAGGATTGAACCCGATGTTTCTAAAATGATTTAGAAGAGTATTATGTGTTTGACATTGTAGTTCATCACGTAACCGATTAGTTGCTATTGATGATATATCTATTTGGTGGCGGAGAATTTATTCTCTTGCTTAACACCCTTCTTTGAGATGTACGAGCTCAAATGTTATATGATTAATTGTGACCAATCATATGTGTGAGTTGCTGGTGTGAATTACTATAGTTTGAAAGTACTTGTGATTATTATGTTGTAAAATGATTTTTACTACTTGGGGATATAAAAATGATTTGGTATGCGGCTAAAGACTCGGGTAACCCCGACGACTAAAAGTATGGGGGAGAGGGGCCCCGGGACCTTAAGACTTGGCCAGTGGTCAGGTGTAACCTGCTCCATGTGTGGGAGATGCACATATATACATTGAGTTGTTGTATATAACGGTGTTGTATACACAATTATATGATTTTTGTTTGACGATAACAAACAAATATATTTTATTTTAAATGTGTTTGTTATTGTATTGTTTCATGTATTCATCACAGACAGGAATATAATATTTATATTTAAATGGAATACGACTGTACAGACATTCATATATTCATACAGTATTATATTTTAAATTGAATTTCAAACATTCAAACAGTACAACTATTTATAACTCCTCTATTTAAACACTTCACAGGAATTTTTACTTGTAAATAAACTGAATAAAATAGACAAATTTGTTTGACAACAATAAAATAATATTTTATTTCAAACAAATTTATTTATTATAAATACCAGTACAATTATCTCATTATACATTCATACACTGCTCCTCACTATAACACTGTCACTCAGTTATACAATTTTATGTACATTCTTTACATTTCATATACACGTATACGCTCTTTCTCTATCTTCTGTCATCTTCAGTTTTCTGTCCTCACAGCACAGTCCAGTCATCATCTTCATACCTGTCATATACAGAAACACACACACAGTATATGGAACAAAAGTAATTTTCAAAATACATGTGAATATAATTTTTTTTTAGAAATTTTTTGCCTCAGTTTTCTGGTGTGTTTCTCATCATTTTTCATGACTTGATCTGATTCATCTGTGTCTAGGCAGACAGTTTGTATATGTACAGGGACAGGAAATTTTCTGATCGACTGCAAATACACACGTGTATAAATATACACGTGTGCACTGCCTCGCCAATCAGAATATAGTAGCGAGTAACTGAGGAGTATCCACGTGGACCATCTCGACTCAGTGCACAAGAAAACAATTCAACATATCACAAAATAGTCGAGTCTCAACAAATACATAGCTTCAGCAAAATGGCCAACATACATGGTGATGACAAGCTACAAGAACAAATGACATAGCAGCAAGAAATTCATGGTGGAACTCAAGACAAAGTTCAAATGGTCAAGTAAGCTAATATGGGTATGCAGCAAGGAATGCAAATGATACATGTATGTACAGTATGGTGTACATTGGTACACATCCAAAAAGTATGCAGCATATACATTTCAAAGTGTCACAAGCATTTGGCAAGAAGTTTGGGTCAAGTTAATAGTCAGCCAACATAAGTGCAGTCATTACAAGTGCATCAAAGTAGTAGTGGAGCAAGTAATCTACATGGTGCAGCTATCATTCATGGCTCATGTTTTCAAACAGTGATACAAACTAGTTTAGCATAAAGGTGAAGTATACAAGGAGTTAAAGATGACTAAGCAACACAAACATGGCAACATTCAAAACATTCAAGAAAGTGTGCATGGTCAAGACAACTTAAAGATGGAAAAGAGGATGGACAAAGTGGCAAAGCATTCATGGCAGATTTACATACATGCAACAGTATGATCATTGCAGCAATGTACAGCCAAGTGGTCAAAACAGTTCAAGTCAAATGCACGTTTTCATGGCTAAGAATAGACAAGTGTGTACTACTCAAAGAGCATCAAAACAGAGGTTCGGCAATGTAACAAAAATGTTTGTACATGAAAATCAACACAAGTGCATGAAATATATGTGATAACAGGATGATCAAGACTAGTCATGGTGATTCAGCCAGTAAGCAATGCACAGGTCCAATCAGTAAGTGAAAACAGCAGCATGAAAAAGAGTACAGCAGCATGAACAAGTCTATATTGGTGCATAGCTCAAACTGGATATCATGTAAGCCCCAATGCAAATGCAAAGGAAAAATTCATGGAGCAACATCAATACAAGTGCTTTCAGATTTCCAGAAATGCATGTGTGAACAAATCAATTCATATATATTTAAGTGAATACAAATCAATTGCAGATATCACAAATTCCAGTTTTTGGCAAGAAGAGAATTATTGATTCCAAAAAATTAGTGTTATTGTTTATGGGAAGAATTAAAGTGATGCCCTATAGGACTAAATCATATTTGGTAAGATGTATTGGCGTGAATCATATTTGGTGACAAAGAGCAAATGGCAAATCATTTAATCTCCAGAAATACATGAGTGAAGCAAATCAGATATTCATTCTTGGCAAGTTAATATTTCTTTTCCAGAATTACTTATTTTGCCAAGACCATAAGTGGGAACAAATCAGAGCAATTCAATCAAGAAAATCAAAAGAGGAAATTCACAAAAATTATATTTTCAGAAAGCAGAAACAATTATTTTTTTGCATGAAATCGGTTTTTCAATTTATCCAGAAAATACAAAAGTGTTTAAAGCCGATTCTACTCTATGCAATCAAGCATTTCAAAAGAGGAAATTCACATTCAAATCGAGGGCAATTAAAGAGGGAAATCCGCATAAATCATCTCAAGTCACTTTCTAAAATCAGAGCAATTAGGGTTTTTCTATAACCCTATAATACACCACATACATCACTGGCATAACATCGAGACCAACAATAATCAATTCAAGCAATCAAAGATCAAAATTCAGGGGACTTACAAATTGCTAGGGTTTCGATTCCGAGGCATCAGAGTTGCAATTCGATTGAAGGAAAATTCCCAAATTGATCGACAAATATCAGCGCCCATCATTTCAGAGATTTCACAAAGAGATATCGATTTCTTCAGCAACGAATTGGAGCCAAGTAAAAAACCCTAGCTGCCATTTTTTTCAGAGGCAAAGGAGATCAGGCAAGAGATATTAGAAAATGAGCCGGCAAACTTTTAAATTTGAAAAGGGGATGACCCATTATTATTAAACTCCTTTATTTTTCCCTAGGATTTTATTTGTTTTTCTTTTGTGTATTTGTTTTTATTTTGTTCTGTAAAACAATCCTGAACAGTTTTAGAATCTATAAAATCTAGGGAGATTCAGTCAGGGTATTGACTGACAGTTGCTAGAGTCTGTAAAATCTAGGTTACTGGTTACGAGACTGTAATCAGGGGAAATATGATCTAGGGGATTAGATCAGTCTAGGGTTTTGAGCGTTGGGTTAGGACAGGAGCAGGCGCTGCGAGTATACATGGTCTTATATGCGGGATCTGTTTATAACACCTACTAGAAACCTTAGGAATGTAGCAGTAGGTAGGATTTTGCCTATGCTGGGTATCTTTGTGTGTTATTTCTTTTCTGTTTTTTATTTCTACTGCAGTCTGTGATCTGTTTAGTATTATATATCCCGTTAGATTAATAATTAAGCTAAAAACTGTGATAAACCCTATTCACCCCCTCTAGGGTTAATCCAGATCCAACAAGTGGTATTAGAGCAGGTACTTTTAACTCTAGAGTCATGGGTAACCCTAGTTGTCTGTCTAGCGAGAGTCACTCTAGTTCATCTCCAACTATTTTCACTAGAACAGATTTTTTAAACTGGAAATCCAAAATGGAATTTTACTTAAAATCAGTTAATATTAAATGTTACGATGTTGTTATCAATGGGTACGATATGGTAGACAAAGTTTTTAAGTCTCGTGCTACACATATTCTTTATTCTCATCTTGATGATGATCAATACAGTTTGATCTCCCATTGTTTAACTACGCAGGAAATTTGGATAGCTTTTAATACGAAGTATAGGCAAATTGACAACAGCTGCTCAGAATCCTGAAATATCAACTCAGATTCAGATCTATGCATGAAAGGAGAAATAGATAGATCAAACGATGGAGAATCAACAGACGGTGAAAAAGAAAATTTCTCTTATGAAGATTTGGTTTATATGTGTGTTGATCTAACTAAGTCTGTTGGTAAACTCAAATCTAAAAATAAAACTTTGAAATCTGAAATTTCTGAGTTGCGATGCAAAAGTAATGATTTGGAATTGAAATTTGAAAGTAGAAAATTTTCTAATTCTATGTGCAAAAATTGTTTGAATTTATAAAATAACCTTGCTCATCTTAATGAAAATCTTGAATAGCTTGAAAACCAAAATTTTCAATTTTGAAAAACAATGAGGATGAGCTAACTCGAAGAAAAAAAAAATTGCAAAAGGAATTTGATAATTTCAAGACATATGAAAATTCCAATTTTGAAATTTTTGAAAATGATAAGTTGTTGAAAACTGAATCTGCTTTGAAAGAGCTTGAAAACGAAATTGAAAGATTCGAAATTTTTGAAAAACAACAATTTGAAAAGCAAATTCAGTTTGAATCTGAGATTATTGAGTCCAAAACCAAAATCAAGTTGCTTGAAAACGAAAATTTGATTTTGAAACAGAATGATACTGAAAGGAGAAAGATCAGCATTAATCGTTGTTCAAATCTGATAAAAGAAAATTCTGATCTTAAATCTAGAATTCATCGATTAGAATCAACTTTGGATAAATTTTCTGATGGGGAAAAATCGTTGAATATGCTGTTACAAAACTAATTCTCAATTGGTCATAAACAAAGTCTTGTTTTTGGAAAAACAAGTGGTTTTGAAGAAGTGAATTCTTGTGATTTTAAAAATCCTTTAAACAACTTTGAAAATAATCGTTTTGAAAATTTAAACTCTGATAATTTCAAAGGATTTTTAAATCATGAACGAAATAAGATTTTGTTTGGTAACAATCTATTTAATCCATTTTGGACCCAAAAAGAAATAAAGTGAATTCTTCTAAAATCAAACAGTTTTGGGTTCCTAAGGGACGAAGGTAAATTCCAATGGGTTGTTATACAAACAAGTTTGGGTACCGAAAGATGTGAAAAAAACTTTGAGTGGTGTTACTAATTTTGTTAGACCACTCAATTCTCTAAACTATTAGGTACTTGAAGCGGCTGAGGAATTGCTGTGCAAAAAGAGATTTGAAACCAAGCTGAACTACATTTCTGTATCATTCACAGTTCCTTAGCCAAGTATGTTGAGTTAGAGATTCTGATTAACATTGGATTCTGGTATGATCTCTAAACTCACTTTTGTAAATATTTTTACCTTGTTTATTTCTCCCTTTACCTCCTTCTGTTTTGTTTTGTTTTTTGTTTTCTATTTGTCACTGCTATATTTTTCTTCTTGGGCTTTCTTAAACTTCCAATTGTGGAATTCATATTTTCTGGAAATTCACTACATTTGTATAAAACTCTAATGTTTTAATCATTTCCAGATCTTGAATCTAAACTTGTATATATCTGCAATTGTTTTGAAGTTCATTTTCTATTTTCTGAATTCCTAACAGTGTTGACGTATTCTTGTTATATCTTGAACACTGTTAATATGAATTCTAAATTTTTTGAAGATCTGAAAAACAATTGAAATTTCACACATCCTTGTTGTTTTTGAGTTTTTCACTAATTCATTTTAGAAAAGCTTTAAATAATATGCTCATTACAGCACACCAATAGTTATCAGTCATGATAATTTCATTATTTTTCAGATTGGCTTGGATATTTTGAATTATCTTGAATCATTGCTTACATCTTGAAATCCATTGTTATTCATGATCAACTAGTTTGGTTTTTTGTTTGTTTGAGATCACTTGAAAATTTATGATATTTTGAATCTCACACACCTCTCAGATATGAAATTATTAATCATGTGCGATTGTTTCATTGTATCTCAAGATTTATAGTTGTTCAAGTGATTTTGAATAAACCATTATTTTTGGATCATGAATTATTACTCAATCTTGATGTAAATGATCTTGAATTTCTCTTTTGATTGTCAGAAAAATTTGTGAAAATTTATTTAAAAAATGGTCATTTAAACTCACTGCTATTTCATGATGTATTTGATTTGAATATATGTTTGTTTAAAATCATTTGAAATTATTGATTTATTGAATCTCACACATATCTTGAATCTGAAATTTACATTCTGGTGTGACTGATTCACTGAATCTTGAGAGTTTTATATTCCTCAAATGATTTCAAGTAAACAGTATTTTTAATCATTAGATCATGAATCATCTTATGTGACTGTCATCTTGACAAGTATGATTTGAAACTATTTTCTGTGTTGCTCTGATACTATTTTGAAAAGTGTTTGTTTTGGAATCATCTGTTTGCTACTCTGATACATGTGCATAATCTGTTATCTTGTCTGTTTGGGCTTTGTACTTAATAATTCTTTTGTCTATGATATTCTTGTTCGGTATAATGTTAAAATTCTCATGAATAGAGACATCAAATGGCATCAGTTTAGAAGTGCTGAATATTTTTTGCTGTATATATATTTTTAATTCCTCTTGGCCTGTATAGTTTTTCATATCCCTCTTGTAATTGATTTTCAATTTTAAAATTATTTATTGATTATTCATTCAGAAATTGAAATCAATATCCAAATTGAACTATATTTATAATTCATCAAATTCATTATCAGATTTTGAAATTGTGATGAATTGTGACTACAGTATATTTCACAACAAGAGGAGATTTTATTTAGATTTTCATGATGGTTGAACATTTATTATAATATCTTCGAATTGGCGATTATTTCACGACCATCTCCTTTATCTATCATCATTCTGCCATCCATGATAATTTTATACTAATGTGGAGAGTTAATATTTTTTTAAAAAAAATCATCTCGAATAAACAGTGAAAATATTCGTGATAGAAATGGGACTATGTTATTTTTTCAGAATTAGTGACAATTGAAAGTTTTCAAAGATCTTGGTACAGTTGATCATATTTCATAATATAATTAATTTTGAAATTTATTTCACAGTCCATTTCTGTACCTACCCCATTTTCTATCATCCATATATTGGTTTTATATACCGAGGAGTTTTTTTTCCTTTTAAAGCTAAAATAATAAATATATATAATTAATAAATATAAGTGTGTCTCTAACCTCATTTAAAAATCCAAGCTCTGGTCATGCATGGTTAAGAGACAACTTATAATTTAAGCTGCGACTGACCTCATTTAAAAATCCAAGCTCTGGTTATGCATGGTCAGTGTGCCCTTATATATATATATATATATATATATATATATATATATATATATATATATATATATATATATATATATAAAGAGAAAAAAATGTGCTATAAAATAGAAATAAATCTGAAATTCTCTTCTGAGTATAAAAACCAGCCTATCAATCCATTTTCTATCTGTGAAATGTGTTGAAATCTTATGAAGTATTATGATTTGTTGATTGATAACTGTTGGGATTTAAGATTATACGATTTTGTCACTTAAATTGAATTATTAATTATAGTCGAAATCCATCGCTGTTTTTGTGCTAAATTTTACAAAAGTCTTTTGAAAATAATTGGAAATCATATTTTTGTAACACTCTCCATTTTATGTAAAATTCATCGTAAATCCGTCATTCTCTACAATGTGAAATATACCACCTGTTCTCAGAATATTATGATTTTTGTTTGACTGATTGAGATTTATGATGATCATTCTTCCTCTTAAGCTGAAATTATATTTTTAGTCATTTTTCATCTTTTTTTAAATTCTGAATCCTTTTGATGATAACAAAATGAGGAGAATGGATTGAGATTTTGATTTATCGATGAATATTTTATAAATATTTGAATTTTGAATTTTTTTTCAAAATTAACACTTTTTTCATAATTAACACTCTATACACTCATGCACAGTTATAGGGGGAGTTTCTGTTGTAGGGGGAGCATCCAAATAGGGAGACTTCCGTTCTTCACTATCAAACACATTTATTGTATTCAAAATCTTAATATTTGTTTGTCATCATCAAAAGGGGGAGATTGTTGTATATAACGGTGTTGTATACACAATTATATGATTTTTGTTTGACGATAACAAACAAATATATTTTATTTTAAATGTTTTTGTTATTGTATTGTTTCATGTATTCATCACAGACAGGAATATAATATTTATATTTAAATGGAATACGACTGTACAGACATTCATATATTCATACATATTGTATTTTAAATTGAATTTCAAACATTCAAGCAGTACAACTATTTATAACTCCTCTATTTAAACACTTCACAGGAATTTGTACTTGTAAATAAGATGAATAAAATAGACAAATTTGTTTGACAACAATAAAATAATATTTTATTTCAAACAAATTTATTTATTACAAATACCAGTACAATTCTCTCATTATATATTCATATAATGCTCCTCACTATAACACTGTCACTCAGTTATACAATTTTATGTACATTCCTTACATTTCATATACACTTATACACTCTTTCTCTGTCTTCTGCCATCTTCAATTTTCTGTCTTCACAGCACAGTCCAGTCATCATCTTCATACCTGTCATATACAGAAACACACACATAGTATATGGAACATAAGTAATTTTCAAAATACATGTGAATATAATTTATTTTAAAAAAAAAATTGCCTCAGTTTTCTGGTGTGTTTCTCATCATTTTTCATGGCTTGATCTGATTCATCTGTGTCTAGGCAGACAGTTTGTATATGTACAGGGACAGGAAATTTTCTGATCGACTGCAAATACACACGTGTATAAATATACACGTGTGCACTGCCTCGCCAATCAGAATATAGTAGCGAGCAACTGAGGAGTAGCCACATAGACCATCTCGACTCAGTGCACAAGAAAACAATTCAACATATCACAAAATAGTCGAGTCTCAACAAATACATAGCTTAAGCAAAATGGTCAACATACATGGTGATGACAAGCTATAAGAACAAATGGCATACCAGCAAGAAACTCATGGTGGGAACTCAAGACAAAGTTCAAATGGTCAAGCAAGCTAATATGGATATGCAGTAAGGAATGCAAATGATACATGTATGTACAATATGGTGTACATTGGTACACATCCAAAAAGTATGCAGCATATACATTTCAAAGTGTCACAAGCATTTGGCAAGAAGTTTGGGTCAAGTTAATAGTCAGCCAACATAAGTGCAGTCATTACAAGTGCATCAAAGTAGTAGTGGAGCAAGTAATCTACATGGTGCAGCTATCATTCATGGCTCATGTTTTTAAATAGTGGTACAAACTAGTTTAGCATAAAGGTGAAGTATACAAGGAGTTAAAGATGACTAAGCAACACAAACATGTCAACATTCAAAACATTCAAGAAAGCGTGCATTGTCAAGACAACTTAAGGATGGAAAAGAGGATGGACAAAGTGGCAAAGCATTCATGGCAGATTTACATACATGCAACAGTATGATCATTGCAGCAATGTACAACCAAGTGGACGAAACAGTTCAAGTCAAATGCATGTTTTTATGGCCAAGAAAAGACAAGACAAGTGTGTACTACTCAAAGAGCATCAAAACAGAGGTTCGACAATGTAACAAAACTATGTGTACATGAAGATCAACACAAGTGCATGAACATATATGTGATAACAGCATGATCATCACTAGTCATGGTGATTCAGCTAGCAAGCAATGCACAGGTCCAATCAGTAAGTGAAAACAACAGCATGAAAAAGAGTATAACAGCATGAATAAGTCTATATTGGTGCATAGCTCAAACTGGACGTCATGTAAGCCCGATTGCAAATGCAAAGGCAAAATTCATGGTGCAACATCAATACAAGTGCTTTCAGATTTCCAGAAATGCTTGTGTGAAAAAATCAATTCATATATATTTAAGTGAGGACAAATCAATTGCAGATATCACAAATTCCATTTTTTGGCAAGAAGAGAATTATTGGTTCCAGAAAACCAGTGTTATTGTTTTTGGCAAGAACTAAAGTGATGCCCTATAGGAATAAATCATTTTTGGTAAGATGTATTGGCATGAATCATACTTGATGACAAAGAGCAAATGGAAAATCATTTAATCTCCAGAAATACATGAGTGAAGCAAATTAGATATTCATTCTTGGCAAGTTAATATTTCTTTTCCAGAATTACTTATTTTGCCAAGACCATAAGTGGGAAAAATCGGAGCAATTCAATCATGAAAATCAAAAGAGGAAATTCATGAAAATTATATTTTCAGAAAGCAGAAATAATTAATTTTTTTGCATAAAATCGGTTTTTCAATTTATCCAGAAAATACAGAAGGGTTTAAAGCCGATTCTACTCTATGCAATCAAGAATTTCAAAAAAGGAAATTCACATTCAAATCGAGGGCAATTAAAAAGGGAAATCCGCATAAATCATCTCAAGTCACTTTCTGAAATCAGGGCAATTAGGGTTTTTCTATAACCTATAATACACCATATACATCACTGGCATAGCATCGAGACCAACAATAATCAATTCAAGCAATCAAAGATCAAAATTCAGAGGACTTACAAATTGCTAGGGTTTCGATTCCGAGGCATCAGAGTTGCAATTCGATCGAAGGAAAATTCCCAAATTGATCGACAAATATCTGCGCCCATCATTTCAGAGATTGCACAAAGAGATATCGATTTCTTCAGCAACGAATTGGAGCCAAGTAAAAAACCCTAGCCGCCATTTTTTTCAGAGGCAAAGTAGATCGGGCAAGAGATATTAGAAAATGGGCCGGCCAACTTTTAAATTTGAAAAGGGGATGACCCATTATTATTAAACTCCTTTATTTTTCCCTAGGGTTTTATTTGTTTTTCTTTTGGGTATTTGTTTTTATTTTGTTCTGTAAAACAATCCTGAACAGTTCTAGAATCTGTAAAATCTAGGGAGATTCAGTCAGGGTATTGACTGACAGTTGCTAGAGTCTGAAAAATCTAGGTTACTGGTTACGAGACTGTAATCAGGGGAAATTTGATCTAGGGGACTAAATCAGTCTAGGGTTTTGAGCGTAGGGTTAGGACAGGAGCAGGCACTGCGAGTGTACATGGTCTTGAATGCGGGATCTGTTTATAACACCTACTAGAAACCTTAGGAATGCAGCAGTAGGCATGATTTTGCTGAAGCTGGGTATCTCTTTGTGTTATTTCTTTTCTGCTTTTTATTTCTACTGCAGTCTATGATCTGTTTATTATTATATATCCCGTTAGATTAATAATTTAGCTAAAAACTGTGATAAACCCTATTTACCCCTCTCTAGGGTTAATCTAGATCCAACACGAGTGACTAAGGAACCGACCCTTGGCCTTGTTGACGGGAGAAACCTCCCGATATTTGGTTGCATATTGTTTGTATGCATTGTGATGTTTTGGAATTCATATTTCCAAAGATTTTGGTTTGAGATTCCGAAGTGAAATCTACTTTGATATAAAAGCTTGATATTTATTTCAAATGATTTTAAATAAGTATTCGGGAATAAATTCCAAGGAAATAATTTCTGTAAAGTGAATTGGATTTTGAAAATCAAAAGTTTGGGGATTAAACCTAAATGGGTAGATTGAGGAACTGCATGTTGTTTGATGCATTGTAGATCCATAAGTTTATTATTTATGGTTGTTGTATGTGCACTGGCGATCTAGTGGAGTAAACACGTTCCGTGTTATACGACATGGTCTCGTGATATGCCTTATTTATATAAGTTAATTATAATCATAAAGTTTCTCATACCATTCCCATGACTGACTCGTAGTTTGTTTTTTCCTTGCAAACTCGGATGCCCATATTTTCCACACAGGCAGTCGAGTAGTTTTTTTTGCAGATTATTTCATTGAGCAGGATTCTGGATTGAAGCTTAAAGCTGTGTTCAGAGTATTGATAGTCATCCGCTGTGCATTATATTACATTTATTGTAAATTTATCTTCCGCTGTATAATTTTCGATGTACTATGATATTCTACACTATGATATAACATTATTATGATGTTAATAAATGTCTTATGTTGTTTGTTCTAATGTGTTGTGCGCCCGAAGTTAATAATTCGAGGATATCCGACCATCGGATCGTGCCTTCCGGTCGATTTGAAGGGCGAGGAAATTCGGGTTGTTATCACAAGCAAACAACATCCACATTTTTGGTTTCAAAGATCATGCCTTTTGTGAAAGCGGATTTGAGCATTATTGTAGGGAAAGTGCAAGTCTTAATGGAGGAATAACTATTTGTAAAAAATGCTTATATAAAAGCGTGGAGGGCATTAAGCAAAGCATTTGAACGTATATATGGTGACTGGGCGGAGTCATATTCCACCCTACGATAGTATTTTGAAGAAATGACCAAAGCTAATCCGAGAAGTGTTGGGCATAGTAACGGAAGAGTGTGGTGTATTTGAAAGAGCATTTTGGGCATTTGGTCCTTGCATTGAATGATTTGTACATTGTCAACCTTTGCTTTGCATCGACGACACACATTTGTATGGTAAATACAAAGGAACGTTACTAGTTGCAACTATAGTAGACGCGAATGATCAACTATACCTATTGGCATATGGGATTGTTGAGGCAGAATCAAGCGACGATTGGGGTTGGTTTTTTGCTTGTATGCGAACATTCATTCATAGTGTTAACAATCGACGTATCACATTCATTTCTGATAGAATGAAAGGAATATCGATAGCCATGGAGACTCATTGGAGGTACCCTCACAAACATAGATTCTGCGCAAGGCACTTAAAAGCCAATTTTCAAGCTTCTGGATTTAAAGATAAAAGGTTGACCGGTTTATTTTGTGCGGCTGCATGTGCATCGGAGGTGGTTGAATATCAAAAGATTCGTGATGAAATGAAAATAACCAATGTTAAAGCACATAATTGGATTGACGTAGTTTGCAAGGAAAGGTGGAGAGTTGGGCATTGCGTAAGGATGACGGTGTTTCATGTCATAACAACAAATGCTTTTGAAATTTTTAACGGTGTACTTAAAGGAGAACGATCATTGTCCGTCAAATCTTTAGTTGCTCGCACATTTTTTCGGTCGGTAGATTATTTTTGTAAGCAAAGAGAGTTTGGTGCATCATCGATGTCTTAGTTAACCCCAAAATGGGAGGCAAAGATAGCTGAAAGGGAAAGTGAAGCAAGACGTTGTCGCATTGTCCAATTTAGTGGAAACAAGGGAGCAGTGATTCCCTATTTCGGCAATGTGTACAAGGTAAAAATCGATGGAAACACATGTTCTTGTACGTGCAACATCCCGTTACTACAACAAGTTCCATGTGAACATGTAATGGAGGCTTTTTCAAATGTAGCAATGGTGCTAATAGATCTCATCATGGTTTTGCTTTAGAGTGGTATTCAGTCAAAAATTACTTTGCATCTTACAAACAGGAGTTTCATCCTATTCCAGATAAACATTACTGGAGTTTATTCGAAGGACGGGTGGTTTTGCCGCCAACTGTGCGTAGAGCACCTGGGAGACCTAGATCAACAAGAATTTAAGGGACCATAGATGAAATGCATGCTCCAAAAATTAATAGATGCAGTAATTGCGGAGTGATAGGTCATAAAAGGAGTCATTGTAATTCAGTAAATTATATTTGTAGTATTTTAGTCGTTGTAAAGTAGTAAGTGCTTGTAGAAGAATAGATTTAATTCGTACATTGATGACAATTTGCAATGAGCATACATTCATCACCTACATACACACATTCATGCACTACATACATTGACTGATAAAATGTTGCAAACTACATTAGCTAGCAGAATACAATAATTTGGATACATTGTTACAAGCTACAAATTCAAACTACTCATTGGGATATTGTGGGAGCTTGAACTGTAAGTCCGAATTGAGTAGTTTCAAATGGAAATTTTCCCTTTTCAAACTTTATTTTTGTTCCGTCATCTCCCGTTTTAGTCGTTCATTCTCATCCTGCATCTCCAATGCATACTCATATCCTCTTCGGCACATCGGATGATCAACCCGCTCGCTATACTTACAAACTCGGAAGGTGTTCGGATAACAGAGGCTCAAATCATAGTTAATACATTCTTAGATCCTATGCCCTGTACTAACGCTTCAATTTTTTCCCACAATCACACAGCAGTCTTTTCTGCAATAACAATGTTTTCTTGGTACTGGCTCCCCAATAGCTAGTGCCTGACCACGATTAACATATTTACCTCCATCCACCACGACAAAATACTTTTGTGGTGCACCAACGAGATGATCTGGTTGTTCAACCAATTCAGACGTTTCCGTATCGGGGAAAATTTCTTTACCCGGTCGACAAAGATTTGTTGACACTGGAGCTTGTGGTGGAGGATCAACACCCATCATGTTATCATACAATCCTGACTCCAAACTTTCCCAATACTTCATTGAAGTGTCGGTGTCAATTTCCCATTGATTCATCCTACCTAATGGAGGAATAAAATTTGGGGGGAAAAACTGAATAACATTCAATGTAGGAGAATATAGGGAAACATGTTAATTATGATAAGAGTACCTTTGATTTTGAGATAAATCCAGCTAAAGAGGACAAGGGAACAATTCTTTGCTATCTAATTTTTGAGTGAAAGTGAAATTGGTGGTATTGGCTTTTGTTTTGTGAAGTAATCTGGTAAAGTTGGAAGATGAAAAAGTAAGTGTGAGAAGGAGGAGCGGGTAGGGTTTTGTTTTGTGAAGGAATTGGGTAGAGTCCTCTAAATAATGTGGCTGTGATGACCCCAAACTCCCGTGTAACGAAAGTAAGGAAAATCGTATGGAATATAACATAACTAGAACAATAACAGATCTCAGAGTATAGCAGAACATATAAATCATTGCAGCGGAAAGAAATGTCATCACAAACATCATCACTGAAACATCAGAGTATGCAGCACAGAATTACACTTAACAAAATAGATGTCCCAAAGAAAAGAAATAGAGTCTCAATCTCTCAAACTACATCAATACTAAGTACTGCCTCAAAGTCTTAAGCAGAAAATAAAAGATAAAAAGAAAGTTTCTTCCGCATCTCCATCAGCAAGCTTCCATCTAACAAATATCCAAGCCTAACCTGTCACTTGGCTGCCCGTGTAGAAAGAGGGCACCCGAGTTTGCAAAAGGTGAAACAAACTACGAGTCAGTCATGGGACTGGTATGAGATATCTTAGTCAACTAACGGGTTTGACAATCACGAGGACCACGCTGCTATCGCGGAACAGGTTTACTCCATGGGATTATCAGTGCAATAAATAAAGTAAAACGTTAAATAACGCAATGCTTTTTAGAAAAATGAAACCATTATAAGACCCAAGTCCCATCACACAATGCAACGCAAACCGGAGGATATTGTTTTACCTTATAATGGTCAAAAGAAGATAAATACGCAAAATACGATATTATTATTAGTGTGTATATGTTTAAGAAAATATTTCAATTATAATATTAATCCTAGATGACATAGCTACCATCTACTATGTCGCCATACTAGTTATGCAATCAAAACCGCATGGGATGTATTGGAAATTGGGTTTCCATCATGAGTCAAGGCTAGGGAGGAGCTCCTGACCGATTCGAGACACTCTAGCAATGTCTCAGGATTCGGACGTTGGCGAACCCTTGGATACAGCAGGGCCGGTCCACAAATACTTTAGTGGATTAGTTATGCCTGAACACACGTTCCCCGATCCTATTGGACCTACAAATCGGCCGAGGGCAACCGATAAGAATAAATCGAGGTCTTGCAAAAATTCCAACAACCACATAAGCCATGTCAGCCAGTTTAAACACTGACACCACTTCTAGCTAGAAATAAACGTGTGCACTCCCTGTGTTCCCTTCTCCCATTTTAGACTCAACTGGTGTGTGAGGCTCGCGAAGTCACGATATACACAAAGCTATGCCTAAATAGGCTATGCATTGATCATCAACCACAAGGCCTGATTTTCAACAAAGCCTTGATCATTTGCATCTTAGCATGTCCCGTTGACAATCCATGCCATGAAATTAACAACTATCAATACACAACCTCTAAGGGTATTGAGCGAAAGAATAAATTCTCTTGCCACCAATGGTTGTATATTAAACAGAAATCAGTTTACATGGTACGAAGTTCAACATCAGACATGCATCCATTTACAAGTCCGTTCTGGGTCTGAACGGAACCGGAGACACCTGGGAGGCTATCGTATATCCAGACAGTCATCACATACGTCCGGACGACTCCCGCCGAAATCCCTTCAGGGTAGCTACTCCTATCGAGGACCTCAGTAGCAATACATCCGTCCGATGCGAAGACCGCCAGTCTTCCTCTCTTCATCGACGTATAATTATTTGAAATGAGTAGAACTCAGACTTTTCAAATAATTATCAAATAATAAATCATTTCATATCGTTAACATTAATTTATAATGATTAATCACTATTTTTATTTATTTAAAAATAGCTCAATAAAATCTAACGACGCTTCGGGTGAAGTGTGGCTTTGGCGATGTTTCTCTTAATATTTGATTTACATATATCTTGAAATCTAACCGTTGGATTTTGACAAAATTTGTCTTATTGGAAAGATCTTCCCAAAGCGGTCCCAACGGTTCTGGTTTTGGGGAAATCCGACGGTTGGATCTTTCGGTACAATCGTTTAAAGTCACGATTGCCGAAACGCGAACTGCCGTGCGCGATTCGTTTAATTTCTATTTATATTTATATATATAGTTCCTTAAGCGATTACATTCACGTGAATATCACACCAAATAAAGGTGTGAATTATATACAAATCATATATTCATGTTTATTACGTTAGCTGAAACGTGTTTTTATTTCATACACCAATTTGATAGTATATTGACTATAAATTGTATTGTTCGTTCATTCATGATTTTTAATGTCAATTCATGTTTCAACTTCCGTACCTGTACCAAGTGGAAATTTCTTTTAAAATAAACAAATTGCATATTTTACTCATTTTATTTTAATGAGTGAAATTGTTGATTTCCATCCAATGAACAAAAATGAATATTTTTGTTCAATCCTTTTTATGAACAAAATGTGAATTCCTTCCTATGCTTCTAACCTTACATTAAAATTGTATTTAATACAAAACATATTTCTAAATGAAATATGATTCTTATTCTCTTCCTTTTTAAAATTACATTAAAAATGCAACCTTTAATTCTCATATTTTATTTGCATTCGGGACTGCAAATAAAAAATGTATATTATCCTATTCATGATTTATTTGCGTTGAGGAACGCAAATAAAAATGTATCTTTAAATTTGTAATTTTATTTACAACAAGGAATGTAAATAAAGAACAACTCTTTATTTCATGTTTATTTACATTAAGGGATGTAAATAAATAAAAGAAAAATGAAATCTTTCCTTTAATATTTTGTTCGCATCTAGATTCCTTCTACTAATTTGTTTACATCTAAGATTGCAAACAAAAATGTATCTTTTTATTTATAATTTGTTTGCATCTAAAATTGCAAACAAAAATGTATCTTTTTATTTATAATTTGTTTGCATCTAAAATTGCAAACAAAAACGTATCTTTTTATTTATAATTTGTTTGCATCTAAAATTGCAAAAAAAAAAATGTATCTTTTTATTCATAATTTGTTTGCATCTAAAATTGCAAACAAAAATGTATCTTTTTATTTATAATTTGTTTTATTTACATGGAAAAAATACAAATAAAAATATATTTTCTATTCTCTATGTTTTGTTTGTATAGTAGAAGGCAAATGAAAATGTGAATTTTTAATTTACATGCATTGTTTGCATTGTAGAATGCAAACATAAAATAAAATCTCTTTTCTCTTCTTCCTTTTTGTAAGGTTTGCATTTTGGAATGCAAACATAAAATGAAATTTTATATTTTTATTTTCTATCTCGTTACATTAAGAAATGCAAAAGATGATATTTTATCTTTCTACAGCTTGTTCGCATTAAAATGCAATAAAAATGATATTTCATTTTCTACATCTTGTTTGCATTAGGGAATGCAACAAAAATGATATTTCATTTTCTACATTTTGTTTGCATTAGGGAATGCAACAAAATTGATATTTTATTTTTCTACATTTTGTTTGCATTAGGGAATGCAACAAAAATGATATTTCATTTTCTACATTTTGTTTGCATTAGAGAATGCAACAAAAATGATATTTTATTTTTCTACATTTTCACATTGAAAAGGGTAAATAAAAATGTACTACTTTTAAAACATATTTTATTTGCGTTGGAGAACACAAATAAAAATATATTTTTTTATTGTCATTATTTTAATTGTATTTGAGAACACACTAAAAAGTCATTCAATTTTTCTATGAAATATTTGTGTTTATGGACACAAATAAAATGCAATTAAATGTTCTATGTAATATTTGTGTTTATGGACACAAATAAAATGCAATTAAATGTTCTATGTAATATTTGTGTTTAGGGACACAAATAAAATGCAATTAAATGTTCTATGTAATATTTGTGTTTATGGACACAAATAAAAATGCAATTAAATGTTCTATGAAATATTATTCAATATAAGATGTATATATTTGTGTTGAAACACAAATAAGAAGAATGACTTATTTTTCTATGTATATATTTGTGTTGAAACACAAATAAAAAGAATAACTTATTTTCTATGTATAGTTCAAACAAATCAATTCAAATAGAAAGGCAATTTTATTTTCTCTATATTGAATTGATTAACTAGATCAATTCAAATAAAAAGCAATATTTATTTTCTATAGGTTGAATTGATAAATTTGATCAATCCCTTGAAGAAGTACATTGTATGATTGAATCAATGATCTAAATCAATTCAATAATATTATTATTATTAATATTAATATTTTTCCCACATGTAGATCTATGATTATTCAATATATGAATAAATATTGAATTGATTATCTAACTCAATTCAATTAAATAGAATAAGCGATAAAAAAAAATTGAATAATACATGACAACCAATATAATAATCCAACATATCCAACCGACAAACATCATACAACATCTACACAATCAGATCTGAAAATGAATAACTATAAATAAAAATTAATTAATTAATTAATTAATTAAAACAAGTGATATCTCACAGTCCTTTGTGATTTTAGCCAAAATTCCAACTGCTCAGAAATTCCCCGTTTCAGTCTAGAACTGTAGTTCAGGATCGTACGAGCCCAACGCTTCAGAAATTGTGTAATTCTGAGCTTATTTGACAAAGTTATGGGTAAAATACGATTAGGAATTAATCTAATCATTAAATTAAGTAAAAATAATTAAGTTAATCCATCTTCCTCCTTACAGTATTCTCGGCCGACACTTTATCCCTTTGTTCAAAACTAGGGTTGCCTTTATCTTCCAATTCAAGCCACCAGTGTTCGATCAGAGGATACTGCAGCGAAGAGGACGGAGAGGCACACGCGTGGGGCCCGAAGTGGTTGAACTCGGCTGGGTCTAGGGCGGTGCGACGTGGGTGGTAGGCGGCGGCTTTGGGTGCGTGGTTCGAGGAGATGGTGGCACCAGAGAAGATCTAACCGTATGAAAATGAAGAGAAGAATCTCTTCGAAGTGGTATAGGGTTTGTATTTTAATTCGTTGTGGATTGGAAGAAATTGAATGGGAAAGTTTAGGCCATGGATGGGGGGGCTGCGGCTGTAAGAGATGATGAATGGTGTTTGTATTTTAGGGTTTTACAATTTCTTTTATAATATTTAAATGTTATTTTTACAAAAAAAAAAAACAAATCTCTTAAGGTATTCAGAATTCAGTCCAACAAGAAGCTACCCTACCCAATAACCCCTATTCCGGATCCATCTAACCATGTCCCCCAGGCCCATGAGGTCATCTCAGCCCTCGTTTTCAAATTTAAAATTAATTCTTTTTATTATTAAATTCTGACATATTCAAAAATCCACCGGAGCCACATACGAACCCCAAAAATCCCAAAAAAATATTTTTAGCTATTTCTTGACGATACGAATCCAACAAAACTATTTTCGTCGAATTCTGAGACTGTTTGAAAAATGGCTATTTTCTAGTCGTTCAATTTTGACTGTATTTGACCAAACACAGTTTCCTTTGCCACGCTCACGTACTAAATCGGAAATTTCTAAAAATTGAAACCTAGCAATAATTTGACATTCCGGTCCGAACAAAAGTGGTTTCGTCGAAAACAGAGGTCGATTGAAAATTGACTATTTTCACTGGCTTTAATATTGTTTAAAAATAGAATTTTTAAATTTGGGCACATTTTCTAACCAATTCATTAAAAATAAAATTTTTAAATTGGTTCGGATTTTCCGGGTTGTTACAGTCTCCCCCACTTAAAAACTTTTCGTCCTCGAAAAGGGAAATAAAGGTAAAGTAGGAACAAAACGGAAAATGCAAGGTATTATAAATGTACCTCAACATAAACTTATTCGGAGATATCCACTATACACTTGGGATAGGCTTGCTTGAAGCTATCCTCGGTCTCCCAAGTGCAGTCTCTAGGATCCCTACTCCATTGGACCTTGACGAGGTTGATTTTCTTATTCCTCAAAGCTCTGAGTTCCTTGCCCACAATTTTTACTGGCTCTCTCTTTACGGCTAAGCTCGGAGTAATTTCCAAATCTCGTTGTGCTTCTTCCTCCACAACTAAATCTGGATCATGAACATGCTTCCTGAGTTGGGACACGTGAAATACATCGTGCACCCCAGGCAGCCAGTTGGGCAACTGCACTCGATAAGCTAGAGTCCCAATCCTTTCAAGAATAGGGAATGGACCAATGAACCTCCGTGCCAACTTTCCAGTCTTTCCAAAACAAATTACGCCTCTTAATGGAGAAACCTTCAAGTACACAAGATCACCAACAGAGAATTCTAGATCTCTTCTTCGAGTGTCTGCATAGCTCTTCTGTCGGCTTTGAGCAGCCAGCAAACGCTTCTTAATAAAATCAACTTTATCTGATGCTTCCCGAATCGTATCGGGGCCCAAGACAATTCTATTGCCTGGCTCCACCCAATATGCCAGAGATTTGCATGGCCTGCCATATAAAGCTTCGAATGGCGACAATTGCAGGCTTGCTTGATAGCTGTTATTATAAGAGAATTCCACTAAGTGCAGATGATCCTCACATGAACCGCCAAAGTCAAGGATGCATGCTCGCAACAAATCTTCTAAGATGCGGTATATCCTCTCAGTCTGGCCGTCTGTCTGAGGGTGATAAGCTGTACTCATATTCAACTCGGTTCCTAGCTCTTCTTGGAAAGCATCCCAGAACTTGCTAGTAAATATTGGATCGCGGTCACTGACAATGCTACTGGGAACTCCATGAAGTATGACAATCTCTCTTAAATAAACCTGTGCCAAACTTTGAGCCGTTCTATTGGATTTGACAGGGATGAAATGGGCAGCTTTCGTCAAGCGATCTACAATCACCCATATGTTATCATTCCCTCTCCTAGTCTGAGGCAAACCATCGATAAAGTCCATAGAAACTTCGTCCCACTTCCAATTAGGAACTCCTAATGGCTGCAATAGAACTGCTAACTTTTGTTGATCACTCTTGACCAGCTGACAGGTGGGGCACTTGGCAACATATATGGAGATGTCCCTCTTCATTGCTCTCCACCAAAACGTACGCTTAGGATCGTGGTACATCTTGCTTACTCCAGGATGAATACTGAGCTTGGATTTATGACATTCGTCCATAACTTCCCTTCTTAGTTCAGGAATGTTTGGGACACAAATCCGGCCTCGTAGCCTCAAAACTCCTTTGTCATCAAATTGGAAGCTCGTGGGTTCGCCTTCTCGAATTCTTTTGCTTATCTTTTGGATAAACTCATCATCTTTTTGAAAGACAGAGATCTTGTCGATCAAAGAAGGAGTAATAATGAGATGGGCAAGGATAAGATTGGTTCTGGCCATGTTCTTTCTGCTGAGAGCATCTGCCACTACATTTGCTTTTCCCGTAGTATATAGGATATCCAGCTCGTAGGGTGCAAGGAATTCAACCCAACGCTGTTGTCTCAGGTTTAAAACTCTTTGGGTAAATAGATGCTTCAAGGATTGGTGGTCCGTATACAGCTCGAACTTTTCCCCCAAGAGATAATGCCTCCATATCTTTAGAGCGAATACAATGGCCATTAGCTCAAGATCATGAGTGGCATAATTCTTTTCATGCGGTTTCAATTGCCTGCTAGCGTATGCTACCACCCTACCTTTTTGCATAAGCACCGCACCAATACCTTAAATAGACAGAAAGGTAACATGTTAAAATGAGATTTGACATCAAAAGGAAATGTTATCTCAGACATGTTTTATTCAGTAAAGAAAATGACATTCTTTGGAAGCGTCTGTCCAGACTTTTAGATCCTCATTGCCATCTATGATGGTCAAAACAGGAGCAGTGATCAATCTCTGTTTCAGCTCTTGGAATGCAGCCTCACATTCAGGTGTCTAAACGAACTTTGAATGCTTCTTAGTTGATTTCGTCAGTGGGAAAGATAATTTCGAAAAATCCTTAACGAACTTTCGATAATAACCAGCTAGTCCTAAGAAACTTCGGACTTCTGTGGGAGTGGTAGGCTGCTTCCAGTCTTGGATGGCCGAGATCTTTCCTGGATCTACTGAAATGCCTTCTTTTGATACCATGTGGATGAGGAATTTCACCTCTTCTTGCCAAAATATGCATTTGGAAAATTTAGCTTTCAGCACATTCCTCTGCAAAATCTCCAATACTTCTTTCAAATGTTTTTCGTGTTTAGCAATGGTTTTGGAAAAGATAAGGATATCATCAATGAACACAAGCACGAATTTATTTAGAACCCCACGAAATACTCTATTCATCAAATCTACAAAGTATGCTGGGGCATTGCATAGACCGAAAGGCATTACTAGCCATTCGTAAAATAGATCAGGCCCTCTGAAAGCAGTTAAGGGGATACTCTCTTCTGCAATGCGCAGTTAATGGAATCCTGTGGCTAGGTCCATTTTAGAGAATACCTATGCTCCATGCAGACGGTCTAATAGATCATCAATCCGAGGCAATAGATATTTGTTTTTCATTGTTTGCTTATTTAGATCGCGGTAGTCTACACACAAACGGAGTGTGCCATCTGACTTTGGGACAAACACCACCGCTGCACCCCATTCTGAGAAGTTTCACCCACCTCCGTTAGGGTCACTCTCAAAGGGAATGCCCTAATTTTGGTGGAGGTTTATAAGTACAAGTCACAGATATACAAGACAGATATAAGAACACATATTTGTAAACAGCGGAAGAACAACAAACTTTTATTTCATAAAGTCAAATACGTGTTACAATAACATCCTTTCTAAAAACATAACATAACACTTTCAAAATCTGTCTTGAGTACATTGTTTAAAGAAGCATAAATAAAACATAGATAAACTGCAAAAGCCCCATAGTGGATTGTCCAAAGCCATAGTTCAAAACAGGAAAGTCCAAGCAATACATTTCTCTTCTTCAAGCTGGATGTTGAGGTAGGTCAAGCTGCTGTGTTCCCTCCCTGTGGACCTGGGGGGGGGGGGAAACGGAAGAAAGAAGACGAAGAAAAGTAGAGTCAGACATAAAGCCTGAGTAAGTCTAGTACTATTTTGTCTATGAATAAAGAACTGGGTATGATAAGTATAAACAGGAAGTGGGCATGCACTATAAACTTGGTTAAGTTGTCTAGGGTCGAATATACTATCGTACCCCATGTTGATCTCTGAACCCATATAAACTAGTTTCCAACTGGCACCCCAAAATCAGGGTGATGTGATCCATTCTATGATGATCGGCTCCTACTCGCATAGTTACATGTGTCTTACGGCCCCCGATGTTGTAGTTACCTATGCTGGTCCCACCATGGGGTGTATCAAGTCCCATAGTAGCAACCCGACACAACCTTAGAGTGCACAGGTATGCTACTGGTGTCCAGTGCCTTATTTTTCTGCACCGGAGTGTGTGCACGCCCGCACTCCGTTAGAACCTACACTGCTACACCACCGCCGTCGCTTTGACCTCTTACAATCAGCCCAGTAATCGTGCCCCACCCTGCCTAGTTTCAGGGTATCCTGATACACCTTCTAGGGTTACTGCTGAAAAGGGTCCCCCGTTACTAGGTTTTCTATCTCTAGCCAACATGCTAAGTTGGTTAAGTGTTTCCTAACCTAACCCCCACCGGTCCGTTTTGTTTAGCATCTTCCATTTTGATTAAGTCTTTAGTTCACTTAATCCTATCAATCCTGACTCAGCCTTAATTGTCTTATTAAGGCCCTGACCTCTCACATTAGACAGGTATTGTTGTGGCTGCCTGTTGCCGGTTGGTTCCGGGCAGTCATACGCCACAACTCAGTCTAACCTCGGGTCCTTACTGGGCTCCATGTTTAACCTCCCACATTGGATAGGTATTGTTGTGACTACTGGACAGCCGGGCGGTTCCGAGCAGGTTTACATCACAACTCAATCCAACCTCGGGTTAAACACATCGTATGTTCTACATTTACATATTTTGTCATTCCTCTTTATTTCTTATATGTAAATATTTGCGGCCCATTATTAAGTTAATGGTGTAAAGGTTACACCAATCATGGGCCCAACCCATACTTGAACTTGGGCCCTTCTATTTTATATTTTCATTCATTAGTAATTTTGACCCAACGTTATTTTCCCCCGTTTAACACGTCCGTTTATATATATTTTGGGCTTAGCCTTTTAAAGCCCAAATTAGCCAGGCGAAAAGGGGAGGCTTAAAGCGTAATTACATACACAAAGAGGGGAATGTGAGCGCATGAACTTGCAATACGACGTTGGAAATACAAAATAGAAACTGGTGTACTTGCATAGTGGTAACATAGGTGACATGAATCAAAGCATGTGAACTTGTAATTGAGATATCATTATTGTCACATGAACCTATATTTTTATTTACGCATAATGTCAAACATAAGCATGGCATAAATATTTCTAGCATAAGCATGGCATAATGTCAAACATAAGCATGGCATAATATCAAACATAAGCATGGCATAAGTATAGTTAAATTTGTTCACATAACCATGGCATAAATATTTCTAACATGAAATCATGATTCTTACTTTAGCCATGTAAACTTACAAAAAGGGACCTTTTGAACCTAACCTAGCCATGTACCACATATGTCATCATATAATTCTTGTAAACAAGATAGACCTAATCATGGTTGCCAAATATCAATCATAGCCTAGCCATATTCATAAGTTTGCAAATAGGTTTTCTAGTACAAAAGCATGGCTAAATACATAATGCCAAATTCTCAACATAATTTCATATGGATAATAACCAAACTTGTTCCAATTACTTACAAAATGATTTATGCACAAAAATATACGTCATGGTGGCATAGAAGCAAACCCCAAACTTGCATGAATTTAAATCAACTACATACATGTAGCTTCAACATGGATTACATAATTTGCGAAATATTCCAAACGTATACTTGCATAGAACTACCGCATGTAGTTCTTTATAATTGAATAACATAATCCAAACGTATATAAATTGATAAGAACGCACAAATATGAATTACTTTATTGCCACAATTCAAGCATACAAACCAACACAATTATTTGTTCATACCAAAGTAATACTCTACTTACAATGGTGTGATGAATTCTCTAGTTTAGGGATTGAAGACGCAAATTCCTTTGTTGAATTGATTTGTTTAGGTTGCTTTAAGCTTTAGAATCTTCCTCCTAATCCTCTCTCCAATTTGGTGGCTACTCCTAGTCGTTCCTCAGCAACATGGCGGCTATGTTCTTATTTTTGAATGAATAGATTAGGGTTTAGTCTAGGGTTGTTTATATAGAGGTTATGAACTGATTAGGACCATTGATGTTGCTTGGATTGATCGTAGCCATTCATTCGCAAGAGAGACCAATTAGAGCCTGCCACCTAGCCCTAATGACAAAGCAGACCACAGAAAATCGGCCAAACACAGACCTGGCCAGCCAGGTTGGCTGGGCTCGACCAGGTCGATACCCCTGTTGACAGGGCTGTCGACAGCCCTGTCAACATGGGTAGCCCAGGTCGACAGCCCAGTCGACTTGGGTGGCCTAGGCGGGTGTTTATCCGCCCTGGCCCATTGGGCCCGATTTTTAATTATTTTATTCTGTTTGAATTTTAAATTTAATTCTCAAACTTCCGAAGGCCATATCTTCTTCATACGGACTCCGTTTTTCGAAAACTCGGACTCTATTTCGCGTATTTTTCCGAGACGAACGCAATGGCGTATCCCGTTTCCCTTAGTTCTTTGATTTCCAATTAATTATACTTTAATTTGTTAATTTCACAGTTATAGAATTTTCGGGGTGTTACATTCTCCCCCACTTAAAAGGATTTCGTCCCCGAAATCTTCAAGTTAGGAGGAATGTATATCCAAACATCCAATCATCCATCTACTCATCCATCAAACACGAGCATCCATTGTCCTTAAAAGACTTCTAATGCTTCATGATCATATGCGAAGTGTGTGTGTACATGTACTTATCTAATGCAAAATCAGACGGTCTACTGATTCAGTTGACCTCCTTAATGCGAATTATGTAAGTGTCATGCATCCATTATGTATGCAAATTTTCCTATTCTTGATTCTTCATGGGTGCACAATCATTCAATACAGATGCAACATCCATATGACAACACATTAAAGTTCAACCATATACGAATGCAAACATATATGCATATGCAATATGAAGTGACTGAGCCGATCTAAACCCTAGATTGTGTGTGTATATGCAACCACGAGCAACCACTAGCAATCACTTGCAACCACTTGCAACCATCATCCATAACATGTTTCAACTACATGTTTTCATCCAAAGGGTTTCTACCTAAAAGATACGGTCGAGGAAATATACCTAAAAAGATATATAAAAGCGCAACTTAAGGAAAAAGAAAGATCAAGGATGTACCCTCGAACAGAAAAGGGTAGGCAGTACGTATTCTAGCTTCAGTTTCCCAAGTCGCGTCTCCCTCGGCGTCGCTCCACTGAACTTTGACGAGCTTGACTTCGCGGTTGCGTAGCTTCTTCACTTCTGTTCCTAAGATGCGGGTTGGAACTTTTCTTATGGTTGCTTCGCATTCCACTTCGGCCTCTTCGAGGATATTTGGCTCTACCACTTCAGCTGACTCATGTAGACATTTTCGGAGATGTGAAACGTGAAAAACGTTGTGGACTCCAGCCAACTTCTCGGGTAGCTCTAATCTATAGGCCATTTTCCCAATTTTCTCGATAATAGGGAATGGCCCTACGAACCTTGGTGCCAGTTTTCCTGTGGTTCCAAAACGAACAACGTTCCTTAGCGGTGATACCTTGAGAAAAACTCTGTCTCCAACTTCAAATTCAAGGTCGGTTCTCCTTTTGTCGGCGTAGGACTTTTGTCTGTCTTGGGCCGTCTTCATCCTTCTTCGTATTAAGTCTACTTTCTCTGAGGTCTCTCGGATCATATCTGGTCCATGTATGAGCTTATCCGTGGACTCCCACCAACAAGTGGGCGATCGGCACGGTCTTCCATATAAAGCTTCGAAGGGCGCCATTCCGATGGTTGCTTGATAGCTGTTGTTGTAGGCAAATTCCACCAAAGGAAGGTGGTCTTCCCATGTCCCTCCGAAGTCAAGGACGCATAGCCTTAAAAGGTCTTCCAAAACTCTGTTCACTCTCTCTGTTTGGCCGTCGGTTTGGGGATGATAGGCTGTGCTCAAGCATAACTGCGTTCCTACTGCTTCTTGCAGATTCCGCCAAAACTCACTGGTGAAGATGGGGTCTCGGTCACTAACAATGCTATATGGTATTCCATGGAGTCGAACGATTTCCTTAAGGTACAGTGATGCTAGGGATGAGGCAGTTCTTTTACTTTTGACAGGTAAAAAGTGGGCGCTTTTAGTAAGCCTATCCACTATTACCCAAATGCTAGTGTTGCCTCTCCTAGACCTAGGCAGCCCATCGATGAAGTCCATTGAGATGCTATCCCACTTCCACTGCGGGACCTCCAGAGGATGTAGTAGTCCGCCAGGCTTTTTCTGTTCCGCTTTAACCTGTTGGCACACCATACACTTAGAAACGAATTCTGCCACGTCCTTTTTCATGCCGTTCCAGAAGAAAGTCCTTTTTATATCTTTGTACATTTTATCTCCGCCTGGGTGTATCGTCATCTTGGAATGATGCGCTTCCTCGAGAACCTTCTTTACTAAATCTTTTGTCTGTGGGACGCATAGTCTTCCGTCTCGCCTTAGCAAACCCTTATCGTCGATGGAGTATCTGTTGAGGTGACTTGAAGTCTCACCCCTAATTAGCCTATCAATTATTTCCACAAGCTGAGGGTCTTCGCGTTGCGCTGTCCCTACTGAATCCACTAAAGTTGGGCGCACTTCGAGAGATGCTAGTAAGCCTGGTATGAAATCGGAGGAAGGCCTAAAGTCGAAGCTGGCTATAAACTCTAGGCTTTGTCTTTCAACAAACAACGGGCTTAGGGTCAATTTCTTTCGGCTCAACGCGTCTGCCACTACGTTGCCTTTGCCCGGAGTATAGGAGATTTCGAAATCGTACGAGGCAAGAAACTCCATCCATCTTTGTTGCCTCAAGTTAAGATCCTTCTACGAGAAAAGATATTTCAACGATTTATGGTCAGTGTAAAGTTCGAACTTCTCACCTAGGAGATAATGTCGCCAAGACTTGAGTGCAAAGACGATGGCGGCTAACTCAAGATCGTGGGTTGGGTAGTTCTTTTCGTGCACCTTCAATTGCCTCCCGCCATAAGCTACTACCCTTCCTTCTTGCATTAAGACGGCGCCTAGCCCTGTCCCACATGCATCCGTATAAACAGTGAACATCTTGCTCCCATCTGGCAGCGTCAAAACTGGGGCTGTTGTGAGAGCCCTTTTAGTCGTTGGAAAGCAAACTCGCAATCCAAGTTCCAATTAAACACTAGATTCTTCTTAGCCAATTTCGTGAGCGGCGCTGAGATTTTCGCAAAATTCCTTATAAACTTTCGATAGAAACCCGCTAGTCCTAGAAAGCTTCGGACCTCAGTCGCATTCCTTGGTGTCTTCCAATCCTGTACTGCCACTACCTTAGCAGGGTCCACTGCTAACCCTTGTTTGGATACTATGTGCCCAAGGAACCTCACCTCTTCTCTCCAAAAGTGGAATTTGGAGAACTTGGCTTTTAGTTGATGGACTCGCAAAGTTTCCATGATTGCCCTTAAGTGTTGAGTATGTTCATCTTCACTCTTTGAGAAGATAAGGATATCGTCTACGAAGACTACTACGAATTTGTTGAGGAAATCTCTAAATACCCTACTCATCAGGTCCACGAAGTAAGCAGGTGCATTTGTCAAGCCGAAAGGCATGACAAGCCATTCAAAGAAACCGTCTGGGGTTCTGAACGCCGTTTTATCGATGCTATCTTCAGCCACCCTTAGCTGATGAAAACCGGTTGCTAAATCGAGCTGGGAGAAAACAGACGCTCCTACAAGCTGGTCAAATAAATCGTCAATTCTAGGGAGAGGGTGCCTGTTCTTTTTCGTTAGCTTGTTGAGCTCCCTATAGTCAACACATAGACGGAGTGAACCATCCGCCTTTGTAGCGAACACCACTGGAGCGCCCCATTCTGAAATGCTTCTCCTAATGAACCCCTTTTCTAGAAGCTCTTTAATCTGTTTACTGAGCTCTTTCCTTTCTCGTGGAGCCATATGTCTAACGGGCAACGCAACGGGCTTTGCATTATCTACAAGATATATGCGGAAGTCTATTTCCCGCTTCGGAGGCAAGCCCTTCACCTCTTCAAAGACATCCGGATATTCCCGGACCACTCTAACTGATTGCAAATTTTCAACAGAGGCATCTAGCGATTCAAGATAACTAAGCATAACCACATACGAGGGATTACAAGAAATTTCCAAAGTATTACCGAGCTGGGTTAGGAGCCTAACAACCCTTTTCTCACAATCAAGGATGGCCCCATTACTGGATAGCCAATCCATGCCCAAAATCAATCCATACCCCGAAAAGCCTAAAACAAAGGCACTACATTGAAATTCTACACTTAGAATAGAGATTTTCAATCCCAAACAGATCATAGACAAATGAGCTGGGCCCCCAATTGGGTTTGAAACAATTAAGGGGTCCTCTACCATACTAGTTTTTAGGTGCAGAGATTCTACTAAAGCAGACGAGATAAAGGAGTGTGATGCGCCAGAATCAAATAAAGTACGAACGGGGTGATCATAAAGATAAACTACACTTTCTACAGAAGTATTTATACCTCGCTGTTGCAGAGGTGGAGCTTCCAGCACATGAACCTGTGCCCCTGGGGTGGATCCAGCCCTCTGCCCCTGTCCTCGTTTCTTTGGGCAGTCCTTAGCCCTATGGCCTGTCTCACCGCAAGAAAAGCACCCACCATTCTCCTTGGCCTTCTTTTTCCGGCAGTCCTTTACTAAGTGCCCCACTTTGCCACAGAAATTACACTTCCTCTTCTCTTTGTTGCCTTTCCCGCCCTTCTTAAAGTCTGTCTTCTTAGGCTGCAAACCCTCTTTCTTCTTGCCCTTATCCTCTTCATTCAGCAATGCCATTTGCACCAATCTTTCATACGTGGCTCCCATGGGTATATGGGTCATGGCCAAACTATGTAATGGCTCATTCAACCCTTTGACGAAACGGAGAGCCTTCTTGTGCGGGGTATTGACTAGGTCAAGCCCAAACCTAGCCAGCTCATCGAACTGATTCACATACTCTCTGACTGTCTTGTCCCCTTGCTTAAGAAATAAGAATTTTTCCAACTGCAAACTTCTTTCCGCATCTGAGAGAAATTTAGTCTCAAACCTTGCCCTAAAGTCCTCCCATGTCTCCACTAGTCTTTCAGCATTAGTGACTTCCCACCAGTAGGAAGCCTCGCCCTTCAATAGCCACACTGCCAACTGTACTTTTTGTCTATCTTCTACCTCAAAGATGATGAATAGGTCCTCCGTTTCTTTCAGCCAATTTCTAGCTGCCACGAAGGACTCAGTTCCATGGAAATCCCTTCCTCCCATAGCTTTAAAATCTTTACATATCCTAGCAAACGTGTTTCCCCGTGGAGGAGGTGGAGGAAAAGGTGCCGCTGCAGCTGGATGATTTCCGGCAGCTGGGGGAGGAGGAACGGTAGGACCTGGCTGAGTGGCCCTTGCTTCTAAGAACCGTCTAAACCAACCAGGTATTGGCACCCCTTCCGGCAAGTTAAGTTCTTGGGACATGTTGAAACAAAAAGGATAGATTCAAAACGAAGGATAAGAGATAGTTCCTATGGCTTTGGGGGGTGGACTTTGCCTTTTTAAAATAAAATAATATTTTTCTTTTAAAAATGCTTCTTTAAATTTCCTTTTTGAAAATAATTTTTCAAAACTTTTTATCTTATCTAGTAAACCTATGCTCTGATACCAAGTGAAACACCCCACCTCCGTTAGGGTCACTCTCAAAGGGAATGCCCTAATTTTGGTGGAGGTTTATAAGTACAAGTCACAGATATACAAGACAGATTTAAGAACACATATTTGTAAACAGCGGAAGAACAACAAACTTTTATTTCATAAAGTCAAATACGTGTTACAATAACATCATTTCTAAAAACATAACATAACACTTTCATAATCTGTCTTGAGTACATTGTTTAAAGAAGCATAAATAAAACATAGATAAACTGCAAAAGCCCCATAGTGGATTGTCCAAAGCCATAGTTCAAAACAGGAAAGTCCAAGCAATACATTTCTCTTCTTCAAGCTGGATGTTGAGGTAGGTCAAGCTGCTGTGTTCCCTCCCTGTGGACCTGGGGGGGGGGGGGGGGAAACGGAAGAAAGAAGACGAAGAAAAGTAGAGTCAGACATAAAGCCTGAGTAAGTCTAGTACTATTTTGTCTATGAATAAAGAACTGGGTATGATAAGTATAAACAGGAAGTGGGCATGCACTATAAACTTGGTTAAGTTGTCTAGGGTCGAATATACTATCGTACCCCATGTTGATCTCTGAACCCATATAAACTAGTTTCCAACTGGCACCCCAAAATCAGGGTGATGTGATCCATTCTACTATGATCGGCTCCTACTCGCATAGTTACATGTGTCTTACGGCCCCCGATGTTGTAGTTACCTATGCTGGTCCCACCATGGGGTGTATCAAGTCCCATAGTAGCAACCCGACATAACCTTAGAGTGCACAGGTATGCTACTGGTGTCCAGTGCCTTATTTTTCTGCGCTGGAGTGTGTGCACGCCCGCACTCCGTTAGAACCTACACTGCTACACCACCGCCGTCGCTTTGACCTCTTACAATCAGCCCAGTAATCGTGCCCCACCCTGCCTAGTTTCAGGGTATCCTGATACACCTTCTAGGGTTACTGCTGAAAAGGGTCCCCCGTTACTAGGTTTTCTATCTCTAGCCAACATGCTAAGTTGGTTAAGTGTTTCCTAACCTAACCCCCACCGGTCCGTTTTGTTTAGCATGTTCCATTTTGATTAAGTCTTTAGTTCACTTAATCCTATCAATCCTGACTCAGCCTTAATTGTCTTATTAAGGCCCTGACCTCTCACATTAGACAGGTATTGTTGTGGCTGCCTGTTGCCGGTTGGTTCCGGGCAGTCTTACGCCACAACTCAGTCTAACCTCGGGTCCTTGATGGGATCCATGTTTAACCTCCCACATTGGATAGGTATTGTTGTGACTACTGGACAGCCGGGCGGTTCCGGGCAGGTTTACATCACAACTCAATCCAACCTCGGGTTAAACACATCGTATGTTCTACATTTACATATTTTGTCATTCCTCTTTATTTCTTATATGTAAATATTTGCGGCCCATTATTAAGTTAATGGTGTAAAGGTTACACCAATCATGGGCCCAACCCATACTTGAACTTGGGCCCTTCTATTTTATATTTTCATTCATTAGTAATTTTGACCCAACGTTATTTTCCCCCGTTTAACACGTTCGTTTATATATATTTTGGGCTTAGCCTTTTAAAGCCCAAATTAGCCAGGCGAAAAGGGGAGGCTTAAAGCGTAATTACATACACAAAGAGGGGAATGTGAGCGCATGAACTTGCAATACGACGTTGGAAATACAAAATAGAAACTGGTGTACTTGCATAGTGGTAACATAGGTGACATGAATCAAAGCATGTGAACTTGTAACTGAGATATCATTATTGTCACATGAACCTATATTTTTATTTACGCATAATGACAAACATAAGCATGGCATAAATATTTCTAGCATAAGCATGGCATAATGTCAAACATAAACATGGCATAATATCAAACATAAGCATGGCATAAGTATAGTTAAATTTGTTCACATAACCATGGCATAAATATTTCTAACATGAAATCATGATTCTTACTTTAGCCATGTAAACTTACAAAAAGGGACCTTTTGAACCTAACCTAGCCATGTACCACATATGTCATCATATAATTCTTGTAAACAAGATAGACCTAATCATGGTTGCCAAATATCAATCATAGCCTAGCCATATTCATAAGTTTGCAAATAGGTTTTCTAGTACAAAAGCATGGCTTAATACATAATGCCAAATTCTCAACATAATTTCATATGGATAATAACCAAACTTGTTCCAATTACTTACAAAATGATTTATGCACAAAAATATACATCATGGTGGCATAGAAGCAAACCCCAAACTTGCATGAATTTAAATCAACTACATACATGTAGCTTCAACATGGATTACATAATTTGCGAAATATTCCAAACGTATACTTGCATAGAACTACCGCATGTAGTTCTTTATAATTGAATAACATAATCCAAACGTATATAAATTGATAAGAACGCACAAATATGAATTACTTTATTGCCACAATTCAAGCATACAAACCAACACAATTATTTGTTCATACCAAAGTAATACTCTACTTACAATGGTGTGATGAATTCTCTAGTTTAGGGATTGAAGAAGCAAATTCCTTTGTTGAATTGATTTGTTTAGGTTGCTTTAAGCTTTAGAATCTTCCTCCTAATCCTCTCTCCAATTTGGTGGCTACTCCTAGTCGTTCCTCAGCAACATGGCGGCTATGTTCTTATTTTTGAATGAATAGATTAGGGTTTAGTCTAGGGTTGTTTATATAGAGGTTATGAACTGATTAGGACCATTGATGTTGCTTGGATTGATCGTAGCCATTCATTCGCAAGAGAGACCAATTAGAGCCTGCCACCTAGCCCTAATGACAAAGCAGACCACAGAAAATCGGCCAAACACAGACCTGGCCAGCCAGGTTGGCTGGGCTCGACCAGGTCGATACCCTTGTCGACAGGGCTGTCGACAGCCCTGTCGACATGGGTAGCCCAGGTCGACAGCCCAGTCGACCTGGGTGGCCTAGGCGGGTGTTTATCCGCCCTGGCCCATTGGGCCCGATTTTTAATTATTTTATTCTGTTTGAATTTTAAATTTAATTCTCAAACTTCCGAAGGCCATATCTTCTTCATACGGACTCCGTTTTTCGAAAACTCGGACTCTATTTCGCGTATTTTTCCGAGACGAACGCAATGGCGTATCCCGTTTCCCTTAGTTCTTTGATTTCCAATTAATTATACTTTAATTTGTTAATTTCACAGTTATAGAATTTTCGGGGTGTTACACTAGGTCTAATTAGACCCTTGACCAAGAGCTGCTTAGTTTGATTGCTCAGCTCTTCTCTTTCCTTTGGCGACATTCGCCTAATAGGATGCACCACAGGCCTTGCATTAGGAACCAAGTCAATTCTGAAATCGATTTCTCTGCGGGGAGGTAAGCTGTTTACTTCTTCAAATACATCAGCATAGTCTTTGACGATGGGAATAGTTTCAATAGAAGGAGGGGTGACTTCTAAAGAAGACAAGAATTCTTTTCTATCTGTGGCTGATCCGTGACACGGTATAGTCATTATATTCCCAAATTTCGTTTTAATTTTAACTACCCTTTCAGCACACAGCAACTCAGCCCCATATTCGTTAGCCAATCCAGCCCAAGTATGACATCGTATCCAAAAAAGTTCATGATGATTAAATTGAAAGGAAATAGGACGTGAGAGTAAGAAACGTGCACTCTACAGTACTGATCAAGAATAAGTGAACCTCCTATCGGGCTATGGGCTTTAATTGGTTCTTTAAGTTTTCTTGGTTTCAGTTTAAGCTTTTTAATAGTATCACTTGATATGAAACTTCTAGATGCACCAGTATCAAACAAGACAGTAATGGGAATATCCTTAATGTTAAGAGTACCGCCTAAAACATCAGGCTTACCTGCTCCTTCAGAAGAAGCCGGTGCACCCGTATCTTCGTAGATGTGAGCTACTTCAGATTTCTTGAGCAGAGGGCAATTCTTGATAAGGTGTCCAGGCTTGTGGCAGTTGTAGCACTCTTTTGGACCACGGGGATTCTGTCCACTACTTTGGCTTGGCCCAGAATCGTTCCTTTTTGGCTTCTTCGGGGCCCTGCACTCGTAGTCGTAATGTCCCATCTTCTGGCAGTTGAAGCATCTGACATAAGACTTGTCTCTCTTCCTGTTTCCCTGAGGTTTTGTGGTTGAAGAACTGCCTTCCCCTGGTTTCTTGTCTGCCTCCTTCTTATTAGCTTGATTCCTGGCCTTTTCTAGCTGAGCACCCTTCTGATCAATTTCTTCGTATCTGCATGCCATCTCTATCACCTTGGCAAATGTGCTCTCAATATGGGTTGTCACTCTATTATGGTATCGCCTTGCAAGCCCATTTATGAACCTCTTATTTTTCTTTAAGGCGTCTTGCACTAGCTCAGGGGCATACCTAGAAAGCTCCTCAAACTTCTTCACGTACTCTGCAATGGTTATGGTGCCTTGCTGCAGGTTAGCAAATTCATCGTGTAGACGTTCTACTTCATGAGGCAGGATAAACTTTTCATTAAAAAGCTCTTTAAATCTTGTCCAAGTTATCTCTGCAACGTCTCTCCCTATCATGGCTGTTTCCCACCAAGTTTGAGCATGTCCTTGCATGAACCATACTGCCATAAAACGCTTCCTGTGATCCTCAAGCTCCAAACCTCCTAAGATCTTTTCCATCGTCTTAAGCCATTCTTGCGCTTTACCACCGTCTCTCTACTAGTGAAATGTACTCCTCCAAGATTCTTAATTTTCTTCGCCACTTTATCAAGGTCAAAAGCAACTAGGGGTGGTGGTGGCTCCTCGACCTCAGAATTGGGTTGGTCTTGCTCAGTTGGGGGTGTATCTCTCCCTCTACCCCTACCAGCTACTCCGCCACGACCTCTTCCTCTTGTCCTAGCTCTTGTACTCATCTTTCAATCAGTCTGTACCACCAAGGAAAGAGTTAGACCAAAGGAAATGATAAATTCAAAGAGAAGGTTAAAAGTAGAGACATGTCCAGGTGATAATGAAGTAATGACTGATAAATATGTGTTATTCTGTTGAAGTTCATTCTAGGATATTGTTAATCCTACCTCTACTGAACCTCTCGTCTTAGAACACTACTGATTCTATCTAAACGAATTGTTCTAAAAATGTTATAATCCAAAGCTAAGGTTAACCAAAGCTCTGATACCAAATGTGACGACCCCAAACTCCCGTGTAACGAAAGTAAGGAAAATCGTATGGAATATAACATAACTAGAACAATAACAGATCTCAGAGTGTAGCAGAACATATAAATCGTTGCAGCGGAAAGAAATGTCATCACAAACATCATCACTGAAACATCAGAGTATGCAGCACATAATTACACTTAACAAAATAGATGTCCCAAAGAAAAGAAATAAAGTCTCAATCTCTCAAATTACATCAATACTAAGTACTGCCTCAAAGTCTTAAGCAGAAAATAAAAGATAAAAAGAAAGTTTCTTCAGCATCTCCATCAGCAAGCTTCCATCCAGCGAATATCCAAGCCTAACCTGTCACTTGGTTGCCCGTGTAGAAAGAGGGCACCCAAGTTTGCAAAAGGTGAAACAAACTACGAGTCAGTCATGGGACTGGTATGAGATATCTTAGTAAACTAACGGGTTTGACAATCACGAGGACCATGCCGCTATCGCGGAACGGGTTTACTCCATGGGATTATCAGTGCAATAAATAAAGTAAAACGTTCAATAACGCAATGCTTTTTAGAAAAATGAAACCATTATAAGACCCAAGTCCCATCACACAATGCAACGCAAACCGGAGGATAGGGTTTTACCTTATAATGGTCAAAAGATGATAAATACGCAAAATACGATATTATTATTAGTGTGTATATGTTTAAAAAAATATTTCAATTATAATATTAATCCTAGATGGCAAAGCTACCATCTACTATATCGCCATACTAGTTATGCAATCAAAACCGCATGGGACGTATTGGAAATTGGGTTTCCATCATGAGTCAAGGCTAGGGAGGAGCTCCTGACCGATTCGAGACACTCTAGCAATGTCTCAGGATTTGGACGCTGGCGAACCCTTGGATACAGCAGGGCCAGTCCACAAATACTTTAGTGGATTAGTTATGCATGAACACACGTTCCCCGATCCTATTGGACCTACAAATCGGACGAGGGCGACCGATAAGAATAAACCGAGGCCTCGCAAAAATTCCAACAACCACATAAGCCATGTCAGCCAGTTTAAGCACTGACACCACTTCTAGCTAGAAAGAAACATGTGCACTCCCTGCGTTCACTTCTCCCATTTTAGACTTTACCGGTGTGTGAGGCTCGCGAAGTCACGATATACACAAAGCTATGCCTAAATAGGCTATGCTTTGATCATCAACCACAAGGCCTGCTTTTCAACAAAGCCTTGATCATATGCATCTTAGCATGTCCCGTTGACAATCCATGCCATGAAATTAACAACTATCGGTACACAACCTCTTAGGGTGTTGAGCGAAATAATAAATTCTCTTGCCACCAATGGTTGTATATTAAACAGAAATCAGTTTACATGGTACGAAGTTCAACGTCAGACATGCATCCATTTACAAGTCCGTTCTGGGTCTGAACGGAACCGGAGACACCTGAGAGGCTCTCGTATATCCGGACAGTCATCACATACGTCCGGACGACTACCGCCGAAATCCCTTTAGGGTAGCTACTCCTATCGAGGACCTCAGCAGGAATACATCCGTTCGATGCGAAGACCGCCGGTCTTCAACACCGTCTTCGTCTCTTCATCGACGTATAATTATTTGAAATAAGTAGAACTCGGACTTTTCAAATAATTATCGAATAATAAATCATTTCATATCGTTAACATTAATTTATAATGATTTATCGCTATTTTTATTTATTTAAAAATAGCTCAATAAAATCAAACGACGCTTCGGGTTAAGTGTGGCTTTAGCGCTGTTTTTCTCAACATTTGATTTACATATATCTTGAAATCTAACCGTTGGATTTTGACAAAATTTGTCTTATTGGAAAGATCTTCCCAAAGCGGTCCCAACGGTTCTGGTTTTGGGAAAATCCGACGGTTGAATCTTTCGGTACAATCGTTTAAAGTCACGATTGCCGAAACGCGAACTGCCGTGCGCTATTCGTTTAATTTCTATTTCTATTTATATATATAGTTCCTTAAGCGATTACATTCACGTGAATATCACACCAAATAAAGGTGTGAATTATATACAAATCATATATTCATGTTTATTACGTTAGCTAAAACGTGTTTTTATTTTATACACCAATTTGATAGTATATTGACTATAAATTGTATTGTTCGTTCATTCATGATTTTTAATGTCAATTCATGTTTCAACTTCCGTACCTATACCAAGTGTAAATTTCTTTTAAAATAAACAAATTGCATATTTTACTCATTTTATTTTAAGGAGTGAAATTGTTGATTTCCATCCAATGAACAAAAATGAAAATTTTTGTTCAATCCTTTTTATGAACAAAATGTGAATTCCTTCCTATGCTTCTAACCTTACATTAAAATTGTATTTAATACAAAACATATTTCTAAATGAAATATGATTCTTATTCTCTTCCTTTTTAAAATTACATTAAAAATGCAACCTTTAATTCTCATATTTTATTTGCATTCGGGACTGCAAATAAAAAATGTATATTATCCTATTCATGATTTATTTGCGTTGAGGAACGCAAATAAAAATGTATCTTTAAATTTGTAATTTTATTTACAACAAGGAATGTAAATAAAGAACAACTCTTTATTTCATGTTTATTTACATTAAGGGATGTAAATAAATAAAAGAAAAATGTAATCTTTCGTTTAATATTTTGTTCACATCTAGATTCCTTCTACTAATTTGTTTGCATCTAAGATTGCAAACAAAAATGTATCTTTTTATTTATAATTTGTTTGCATCTAAAATTGCAAACAAAAATGTTTCTTTCTATTTATAATTTGTTTGCATCTATAATTGCAAACAAAAATGTATCTTTTTATTTATAATTTATTTGCATCTAAAATTGAAAACAAAAATGTACCTTTTTATTTATAATTTGTTTGCATCTAAAATTGCAAACAAAAATGTATCTTTTTATTTATAATTTGTTTGCATCTAAAATTGCAAACAAAAATGTATCTTTTTATTTATAATTTGTTTTATTTACATGGAAAAAATACAAATAAAAATATATTTTCTATTCTCTATGTTTTGTTTGTATAGTAGAAGGCAAATGAAAATGTGAATTTTTAATTTACATGCATTGTTTGCATTGTAGAATGCAAACATAAAATAAAATCTCTTTTCTCTTCTTCTTTTTGTAACATTTGCATTTTGGAATGCAAACATAAAATGAAATTTTATATTTTTATTTTCTATCTCGTTACATTAAGAAATGCAAAAGATGATATTTTATCTTTCTACAGCTTGTTCGCATTAAAATGCAACAAAAATGATATTTCATTTTCTACATCTTGTTTGCATTAGGAAATGCAACAAAAATGATATTTCATTTCCTACATTTTGTTTGCATTAGGGAATGCAACAAAAATGATATTTTATTTTTCTACATTTTGTTTGCATTTGGGAACGCAACAAAAATGATATTTTATTTTTCTACATTTTTTACATTGAAAAGGGTAAATAAAAATGTACTACTTTTAAAACATATTTTATTTGCATTGGAGAACACAAATAAAAAAAATATATTTTTATTGTCAATATTTTAATTGTATTTGAGAACACACTAAAAAGTCATTCAATTTTTCTATGAAATATTTGTGTTTATGGACACAAATAAAATGCAATTAAATGTTCTATGTAATATTTGTGTTTATGGACACAAATAAAATACAATTAAATGTTCTATGTAATATTTGTGTTTAGGGACACAAATAAAATGCAATTAAATGTTCTATGTAATATTTGTGTTTATGGACACAAATAAAAATGCAATTAAATGTTCTATGAAATATTATTCAATATAAGATGTATATATTTGTGTTGAAACACAAATAAAAAGAATGACTTATTTTTCTATGTATATATTTGTGTTGAAACACAAAAAAAAAAAAAAAAAAAATCTATGTATAGTTCAAACAAATCAATTCAAATAGAAAGGCAATTTTATTTTCTCTATTTTGAATTGATTAACTAGATCAATTCAAATAAAAAGTAATATTTATTTTCTGTAGGTTGAATTGATAAATTTGATCAATCCCTTGAAGAAGTACATTGTATGATTGAATCGATGATCTAAATCAATTCAATAATAATATTATTATTAATATTAATATTTTTCCCACATGTAGATCTATGATTATTCAATATATGAATAAATATTGAATTGATTATCTAACTCAATTCAATTAAATAGAATAAGCGATAAAAAAAATTTGAATAATACATGACAACCAATATAATAATCCAACATATCCAACCGACAAACATCATACAACATCTACACAATCAGATCTGAAAATGAATAACTATAAATAAAAATTAATTAATTAATTAATTAAAACAAGAGATATCTCACAGTCATTTGTGATTTTAGCCAAAATTCCAACTGCTCAGAAATTCCCCGTTTCAGTCTAGAACTGTAGTTCAGGATCGTACGAGCCCAACGCTTCAGAAATTGTGTAATTCTGAGTTTATTTGACAAAGTTATGGGTGAAATACGATTATGAATTAATTTAATCATTAAATTAAGTAAAAATAATTAAGTTATTCCATCTTCCTGCTTACAGTATTCTCGGCCGACACTTTATCCCTTTGTTCAAAACTAGGGTTGCCTTTATCTTCTAATTCAAGCCACCAGTGTTCGATCAGAGGATGCTGCAGCGAAGAGGACGGAGAGGCACACGCGTAGGACCCGAAGTGGTTGAACTCGGCTGGGTCTAGGGGGTGCGACGTGGGTGGTAGGCGGCAGCTTTGGGTGCGTGGTTCGAGGAGATGGTGGCACCAGAGAAGATCTAACCGTATGAAAATTAAGAGAAGAAGAATCTCTTCGAAGTGGTATAGGGTTTGGATTTTAATTCGTTGTGGATTGGAAGAAATTGAATGGGAAAGTTTCGGCCATGGAGGGGGGGGGGGGGCGGCGGCTGTAAGAGATGATGAATAGTGTTTGTATTTTAGGGTTTTACAATCTCTTTTATAATATTTAAATGTTATTTTTACAAAAAAAAAAAAAACAAATCTCTTAAGGTATTCAGAATTCAGTCCAACAAGAAGCTACCCTACCCAATAACCCCTATTCCGGATCCATCTAAGCATGTCCCGCAGGCCCATGAGGTTATCTCAGCCCTCGTTTTTCAAATTTAAAATTAATTCTTTTTATTATTAAATTCTGACATATTCAAAAATCCACTGGAGCCACATATAAACCCCGAAAAATCCAAAAAAAATATATTTTTGGCTATGTCTTGACGATACGAATCCAACAAAACTATTTTCGTCAAATTCTGAGACTGTTTGAAAAATGGCTATTTTCTAGTCGTTCAATTTTGACTGTATTTGACCAAACACAGTTTCCTTTGCCACGCTCACATACTAAATCGGAAAATTCTAAAAATTGAAACCTAGCAATAATTTGACATTCCAGTCCCAACAAAATTGGTTTCGTCGAAAACAGAGGTCGTTTGAAAATTGACTATTTTCACTGGCTTTAATATTATTTAAAAATAGAATTTTTAAATTTGGGCACATTTTCTAACCCATTCATTAAAAATAAAAATTTTAAATTGGTTCGGATTTTCCGGGTTGTTACAGTGGCCGTCAGAGCCATACACATGACTTCGAATGGTCGCATACCAAAGGAGACTTGATAATGTGCAGTATATTAGCTCACGCACGCTGCTCTATCTACACCTGAGAAGCGTCCGCAGGAATATCCCCCGCTAGTTGTGCCATATACCACTTTGTATTAATCATCTTGTACCCCCACAACTAATCACTTGGAGGAGATAACTCTAGAAGTCTTTCACACATCTCTGCATAATCAACGGGTTCAGGATTGCTCAATGGACATTAATCAGTGGGTATGCCAAGCAATACTGCTATGTCAGCCAATGTAATTGTCATTTCACCACATCTAAGGAGAAATGACGACATCTCTGGCCTCCATCGGTCAACCAAAGTAGTGATAAGATGACGGTTAACTTGTATGTATCCGAGCCTATGTATCAAAAGAAAGCCAGCTCGTCTAGTGGCGCTAGCACGCTGCATGTTCGGAATCAACATACTTTAAGGAAGACGAGTGATTGATAGTAAAAAGGGGAGTTTTGCTCTGCCACAAAATATCAAAATTGGATTTACAATTTGTTATTATACACATGTATTCTGATTTGTGTTCAAAATAGATATTTATTTTTCGCGATCAAATTAGTCGCATTGCTCGACCGATGTTGCGTCTGCATATATAGGACACTCTCATCTATAGGTTTGGCGACATCACCACATACTCTACAAAAATTCAATGCTAACAAATTCAACATTATGTTTTTCCAAAACAAGTACACAACTAGCAATCTTCAATTCTACACAAAAATTGACTTCCAAGATAATTCAATCCCAAACATATATGATATTCTATATAAATCATCAATGTCCGAATAACCTTTCACTAACACGAAAATTACGAACTTGTCTTCAACCTCAAATTCAAACCCAAAGGGGACATTTCTAACCAAACATTACATACCGTTATACTTGTGTTGTAAACCACAACAAAAATTAGCCAAATCCAATGAGTAATGTTTTCAATCTCAACATAACTCTAATGAAATCTAATATTCCGGAGATTAAACAAGTATAAATCACCAATAACTAGCACTAAAACAACCATCTACAAAATCCCTAAAAAAAATTAAAAACCTAAACCAAAATTATGAAAAAACAAGAGTAAATAGACTGAAATTAATACAAGTCGCTTGTTCGTGTGAAGGCGAGCTTGCCATTTTTAAGTTAAAACTTGAAGCTTGCTGAAGAAATCTGGGATTTGGAATTTTAACGGTTTGGGAATTTGAGTTTAAAATGTTGGAGGTTGAAGAATGAAGAGGAAAGAGGGTGGACCACACTGTTTAAAGATTCGGGGCACATTTTAGGAATGCGCCCCAAAGCTGGAGTTTTTTTTTGAACTGGCGCATTCTAGGAATGCGCCAGTGTGCACATATACAGGCACATTCCCAGAATGCGCCAGTACATTCTGGCCAACTCAGCTCTGAGTTAGCCAGAAGTGGGCTATTATTTGATATACTTGAAAAAATAAGGCTAAAAATGAAATAAAATGTAAAAAAAAAGGCTAAAAAAATATATGAAAACAATCAGATCCCAATGTAATGACACAAATTTTGGAAATGTTACTTTAATCGGTTATTTTTTCTATTTCGAAATCGACTGTTTTGATGAAGAAAAGCAAGGTGGAGGGTTGCAGTAAATAGTAATGAAAAAACGTTGGGATTATAAGGTTATTATTGAAATTTTATTTATTGTTTTAAGGAGAGGCTAATTTATTTTGTTCCCTATAACAATTTTAAAATAAATTCAAATTATAACTCACCTTAACATAAATTGAAGTCTCATTAACAATCCCCAATTATTAAAGTGAAAAATAGGCACAAACACAATTTTTGAATAAAACTAGGCTGAAGGACACCCATTTTTTTTAAACTGAAGGACATAATTTGAACAATATTAAGCTGAAAGACAATGCTCAATATAACTAGCATCTTTTACAGTGTAAAACTAAATATAATGTTAGTTGTAACTAGCATTTCGGTACAGTATAAAAAACCGAATATAATGCTAGTTGTATTTAGTATTTTCCTTCTGTTGAATTTTTTTCAGACTTTATCCTTCCGACTAGAAATGAAACTTGATAACCTTCAATCTAATTTATTTTTCAGAGTTTGTCATTCTCCACCCTTATATTTTCTTTACACATCCCATCAATTTGTAACTAAAATTCTAACCTCGTTAATTCTTTAAACCCATCGTTTGTTTCAAAATTACTCATCTTCTTATTGTTTTTATCTTTCTTTTTCTATTTTCTATGCATTTAATAGTTCTCTTCTTTAAAATGAAATCTTTCCTTGAAACAATCCTTAACAGAAGTATGTTTACATTAACGTTTCAACCGAAGTTGATATATCTTCGTATATTTTGTTTGTTTTCAATTTTATTCTCCTAATGTCAAAATTTTGTTGTCTGAATTTTATTTCAGTCCATTTAAATCGTAGTGCGGGAAAACGCGTAACTCAAACATGGTTTGTTATACAATCAACGCTAAAGGAAGCGACACAAAATTATAAAGCTCGTCCAATCCAAACATGCTGATAATTTTTTACATGTCATATATCTAATCAGATGGTAGAGCATAAACCAGGAATTAAAATTTAACAACATGATTGGGGGTGAAAAGAAATGGTAGTGGTGCTAATAGACAGACCCTAAAACTAATTGTGTCATGTATACCCGAACGAATAACAACTAGTTATTAAAGGAGAAAAATGTCAATAAAATTTGTATTTCATATTATCCGGAGTCACTTGATAATTATATGTCAATCGATGGTCTTTTTTTGAATGACTCTGATTAATATGATGTTCTCGATATTCTGACCACTGTTTGGTTGTTAGTTGACACATCACTATTTAAGGGAGAGATATGTGTAACAACCCGGAAAATCAGAACCAATTTAAAAATTTTATTTTGGCGATTTTAATGGATTTTGAATATTTAAAATGGTTTATTTTAAATAATAATGACGAAAAATTTCGACAAACTTAAAATGAATAGATTTAATTTAATTATAAAACGAGCTTGATATAGTGTGGCAGTTCGAAAATTCGGTTTCTAATTTCAAATGAATATACAGAATTCGATATAAGTCAGAATCAGACGAAACAAGAAATATTTGAATCTGTTTGATGATATCTTTCTAACGGATGTAAGAAACTGAGATTTCACTTTATAAGTTGAAAGATATGTCCAGTTTAAAATTTAGAAAAGTCGCTGTGGAATTTTTATATATTTTAATATATATAAAACCCTTAAAAATAGTTATTATGCAAACAACCTCCGTTTTCGACGAAACCACTTTTTTTTATCCGGGATGTTAAGTTATTGTTAGATTCCAATTTTCACAATTTTTGAAATTAATATGTGAGCGTGGCGCAAGAAAACGTGTTTTGACAGTTTCAGTCAATTTGGATCGACTAGAAAATGACCATTTTTCAAACGGTCTTCAAATTTGACAAAATTAGTTTTGTTAGGACCGTATCGTCAATACATAGCCAAATTTAATTTTTTGGAATTTTTAGAGTCCGTATGTGGCCCGGTAAATTAAAATGTGCGTTTGAATTTAAAATATAATGATTTATATTTTAAATTTAGCGAAAACCGATCATAACAACCGAATTAGCTTACCGGACATATCCCATTGTGTTCGAAATGGAGGTGTTTAGCTAGGAACGACAATCGTTGGGTTTGATTTGGAGTTCATGGCATTAAACGGGTTAATTTACAAATAAAATATTATTATATATATATAAAGTTAGTTGGTCAAAACCCTAGTGTTATTCAAAGCCGTGGTCAACCCTGAGAACGCGCCTCCTTCTTCAAAATGGATGAAAATTAGTTTGAATCTTCTTCCCTTTTTTTCCTACAAATCCACGCAATAATTTTGCAAACCCATTAAGGGAAAATCGAAGAGCTTGGGGAGATGAACATATCCAACGGGCGAGATCAATCCTCATTTCGAAAATTGCAAGAAATCGAGGCCCAAAGGGGCAACCATTGCAGCCATTTCTAGGTCAAAAGGGGGGTGCGAGTGGGGCCCACTTCTGGGCGATGGTGGAGGAAGCCTCGAGTTTCGAGGTGGGCGCGTCTAATCTTGGTCACGACGATTGTATGGGGTGCAGTTTCGATCCCTGGAAATGAACAATGATGGGTTATTTTTTTTTTTGCCTGGAAAAGATAAAGAGGAGAGGGTGAGGATGTAATTATATAATTAATTAATTCATTAAAGTTAGTAATTAACGCAAATAACCCCATAACTTCTTCATACGAGGTCGAAATTCGATGATTCAAGTTGCGTTGTGATCGTGGGAACGAGAGCTTCGCTATGACAGTGACCAGAACATAAACAGAGCACGTGGCAATTTCGGGCAAGTCCAAATCGTTCAGAAATAAAGAACGACGGAGTGGAAACCCAAAGGTGAGAACTTCTCACTAAAATAATTTCTGTACAGTTATATATTTTATAACTGCATGTATGAACTGCTCCCCGTCGTCCACAGACCATGGACGACTTGTTTGATTGTATTACGTTGTGGTTGTGATGTGAAAATAATATATATACGATCACTACAACAAAAACACCATATTACAACTTTAATTTTACAACTGTGGAAAAAGCACAGTTGTAATAAATGTTTATTACAACTGTGGGAAAAGCACAGTTGTGATAAATGTTTTTTTACAACTGTCATCTCTCTAAAGTTGTAATAAACATATTTTTAACAACTTTTACATTTCATTAGTTGTAATAGATGTTGTTACAAACTTCATGTTTATAATATCTTTTTTTACTAACTAATTATATTAATATTTAATAATAATAATTAATAATAAACTTAGAAATCAGTAATTTTTATCAATTATTATTAAATAATTAATAGTTAATAAGTAGTAATTTATTTTTAATAGTTAATGTATGTTAACTACTTACTAATAACTGGTATTAGTAATTTATATATTTAATGAGAAATTAATAACTGGTAATTAATATTTAATAAGTAATTAATATTTATTATTTAATAAGTAGTTAATATTTAATATTTGGTAATTAGTACTAGTAAATATAGTTAATTAATAATTAATATTCAATAATTGGGTATTAAATTATTATTAATAATAAATAAACTAGTAGTAATTATCTAATTAATAATTTATAATCTACAATTTATAAATAACTCACTATTGAATGCTATAATTTATAATTAATTATAAAATTTTATAAACAATGTTGATTAATCGAACAATAATTAAATAATAATAGTTAAAATTAAATTAAAATAACATACGGTATATGAATTTAACTATACATAAAATTTAACTACGAAGAAACTAGTATTAATTATAACTAAGAATAAATTAGTAATAATTAACAATAACGTTATTGATAAATAATATTTAATATTTTAGTAAAAACTAATTTTGAAAAAATTCATATTATATTTAATATAAAATTTAACATATTAATTCTAACTTATAATTTTTAATTATTTAAATTCTGTTAAAATTTTAGTTTTGATCTATGGAAATCTGGCACTTATGATAATGCAGAACGATGAAACAAAGAAAGGCGGTAAAACTACGATGAAACGTAGGAAGGCGGTAAAACTGAAAATTTCGCTCGATGGGAATTTGTGTCTTATATTTCTAGCGTCTTCTGTGGGCCGATCTCTCAAAGTAACTACAAATTAAATCGCGTCTTGTTCTTTTTTGTATGTCAAAATGGATCCCTAATTTATTCGGATCTTTTTCGTGAGGACTGGCGATTTCTTTCCCTCAGCTCCCCTCTTCTTAAACCTACTTTCAGCTACTATCTTCAGCGGCGGATCTATTCAGCTGTTTCCTCTACTAATGGTGACTAGGGTCTTTTCTTCACTGCCGCCTACCCTTTGACTTTTTCCTTCGTTTCCCCCCCTTTGATTCTCTCTCTTTTCCATTCTTCTGACCTAGCTTTCCATATTAACGCTGGTTCGGTTTCGTTTCCACTATTTTAGTCCTCATTTCGCGATTCACTTCCAGATCTAAATTTTGGTTCCACCACATCACTTTTTCCCAATTGCTATTCTCTCCTCCGATCTTTTCTCATGCAGTTTCGCTTACGACTCTTCCTCCTTCAAACCTTGGTTTCTTAGGTTTCGTTACGCGTCTTCTCCTTTTATTCTGCCCAGATCTATTTGGCTATCGAGGGATTCTCTGTGACTACGGAAAGGCAAGCTAACTTGTTAGCTGTGGAACGCATGAGCGTCATGCTGATTTGCGAATTTTTATCCCTTGTCAGTTTTTAGTTTCTGTGTTGTTGCTTGCTAGTGCTTGGTAGGAGATTTTTGAGTTGCTGCGTTGTGGTTTGTTTCGCCTTGAGACTGTTTGTCGTTTGGAGTTTATTGTACGATATTGTCTTTTGGTTCTTGGTGTTGCTGGTGGTAGCAGTTATTCTGTCCGATCTTTTTTACGGCTTCTGTGGTGGAAGTGAGGTTCCTTTCGTAGTGTGCTTTAGGGTACTTTTTAGATGAGGTAACTTGCAGCAGTGGTCGGCATTCTTGGCGCTGACACTATTCATGTCAGTTTAACACTTGTTGTTCGAGTGCATGACACCTTGTAATTTGGTAATAGCTTGTCTGCTGCAGTTCAAGTCAGTGTGCTGATTTGCTACTTTGCTTGTTCAGCTTGCAACCAAATCTGGTGATCTCTCTGCTTGGCAGTGTGACAGATTTGGAGTTTCTTTGTGGCTACTTTGCTTTCGCACTTTTCCTTTTGCACTTATTATTTCATATTTTTATACTTCTGACTTTCTTTGTTTAACCAGGATGGAACTTGAATTCCGGGAAGCCACTGCTCAAGTTAAGTCATGTTTGGATGAAGTGGTATCGGACTTGGTGGAGATGCATAAATTCGAGCTTGAGGTAAATATTTAAACTAGTATGATACTTGATATACTCCAAAAGCAGTTATCAATTTTTTTGCTTTTCAGTTACTGTTATTTTCATTTAGACTGTTATCAGTTCCAACACTATATTGTAGAAGTAAACAAATAGTTACTAACTACAATTGTAGATCCTTTAGAATTAAGTTGGACTACATTGAAATAGTTATTCATGTACTCGAATGTTAGAATCGAATCATATTTGAAGTTCAGTTTAAACTCGTTTTTCAAATATACTATGTTTCAAAAGTACAGTAGGTTCTATAAAATGTAAGCAAGTGTTGCGCCTACTTTACATAGTTTTATTTTTTTGAGTCTATTTTGAACCATAATTCTATATGTTTTGGAAAAGCATAACAATCCTGTTACTGATTCTTCCTTATCATTGAAAGACTGTTCTTCTGAATTTTATAGGGACAAAGATGCATTTTTCGATGATACCAAGGAGTTAATCAATAGAGATGAGCAATGCAAGCGGAGAAAGTTGATCATAAATCTCTTTGCTATTTCATGCATAAATTTCTACTCAAGGTATGGTATGACTTTTGAAACCAAATTGATTTCAGTTTGCAGCCAACTGAATGTTCTACTCAAGGTATGGTTTTTCTTGAATATGCCTTTTTGGTGTTAGATATAAGTGCTGGGTTTTAAAAGTTTGGTCTGGTCATGTTTTGGTGAATGCACATGCCAATTCTCACTACACAGTAGCATACCAACTTCTATAAATCTTTTCTGTGTGAGCAAGTTTTTATATGTTGTGTATAAATAAATGAACAAAATCTCAATGTATGTTGGATAGTGCTGGCTTAAACAAGTTGTCTATAATTCTCATTGAGATACACAGTAGCACTGTTCAGCAAGGTTTTCTATAATTCCCATTGAGATATTGTTCAGTATAAAAGTGACAAGTTTTTATATGTTGTGTATAAATAAATGAACGTACATTTCAGTGCAGCATGGGTTCTAGTTAACAGTTTAATTGTATAAAGCGTGTCATGTTGGTATACACGTCTGGAACCCTTTTATGTTTAAAGGTACACAGCTAAGTGAGTAAGATTCAATACAAAATGGGATTCCAGTTTATCTGTTATTCATGGTTATGAAATTAGTAAACACAATGATTTGAACTAAGTTTATATACATTTGTATAAGTGAATGCTGAGTCCTTCGTGCAACTGTTTTAATAGCATGAGTCTTATGTTTAACAAATATTAGAAATACGTGGTTTATAAACCCTTAAGCCTGGAACGGAACAATGACTTATTGATGTAATGAAGTACCAATAATATGACTTGATTATGTTCATATCTTGGTTGATATATAAAGTGTAACTATATATATGTATGTATAATAATGGAGAAAACATGAATTATCAATTATAAAGGAATAGAAAGGCATTGTTTTGAATGCGTGTAGTCATAGAGTGATGCTAGATATATATTGTTGGCTTAAAAAACACTTTGTGTTCGTTTTTCTGACAACATACGTATTCTTATGCAACAGGTTTCAGATCACTGTAGTGAACTTGCAGCAAAAAGATAAATGGCGTAAATATTTTGTTGTCTTCGAGTTGTGTACTCCCATAGGATATGTAATTTTTGTGGATAACTTGTGCTTATACTAAGTTGCTTTGTAACGGTCAAGTATGTAATAATGCGCGAAATGTTTTCTAAAACTTATTGTTTGTAATACTGAAAATTTGAGTATTTTAATAAATTAGTTTGCAAATAATTGTAATATCTGATTTGCTTATGGAATATTGCTACATTTTGTGTATAGTTCATTTCATTTGCAAAAGGTCTAATTTTTTTAAAATGCAACTATCAATCACAACGGTGCATAACAGTTGTAGTAGATATTATTACAACGGTGCATAACTATTGTAATAAAGTTTATTACAACGGTGGGAAAAAGTTGTAAAATATACATATTACAACGGTGTTGCAACGGTGCAGAAAAGTTGTAAAAGATTTTAGTCTATTACAACTTCTTAATACACGACGGTTAGCCCACCGTTGTAAAATGTATATTACAACGGTGTTCCACCGTTGTAATAGGGTCATTTTGTTGTAGTGGATGTGAATGAAATATATATACGATGTGAATGAATAATATATATACGATGTGAATTAATTATATATATACGATATGGAAAAAATATATATGTGATGTGAAATGGAAAATATAAATATATATACACGATATGGAAAATATATATATGATGTGAATGAATTATATATATGATGTGAAAATGAAATAATATATATATATGAAATGAAATAATATATATATGAAGTGAAAATAATATATATATATATATATATATGAAGTGAAAATAATATAAATATAAATATATATATACATATGAAGTGAAAATATTATATATATGAATTGTGAAATATATATATATATATATATATATGAAATGAAAATATTATATATGTGCGTAGTGAATAATATATATATATGAAATGTGAATAAATTTGTGAAACAATAAAATTAACATTTTTATTGTATGTATGAAGTGTTAAAAACATTCATGTGTTGAATAAATTGTTTAAATAATAAAAATAACATTTGTATTGTATGTATGAATCACTAAAAATATTCATGTGTTGAATAAACTGATTGTATAATAAAAATAACATTTTCATTTTATGGATGAACCCTTTAAAAATAGTCGTGTAGTGAAATAAATATTTGTTCATTGAAAATATTATTTTTAATATGTATATGTAGTGTTAAAAATAACCATGTGTTGAAATAAATATTTGTTCGTTAAAAATATAATTTTTAACACATATATGGAATGGATAAAACTGTAATGATATGGAATATTCAATTTTGGTTTAAAAATTGAAAACGAAGTTGAAATCACTTTAAAATAAGTTTAAAATGATTTATAAAATACGTTTTAAATGGAAATCGATGAAATATATATAATATATATATATATATATTACATATTTTTAATGGCCTGAGTAGAACGCGCCGCGCCGCGACAGTTCGCGAATTTCGACTATTGACTTCAAATTGACATTACGGGAGATCCGACCGTCGGATTCTCCTAAATCCGGAACCATCGGGTTCATATCGAAAAGAGCTTTCCAACGGATATAAGAGATTTGAAATCTAATGGTTGGATTTGGAATTATGTCCAAATCAAATTTGGAAAAGGTCGTTGTAAGTGTAGTTCGGTGGCCATTATTGGAAACCGATTGTACAGACCTTGATAAAATTATTAAAAATTTCAATAATTTGTGTAAAATCATAATAAAAGATTTAGAAAGAATTGGGATGAAAATTTTCACGTTTGTAAAGATAAAAAAAATATTTTCTCAAAATGAACTAGTTATGAACTAGAATTATATAATCCAATGTTTTTTAATAAATAAATTGGATTTGAAATGGTTTTAAAAATAACCAGAATTTCCAATATACAAATTGGAATGGATCTGAATTGAAATTATCTTCGGAATATTTCGATATTGGATTCCGTGATTATACAGACATTGTGGAGGAATTTGGAAGATATATATCGTTATTCGAATACGATATTTGTTGATTCCAGAATTTGATATTGAATATAAGACAATATATTTTCTATTCAGAGCCTTGTATTTAATATCAAATTGGATCTGTATATGAATATTAAAACTAAGTGGAGTTTTAATAAATCTTTAATTAGATTTGAATGGATAAATGATAATTAGTAATTTACCAAAACACGAGATAAACCAAATATACTTGGTTATTGGTATGGATTGTGATTGATTGACTGTTTGGATTGTGCTCGACCGGTTTTTGAGCAAGATATGCTTTTACATTTAGCATTGGGTTGGGTAGAAATATTTGTATGCTAACATCTTGTGAAACACTTCACGATTTGACTATGAGATGCGTAGCGATGTTGTTGAGTTCATTTCAAATTTAATGAATGATTTTGAAATGATGTTTTCTTAAGTGAAAAGAAATTTATTCCCGATTTTGGATAGGGAATGTTTTATAAAAATGTTTTATAAAACAAAAGGGATTTCGAGGCCTAAACCCGATGATATCGAAATGATTTCGAAATGTATTATGTGTTTAACATTGTGGTTCAACGCATAACCGATTAGTTGCTATTGATAATGTATCTGTTTGGTGGCGGAGAATTTATTCTCTTACTTAACACCTTTCTTTGAGACGTACAAGCTCAAAGGTTATGTGATTAATAGTGACTAATCATATGTGTGAACTGCTGATGTGAAGTACTATATTATGAAAGTATTTGTGATTATTATGTTGCAAAATGATTTTCCCTACTTCGGTATATGAAATAATTTGGTATGTGGCTAAAGATTTGGTAACCCGGTCTACTAAAAGTATGGGTGGGATCCAGTGCCTTAGGGTGAGCGGTCAGTGTGTAGCCTGCTCCATGTGTGGGAGGTGCGCATATATATATATATATATATATATATATATATATATATATATATATATATATATATATATCGAGTTGCTTAGGTATGTGCCCTTTGCTTTGTCTGAGGGGAGCCCGATATTTGGTTGCATACTTGTTTGTATGCATTGTTATGTTTTGGAATTCATATTTCCAAAGATTTTGGTTTGAAATCCCGAAGTGAAGTCTACTTTGATATAAAAGCTAGATATCTAATTCAAATGATTTGAAATAGAAATCGGGAAATACAGTCCAAAGGAATAATTTATGTAAATTGAATTGGATTTGGAAAATCTAAGTGTGATGGTTAATCTAAGTGGGTAGATTGGGATATTACATGTTGATTGATGCATAGTAGATCTATGTCTCTATTACTGATTGTTGTTTATACACTAGCATTCATGGGGGTAAACCCATTCCACGTCAGCGGCGTGGTCCTGGGATTTGTCTAATTATTATAAGTTAATTTTAACTGTTTAGAGTTTCTCACACCAGTCCCATGACTGACTCGTAGTTTGCTTTTCCCTTGCAAACTCGGGTGCCTATTTTCCACACGTGCAATCGAGTGGTTTGTTTTGCAGATAGTTATTTTGAGCAGGATTCTAGATTGAAGCTTAAACTGTGTCCAGAGCATTGATAGTCTTCCGCTATGTTACTTTATTTATTTTCCGCTGTGCATTGTATTACATTTATTGTAAATAAATCTTCTGCTGTATTATATTTCGATATACTCTGATATTCTGTACTCTGATGTGACATTATTATGATGTTTATAAAAGTCTTCTGTTGTTTGTTCTGATGTGTTGTATGCCAAGAGTTAGCGTATGCGGGATTCGAACGGTCTTAGTCGATTTAGCGATCGATTAGGTCCGAGCGAAATCCGTATCATTACAGCTGGTATCAGAGCTTTGGTTAACTCAAATCTTTGGGGTGCAACTCGTTAGAACAGAATAAAATACTCATCAGAGATTGGATTAGTAATATCCTATAAGAATCCTTATTAGAGATAGAATCAGTAGCATTCTAGAATGAGTAACTCGTTAGAGATGGGGTTAGAAATGCCTGGAATGAGTTGAGAGTGACAAGTTTATAATTAATGTATTTGTGATTATATATATAATCCGACCTTATAAAATATGATTTTTGAGTATATATATAATTAATACATTTGAAAATGTAATCAACAAATTGATTGCTGATTGTGTTGTTTGATTATTTGTTTGGTTAATTAAAATTTTGAACCATTAAGCCAAATCTTGTCAAATTTGAACGAAATTGCAAATTGTTTGGAAAAATTGCATGCATATACGTGTATATAATGAACAGGTCATTGCAAGGAAGCTAAGCAGAGGAATAAAATTGTATGCCCGACAAAAGTACATGTTTACTAATTTATTGGGTTTGGATAATTTTATGATCCGCTTGGCTTTTTCTTTTTCTTTTTGAGATGAGAGGGCCTGCGTGGCGGTTTGGGGATTTTCCCGATGCTCCCGGTACAAAGGAGGTTATGGCGAAATTTTTCGAAAATTTAGGGTGTTAACCAAATTTTTGATAAATTAGAAATTCTTAGAAACTGAAAGGTTGAAGAATGAAAGCCAAAATGAAAGTTGAGTTGATTAGTTAAAGAACTTTCAACTCCGTTCCTTTTCGAGGACGGAAAGATTTTAAGTGGGGGTGATTGTAACAACCCAAAAAATCAGAACCAATTTAAATTTTTTATTTTGGCGATTTTAATGGATTTTGAATATTTAAAATGGTTTATTTTAAATAATAACGACGAAAAATTTATTTTCGACGAAGTTAAAATGAATAGATTTAATTTAATAATAAAACGAGTATGAAATGGTGCGGTAGTTCGAAAATTTGATTTTTAATTTCAAATGAATATACAGAATTCGATATAAGTCAGAATCAGACGAAACAAGAAATATTTGAATCTATTTGATGATATCTTTCTAGCGGATGTAAGAAACTGAGATTTCACTTTATAAGTTGAAAGATATGTCCAGTTTAAAATTCAGAAAAGTCGTTGAGGAATTTATAAATATTTTAATATATATATATAAAGCCCTTAAAAATAGACATTTTGCAAACAACCTCCGTTTTCGATGAAACCACTTTCGTTGGATCTGGGATGTCAAGTTATTGTAGATTCCAATTTTCATAATTTTTGAAATCAATATGTGAGCGTGGCGCAAGAAAACGCGTTTTGACAGTTTCAGTCAATTTGGAACAACCAGAAAATGACCATTTTTCAAACGGTCTTCAAATTTGATGAAATTAGTTTTGTTAGGACCGTATCGTCAAAACATATCCAGATTTATTTTTCTGGAATTTTTAGAGTCAGAATGTGGCCCCGGTAAATTAAAATGTGCGTTTGAATTTAAAATATAATGATTTATATTTTAAGTTTAGCAGAAACTGATCGTAACAGCCGAATTGGCTTACCGGACATATCCCATTGTGTTTAGAATGAGAGTATCTAGCTAGAAACGACAGTCGTTGGGTTTGATTTGGAGTTCGTGGCATTAAACGGGTTAATTTACGAATAAAATATTATTATATATATAAAGTTAGTTGGTCAAAACCCTAGTGATATTCAAAGCCGTGGTCAATCCTGAGAACGCGCCCCCTTCTTCAAAACGGACGGAAATTAGTTCGAACCTTCTTCCTTTTTTTTCCTTACAAATCCACGCAATAATTTTGCAAACCCATTAAGGGGAAATCGAAGAGCTTGGGGAGATGAACATATCCAACGGGCGAGATCAATCCTCGTTTCGAAAATTGCAAGAAATCGAGGCCCAAAGGGGCGACCGTCGCAGGCATTTCTAGGTCAAAAGGGAGGTGCGAGTGGGGCCCACTTCTGGGCGATGGTGGAGGAAGCCTCGAGCTTCTAGGTGGGCGCGTCTGATCTTGGTCACGGCAATTGTATGGGGTGTGGTTTCGACCCCTGGAAATGAACGATGACGGTTTTTTTTTCTTGCCTGGAAACGATAAAGAGGAGAGGGTGAGGATGTAATTATATAATTAAATAATTAATTAGTTAGTTCAAGTTTGTAATTAACGCAAATAACCCCATAACTTCATATGAGGTCGAAATTCGATGATTCAAGTTGCATTGTGATCATGGGAACGAGAGCTTCGCTATGACACTGGCCAGAACAAAAACAAAGCACGTGGGAATTTCGGGCAAATCCAAACTGTTCAGAAATAAAGAACGACGGAGTGGAAACCCAAAGGTGAGAACTTCTCACTATAATAATTTATGTACAGTTATTTATTTTATAACTGCATGTATGAACTGCTCCCCGTCGTGCACAGACCATAGACGACTTGTTTGATTGTATTGCGTTGTGGTTGTGATGTGAAAATAATATATATACGATGTGAATGAAATATATATACGATGTGAATGAATAATGTATTTACGATGTGAATGAATTATATATATACGATATGGAAAAAAATATGTGATGTGAAATGGAAATTATAAATATATATATATATACATATGATATGGAAAAAATATATATGATGTGAATGAATTATATATATATTATATGAAACTGAAATAATATGTATATGAAATGGAATAATATATATATATATGAAGTGAAAATAATTTATATATATGAAGTGAAAATATTATATATATGAAATGAAAATATTATATATGTGCGTAGGGAATAATATATATATATATATATATATATATACGAAATGCGAATAAATTTGTGAAACAATAAAATTAACATTTCTATTGTATGTATGAAGTGTTAAAAACATTCATGTGTTGAATAAATTCATTGAACAATAAAAATAACATTTGTATTGTATGTATGAATCACTAAAAATATTCATGTGTTGAATAAATTGTTTGTACAATAAAAATAACATTTTCATTTTACGGATGAACCCTTTAAAAATAGTCGTGTAGTGAAATGAATATTTATTCATTGAAAATATTATTTTAACATGTATATGTAGTGTTAAAAATAACCATGTGTTAAAATAAATAATTGTTCGTTAAAAATTTAATTTTTAACACATATATGGAATGGATAAAATTGTAATGACATGGAATATTCAATTTTGGTTTAAAAATTGAAAACGAAGTTGAAATCGTTTTAAAATAAATTTAAAACGATTTATAAAATACTTTTTAAATGGAAATCAAAGAAATATATATTATATATATTTAATGGCCTGAATAGAACGCGTCGCGCCGCGACAGTTCGTGAATTTCGACCATTGACTTCGATTTGACATTACGGAAGATCCGACCGTCAGATTCTCCTAAAACCAGATACGTCGGGTTCGTATCGAAAAGAGCTTTCCAACGGATATAAGAGATTTTAAATCTAATGGATGGATTTGGAATTATGTCCAAATAAAATTTGGAAAAGGTCGCTGTAAGTGCAGTTCGGTGGCCGTTATTGGAAACCGACTGTACAGGCCTTGGTAAAATTATTAAAAATATCAATAATTGTGTAAAATCATAATAAATGATTTAGAAAGAATTGGGATGAAAAATTCCATGTTTGTAAAGATAATTTTTTTTCTCAAAATGAACTAGTTATGAACTAGAATTATAATCCAATATTTATAAATAAATAAATTGGATTTGAAATGGTTTTAAAAATAACCAGAATTTCCAATATACGAATTGGAATGGATTTGAATTGAAATTATCTTCGGAATATTTCGATATTGGAGTCCTCGATTATACGGACATTGTGGAGGAATTTGGAAGATATATATATATATCGTTACTCCAATACGATATTTGTTGATTCCAGAATTTGATACTGAATATAAACCGATATATTTTCTATTCAGAGCCTTGTATTTAATATCAAATTGGATTTAGAATATGAATATTAAAACTAAGCGGAGTTATAATAAATCTTTAATTAGATTTGATTGGATAAATGGTAATTAGTAATTTACCAAAACACGAGATAAACCAAATATACTTGGTTATTGGTATGGATTGTGATTGATTGACTGTCTGGATTATGCTCGACCAGTTTATGAGCAAGATATGCTTTTACATTTAGCATTGGGTTGGGTAGAAATATTTGTATGCTAACATCTTGTGAAACACTTCACGATTTGACTATGAGATGTGCAGCGATGTTGTTGAGTTCATTTCAAATTTAATGAATGATTTTGAAATGATGTTTTCTTAAGTGAGAAGAGATGTATTCCCGATTTTGTATAGGGAATGTTTTATAAAATGTTTTATAAAACAGAATGGATTTCGAGGCCTAAACCCGATGATATCGAAATGATTTCGAAATTTATTATGTGTTTGACATTGTGGATCGACACATAACCGATTAGTTACTATTGATAACGTATCTGTTTGGTGGCGGAGAATTTATTCTCTTGCTTAACACTCTTCTTTGAGACGTACGAGCCCAAAGGTTATGTGATTAATAGTGACTAATCATATGTGTGAACTGCTGATGTGAAGTACTATATTATGAAAGTACTTGTGATTATTATGTTATGAAATTACTTTCCCTACTTCGGGATATGAAATGATTTGGTATGTGTCTAAAGATTTGGTAACTCGGTCTACTAAAAGTATGGGTGGGATCCATTGCCTTAGGGTGAGCGGTCAGTGTGTAGCCGCTCCATGTGTGGGAGGTGCATATATATATATATATATATATATATATCGAGTTGCTTAGGTACGTGCTCTTTGCCTTGTCTAAGGGGAGCCCAAATATTTGATTGCATACTTGTTTGTATGCATTGTTATGTTTTGGAATTCATATTTCAAAAGATTTTGGTTTGAAATCCCGAAGTGAAATCTACTTTGCTATAAAAGATAGATATGTATTTCAAATGATTTGAAATAGAAATCGGGAAATAAAGTCCAAAGGAATAATTTCTGTAAATTGAATTGGATTTGGAAAATCTAAGTGTGATGATTAATCTAAATGGGTAGATTGGGATATTGCATGTTGATTGACGCGTTGTAGATCCATATCTCTATTACTAGTTGTTTTTTATACACTGGCACTCATGGGGGTAAACCCGTTCCGCGTTAGCGGCGTGGTCCTGTGATTTGTCTAATTATTAAATAAGTTAATTTTAACTGTTTAGAGTTTCTCACACCAGTCCTATGACTGACTCGTAGTTTGTTTTTCCCTTGCAAACTGGGGTGCCCCTATTTTCCACACGGGCAGTCGAGTAGTTTGTTTTGCAGATACTTATTTTGAGTAGGATTCTGGATTGAAGCTTAAAGCTGTGTCCAGAGCATTGGTAGTCTTCCGCTGTGTTACTTTATTTATTTTCCGTTGTGCATTGTATTACATTTATTGTAAATAAATCTTCCGCTGTATTATATTTCAATATACTCTGAATTCTGTACTCTGATGTGACATTATTACGATGTTTATAAAAGTCTTCTGTTGTTTGTTCTGATGTGTTGTATGCCCAGAGTTAGCGTATGCGGGATTCGAACGGTCTTGGTCGATTAAGCGATCGATTAGGTCCGGGCGAAATCCGTATCGTCACATGATGTATTGCATAATATGAAATAAAAAGTGAGTAATATATAACATCTAATTATACTAAACTGAGTAAAATGAAAAGTAGAATTTTTTTTATCCACGTTTGGAGTATATATAACAACTCTAAAATTATGAATTAATTCGATTAGTACCCCAATTACTGTCTTACAAATGCATTCTCTATCAAAAATAATTTCAAATCTCATTTTCCAATTTTTTTCTACTTCATAGTCTTTCACTTTTGTCCTTCCTTTCGCATTTGGAAAAGTTAGGTTTTTTTCTTCTTCATATTCATTCTAGCAAAAGTCTTAAATCGCCATTCTCTTTCAGCATGGTTCATCATCAAATAAAGAAAGCCCCACCATATGTGGTTTGCATTTAGGAAAATCACCTATTTGAATCAGGCTTTAATAGAATAAAATACAAGGCTATGAAAAAAAATATCCTTGATGATGCACACAGGTTCATGTTTTCTCAACCAAATTATGAGCTTTTGTAGGAAAATCGAACCATCGTATATTTAAAGAATATTTTATACTACCAAAAGATTAGAAATAATTAGATAGAGAACTTCGACCAATGTTAATGTAATTAGAATTTAAAATAAAGCAACTGTAACGACCCGGGTTTTTGACAAATTTTATAATCTATAATATAAGATTATACTGGTTATTTGATTTAATTAAATAAATGAAATTTATATATTCCGGAAAATAATTAAGATAATTTATATTTTTACTTGAGAATTAAAATAAGAAATGACTTATGTAAAACTTGTTTACTTTATATGAAAAGAAATACGAGTGTATATTCATTAAATACAAGAATTTCATTAATTTGACCAGTACGCAGGCACGCCCGATGGGCGTGTGCATAAATGTATTTGACCAAAGTAAGAGACCATGATACAACAATGTAGACAGACAGTACAACCCATATATCACTCATGTATGTTTCAGGCGCATCCAAACTTCACAATACACAATGCCAGAAGTTAAATGATATCATACATCAAACTTGCAAGCTTCAGTGTTTTATTCCATCTTTCTGTTTATTTTCTTCTAACGTTACTACAACAGAAAATTAAATTGCAAATGCATTGCATAATTACATCATTTACTATCATTGTCTTCTAAAATCCTAAAATATGTTAAAGAAATTGAATGAAATAATTCCAGGACTATCCATCAGTATCGTCAAGGATTCACTGTGCCTTATGACTTGACAGAAATTGAGGACCCCTGCTCAAAAAACAAAACAAATTAGACCAAACAGATAATTTCCAAAAAGGAATCAACACACAGAAGCACAACAAAAACATGCACTAATAATGGTAATAGTGATAGATTTCCATTTTAAAGCTACAGGTAGACATTAGTTATTTTAAACCAAGAACATTGGTATAGTTAGAAAAATAAATTCAAATGTACCAAAAACCAAACTGGCTAACCAAATGTTCCATCTGTTGACTTCATCAATGTTGAGTTTGACTCCATGCTCGGATCCTAGCGTGGAACCCCGCCCATCAAAATATAAGCATAAGTAGTCTAGGAATCCCGACCAAATTATCTTGCCATCTAATCTTCATAATGGGAGCCTATCCATCATTTAAAAAAATAATTGTAAATATATTACAAATGACATTGTTGTCGTAATTGTAAGTGCATAAAGTGTGTTTGGACTAAATTTAAAACGATTTTTTTTGTTGTTGAAAATATCCAAACCTTGTAATTAAGACTGTCGAGACTATGAACAATATAAAATTTCAACATGGACAATGATATTTAAATTCCTTAACATCATAATTTTATAAATATTATTGGAAACATGACTCTAACTTGTACAAACTAAAGGATAAGAAATCATGAAAGTACACAAATAATCTATTTTCTTGACTTTCATTTCTTTAGAGAGACCGATGGTTGAATGTGTATCGTTGAAGGATTTGCATGATCCTTATACTCATCAGCATCAGTCTGTCAGGCGAAATTTTTTGTAGATATTAATATTTCTGAAAAAACCACCATTCCCATTTTTCTATTTGCAAAACCTCATTTGCACCCTTCAAAAATTACAACCTGACCTAAACAACATAATCTAGAACCTCATCTCCTCGAAAAAGTCATCAAATCTAGTTTTCTAATAGCTTCGTAAAAACAGAAACTTGAATCCATAATAGAAATTGAAATTATTGTTTCATATATAAATCCATTTCAAGTGGCAGATAAAATATTTCGCGTCTTATCTAAAAGTTTATGATAAGCAGCCACATAGCTATGATAATGAGATGAAATATAATATTTTAAAATCAATACATTTATTCTTTTTTCTTGCTTATATTGTACGATGCTTACCATAATAACCTAATGTGTGAGGACTATGACATTCAGAACTAAAGAGTATTCCTACCGAACTATTCACATGAACGTATACGCAATTGTGCTAATATCAAACAGACTTCAAAGCTTTGATTAGATAGCAAAAGTGAACTTTTTTAAGTAATCATCTATGCTGCACATCATGATTTACTAAAATACTCGTTATGAACAGTAATCACATATCATTAAAACTAATATCTGCACTCAACCAAATAGTTTGCACCAAGATTACAGAAATCTTTCGTGCATATACATATATACATACATATACATCTGCACTCAACCTTTATGAACAACAATCACATGTCATTAAAACTAATATCTGCACTCAACCTTTAACAAATAGTTTGCACCAAGATACAAAAATCTTTTGTGTATATACGTATATACATACACATATATGTACATGTACATATATATATATTCATTTATTTTGACGCATTAAGAAGTTAAAAATTCTTCTTCTTTTTTAAAAAAAGTAGGAAATTAAATATAATAATTTTGAAATACCGACTTTTGCCAACTTCTTAATCATTTAAAAGTTTCAAAACCTCGAATTTTGTTCTCTTATATTTGCACCATCTAAATCACTACTCATTCATCCCAAACAGCAAACAAAATGTATCATCCTACCCCTAGATCTTTCACACATATTTTAGCACATAAACAATGTTAGAGAACACTATAGTGGTTATCATATTGATGTAAAATTTTGTCATGGTTATCAGTAAAAACATAATGTCTTCTAAAAAGAAAAAAGAAAAAAGAAAAAAAGCAGATAATTTTGTCCCATTCGTGTTGTTCTCCTAGTAATAGTTTATATATGAATACAACTACAGAAGAATCGGGGTTAGTGGTTTGGGCAGAGATTGGATAAGATATTGGATTTTGAGTAGTGATATTAGCAAAAAGGTCTATTCTCTATTCTACAAACTTTGAGACTATATAATAAGTTTCATTTTAGTTCATGATAGGGAAAAAAAAGAAACATAAAGTTTCATCCCGACTACACTTAGTTACCAATGTTTTAGATTAAGTTCTACAATATAAGAAATAATATTATAATTAATATTTCTTAACAATATATAATGTGCATTTTCAAACTCTAAAATGTTATGGATGTTACAGAAAAAACAGACATGTAGATAAATTCTAGTAACAGCATGGAATCTATGGATTGCAGATGCCAGTTAAAAGTTTATGGCCAAATATATTGACTAAAAGCTACATATCATGAAGGAGGACCATTTGTTGCATTTTATATGTTTGACCATGGAACTGGTTTAGGTTAATTAACAAATGGAGTTTTCCATGGGCATTTGCTGGCATGTTGCACTAATAGGATTAAATCACTCATTACACGCAGCCATGTAGTTTACTTATTTTGGATTTTTTAAGTCTTAAATATTTTCAAAATTGAATTATGTGTATTTTATAGGGTAGCTTAACTGATGAAGTACATTGATATAAGCAAACAAACATTTAAGCATATTAGTAATTGATCAATGAAAAAGAACTAAAAACTGATGTATAGCCAACTTTATGCACACTAATGCTAAGGCATAAATTTATAGATTTTTTTTTTGCTACTGCAATTGCTTTCTAAAATAAGACAAAAAAAGCTAATCAAAAGTTCCCATTGTGTGTATGTTTCCAAGGTTTTGTAGTGATTAGCCCAAGATTAGCCAGATAATATATTTCCTTCTTGAATACTTCTACCATAGAAAACAAACTGTAGATATCTACAAAAGCACAAACCCTGTTCAGTTCGATTACAAATACCTATGGACGATTATTTTCAATCTTGTCAAACCAATTCAATTAACTAATTCTCAAGGATTTAAATTTAGAATTCATAAATCGAAATTGCATCTGAAATTTATTCCCTAAATTATTAAATAAAACAGCAGATAATGACTATTTTTCGCATTGTAGCATCATCTCCCTTCCGAAGATGAAAACAAACAGTTTGGAAAACTAGAGAAAATACATAAATATCTAGAAAGGTAACAGGAATTCGATTACCAAACTGTAATAGAAAATAACAGAAGCGCAAGTCTATAACAATGGGAGAATCATCCTGTGAATATCTATCAACTACTGATTCTACATAATCCAATAACAAAATCAATTTTGATAACATAACAATAGCACATATATTTAGCAGCCATATAGGGACAGAACAAAAAGGTGGGTATCAAAGTAGAAAATAAATAGATATGGGAAACAATTTTCTAAGTGGAGAACTTAAATATAATGATTGGATTAACAAAAAACCTCTACTACATCAGAAAAAGCTAATTGTTCCATTAGCCATTACTAATTAGCAGGAAATACAGATCTGAAATTAGCAAACCTATAACAGCAAGGCTGAAATACAGATCTGAAGAAGAGACTCTTTCTTCGAATGACAGATCTGAAGAACTAACCCTGAACAAATGATCTGAAATTCATGACAAGGGAATTATTGACAAATGAGGACGGGAAATAACAAACTATTTTTGCAAATATGTATGATCATAACGGAAAAAAACTTGAGTAAGCGAACACATTGAGCAGTAAATTGGTTCATGTAGTATGCAATAATGTATAACAATCATAACAAATTAATTATAAGAATAAACAGCAACGACTGAATTAGAAAACAATTTTACCACTGTCATTTTTCCTAGTGTAGTTTCATCTCAAATCTTAATTCTGAAGCTCTGAAATCGAGATGATAACAGCAGCACTAAAATCGACATCGCAACAGGAATTCCGAAATCGACATGTCAATGCGGATGTGGAAGAAGGAGCGACGATTAGGTGTGATCGAGAGTCTCTTCATCTCAAATGTTGAATCTGCGTGCTTTCCTACAGTTGTTTAGGACGTGTTTCAGATTTCCAGTTTTGAGGCACTGGGTGAAAAGGAAAGACGACACTTCTTTCAGTTTTGACGTAGTGGGTGAAAGTGGGAGAGAACACGTGCACTAAGTAGTGTGAAAAAGACAGAAGTAACCACGAAGGAATGCCTTTGATTGAACTACAGATGGGGGTATTTTCGGTCTTGTCAAAAGGCTTCACCATCTTTGAAAGATTTTCTTTATCAATAGAGATAAGGTTAATGAGATTAAATTCATATCAAATTAGGATAATTGTTTTATAACTTCATGTGTATATATCTTAATACATATGTATTTATATATAGAAATAGATAATTGTTAGATATTTTAACCTATAGGTTTACATATAAACTTGCTTTTATTAGTTTTGTAAGGATAAGACCACTTAATGTAACTAACGCAACAAACATAAGCTAGAAGTCCATCTTACTTCACATGTACGTGGAGCTGCCTAAAGTCTTTTCAAATCATAGAAATCTACTAGCATACACACTTTTCAAATCAATGCAAATTTGCACAGGAAGATCACTTAAAAGCTAACTCGCAAACATTTCTTGGTATTGTTCAATCGTACATCAACATATATGCACATATGCACATTTACAGCTAAGAACATGGGATATATTTACTGCTGGACAAGATTCACATCATATAAGGCTGCAGCATACACACACCTAATCTAAATAGATTGTTGCAAGTTCCAACACAAATAAGCATATATATGCAAGTGTACATGGAATTGTTATTTCAAATCAATACACATACGTGCACATGTGAAATTTTCCAGCAAGAACACGGCCTAATTACATACTTAAGAGCAAAGTAAAAGAGAGTGCATATCACACATCACTTCACGTAGGCTGCTGCAAACATCACCCTTCATTTCATATAGCTTCTGCGAAATAATCATACCCTACATGACTCAATACCCTCCTGAGTTAAAGCCTGCACATATCCACCTATAAATACACATGAAAACCCAGATGAGTACACAAACACTTCACTGGAAACAATACACACTTGTGAACTGAAATAGAAATGGCCGAGAAACATGAGCAAAAACCTGAAACAAAGTATAAGCCTGATCTGAAAAGCAAGACAGTGAACTAATACATACAATGTGAGTAAATGTTTTAATTTTTCTATATTGTTTTATTCTAAAGTCGTGTGAATTCAAGCTTATATATATAAATATATACATCTGGTTTATCCCTGTATATCATGAGAATAAACCTGAGAAACATAGATGTAAGTAGCAGTGAGTAGATAGTTGTGATGCCTTCCTCTGTTATATTAGATCCTAAGTAGGATTCAAATTGTAATCATGTTGATATGTACTCTTTATATTGAATGGAATTATTTAAATTAGTTTAAGGATTTATAACTGAATCAGTTTTAAATAAATAAATAAATAATATCAACCTGAGAAAGGAGAATGCAAAAGACAGAGAGCTAAATTTTATTAGTAAACTAAATATGTATTCCTTCAACATCTAGAGGTAGATAAAATATTTATTCAATTATATATGCATTTTAACTTCGACCGAGTGTATAATATCTTATATACATACGCTGAACATACCTTAGTAATCAAGGGAAGTAGAAATTGGAAAACTGTGTGTTGTTTTCAATTCCAGTAATTCAATATCCCATAACCAATTTCTAATGATAATTTAGATTGGGATTTAAACATAAAAATGGTTCAATAATGCCTTGGGTTTATTTTAAAATATAACCAAAATTTTTAACTGGGTAGTTTAGGTAATTCAGACTTTAAATAGGGGATTGGTGCTGTTTAAGTGGACTGGGAACAGTGGCGTACTGCGCCTTCGCCACGGCAGTATAGGGTTGCGCACCATGTGGTTGGAAGGAGAAAGGTGTTGTGACCTTCGGCTGAAGTATGGTGAGGACTGGAACTGTGTGGCGGTGACGCGAGGGGTATGCACGGTGGTAGGTTAAACTGAAAGTTCCTGTCGAAGATTCGGAAGTTGACATAGTGGGGTAATGGTGGTTCTGGTGGTAGAGTTAAGTTTGAGGAATGATTTAGGACCTGCGGTGATGGACTGGACGTCAAGGTGGCGGTGGAGTTGCCCGTGCATGCAGTGGAGCCAGTGTGCATGATGGTGATGAAACAACAGGGAAGAAGGGAAAATTAGGAAAAGAGGAAGAAGTTGGACATGGTAGTTGTTGTTGCATGTACCAGTATAGTAATCCTTGCTTTGCTTAGGGTTACTACACTATTGAAGTTGCTGCTCACGGTGATGATGTCTTCCACTAGAATATTATTATAATAATATTTAAAATGAATCTATTTCTAATGGAATACTACTTATTCAAAAGGACTTCAGAGGTACTTTTCAGCAACAAGGTATTGCATTAATCAGATGTATTAAACTAAGGGATTTCTGATGACGGAGCTAAGTTCGAATGGAGGAGAGCGAACTACGGCAGTAACGATGGAGGTGGAACGATTGCCGTAGGAGTGGTGCACGCATATAGCTTACAAGTGCACAGGATAGGCAACTAGTTCAAAGTTATGAAGAGTTTAGGTACCTGAAGGAAACAAACAAACACTATTTCTTTGCGTGAGAAACCATCATTTTTTAAGTCACGAATTAGCTTCATCAACAGCTACTACTGCTGTGTTACAACCAAGGTATAGACTGTAAAGTTATATGGTTTAGCTCTTAGGTGTGCTTTTCTTTTCTTTTTTACTTTTGTTGATTTTGTATGTTTATATTATAGTTTTATTTATATAGAAATCAAAACATTGTTCACAAAGAGGGATGAACTGTAAAGCCATGTTTGTGACTCAGAATAATTTGGCATAAAACATTTGTTGCTTGAAGTTATACTTTTACAATGAATCAAAGAGTCACGAATTGGCGTCACCACTGGTTTGATAAGTCTCATTTGCAAAACGACGCTGGCTTTGGGTTTTAAATTACAAGGCAAGGATAATGGGTGGAAGTGTGGTTATGCAGCGATGAGTCATACATGGTGATGGTGCGAAAATCATGACTTTCGTAAGTGGTGTAAGGTTTGAAGTACACGGAAAAATAAATAAAGTAGAAAAAGGGATTGAAAGTCTGTAGAATTAAAGGAAAAGGAACAGAAGGGGGTTAAGGAAATGGAAAAGGGAAGGAGACATGGAAATATGTAGCAAGAAAATTAAAAAGGAGAGAAAGAAACGAAATAGAAGGGGGTGGGCTAAGATAAGTGGTCCTGATTTGGGCCAGGGAAGAAAAAAATAGATATTAAAAGAAATGAAAGGAAAGGAAAAGCCTGCGGGCCAGGGCAGTTGGCCTGGTGAAATTGGGTTGCAGGCTCTAGGGATAAATTAAGGAAATTAAATGAAGAAAGAGAGAAAAAACGGATTAGGAATCCACTTAAATTTTTATAGCTAATGACAAACTAATTACGATATGCGCATACAAAATAAGATTGAAATGGGTCGAGGAAACTCATGTATATAATTTAATAAGATTTTAAATGAAATCGTTTTTAATAAAAAAGACAAGAGAAACATATAAGGAAATAAAAGAAGGAAGATCGGGAAACTATTGAATTTGATCGTAATTATAGTAACAAATATCATCGTCTAACATAAATTCAAATTTCCATTATTTATTTATTAGAAACAGAAGGGAGATTTAAATAAAATCAATGAATTTATTTCAAAAGAAATTGGATTGAATATTATGTGAGATGGGTCATTATCCAAGGTTGAATGTTTCAAACTATTATTAATTGAAATTAAAAAGTTAAATCATTGTTGATTGTCATTGTTATGATGGATGATTGTTGTTAATTATCTATTATGCTACGAAGTGATAAATTGGATCTAGTTCAGTTAAAATAAAACGTTGACATGTTTTATTGTATTATAATAATCTTGTGTTGATTATTGTTCTGAAATCAGAGTTGATATTTTTATAAGCTAATTAAATATAATGGACAAGTCGTGATAATTACAATGATATTAAATAATCTGAATAAATAATTTTACTTATCTACACTGATTCAATTTGATAGTTAAAACACCGACTATCAAATAAATATGCCCACGTGTTAGTTCGAAGAGACCGGGACGGGAACTGGACCCAAAACCACTTCGAACTAGCTTTACGATTCTTAAACTAACTTGCAGGGACGATTATACGATTTAAAAGAATTGAAGACCGTAGATCTTCATGAGAAGAAGAACTACTTGATAAATTTCTCTGGGTCGCTCCTGAAGATATTTTGATAGTGATTCTGTCGTGATTGAAATCTTCGGATTTGCAAGGACGACTCGCTACTGATCCATGGGGTGATACCTATATTAGATGTAGTAGGAGAGTGCCTTCGGTTCATCCAGTGGTATGGACGAATGTCTGACAGAGTATTTCTTTAGAGTCACGTACATTGATTTTTACAAACGTATTTTTGTTGGTGGCGCTAACACCCAGAATATTTTTGTGGACGTCAATTAGTGATTTGACGGATCTGACAATGTGGCATTCAAAGTAAATGATGATAAGATGTTCTGAAGGTGATTTCAAACCACAAGCCTCACAACCGGGAAATGACAAAAATCGGGCAGGCAGTACGGCTATGTGGGTCGCTCCCATTAGGGTGTATAATCACCTATCTAGAGAAATTCCGTTTGCTTCTTTAATCCATTTCGATGTTCTCCCGTTTCGGGAAACGACTTGTTGTCACAACCGTTGGTGATATACATTTGATACACTCAAGCAAAACGAGTGGTCGGTCATGTGTGGGTCGGGTTGCAAGACGTTCTTGTTGAATCCGGTGTATTTGCCTCTAGAGATACACTATCGGTAGGTGGTTCCATTTAGTCGGAATCCATTATCCAATAAGCGCCCGCGGTTTTTGATTGTATACTATATATGTGGAGCATGAGATGCAAGCGTTCCGCTAGATTGTTATTTATTTGTATTTAGACACTATTATAATATCAGATGATATATATGATTTCAAAAATGTTTTGGCTATCGTAAGGTAAAAACCATCCGTGTTTATGTGTGGATCGGTCTTACGATTATCATTTATTTCAAAAGGGTTTTTGAACATTAAATCAATCTGTTTTCAAATCGTTTACTTACACCAGTCCCATGACTGACCCAGAGTTTATTTTTCTATATTTTCCCTAAACTCTTGGGTGCCCAAATTTGTACAGGAAATCAAGTGGTTTCAGGGTTTTACAGATTCACTTGAAGGAGCCTGGATCATGAAGTTTCAACATTAGATATATAGATTTTATTCTTCTGTGTTGTGTATATGTTGTACTCTGATTATGTCTGTAATTATAAATACAATTTTGCATTTCAAGATGTTATATAATATATTTTATTCAGTTCTGCTGTGAGATTCGTTATACTCCGATTATGTTGTGTTTAGTTCTTCTGTTTCTTCTATTCTAACTTATTTTCTATTTCTCACCCTCTAACTTCTTTCTATTAACGATCTGTTAATTTATGATGGTTGATTAGTTGATATGTGATACAGGATATGTATTAGTGTCAATAATTAGGATAAGTACTTTTTGGGTCGTTACAGTTGGTATCAGAGCAATGATTTAGTAATAACCTTCGCTATGTAGCGTAACTCAATAGAGATGGGGTTAGTAATACCCTAGATTGAGTTTGAGTGTGTGTGTATATATATGAGTGCATATTTAGTAGTTGATATAAAAAACCGTTTTATATTGTGTTGATTAGTTTATCAAGTGACTTATGAATTCTGGTCGATGCAGTAGTCAAAATTGTATCGATTTGTGTTTCTAAACTCTTGAAAGAGTAATCCGACACGATATTATTTCTAAAGGTTGGGTAAATGAAATAATTTTACTCAAAATTATATTTTGATATAAAAAGATTAATTTTCTGAAATTACTATTGGTTGTGTTGGTTGCTATTATAATCTGGTATCAGATTATAAAATTGAAATGATTATATGATAAACCAAATTGAATTTGTATAAGAATGGAAATACAAGTAAGAAAAACTAGAATGATGTTTGAAAAAAACAAAATGTTTTGGATAAATTCAAATGTTTTGAATTTAAAAATGAAATAGAGATATATGATTTCAAACTATTTTTGAAACAAAACCAGGAGTTAAGATTCTGGAATTGTGAAATTCAACTGGAATAAAATTCAAATTGTAAGGTTAAGTTGAATAAAATTAAATTAGACTGGAGTTTAAAAAGGGATTTTGAAGCAGTAAAATATGTTTGAATAGGTTGATTCAAATTAATGGAGTAGATGAGTTTTGGAATTATTTTTCAACTAAGTAGAGATATTTGGGTTCATAGGAATTAAGATGAGGAGTTAAGAAATTAGATACTAACCGGAGATTGGTTGAGTTGGATAATTTTCTGAGTGTTGATCTGATGTTGATTTCGGTCTTCGGGGTTGATACTTAGGGGATTATTTTCTTACCGTTTTACGGTCAGGAACTAATGAGTGTGGAAGAATGGTAATGCACGAATGTAAAATGGAAATTCTTTTAAACGATAATAACAGATATTTCTAAATATGAAATAACTATGATTGATAGCTATTGGCTGATGTATTAAATGTTTATATTTCAGTGAAATGTTTGGTAGATTACCGGTGTGTTTGGATACCTTGTTTGTTGTGAGTGTTAAAGGATGACCCATATATATGTTTAATATAAATCTATAATGTTAGTTATAACTGCAATCTCCTCGTTGCTCTTTAATTTTAGGGATGAAATTCTTTTAAGGGGGTAGATTTTAACGACCCGGGTTTTCGACAAATTTTATAATCAATAATATATAGATTATACTGGTAATTTGATTTAATTAAATAATTGAGATTTATATATTCGGGAAAATAATTTAAGATAATTTAGATTTTTACTTGAGAATTAAAATAAGAAATGACATAAGTAAAACTTGTTTACTTTATATGAAAAGAAATACGAGTGTATATTCATTAAATACAAGAATTTCATTAATTTGATAAGGTTAATGAGATTAAATTCATATCAAATTAGGATAATTGTTTTATAAATTCATGTGTATATATTTTAATACATATGTATTTTTATATAGAAGGAGATAATTGTTAGATATTTTAACCTATTGGTTTATGTATAAACTTGCTTTTATTAGTTTTGTAAGGATAAGACCACTTAATGTAACTAATGTAACAAACATAAGTTAGAAGTCCATCTTACTTCACATGTATGTAAAGCAACCTAAAGTCTTTTCAAATCATAGAAATCTACTAGCATAAACACTTTTCAAATCAATACATATTTGCGCAGGAAGATCACTTAGAAGCTAAGCCGCAAACGTTTCTTGGTATTGTTCAATCGTACATCAACATATATATGCACATATGCACATTTACAGCTAAGAACATGGGATATATTTACTGCTGGACAAGATTCACATCATATAAGGTTGCAGCATACACAAACCTAGTCTAAATAGGTTATTGAAAGTTCCAACACAAATAAGCATATATATGCAAGTGTACATGGAATTGTTATTTCAAATCAATACACATACGTGCACATGTGAAATTTTCCAGCAAGAACACAGCATAATTACATACTTAAGAGCAAAGTAAAAGAGAGTGCATATCACACATCACTTCACGTAGGCTGCTGCAAACATCACCCTTCATTTCACATAGCTTCTGTGAAAAAATCATACCCTACATGACTCAATACCCTCCTGAGTTAAAGCCTGCACATATCCACCTATAAATACACATGAAAACCCAGACGATTACACACACACTTCACTGGAAACAATACACACTTGTGAACTGAAATAGAAATGGCCGAGAAACATGAAAAACCTGAAACAGGGTATAAGCCTGATCTGAAAAGCAAGACAGTGAACTAATACATACACTGTGAGTAAACGTTTTAAATTTTCTATATTGTTTTATTCTAAAGTCGTGTGAATTCAAGCTTATATATATAAATATATACATCTGGTTTATCCCTGTATATCATGAGAATAAACCTGAGAAACATAGATGTAAGTAGCAGTGAGTAGACAGTTGTGATGCCTTCCTCTGTTATATTAGATCCTAAGTAGGATTCAAATTGTAATCATGTTGATATGTACTCTTTATATTGAATGGAATTATTTAAATTAGTTTAAGGATTTATAACTAAATCAGTTTTAAATAAATAAATAAAAATATATCAACCTGAGAAAGGAGAATGCGAAAGACAGAGAGCTAAATTTAATTAGTAAGTAAACTCGATATGTATTCCTTCAACATCTAGAGGTAGATAAAATATTTATTCAATTATATATGCATTTTAACTTCGACCGAGTGTATAATATCTTATATACATACGCTGAACATACCTTAGTGATCAAGGGAAGTACAAATTGGAAAATTGTTTATTGTTTTCATTTCCAGTAATTCAATATCCCATAACCAAATTTCTAATGAGAATTTAAATTAGGATTTAAACATAAAAATGGTTCAATAATGCCTTGGGTTTATTTTAAAATATAACCAAAATTTTTAACTGGGTAGTTTTAAGTAATTCAGACTTTGAATAGGGGATAGCTGTTGTTTAAGCGGATTGGGAACAGTGGCGTACTGCGCCTTCGTCACGACAGTATAGGGTTGCACACCTGGTGGTTGGAAGGAGAAAGGTGTTGTGACCTTCAACTGAAGTATGGTGAGGACTGGAACTGTGTAGCGGTGACGCGAGAGGTATGCGCGGTGGTAGGTTAAATTGAAAGTTCCCGTCGAAGCTTCGGAAGTTGACACGGTGGGGTAATGGTGGTTCTGGCAGTATAGTTAAGTTCGAGGAATGATTTGGGGCCTGCGGTGATGGACTGGACGTCAAGGTGGCGGTGGAGTTGCCCGTGCATGTGCACGGTGGAGCCAGTGTGCATGGTGGTGATGAAACAACAGCGAAGAAGGGAAAATAAGGAAAAGAGGAAGAAGTTGGACAGGGTACTTGTTGTTGCATGTACCAGTATAGTAATCCTTGCTTTGCTTGGGGTTACTACACTATTGAAGCTGCTGTTCGCGATGATGATGTCTTCCATTGGAATATTATTATAATAATATTTAAAATATATCTATTTCTAATAGAATACTACTTGGACTTCAGAAGTACTTTTCAGCAACAAGGTATTGCATTAATAAGACGTATTAAACTAAGGGATTTCTGACGATGGAGCTAAGTTCGAGTGGAGGAGAGCGACCTGCGGTAGTAACGATGTAGGTGGAACGATTGCCATAGGAGTGGTGCACGTATATAGCGTACAAGTGCACAGGATAGGCAACTAGTTCAAGGTTGTGCAGAGTTTGGGTACCTGAAGGAAACAAACGGTAAATATTTCCCTACGTGAGAAACTATTTTTTGTTAAGTCACGAATTAGCTTCATCAACAACTACTGCTGCTGTGTTACAACCAAGGGATAGACTGTAAGGCTGTATGGTATAGCACTTAGGTGTGCTTTTCTTTTCTTTTTTTACTTTTGTTGATTTTGTACGTTTATATTATAGTTTTATTTATATAGAAATCAAAACATTGTTCACAAAGAGGAATGAACTGTAAAGCCATGTTTGTAACTCAGAATAATTTGGCATAAAACATTTGTTGCTTGAAGTTATACTTTTACAATGAATCAAAGAGTCACGAATTGGCGTCATCACTGGTTTGATGAGTCTCATTTGCCAAACGACGTTGGCTTTGGGTTTTAGATGACAAGGCAAGGAGAATGGGTGGAAGTGTGGTTATGCAGCGATGAGTCATACATGGTGATGGTGCAAAAATCATGGCTTTCGTAACTGGGGTAAGGTTTGAAGTACACGACAAAAGAAGTAAAGTAGAAAAAGGGATTGAAAGTCTGTAGAATTAAAGGAAAAGGAACAGAAGGGGGTTAAGGAAATGGAAAAGGGAAGGAGACATGGAAGTAGGTAGCAGGAAAATTAAAGGGGAGATAAAGAAACGAAATAGAAGGGGGTGGGCTAAGATAAGTGGGCCTAATTTGGGCCAGGGAAGAAAAAAATAAATATTAAAAGAAATGAAAGGAAAGGAAAAGCCTGCAGGCCAGGGAAGTTGGGCTGGTGAAATTGGGTTGCGGGCTCTAGGGTTAAATTAAGGAAATTAAATGAAGAAAGAGAGAAAAAAAGGATTAGGAGTCAACTTAAATGTTTATAGCAAATGGTAAATTAATTACAATATGCGCATACAAAATAAGACCGAAATGGGTCGAGGAAACTCATGTATAATTTAATAAGATTTTAAATGAAATCATTTTTAAACAAAAGACAAGAGAAATATATAAGGAAATAAAAGAAGGAAGATCGGGAAACTATTGAATCTGATCGTAATTATAGAAACAAACATCATCGTCTAACTTAAATTCAAATTTCCACTATTTACTTATTGGAAACAGAAGGGAGATTTAAATAAAATCAATGAATTTATTTAAAAAAAACTGGATTAAATATTATGTGAGATGGGTTGTTATCCAAGGTTGAATGTTTCAAACTATTATTAATTGGAATTAAAACGTTAAATCATTGTTGATTGTCATTGTTATGATGGATGATTGTTGTTAATTATCTAATATGATATGAAGTGATAAATTGGATCTAAGTCAGTTAAAATAAAACGTTGACATGTTTTATTGTTTTATAATCATCTTGTGCTAGTTATTGTTCTGAAATCAGAATTAAAATTTTCATAAGCTAATTAAATATAATGGACAAGTCGTGATAATTACATATGATATTAAATAATCTGAATAAACAATTTTGCTTATCTACACTGATTCAATTTGATAGTTAAAACACTAACTATCATATAAATATCCCCACGTGTTAGTTCGAAGAGACCGGGATGGGAACTGGACCCAAAACCACTTCGAACTAGCTTTATGATTCTTAAACTAACTTGCAGGGACGATTATACGATTTAAAAGAATTGAAGACCGTAGATCTTCATGAGCGGAAGAACTACTTGATAAATTTCTTTGGGTCACTCTTGAAGATATTTTGATAGTAATTCTGTCGTGATTGAAATCTTCGGATTTGCAAGGACTACTCGCTACTGATCCATAGGGTGATACCTATATTAGATGCAGTAGGAGAGTGCCTTCGGTTCATCCTGTTCGTCGATGACTTGAATGGATGAATGTTTGACAGAGTATTTCTTTAGAGTCACGTACATTGATTTTTACAAACGTATTTCTGTTGGTGGCGCTAACACCCAGAATATTTTTTTGGACGTCAATTAGTGATTTGACGGATCTGACAATGTGGCATTCAAAGTAAATGATGATCAGATGTTCTAAAAGTGAATTCAAACCTCAAGCCTCATAACTGGGAAATGACAAAAATCGGGCAGGCAGCACGGGTATGTGAGTCGCTCCCATTAGGGTGCATAATCACCTATCTAGAGAAATTCCGTTTGCTTCTTTAATCTATTTCGATGCTGTCCCTTTTCAGGAAACGGTTGCTGATCCCAATCGTTGCTCATATACATTCGATACACTCAAGCGAAATGAGTGGTCGGTCATGTGTGGGCCGGGTTGGAAGACGTTCTTGTTGAACCTAGTGTATTCACCTCCAGAGATACACTATCGGCAGGTGGTTCCATACCTTGTCATAGTTGGAATCCATTATCCAATAAGAACCCGCGGTTTTTGATTATATACTATATATATGGAGCGTGAGATGCAAGCGTTCCACTAGATTGCTATTTACTTGTATTTAGACGCTATTATAATATCAGATGATATATATGATTTCAAAAATGTTTTGGCTATCATAAGGTAAAAACCATCTGTGTTTATGTGTGGACCGGTCTTACGATTATCATTTATTTCAAAAGGGTTATGAACGTTAAATCAATATGTTTTAAAATTGTTTACTCACACCAGTGCCATGACTGACCCAAAGTTTACTTTTCTATGTTTTCCCTAAACTCTTGGGTGCCCAAATTTGTACGAGCAGTCAAGTGGTTTCAGGATTTTACAGATTCACTTGAAGGAGCCTGGATCCGGAAGTTTCAACATTAAATATATATAGTTTATTTCCGCTGTGTTGTGTATATGTTGTACACTGATGATGTATGTAATTATAAATACAATTTTGTATTTCAAGATGTTATATAATATATTTTATTCAGTTCCGCTGTGAGATTCGTTATACTCTGATTATGTTGTGTTCAGTTCTTTTTCTTCTATTCTAACTTTCTTTCTATTTCTCACACTCTAGCTTCTTTCTATTAACGATCTGTTAATTTCTGATGGTTGATTAGTCGATATGTGATACAGGATATGTATTAGTGTCGATAATCTGGATCAGAACTTTTCGGGCCATTACAACAACCATGTATTTGTGTAATTTTTACTTGAATGCACTTTTCATTGGCTCTTGATGTTTGAAGTTATTTTAAAATATGATTTTGGTAGAAATTTAATTGTTTCTTGGTTTTCCATCATATTATTTCTAAGGATAGAAATGAAAGAGATGAAATATGCACGTTAGACTTATAAAGGATTAAATGGTGGATGATTTTTTGTTTTTGTTTTTACATTTAGATGTGAGTGTAAGACAATAATATTAATGAAATTACCTAAAATTATTTGAGATAAAATATTACAGAAGCTCGTTTAGTCGGGTTTTGCAAAACATTTTGAAAAAATTGACATATGATTTTACATAACCGAACAATGGGAGTACAAAAAGCCGAAATTCTAATTATAAATCAAAGTAACAACTTCTCTTTTAGCAATAATGACAGGGCATATTGAAATCAGTAATGCTAATAAGACATATTTTATTATTTCTAACACTATTTCAAATCTCGAAAATGTCGCCTGAGATCTCCTTCGAGATCTCGTTTGGGGCTCCGAAACGAAACAACAAATATCGCTATAAATCACCTTTCAAATATATCGCCCGAGATATTGCAATATTGAACGATATGAAATAATGGAATATCGTCCGATATCTTTGTTTTTTTGTTTAAGATTTAAATATGTGCCTCAACCAGAACAATTATTTAAAAAAACTCAAATCTAGCCACGATAATCTCCTGCTATTTTACATTTTGCATGTTAAATGACCATACTGTATGTTCATATATGTTCTATAATGCTCATGATTTTCAAATTCGTCCTTTTACATACAGGTTACCTATGAAATTATGTATTTTATGGTCTACTTATGCTGTATTTTTTAATGTTTTATGTCTAACAATAATTCATTTTCAAGGATTATATGTTTTAACCACAAATCTATTTGCATTATGTTATGTTTCTGTTCTAAGTATATTACGATTTAGAGTATGAATAATCTTTCGTAAATTAAAAATAATAAAGTGATTTTGGAATCCAAGTTTAAGTTACTACGTTTTTAATAGCATTCATAAAATCATTTTGTAAGAATATCATTTTTTAACATATCATGTACCCCGAGGTTGTTCCGATATGGACTTTCAGACCCGCGATGGAAATCCGAGACGAACCCCCGAGTCAGACTCATCTTGTCTGAGATCTCCCCCGATACGATATCAAGTTTCTGAAATCCCCGAGACGAAACACGACCGATATCCGAGATTTAAAACCTTGATTTCTAATCAAACATATTTTATTGTCTCTCATCAATCATTATAACAATTGATTCATCTTTCCATTATTGTTCAAACGATGCAAGATATTTGGATGTGATATAATCTCAATAAATTCAAGATTGGATTTTTGTGAAGTAATGATATTTAATTTGATAGAAATAATGAAAAACAGTAATTTAACTATTAATGGAAATAAGTGTTTCAAAATTGAATGGTTTTGCAAAACCTTTATTTTAAAAGTCGATAAATTTGTTAATTTTTTATTGAATGCTCGCTAAATGTTATTATTCTATTAATCTTTATTTAGTATGCACAAATCATTGGAGGTGTCATGACTTGAACAACGTTGTCCATGTTGGGAATGCGGAATAAGGATCTTAAAGCAAACAAAACACAAGAGGGGGAGTGTAACGACCCATCTTTTTTGACTGATTTTCACCGGTAATTAATCCGACTCAAACTGTTTACAAAGACGAATTGCTAGGGGTACTTACACATTTACACAAAATAAAAGAACTTTTCCATTATTATAAATACATTAGAGTTACAAGAGTTACATCAGAGTATAATGGTTACACAGCGAAAAATACTAAACTCAACGGAAGAATATGAATGCTCCAAGATATAATAGCTCCACTTAAAATCCAGAATCCTGCTCTAACCAACCCCAAGGGAAATTTTGCAAACCAAACTACTAGCTGCCCATGTGGAAAATTATGGCACCCATAGTTTAGGTGTGGGAATAATAAACTCCAGTTCAGTCATGCGACTGGTGTGAGAACTCAAGACAATTGTTTTTATGGTTTATTTTAAAGTTAGGTAATTCACCGGACCACGCCGCTAAACACGGAACGGGTTTACTCCGTGTGAATACCAGTGCATAGAAATTTGCAATCACTTTTTGGAAAATGAAACTAACATAAGGTCTCGTGGCATACACACAATGAAAACGCACACTTGGGCGAGGTTTCTTCTTATGATAGTCAAAAGATGTCTTTGATACGCAAAAATCCTCTTTCATATTATTATTAGTGCATAGTGTGAAAAACCTTTCGAAAGTGAATATATTAAACTAGCCAGCATAACACCCCATCATATCATACTGACGTAATCTTGTCAGTAACCAGCAGGCAATACAAACAAAACTGTACGGGATCGTAGTAGAGATTGGGTTTCCAATAATGACCAGACAAAGGAACGTCCTTACCGAACTGAATTTTGAACACCTTTAGAGGGATGTCCGAGGATCGACAGTAATGCTCCTCATGCTAACACAAGGTCGACTTACCTCTGTAACTAGGTAACTTAGAGTATGTCAGAGTATGTCATCTCCCAGTCGTTACCAACCTTTCCGAGCATGCGCTAACAACAACCATAAAAGTAAATGTTTTTTCACCTAGGTTAATACCTGGGCTCCATACCATGGTACACCTTTTATCTAAAAGGAGACAACACCCCATAACCCTACTGCATTTCTTCTTGTTTTGCCATTTACCGGGGTGTGAGGCTTGCCGAAGTCATGATATACACAAAGCTACACTTCAATAGGTAATGCTTTGATCATCCATAGCTCATCACACAACTTAAGTATGGCACATTGTCCATTCACAACACATCACCGATTCTATCAATATATAACCTCTAAGCTCATATGTCTTAGAGATGGGTGTTAAGCTAAGAGAATAAATTCTCCGCCACCAATCAGATATATATTAACAAAATCAGTGCTACGCAGTCAATTACAATGTCAGTCACACAATCCATACAAGTCCGTTCTGGGTCTGAACGAAACAATTATCCGGAATTCCTCCAAATACGTATGGACTTATTTGCCACCTAACTGATATAAAATCCATCTGCAAATAGGAGCTACCCATTCGAGACATTTAGCAAACAGTCCTTCCGATATAAAGGGTCCTGGTCTTCAGTACTGCCTTCAATTGCTCCATAACGTAGTATTATTATTTGGAATGGTTTTCGGACATAAATCTGATCTTGGTCTTTCCAAATAATAAGTGCAATTTTAAAAACACAATTATGGATCACACAGGCTTTCAACCGAATCTCCTTCCATCTTAGATTTTGTTAATTAAAACTTCTTTAAACCCGTTCTCCAATTATCTTTAACAAAACCCATATTTTAACTTTTCATTTTTAGAATACATCTTTTTAATCAAAGATACTTTAGCCTCAAAAATCTCGATTAACTTTCCCGTTTTATAACTTTTTATCCAAATTCAATTTCTTCTGAAAATCCTTAATCCATATTTCGTAACTTCAAATATAGTTTCTATTTAAAATGATTTCTCAACATTTAATTTTTTAATATTAATTAAAAGATTATCATACTTTCTAAAATCCCCTTACTCTTGACTTTCTAAAATAAAAAATTTGATTAAATCCCCAATTACAACATGAATTTCCATAACACAATCTCAATAGGTTTCAAGAATGATGTTATTGAAGATACTATTCAGGACAAAACCCATATTAATCGATATTGAACATAAGTTACACAAAAATTGTATCTACTTATATTCGATATCAATTCTCATAATCAACGAATACTATAAATGGAATAACGATAATAATATCTTTCAAATTTCTCAAATAGTACACGTTTACACAACATAATTTCATATCAAATAACCGAAGATTATTTCTATCCAACTTATCTCAACCAAATCGGGAAATCCCTATCTTAATTAAAAGATTTATCCAAGTATTTAACATTAGATTTGGATAGAAATATCATCAACTTATCCTTAATATTAATTTCCATATCCAACTCATGCTATAAGCAGAATAACGGTAAACTACCTTGCAGAAGTGTCCGTTATCGGTTCGGCATTCACCTGGTGTAACAACCAGGAAGGCCCTAACTAGATCCTTTCGAGGCTTGACAGGGTCTTCGCTTCAGAAGGTTGGTTCGGTCTGCCGCACTTTCTCCGACCACGCCCCTATGCTTCTTTCTTGCACCTCCCATTCACTTTCCGACCCATCCTTCTTTAGGTTCCAGAGTATGCGGAGATCTCATCACTCCTTCCACAACCTTGTGGAAGAATCTTGGATCTCCCCGTTGAGTGGTTCCCCCTGTGTTGTGTTTTCTCGCAAGCTGAAGCGTCTTAAGATTTGTCTCAAGATGTGGAATCAACTTGATTTCAAGAACATCTTTGATCGCGTCAGGGCTGCTGAAGAAACTCTTGTTCTTGCGGAAGCGGCTTTTGATGATGCGCCCTCTTCTTCCAATAAGGAGGCGTGGGCGGTAGCCCAACTAGCCTACTCGTCTGAGCTTCGCATTGAACAAGACCATTTGCGCCAAAAAGCCAAGATCAAATGGATTGTTGATGGTGATTCGAACTCTAGTTTTTTCCACTATTCTATTCGTAAGAAAAGTAGGCGTCTTACGATTTCCCAGATTCTCCGACTAGATTTATCATTGACCTCCTCCCCTGTAGAGGTCAAAGATACTATTTTATCCCATTTCCAGTCTTTCCTCAGCACTCCTTTGGCTTCTGTGTCTGATCCTTCCCTTCTTGCCTTCATTTCATTCCTCGTCTGATCCTCCCGTCTGATAGCTCGAACCTTATCGCTCCTCCTACCTCAGAAGAAATACGTGCTTGCGTATTTTCTCTAAGCAAGGACAGTGCACCCGGGCTTGATGGTTACAAAGGGATTTTCTACAGAAGTGTTTGGCCTATCATCGAGCAGGCTTTTGTCTTGCCATTCGGTCCTTCTTTTCTGGTGAAGAACTCCCCATGGGGTGGACTTCAACCAACCTGATCTTTATTCCCAAATGTGACCATCCTACATCTTGTTCTGATTTTCAGCCTATTATTTTGTGTAATTTCTCTAACAAAGTTATTTTGAAGGTTCTAACCTCTAGGTTAGTTCTGTTTCTTGAGCGTCTTATCTCTTCCTCTCAAGCTGGGTTTGTAAAAGGACGTTTAATCACTGATAACGTCCTTTCAGCACAGGAGCTGATTTCCCAGATCGATAGGAAGGTCCGTGGGTCTAATGTGGTTGTCAAGCTGGATATGGCTAAGGCTTATGATCGCATGTCTTGGTTCTTCATCATCAAGATCCTTCGGGCTTTCGATTTTTCGGAGCCCCTTATTGATGTTGTTTGGAGGCTTATATCCAACTACTGGTTCTCCGTTCTTATCGACGGATCGACCACCGGTTTTTTCATGTCCCGGAGAGGAATTCATCAGGGAGACCCCCTCTCCCCTACTCTATTCGTCCTTGTCGTTAAGGCTTTTATTCGAGGCTTGCACTCCCTTATGGTTGCTGGGCAGATTCACAGATCCGGCATCCCTAGGGGATGCCCTCTTATCTCTTCGTTATCATTCACTGATGACATCATCATTTTTACTAATGGTAGTCCTCATTCTTTCTGAAGCCTTTTGGGCCTCATTCGGCAGTATGAGGATGCTCGAGGCAACTCGTTAACTCTTCCAAAAGTTGCTTCGTTCCCACGAAAGATCTTACGGCTGCAAGATCTGCTTGGATCGAGTCTTATTCTGGCTTCAAGGCGGCCTCGCATCCGCTTTCAAACCTGGGCATTGTTTTATATCGAGGAAGGAAGCTCAACGCCGTTTTCGATCCTATCACTAACAAAGTTAGGGGGAAGATCCTTAAATGGAATGCTACTCTACTTTCTCACGCTGGTAGGCTTTTTCTCATTAAGTCTGTCCTTGACTCCATGGGATCTCATATCTTTGCTGCTATGACCCCCACGGCTTCCTTTTTCCGTTCGTACCGTTCCCTATCGTCCTCTTTCTTCTGGAGATCCACGGATAACTCTAGTCATCACCATTGGATCTCCTGGAGCGTTATCTGTCGTCCCAAAGTTGAGGGAGGTCTGGGCCTCCGCGACCCCCAAGATGTTTGTGTGGCTTTCACTTGCAAGCTTTGGGTAATATTTGAAGAGAACATCTCCCTTTGGGCTACGTTCCTTCACACCAAGTACCGAAGGCTGGCAGGTACGCATTACTCTGGTATCCCGTCCTACGCTAGTGAGATGTGGAAACGGATGCAATCCGTGAAGGCTTTATCAGATGCTCATGGAGGGGGTACCTCTTGGGATGGCAACCCGTTCTCGCTTTCTGCTGCGTGAAATTCTGTGTGGAATCCTACGCCTGGGCTTTCTCTTTTCTCTTTCATTTGGAATGTCCGTATTCCACCGAAGATGTCTCTATTTATGTGGAAAACCATGCATAATGGTTTTCCATTAGATGAGAATATTCAGAGAATCGGGATCCTGCTCGTTTCCAAGTGTAGGTACTGCAGCGCTGGGAGCACCGAAACCTTCATTCATTTGTTGATTTCTGGGGTTTGTGCTAGGTCTGTTTGGAATTACTTCGGGAACCTGTTAGGTTTTCGTTGTAATGCAAACTTGTTAGAAGACTTCCTGAGATTCTGATGGACTAACATCTCAGGTAAAAGTCTACGCACGAGCCTCTTTCGTCTGATTCCTTGTTTGATTTGTTGGCACATCTGGTGCGCGTGGAACAAGGCAATCGTTGACGAAGTGGCTATGGACCCTCCGACCATCATCCGAAAAATTAGGAATGATGTTTTCCTAGCATTTTGAGGAAGGCCGTTCAGAGGTGTGATTGGTTCCCAATCTAGGAGGTTGGCTGTTAAGTTTGACATTTCAATGATAACAGCCACCCCCAGACAAGGTATTGGATGATTTCGGTTTTGTGTGGGTCGTGTGATTTTGTGGTCCTTCTCTTCCCATTCCCCTCTCCCGCTTCTGACATTGTTTGCTAGTGGTTCAGGTTTTGGTGTACAGATTGTTGGGCAGGCTCTGTTATGTTCTACGTACTAGTTGATGTTCTCCTCCTAGGTCGGGCAGCTGGATCACACGGGGCTTTGGTAGCTATTTGAGGTCTGGGCTATGCTTTGAGCTTCTCTTCCAGCTCTTTCCACCATGGTTTTTGGGATCCTTGTCATCTTCTAGGATCGGAGAGGGGCCTTCCTCGAGGGACCTTCCTTCCTTCGCATTACAGTGCTTACTCTCATACTACTTGTGCTCTTTTGTGGTTTTTTCTGTATTTTGTTTCATTTGCTCGTGTGTGTATGCACGGTTTCAACGGTCAGCAAAAACCGTTTTTGTAAGCTGTTGGAGAATGGCTAGATTCTCCGTTTTGTTATATTATATATTTTCTTTTGTTGAAAAAAACCACTTTCTAAATTCATCGAATAGTAAGAGTCGTCATCTTCAAAATTAATATCAACATCCGAAGATTTATCTCCAACCATATCTAATTTATAACTGTAAAACCCATTTATATTTAAGAAATCAATTTAAATTAAATATAAAATAATTTAAATTAAAACCTTTGAAAACATTTCATAAATCATTTAAAAATGATTACTTAAAGTTAGGGAAATAGTTTACAGGTTAAAAGCTTTAAAACAGATTGTTTTCAAAGAAAACATTACAATAGTGTTGCAAAAGCATTACAAAAACGTTACAAAACAGTTATATTGCCTGATTTGATCAAAGTAACCTTTATATTTCCCAAACCTTAAATTTTCCAATTCAAAACACTTTTAAATAATTTATAATGATTTTACAAAAAAATCCATATTTTTAAAACATTAAAAATGGTTGTTTACAGTTACGGTTGACAAACTACACTAACAGCGACATTTCCCAAAATGGTTTTAACCATAACTTGAAAACTATAAGTCGAAAGTGAAAACTACTTTTTCTTATTTGAAAGCCATTGTTACTAAAAAGCAAACGTTTTTCGTTTCGTGGAAATCCAATTTAAATAACAAAATTATAGGTGTTTGAAATTTGCAACTGAAATACGTGAACTATCGCTGTGCGACAAGATCAATTTTGACCGTAAAATAATTTCATATAAAATTATTCCGAACTGCTTCAAAATACTTTTAGAAAACCCTTATATAATAATATAAAACATCTTCTATATATTTTCTAGATAGGAAAACCAAACTTCACCTTTTCAAAACAAAATCGTTTTCAACGATTTATGACAAAACCTTGTTTTATCGTCAAAAACTTGTTTATACATTTTTATTCCATTTTCAAATTAATTCAAATCTCAATTTTGAAAATAAATTTCAATCTCCAATTTCGATATTTTAATAATAATATTGCTTGCAATTACGAAGGAGATTTGCCGATCACCGATGCAATACCATAATTGTTGTGTCATAGTGTGTGTGAAACAACATCAACAACCATTATAAACATCCATAGCAACCATCATCAATATTATTAAACAAATAATAACTGATCACAAGCGTAATAACACTAACACTTAAATTGGTGTGTTATAATCGACGTAACCATCATCCATCACAAACAAACAACAACCATTAAACATCCATAGCCGGTTAACAACACTAGTTAGTTATCCAAATTTATCTTCGTTAATTAGTGCACATTGAACTAGTGTATAAATTTAAAGAGCTCTCACCAATATATCTTTCCAATTCTTCATGGTAGGCGAGCCTAACAGACTGCAAACAGACCATCGGATAATATTTCAGTGCACCGTCTTCTTTGCCAAAATATATAATGTATATTAATCTCTCTCTTTTTTATAAGAGGAGGAGAAGTAGGATCTGAACTAAGGCAAGGTGGAGGAGGAGGGAAAAAGGTTGGAAAAGAGAAAGATTTATGTCATGGAAACCATGACTTTAAGCTTCAAGAAGAAGAGAGAAAAATGAGAAGTGAGAATGAATGAAAAGGTTAAGGGAGATGGTGCTTTTATAGGAAAAATGGAGTAAGTAGAGGGTGACACCTCATAATACAAGTGTAAGATAAGGATGGAGAGTGGCATGCATTAGGACAAGTGTCCATACACTTGTTAACTTAAAAAGGAGGGTGCCTAAGATAGCATTTTACTCAAAATGCTATGGAAACTCAAAGACAACACTTATAAAAAAAACTAGCAATGGTTCTAATATTCATAAAATTATATTTATATCTGACAAAAGATCATATTAACAAAATAGTTTAACAAGCACAGATTTGACAAATTAGTTGTAACAAAAGCATGATAAATTCTTATAAAAATTATACTATTATATTATGAAAAAATTATATATTTATTATTATTGCTTAATCATATATTTACATCAATTTCATATTTAAATCAAATTAAATTCATTTTATATCCAGAAAATTCAAATTATATCCAAAAAATTCAGTTTTCGATTAGTTAAAAAAATGATCATCACAGGGAGTTAATAGTGTTTAATGGATTTTATAAAATTCTTGAAATCTTTATGAGTTATTCAGAATAAAATGCAGAACGCAGATATGAAATGATCACAGAATCAAACACAGATGCAGATAATAATAAATAAATAATAGTAAAAGGAAAGAACACATCGGAATTTTATACTAGTTCAGAGTTACTCCACATCTAGTCCTACATAACTCTGGGTGATGCAGATTTCTTTTCAATAATAATCTTCAAATTGCAATCCTCGATTTCAAGGCCACGAGGTACACCCTGCTTGTATCCGGAGTACGGTAAGACTCAATTGATTTCCGGGCTACAATCACACCCACTCGATTTGAATGGGCTACAACCACACATTTTCAGTATCGGTTTTGGAAGTAAGATTGATAGAACTTAATCTTGCAATCTTCAATTACAAAAACCCTATAACTGTTGAGTGGCACTTGAATCTTTGAGAGAGATCGTAGAGAATCAAACTAGAAAGAGATTAATGTGATTCTCTTCGAAATTTGGTAGAGTATACGTATATAATTTAAGAAATAAAGAGATTTAATGGAGAGAAGATAGATGATGAAGAAGATAATGAAATTATTGATTAAGTCTCGAATTTAGAAGCCTACTTATAGTCTCCCAATAGTTAAAAACTTTCAGGAAAGATCTGAAATCAAAAGACACAACTTTTCAAAAATTGAATTTGAAATCCAACGGTCACTATGTCGACATGGGGGGTTACCCATGCCGACATGCCTACATGAATTTTGAAAAATAAAATTTTTAAATCAAGGCAATAATTTCTAGTGAATCTTGAGTTAAAGCAAACTATTTTCTGATATACTAAAATAGAGTATTTTAAGTAAAAATATATATTAGAAACATATATAAGAACGATTTAGAAACATATAAAACTAAAAATATAAATATAAAAATACTTAAAACTTAAGATAAAAATATAATAAAAGGAAATTTAAATGTTAAACGATTAAATAAAATTTAATATAAATTAGTAATAATAATACAAAATAAGAAATATTTGAATGAAGAGTTAAACTGTTTTAAGAAATAAAATATATGTTTTAAAATCAGGAGTTAAAATAAATTTAAAAACTGAGAAATATTGATTTGAAATAAGGAAGTAATTTTGAAATTAGTATGAAAATAAGATAAGAATATTAAAAATAATGAGAAAGGTTAAAATAAGGATTCTGTGCTATTTCAAAGTTTTACCAAGAAATCTCGACTTGATTACTTTTTATTTTTTGAACTCTTGTTACTCATGAGTCTTCTATCTAGAACTCTTCTTCTTTGAAATCTTAATTCTCTAAACTGTACAGCCTTCAATAATCAAATCCTGCATATATTTCCGATACACACACACACACATACATATATATATATATATATGTACATATATATATATATATATATTCTAAAGAATAGTGTTAATATATATTTTATAATAATAATAGTTAAAACAAGGTTGCTGTTATCAAAATCATCATCACCACCATCTCAATCCCTAATAATCTCCCTCTTTTTGATAATAACAACTTTGGTTTTAAAATATTCATACCTGATGTCTTGATTCTCCCGTTACTCCCCTTACTCCAGTATCTCTCTCTGAAAATACTAACTCCCCTTAATCTAATGCTTTATTTTATAATTCTCCCCTTTGTCATCAACAAAAACCTATACATTTCTTATTACCCCATAATACCCCCTCCTAAAACTATTATTAAATACTAATCTAGTTCTAATACCTAAAATCTAAAACTAATCTAAACTAAAAAACAATCCTAATATCTAATGTTCCTTAATCAATTTACATCAAGAAATATAGAACTAAAATTAAGGTAATATTAAAACCGATAATCAAGTTAAAATCTAGCAATCCAATATAAAATTATTAGACAAACAAGCATTCAATCAATTCAAATCTTGTTATTACAAACCACAAATTCAAATTCATGTTTTAAAATAATCAAACCACACCAAACTTAAAATAAATTCATATGTTTCTTGGAAATTCTACTCATCCATCACCACCAAAGATTGGATCATTTTTTATAGTATTCTTCATTGTCTTTCATGAGAGACACTCCTGTGTTGTCATTGTTTTCATCTTTGGTAAGAGAGGAAATCATTCAACGAATTGCATCAAAATGCCTCTCTTGTTCTTTTATCATCTGTATTTGACTTAATTTTAAGTGACTTTGATTACGGAGGATGATAGAAAGAATATTTTAAATGAATTGAGTGTTTCTTTAAGATTTTCACTCAAGTTATGAATCAGAGAAGCCATGGATTTGATAAAATAAGAAACTAATGAAAGATTATAAAGGAGAAATATATAAATGAATTTTTCTGGAGGTAGGCATTTATAGGCTCTGAAATTCGTTCAAACTGAATAGTTTGGTTCGATGTATTTACAGGGCAATGACTTTGCGCCTGTCTGAGTGAAACTGACCTATTAACTTCCAAAAGAGAGAATCCTCTTCATCAGTCTTGAAAATGAGGTATTTATAAGTGAAATTTGGTTAGGGTCAACATGCCATATGGCGACCATCCAGGGTCGGGTCGGCCACGCGTCATCCGATCCGGAAAATCAGCGATAGGCGACTAGCTGGGCCTAGTCTTCACATGAGGAATAGTTCTCCTCAATTTGCGTGGCACACATGTAGCCTGGTCCGTGTATTAAGGAACTAGAGTAGGCCAGGGCTAACCACAAAAGTAGCAGGCCGAGGCAGACTTTCACTACAAGAAAACACTGATTTAGCGTCATATTTTTAGAAGCAAAAATTTCAGTCGTTAATTTGCGACGGGTCTCCATGTGATCTACAAGGGATAGTTTTTTTTTCAATTATTTTTTCCTTTATTTATTACCGTGGCTTCTATTATCCCTAGTTATGCCGTTGCAAATTGCGTCAAGTTACCGATAGAATTTTTCTACCGCTATTATCCGCTGCAAATCGAGGAAAAATATCGATGAATATATATCGAAGCTATTTTGCAGCAGAATTACATCGGATTTGCAAGAAATGTTTATGTTATTTTTCTAAAAAATACTTTAGTATTATTTTTTAATAATCATTAATATGTTCAATAATTAATAATTGATAACAATGTAATATTTAAAAATTATTTTTATTGTTCAATAATTAGTTTATAATAATCGATAATCACAATAAAATAATTACTAATGATGTGTAGTGAATATTTTATTAACATTAAATGTTTACTAACAAATTTTTATACTAAACATTTTTATAGATAATATTTTATCAACATTAAATATTTAATAACTAAATTTAACAATTAATTAGTCTTACTTAACTTCAGTGTGTAAATGTTGGCTTTATTTACTGAATATGGATTCGTTAAATTTTGGCTATAATATATGATATTGGAATTTTTGCTCCATTCAACATACTAAAATAAATCGAATAAATAGAGAAAAGCAATCAAACTCCATGGATCAATTCACTAATTAATTTTAATTAGGTCAAATAATGGCAACCTCTCAGCCGACTTTCTAGGCGTTCATCTTTCCCTTCGTCTCTCTATGCCAATTCGACTAATCGCCTCTCCTCCTTTTCACCCACCTCTTCTCTTCTAACCCACAATTCCTTCAAATGCCGAAGAACCGGAAGACCAAGCAACGCTTCACTGGTTGTGTCTCTAGATCAGGCCGAAGTTTTTCGGCCCCTCACTCAACTATGGTAGCATCTGAATTCTCCACCATGCTAGATTTGGCCTCAGAAGTTGTTGCGACGATCCCGAACTCACCAATTTCTGGCGTTTGGTTATCTGCAACTCCAGCTTGTTTGCAGGATTCTCTGAGTTGGACGAAGCCTAATGTTTCAGTGAACTTCGACCCGTTCATTAAGTTTTCTAGTGCAGGTAAAAACTCGGTGGCCTCTTTACTGTATAACATTTTGGTTGGGAGTGTTGCACTACACCAAACAGCCTTTATTGTGACACTTCGTTTCAATTCTTAACGGTTATAACTGTTACAAAGTACTAACGGATATTACTGTTATAACCACTTATAACGGTTTTATCCGTTATCAAATACAAAAAGTTTGCGCACGGCTGGAAAAGCATGGGTCTAATTGTCGTTTTGTATATTATTCCATCCCAACCTCTTTCTCACGCTTACATTCTTTTTGGTTTTCGTTGTTGCCACTAAAATAAAATATGTTAGGGTTTTCGTCTCCTTCTAATTTGCCTCCGTCGTCGCTGTCTGATTTGCCTTCGCCGCCGCTGTCTGATTTGCCTCCTCCGTCGTCGTCTCTTTAGCATTCAGGCGGTACCACCTTGGTCGAGCAATCTTGGTCCGTTGTCGGTTGATCTAACTCCACCTCGATCGAGCAACCCTTCTATAAGGTAATTTTAAACGGCTGCTAATAAAATTGATGAAGCTGTCTTTGGATAGACATTTTGGAAATAAAATTGATGCATATGTGGGGTGATGGCATTGTCTTTGTGTGTGTACTGGAGAAATCTTGGTTCGATTCTCAACATGAAACATTATTTTTTCAGCCTGTTACAGTTGAACTGGTCTAGTGCAGCTAAAAACCTTGGGCCGACAGTGCATATAAACAAATAATCGTGAATTTTATGCTATATTATGATTATTATCAGCAACAAGGGGTTTGTCATTGTCTGCTTTTTTAGTAATTAAGTTCTGATTTTATTGGTACTTCGGTGTAAACCAGTTCGTATAAGAATCCATTTCAAGGTATGTAGGAGATAAAAGCTGTTATATTGATTGCCTTGATTTATATTGCTTGAATTTGATCTTAATGTAACGTCTCTTTTCGACCGAACTTTGGTCATATTTATAGGCATAGTTTTTGTATGTCTTGGTTTATACTTGTTAACTAAGGTTGTCGGTGCTACTGCTGTAGCTTATCAATTATATGGTTAAAAGTGACATGCCAGGATTGATGTAGCAAGAATAAAAGATAGTAGAGATAAAATGTATAAGAAAAGTGTTCTGGATGAAAACAAAAGTTGACTATTTATAAGTAAGAATTGTTAAGTACTGATTAAATATGAATTATATTATATTTTTGAAATTCGAGGATATATTTTATGAGATAAGAGTTTGATGATTTCACAGTGAAGTCTTATTATGAAACAGTAGCATGCCATCCACTTTAAATATATACACATTCTGTATTGTTGCTGACATAGGATCATGCTGCTATTGACCATATACATAAATATGAAGGTGAGTTTGGGAACCACACTGAATATTTTGAACTTAAAATGTTAATCAAAACCTGTTTTATGGCACAGGTGATGATAACTATCAAATTAGCTTCACTGTTTTAATGATGTGCTAGTACTGCTCTAATATGTTTTTTGGGACTCCGATGTGTTTATAGTGCGCATACGGACTGCATTATCACTGAAGAAGCTACTGTTGTTGAGATTTTTCTTAATCGAGTAGACAGGTATGTTTTTTCCTTCTCATTTTAGTTTATTTATGTGAGTCAACAGTGATGACACCGAGAACGAGTTTGTTCACACTTTTTATGGTAGTGTGAACAAAACACCAATTTTCATTGGTGGAAATCAGGGGGCTCCGTATCGGTCCTTCTTATTCCCAACAATCAAAAGTAGTGTTTTGTTCACACTACCAAAATGTAGTGTGAACAAACTCACATTGGTATGATTCTACTATGACTCTGATCCCTGTTAATAATTACTCATAGTTACATTTAATACACTTTCTGTAGTTTAGTCTATTGCACTGTCTCTTGAAATCACATGAATTTTCTGAAATTTGAATTTTCCTCTTCTGTCTAATATATTTATGAAGAAAAAAGCTTCAATGAACAGAATTATAGAAGTATAATTGTACATAAATACTTGATTTATCTTGTGTGTAAAGTTTATTGCTAACTCTACGTTAAGAAAAATTTCTCATAGAAATAGATTTACGGTGGTTCTTAAAAAGTTTCAGAAGTGGAGCTACCAAATAACACGTTTATTATCGAAAAGTTGTTCCTTATGCATGAGTTAACAAAACGGAGTGAGCCTTTTCTAAAATTTAAGCTTACACATCAAAAAATCAATCAAAAATTTGCCAGAGATATCGATGAACATTGGGAGATAATATTATGTCTATAGCTACTAAGCCCACAGATATAATTGACTGAACAACGATCACATCTCAATTTCTCAGCAATCAAAATTTGAAACTAGTAATCAAATTGGTTCTTTTATCCTTACATTTTTGTTTTCGCACTTGTATTCATCTTTTAACCTTCCAAGTTAAAAACATTAGTCCCATCATAGTATAATATTTTTAGTTAACAAATATCTTAAAATTTAGCAGTTTGAATCTAGCTTCTAACCAACTTCATTCAAATTTAATTAGAAACTTGAATTTGGGCTTTGAGCTGAACTCCAGTTGTAATTGAGAAAATTATTTTGTTCATGCTTAAACTAAAATATTTCAGGAAGGTAATTTCATTCTTCAATTCAGTTATTTATACATGAAAATGATGGAGTAAGATATAAAATGAAGTTTTCAGTTGATAAACGTAGGAAGAAGAAACCCAAGCATCAAAATCGATTTCAAACAAATGAATTATAACCATCGAAATAAAAATCAATGCTTTCACATACATATATGTCAATTTGATAACTTACAAAGGACAAAAATTTCAGCAAAGAACAATACATTCACAATATGAAATCTTTGAATCACCATTAATGATTTAAACTCAATTTTGAGTAAAATTTAAACCTTAAGATTTACATTTGTACTATGTTTTCATGCTTGAACTTGTTAGGGTTGATGGTTATTGAAGTTGCTAGTTAGGCTGTTTCCTAAATAAAAATCCTACGGTATGTAGATTTAGCAAGCACCTACGTGGATTTGGCCATATATTGTGCCTTCAAATGATAATTTACATGTGGTATTTTATTTTATTTTTACTTTATACAATGCTGCTGTGTTCTGTAATGCTAACACACGTTTTTGTGACGGTGCTCGATTTGGTCTTGGTGTAGAGGTATGTTCTTCTAAATACTATGAATTCTATTAAATTTATTATACATATATTCTATTTTGTTAATTACTGTATCTTTTTCTGTGTTACAAAGGTTGATACAAGGACAAGTAGAATTCATGCTCGAGGTCCGGTTGGCGTTGAAGGACTACTGACTACAAGATGATATATACACACACATACTATTTTGACTCAGACATCTGTACTTGTTTTACTTGATGAATATTATTAAGACATCTGTAACTACAAGAGTGCACGTAGAAAAGCTCAAACATGAAACAGAGCTTCAAAGTCACCAAACAGAATTGACACATATAAAGGAGCAAACAAGACTGATTGCAGCATACACAAGTGTACAATAATTGACGTGCAAGTGTGCATCTCAAATAAGACAAGAAGAGACTGCCAAAGCATACAGACAAGAGAGGTCAATTCTTATGTACCCAACTCCGGTGTTCCCGTGTGTCCGACAAATCACAACCACACATATTATTAATAATCTAATGAACGGTTCCTACAATCCAAGGGTTAGCCGTCGTTCTTCATTGTTCTCCTTCTCCAACAAAGAGTGTTAGTCATCTAGATATTCTTTCCCTTTCTCAATAAGGTTATTGATTCTTGTAATTTTGTTTATTGTTGGTTTTGATCCATTGAGTGTAAACAAAATTTGTTTTTGCGAATCAATAAAGAGGGTGATTGGGTGGAATATTTTGTGTTTGTGCGTGTGATTTCATATGTGTTTATTTCCATAGAAATCATCTTTTAAGTAATTTGGTGAATAAAATCATTGTCGTTTCCGCAAAGGCGCAGTTTTCATAACAATCACAACCACACATATTATTAATAATATAATGAACGGGTCCTACAACCCACTCAAAACCATTAAATTTTGTGCAAATCAGTGGTTAAGATTGATCCGACACATGGGAACATCCAATTTGGGTATAGAACAATTCATTATCAGACAAGAGCACCCAAAAAATCAAATGAAGACAGCAAAGTAAATATCAGTACAGATTTCAACAACCAAAGTGCAGTCCAACTTCAAAGGTTCAAACATACCAGGAACGGTACACATGTATGGTACAAGTGAACCTAGTGCAAGGGGTTCACAAACCAGTTCATGAATTGATGCAACATATGCACATAGTAAATGAAGACAAGCTTAGAAATGCAACCTAAACTGATACAAGGCTCCATATGAGCTACTCGAGGTAATGTTGTGTGTGATATATGAACTCAAAACGCACCAAGGCAAGAAGACATGAAACAACCAAGGTTCAGAAATCAGTGCACAAGCAAAGGTAAAAGAGACACGCATAATAGGGTGCACACATAGTACATGTTCAAGTTGATCAATAGAGATGCGAGCAAGATGGAAGCACACAGTAAAACAGGAGGATGGTACATGGTCGCAGCAGATGAACAACCAAAATCACACTAACCAAGAGCAGCTAAAGGCATTTCGAGCAAGGCCAAAAATCAAATTAAGTCTAGCAAGGCCAAAAATCAAAGAATCAGTTAACATTTCGAGCAAGGCCAAAAATCAAATTAAGTCTAGCAAGGCCAAAAATCAAAGAATCAGTTAACATTTCGAGCAAGGCCAAAAATCAAATTAAGTCTAGCAAAAGTCAAGAACGAAAATCAAAGAATCAACATTCAAGTATGCACAAAATATAGTCAGATATGTTTGAATATATATCACAGAAGAACAAGCCAAGTTTAGTACCACTCGTCCATTAGAAAATCCACAACCGTATCAAACTCTAAAAACTTCAAACTAGAACTATACACCAAAATACAGCAAATCAATTCCTATATAGCACTCATATCATCATCGGCAATATTTATTATTTGAGTTCAACCAAAATGAAAGAGCTAAAAAAATCATATAAGTCACATATCAAATTTTAACTAGAATCATCTGAAGTCAAGTTCGAGCATAAAATTCAAAATGGGCAGAAATCATAATGGATACAATTGAAGAACCACTCAACTTGTTGAGGGTTCAGAGAACAATCAAAAGCGGCAGGTAGATCAATAATCATCTAACAATTAAGCATTCAATTGAAGAGTCGAAGAAACAATTTTTATTTCAAAGCTTCAATTGGAGTTTCAATAAGAAGCAGTTGAACAACTTCGATTAGGAAACTCTAACTCGAGAAGATGCTGGAGAAACCTAATCGAAAAGGAGAGAGTAATGAAAGAGCATTTCTCGTTTACAAAATAAGTAAGAAATGAGGGAAACAAGATGAAAATAAAGAGGAAAACAATTCAATCGGACGGAGAAATAATTTTGAGAGCGAGAAATGAAATGGAAAAGAAGACGAGAGGGAAATAAGAATACGCGGCCATGCAATCCAGCGATAGGAAACCAAAATATTCATATGGGGTCAAACTAAAATTTTAACAATTTAAATCAAACAACAGATGATTTTTTTCATATATTGTAAGAAACAACGAGATAATAGAAAATTATCATACGTTGTGTGACTATGTTGACTGATGTATGTTTTGGCATACTGTTAACATGCCAAATGGAAATAACATAAATAGGTAAAATGTTTTATAATTTAGTTCCCTAACAAATATGCGGCTCAACTTAGAAAGTTAGAATGATGGCTTCTTGCAGTTAATTTGTTTTTTAACTAATATTTCCTCATTATTCAATGGACACAAAATATCAACTGTTCATAATATGGAAAATAATGAATATTAGAAAACATGGACGAATACATCAAAGGAAAAGGGTCACATACAACTGTCACCAAAAACAGGCACATGTTGAAACTCAAACATATCAACTTAACATAATGCACAGAATGTTATGTAATGACGATCGGAACAAAGCCCCTTCCTTTTCACGCATATGAGCTGGCACACAGCTCTCATATAACAAAAGGAATCCTTATGTTACGTGCCTACCAACTCATACTTGTACACAACTCCTTCAATTTATTCCATGATTGGGACTATTAATTCCAACCCGTCATTCCTCCTTAACAAGGTGCGAGGCAATCCTAACAGTCTCCCATTGACTCGCATCATACAAGTATCTTTTGAAAGCATTGTCTTGCCTGCATGGCCCAGTCTGTTACCTTCGACTCCGATACCATGTTAGAATTTTTTTGATATAGAAAGGAGGAAAAAGATTAAACGTAGAATAATTGAATGACTACATTGTTATTGCTTCTCTTCTCTTTATACCACAAAAGAGAGAATTCAATTATATTTATAACACAACAAAGATTCTAGACTCTTCTTCTCTAAATTTTTCCTTATCCTCTAATTTCTAGGCTTGCCTTAATAAACCATTCCCTAAATAATTCTATTACATATATAATAACTCTAATATTTATTGCCATTTATTTTTATTCTTTCCTAAAATACAATAACTAAATCTATTCTATAATTTATGTTTCCTTTTAAAACCAAGTTTATTTTCAACATTTCCCTCTTAAACTTGGTTTTATTACTCCAAGCAGATTCCTTTATTCAAAGTTATTGAAATAATAAACGAAGCATTTCTCTTCGATTTGTGATGCACTTCTCATCATTTTCAATTGTTGAAGCACGTCTCTTCAACTCTACTCTTTGAATATTGGAGCACTTCTCTCCATGGTGCACTTCTCACCCACAACTCTAAAATAAACTTTCTTTCACGGTCACTTATGCCATGTTCTCTTGCTCTTCATCTTTGAATCTACAATTCTTTGTCATATGTCCAAATTTTTGACATTTGAAACACTTAGGTTTTCTTTTATGTCAACAATCATTTTCTTCATGACCAGATTTGCTTCCTTTTGTTGTGCTTCAGCTGGTTTGTTTTTTGAATGGACAAATTTTCCAATGAGGCTTGTTTTTGAAACAATTTCGTGGTTAGGACTGATTTGGAAACTTATTACCAAACAGGGCTGATTTCTGCCCAGTCAGCAGCCACGTCACCGATTGTGTAACTGTTTTTTTTTTTAATATAGGCGCAACTCAAAGTTGTGCCCATATAGTAAGAAAAAATAATAAAGGCTACTGCCTTTTAACTTTTGCAATTATATGGGCGCAACTCAATGTTGCGCCCATATAATATGAAAGAAAATATTAAGGCTGTTCAGCCATTTAAACTTTGCAAAGTAATATGGGCGCAACTTTCAGTTGCGCCCAATAAAAAAACTAAAAAAAAAAAAAAATAGGCGCAACTTTGTGTTGCGCCAAATTCTGGCAGTTACAAAAATCGGTGACGTGGCTGCTGATTGGGCGGAAACCAGTCCTGTTTGATAATAAGTTTTCAAACCAGCCCTAAACGCGAAATTGTTTGAGATACAAGCCTGATTGGAAATTTTGTCCTTTTTGAATTGTTAAAAAACTTTTTTTTTTTTTTTTTTGCTCTCTAGATATCTCTCTATCCCCCCTCATCAACCTAGCTCTGATACCACTATTATGTAATAACGGGACTATTAATTCCAGTCTGTCATTTCTCTTTAACAAGGTGCGAGACAATCCTAACACAGAAGTAGGCCAGAATGAAAGGTAAATGAGCAAAACATGGTTCAGTCACTATGAAAAAAATGTGCATTACGGAAGGAAAAAAGTTTGTTGCACTGTAACAAAGTTCATTTAAACTAAGCACGAATTGCTTGTAGGACTAAAGGTTGGAAAAGAAGAACACATACTTAACAAATATAAAACATGGAAACTTGACTGGAAAGTATAAGATCATTTGATTTTGGCATAATCATTAGGTAGGCATGAATTACAAATAATCAGAAAAACAGACATAAAAACAAAAATCAAACATGAATTATGAAAAAATCCAATTGCAAAAAAATATTGTTATTCAAATGTCTTATTCATGTTTTGCTAAACATCAAGTTGTGTTGAAACACCTACGAATGTTCTGGAAAGCAAAAATACATGGTGCAGACTGCAGTAAAAGAAGCAACTGTATTAGAATGAACAGACTTGAAAATAAGGACATTTCACACCTCTTAATTTAGGGTGAAGAAAGCAAATTCAAATCGACGGCAATAAACATTTAAAAACATGACACCTAGTCAACAAAAACAAAAACAAAAAAATTCACCTCAACCACTGCTAAAATTATACGGTTTAGCCGTATATATGTTATTTCCGCCATTGTAAAACGATGCATAATTAGCATACGCATTGTGAATAAAATAAAAAAAGTAAAATATTTCGTATTGCCCTTCCTGCAAAAATATATCTCTCAGTTTATGGTTATGTTTCTTTTCTAATTTGTTTTCCAACCTTTTTTTCATTGTGCCAAGGCTATCAGAAACTGAATATATATACAGGTTGAAAAAATATTGATGAATAAATCAAATAAAATAAGCAAAACATCATAGGAAACGCATATAAATTTTTTAAAACATAAGCAAAGATGTACATGGTTCTCGGCTATTTGATGGTCAGTAAAATGCATTTATTGCATACCCACATACAAAATTCATATTCATATTTGCATCAGACATAGCACAAAGGATACTATTTAATATACTTCACATGAAAAACCTTTTTCAAAAATCCTATACCGAAAATAATTTGTTCCAAGATAATTCATTGAACAAATGATTTTTGCACATGTATATATAATCATGTTGTTTCTTAACCAAAATCAATGCTCATGCCTCTTTTACATCTATGAGCGAATATTTCCACTTCTTCTCCGCTGTTTTGTCAATCTATACTGCATTTATTTTTGCTATTACTTTGGCAAGTTCCATGGACATGTGTATGAAAATATCGCTGGGCAAATACGATGATCTAAATTAAACAAACTCTATTTTTCACTAGTTTCTAGTATGAAAACTATAAGATGTGCAAACAGGAAGCAAAGCAAACAAATTACCAAATGAGCGTATATGAAACAAAACAGTGAAAATCGAATATTTTAAGAAAATCTGTGTATTTAGTTTATTTTATAATAATATACAGATTGTTTTAGAGAATTAAAGGATTCTGAACAGTCCACAACAACCGTGCGAAACCCAAACAAATATACAGCAAAAACAAACTCATAAATTCAATAACATTTAATAAATTCTAAAACCACCGATCAAATAGTTTTCAAAATTAAGAAAATTCAACAATTTTCGTGGATTAACAAATTACAGAAAATATCAGTTTACTATGAAGTCCAAATATTATGAACTTACCACCAAATTCACATATGTTCGATTTTTGTATACAAAAGCATATTTTTAAGTAATAAACTCTTACATGCAAAAAATATCTAATGTAAAATTGATTTTTATATAAAATTAAAGCGCGAGGAATCTTTGTTGAGTTTAGATACATAACAGTCCATTTATGACAAATCATCTGTGGAAAAAGTTCTGTGTATTAGGGAAATCGACTTTAAGTATAGCTCACATCTTGGTACTGTTATACATGGTGAGTAAATAAATATTCTAGATGAACAAAACGAATATACAATACATGTATATAGAGTTCCCATTTCAATTGACAAAAAGCAATATTGCAAAATAATTGATAAAACAAATCCGGGACATGCATATAAAAATATTGCTGAAAAAGTACAATAATTTTAAATTAATATATACTTTTTTTTCATTTGTTTTTAACATGAGAACTAGATATGTGTTGGTTGGGGGTAGAGGGCTTTTGACGGCTTTTGGACAGTGAAATTCCAATGATTTAAGGCGCCTCTTGATGGCTACGGTGGAACCGCAGCAGTCCTGTGTATGGTGGAAGCTATCGGAAATGGTGTTGATAGCCGTAAAAAATATACCGATGGAATCGTCAAAAAGTGTGATGAGAAACAGTTATCGGATCCCTCAAATTTTGAGGGTAATTTTCATTGGTTCACGACAACCATCGACAGTTGCTGGCTGTCGGAATTGTTGTTATTCAATGCTTCCACAACATTTATAAATATAGCCTCCATTATTATATACATGTAATTACTCTGAAACATGCTTCTGCTTAGTTGTAAGAAAGCTAATATCTATCCATTATTAAATAATTAATGTAGATAGAACTATAGCCGCTGCAAGGTGTATTGTATATTTTTTCCTGAATTAAATAAGACAGGAACGGAACCAGGATTTGGGTTAGAGGGGGGCGAATTTAGGGGGGGGGGGGGCGAAAAAAAAATTTCAACACACATTAAGATGTATAAATACACGTACAAACGTCTTTAAAATGGTTATTTTTGCATAGCGGTACATGATTTAACCAATTTTTTTTTTTTTCAAAATATGGGACCGGGGGGGGGGGGGGGGGGGGGGCCCTACTTGTCCCCCCTACAGTTCCGTCCCTGAAATCAGAGATACAAATAACGTGTTTTATCAATATGTATGCTCATTTATACTTTGTGGCATTTTATTTTTGTGTACAATATAAATCCATATTCGAAGTTGAAATTAACAATCTCTATTTTTTCTCAAATTAGTATCATATCTTCGCACAAGTAAAATAGAATGATTGCACAATTTATGATTAATATTTTTGGGATATTTTATTTTATTTTATATAGAAATAGGTTTATAAAAGGTATTTTAAATAATTTTCTTTTCATTGTTTTAGATATGTTATGAATAATCTTTTTATTTGGATCAAAAGATCAATATATACCAAAAATGAAGGAAAAACGTCTTTCTTCCATGGTTCACAAAAACAGACCGAAAGAGCACGGAGTGCGCCTTACAACTGGGATAAAACTGAGCTCACTACCCAAAAGACAAGCAAAAAAAGAAAAAGAAAATACAAACCAGTGGAATACAATGGCAATAGGACTAACAATCTGTGCCATCGACTTCCCCCGACACCCACGTGACATAGCAATGCAGGATTTGTCTGAGGAAAAAAAATGAAACGAGCAGACCGAGTCTCGGATAAGGCAAATAGCGGGCATCAGAGACACCACCAAGGACAGGAAGTGCTGACGAAACAGCAGCCAACCTGCTCCATCTCCAGAGACCAAAGTCAAATCCAAACAATCATCCAAGCCCAATATCCATCGAGCATCTAGACTGCCGAAAGCGTCTCGAAGGAAACAGAAGAATAACCAACAATCAAATGAAAAACTCCAGCAAATCAACAGATCAAAACCAAGAACCTAAAAAAAAAAATCATCCAAGCCCTTCCTGTGGTCTAGACCGTAAACAAATATCTAAGGACTGAGCGAGTAGGAAAGACGATGGGTTGAGGTTATCGCAGAAAGGTCTACCATGGAACACGACGTGGATGTCCGACAAAACTCGCTTGATAACAAGACCGAAAGAGATGGCAGAGCCATCGAATACCGACTTGTTTATAGCACACCAAAGATGTCAACAAACAAGACAAGAGACGAGTTGAAAAATGATAGATCAAAGGTCTTTGCTCTTTCCCCTAGCCTATCAAGAATGGCGGGCACCCAAGAGGGAAAGAAGCAAGAAATTGATGCCAAGCATAACACCAAAATACACCCAAACAGCAGAGGCCGACTCCCTATCGCAGAAAGGTGCATGACGGTTTCTACTGGTCCGGCCCAACAACGACAACGGGATACAACTGGGATACCAAGACCCAGGAGGTTATTGTCTAACGGCAGAGCTTCGTGGAGAACTTTTCACATAAAAATCGAAATCTTTAAAGGAATCCGTTTGTCCCAGATAAAAATAAAGTTCGGGTTTCTGGGCACTAGGCACGGGGTACTAATGGAGCTCCATGCCGCTAAAAGAGAGAAAGGATTTTCATTTCAATGGAAGCGATGACCATGGCGATAGGAAGCAGCCTTGGACGATTGCATACGCTTCCAGGTCCCGCTGGCGTAAGAAGGGGTCCCGGAGAAGTCTAGGAAGGTAAATAAAGCTCCAAGATATCTAGTGATGTTTCCGAACATCATCACGACTATCCCAAAAAAACGAAGCCAAAGAGTTATAGAACCCAAAAAATGATCTAGTTGGAGTCACAACTACAATGACATGAGAACCGATAGAATTAAGAACCGACTTGATGAGAACGAGTCTATTAGCTTGAGAAAGAAGGACAAATTTCCATTTGGAAATCCCACCCCTCGCTTTATCGATGAGGGGATTGAATAAGGCGTTGATCTTACGCGCACAGAAGAGCTGGATACCAAGATAAAAAGGGGAGGGAAGTATGCCTAAACCCAAAGATTGACGATATCCAACTAATCTTCTGAGCAATGGTGGAGTAGTATGCCATGAAACAGTTCTTTGAGATGACCATCTTCCCAGACCCAAGTTCATAAAGCTAAAGAAAGACCAGATGACGAACAGATTGGCGACTGCCATTAGTAAAAAATGATGATGTCGTCCGCGAAAGACGGAAGAAATAACAAAACAACCAGAAGGGATGCCGAAACACTTGATCTGCCCAGCGATCGTAAGAGTATGGACACCACGGACCAGCGTCTCAGCGGCGATGACAAACAACGAAGGAGATAGGGGGTCTCTTTGCCTCAAGCCCCTTCCCGAAAGAAAAAAGCCTTTAGAGGCCCCGTTAATCAAAACAAAGAACCAACAGCTAGATATAAGATGCCAAATAAGGTCAATAACAGTTTCAGGGAAACCAAAAGCACAAAGAGCATGATGATGAAGGACCAGGGCATTCGATCGTAAGCTTTTATCACATCAATCTTGATGACGACGTTAGAAACACACATCTTCTTATCTATTTGAGGAATCAATTCCTGAGCAAGTAGGATATTACCAGAGATAAGTCGTCCTCTGATGAAACCTGCTTGGGAAGAAGAGATAATATGATCTAATAACAGAGCGATCATGTTAGCCAGTATCTTTGAAATGACTTTGCTGGAGACGTTGCAGAGACTAATAGGGCGACAGTCAGATCAAGAAAGAGGAAGATCGATTTTAGGGATAAGCACAAGGTTCAAAGATGTCCAGCTCTTAGAGAACACTCCCCTAGAAATGAAGTACTGAATCGCATGGATGGAATCTAGATGGATGATTTCCCATACGAATCTGTAAAAAGTCCCGTTGAACCCATCAAGACCGCAAGCATTATCCTTGCTAAGGGAGAAAATAGCCGAACGAATATCCTCTAGCGAAGGGAGGGAAGAGAGGCCAGTCGCCTCAAAGGGCAAAACCAAAGAGGGGATATGGAGTAAAGCTACGGGATCTTAAGGGTTAGCGGAAGGGGATCGGAGGAGTGATTGGAAATGGTCAAGCGAAGTCTCTTCCACACCCATAGGAGAGATGGACAAAGAGCCGTTAGAACGACGAATCTGATTAATGAAAGGGATTTTAGTTTTCTTCTAGACAGAAGAGTGAAAGAACTTCGAATTGAAATCACCATTGATGACCCACTTGATCCCGGCTTTTTTACGGAGAAATTCTGTCTCGATGCTCATCTCACTGTTAAAAGCAAGCTAAGCAAAATTCCAAACCGCTTTATTCGATGCAAACGGGTCTGCATCAAATAAGGCCTCCATAAGAACAAAAGCTTCTTTCGTCGATCAGACCGATCGAAGATGTTCTTGAAAACATTAAAGTTCTACAATTTAAGGTCAGATTTGAGGCGTTTAAATTTTAGGTAGAAAGTCGCAATAGGGTTACCAGAGATCGTTATTTCCCAAGATTCCTTAACCGTTGGAAGAAGAATATGATGTGAAGTCCACTCAACTGAAAACAAAACGAAGTCGGGCCCGACACGGAGAAATGCACAAATTTCAGAATCATAAGTAGATAGAGAAGGTGTAAGGGAGCGCAAACCAATGATCGTTTCCAAAAACCTTGTGCAACCTTGCTATAGATCCGGTTAGAGCCTTCTTGGTCGTTACACCATGTAAAGGTCGAACCAACGAAAGAGACTTCAGAAAGACCCGAATGAAAGATAAAAGCATTGAAATCCTGAACAGCCAATCGAGTAATCGAAGAGCCACCAATTTTCTCAACCGAGCAGGTCATGACATTGAAATCTCCCCCAACAAAAGAGGAACCGAAACCACGACCCGCCAAGGCAGTGAGGTCCACTCACAGATCTTGGCGCTCTATACGTTCACACTTGGTGTAAACCAACGAAAAGAGAAAGAAGACGAGACAGGGGACAAAGAAACGGCAGCAGACATGAGCTGGGGCGAATCAAAAACAGGATGCACAAAAGTGTCATTGCTCCATAGGATCGAAATTGTGTTAGAGGCAGTGTTTATGCCTCCCCCGAAATTTAGTAGGAAGACGGGATCAGATACCAGCTCAGCATCCACTAGTACTAGGGGTTCCTGAAGTGCCACAATCCCAATAGAGTGTTTCTTGGTAATGTGCTTGAGGCACGAGACAAAGACCTCGTTACCAACGTCATGAATGTTCCAAAATAAACAATTGAGCTTGAAAGTTAGATAAGATAAAGGTTACTGTTAGGGAATGCGAAAAGCGGATCTTAAGGCAAAACAAACACTATAAAAGGGGTGAATAACGTTTTCAAGGAATTCATGGAAATCTTAAACTTATATGATTTACTAGATGAATTACACACAATAGAGATGATCATAGACACAGAATCAAACGCAAACACAGAGACAGATAAATATAAAATGCAGAAAAAGGAAATAACACACTAGATTTTATATTGGTTTGGATTACTCCTACGTCCAGTCCCACGCAACGCTTATTTATAAGATTTGAACAGTTGCAACGTTTCTGAAATGTTACAAATAGTGAAAAGACACTTCCTTTGAAAATTGAATTTCTGGCAGTTGTATGTCGACATATCCATATATGTATGTCAACATATATACATATTTTTTATTTTTAAAACCTATTTTTCAACTGTTTGATCATATATATTATTCTGGAAATTCTTGAGTTAAAACTTAATGATGTAAATGAATATTCTGAAGTGTAAAATCATATGAAATCATAATTATTTATTATATAAACATTTTCATAAAATTATAAGGTTTAAAACTATAAAACCATAAGATTATAGGACTATATATATATATATATATAAACTTATATCTAAAATTTCAAATTTATTTGAAATCACAAGTAAGACAATTTGAATTTTGAAAAGAGAATTTGAATTTGAACCTGGATTGTTATTCAGAGTCTTACATATAAACTGGACTCTATTACTATATTTTTCTTGAACTCTTGATAACTTCATAACTTGATTACTCATGAGTCTTGAATCTTTACTGAATCTTGAATCTCTTGAAACTCTAAAACTGTAAAGTCTTAAGTATTTAAGTCATGTATACAAATCCTGTATATATGTATATATATATATATATTCTAGATAGAGATGTTAGTATACATACATTCATATTGAAATAAAGTTGTTATCAAAACTTCATTCTCCAACAATCTCCCCTTTTTTGATGATGACAACCTTAGTTTATAAAATATTCATACCTGTTGATTTTGATCCTAATACTCCCACTGTCATCATGAATTCTATATACTCCCCCTTAAACTAAGCCTAACTAATCCTTATTTTATAATTTCTCCCCCTTTGTCATCAACAAAAAGAAATTCTAAACATACTCCCCTAAATCCTATATATATCTATATAATCTAAGATTATAATATTTGACTCTATACTAATGTATTTAATATACATAACTCTCCCTAAATTCATGCCTATATTATACTAAATGTATAAACAATTCAATTCAAATATCGTAGTTAATATTTACATATGTTTCAATCTATATATATATATATATATATATACACACACACACACAAAAAGTTTTCAATCCAAGCAAAGCAATATTTACACACAAGTTCAAACAAATTCAAATCAAACCAATTAAACAAATCATACCAAATAGTTTCAAATTAAATGTCTTTTGGAACTTCCACCCATCCGTCTCCTCTAAAGATTGGATCCTTCTTGATGACCTCCTAATCTTCATCTTCTTTTGGTTTTTGGCTAGCTTTACTTGATTTTGGACAAGCAATTCTTTGGAAATGATTCTAGTATTGGATGGACACTACACTTTCCAAAGAGGTTTCTTCTTCTTCTTCGATATCCATAGGCTTTTGTTCTTGTTGCATTCGAGCTTTTTTATCTTCGAATGTCTTATAAGGCTTGAAAGTGAGTGGAATTCGCATAAGATGTATATTTGTGGAGTCAAACACATTTCTTGATACAAATTCTCCTCCTTTGAAATCAACTCCAAAATATTTGAAAAATCAAGTAAGGTAAACTCCATAATAAAGAGTGTTTTCTCTTGTTGACATTTCTTTGGGCTTAAGTTATTTTAGAATCATATCGGCCTAATTGATGTCATAAACACCAATGATAGCAAAGAGTGCTTTTCGAACTTTAAGGGTAGGGTTGTTAAAATTTCCGGAACGAGGAGTGATGGTATGTTGAAGGAGGAGGTTGACGATTCTTGTTTTTGGGTGGAAAATACAATTTTTGAATTCTATATGAGCATCGCTTTCAAATAAGTGATGAAAGGTTTCTAAATTCGTTTCATCAATTTCGAAATCCGAAAAATCTATGCTTGTACTCTTACAATTCAAGATATTACCCAAGATTTCACAATCTAAAACAATTCGAGTGACTTTTACGCTACTCCATATTTGATCTTCATTTCTTTCGTAAAAGCCTCGATTTAGATTTACATAGAACATTTTGACAAGATTAGGATAACATACTTCGTTGTTATCTCGTGAATCGATTAGACTCAAAACTCCAATTTCTTCGAAAAGAGAACAAAGATTGTGAGATGGAAAATCTTCAAATATGGCGAATCCGCCTGTATTGACCTTTCCATTCAACATAGGCATTTTTTGCTTCTCTATCATTGTAGAGATATCCTTTGACGGCTTTCGATAGTCTCATTGTTTGAGGATTGCTTGAGGAAGTCATTAAAGATTTGTGTTTGAAGAGGATAGATATGAAGAAAGTTGTTTTGAAATTTGCATGAAAGGTGGAGAGAATAAGATTGAATAGATATATAAATAGAGATTAAATGGACATAACTTTTCTAAAATCAGTGACACCATTTCAGACCTTGGGAGTTGGTGAAAAGTTGGAGGGAAGTTTGAAAGTTTAAACTTTTGAAATTCAAAATTTGAATTTCATTTACAGGCCCTTATGTCGACATAGGGATAAATGTATATCGAGATACATACTGAAATTCAAAGGACATATGGTTTTGACTTTTGGTTTTATTATATTATCGATTTTATATTTTAGGTTTTACTATTTCCTGAAATAATATCAACCTAACAAACATATAAAATTTATTTTATTATTATACTTATTATTTATTATTATATTATTATTTTGAATTTCAAAATTCAAAATTCAAATTTGAATTTTGAAGTTCAAGTTTGAATTTTAAGTTTAAATTTCAAATTCAAACAAAACAAACAAAACATCCAAATAAACCAAAAAAATTAAAAATTAATTAAGGTGTACCTGGTTTTTAGATCCATTTCTTTGATATTCTCCGAATTCTGAATCGCTGTGAAACACATATTTGAATTTTTGGTTTCTGACTCTTCATCACTTGATGATGAATCTGAATCATCTAATCTTGTTGTGTATGCCCTCTTTCTTTTCTTTGACGAATTACTATTGTCTGTTTGTTGATTTGATTTATCTGGATATGGACACGTTCTCTTTATATGGTCTGGTTTGTTGCAGTTATAACATCGATCATCATTTCTTCCCAAACTTCCTTGATTATTTTTCTGAAAATTATTTCTCCTTTTGTATCTCAGAAATTTTCTGAAATTCCTTGTCATTAAAGCAATTTCTTCATCGTCTTCACTTCTTGAGTCAGAACCATTTGTTGTCATTTTGAATGCTATGGATTTCTTTTATGTGGGCTTGTTTTCCTTTCTTTTATGTAAATGAACTTCTTCAGACGACATCAAATTCCCAATTAACTTCTCAATCTTCATTTCACTGACATTATTGGCTTCTTCGATTGTCAATGTTTTCTGATCTCATTCTGGAGTCAATGAACTTAATATTTTTATGACTTGTCTTCTCTGAATAAGTCTTTCCCAATGCTATTAATGAATGCACTATCTCTTGGAATCTGCAATACATATCAGAGATAGATTCATTCTCGTTCATATTAAATAACTCAAACTGATTAATTAGCATTGATATCTTTGTCTATTTAACTTTATTAGTTCCTTCATGAGTGACTTGTAATGTTCTCCATATTTCATAAGCAGATTTACAAACTGACACTTTATTAAACTCATTTCTATCTAATGAACAGAACAATATATTCACGGGTTTAGAATTGCTTTGTGCAGCAGCCTTTTGTTCATTAGTCCATTGTGGGAAATTAGTAGTGGGTTCGACATATTCAGTCTGTGTTTATTGCATGTGTGAAATCCTACTGATTGTAAATATATTTTCATTCTACATGCCCAATATGAATAATTACTGTCATTAAATAGTTGTGGTCTAACAGTGGACTGACCTTCTACAAAAGAACTATTATTACCAGTGTTGGTTGTCATTTAATATTTTCAAAAATCAAATTATGAACTTTTTGAAAACCTATGCTCTGATACCAATTGTTAGGAAATGCAGAAGGCGGATCTTAAAGCAAAACAAATACTAGATGGGGGTGAATAGTGTTTCCAAGGAATTTATGGAAATCTTAAACTTATATGATATACTAGATGAATCACACACAATAGAGATGATCACAGACACGGAATCAAACGCAAACATAGGAACAGATAAATATACAACAACAACAACAAAGTCATATATCCCAAACAAGTTGGGGTTGACTAGATAAGGAACCCAAAATAAAAATAAAAATAAAAGAAATAATACTGATAATAATATGTGTGTGTATATATATGGGTTTAAAATAACCAAACAGATAAAAAGACGTCTGGTTTTTTTTTAAAGTAAAAAGGTTCAGTAAAATTGAAATAAAGTCTAAAATAGTAATAAAAAAGTAAAAAGGTTCAACAAAAGTGAAATAAAGTCTAAAATAATCAAACAGATTTATTAAAAAAAACCTAAGGTTCTGGTATATGGATTGCCAACTTCTACGCACTCCTATCCACTACCAGCTCCTCAGATATACTCCAATTACTTAAATCCCTCTTTATTATCTCCTCCCATGTCATTTTAGGTCGACCTCTACCTCTCTTTGGGCCTTCGGCGCGGCCAATAATTCCAACGCGCACAGGAGCATCGTGTGGTCTACGTTGAATATGTCCAAACCATCTCAAGCTGTATTGGACTGACTTCTCCTCAGTAGGTGCAACTCCAAGTTTTTCCCAAATATCCTCATTTCTAATTCGATCTCGTCTGGTATGCCCACAACTCCACCGCAACATCCGCATCTCTGCTACACTTATCTTCTGAACGTGTTGCATCTTAGTAGGCCAACATTCTGCACCATATAACATTGCAGGTCTGATTGCTGTCCTATAGAATTTTCCTTTAAGCTTCTGAGGAATCTTCCTGTCACAGAGAATGCCAGATGTTAGTCGTCATTTCACCCATCCTGCTTGAATTCTAAAACTAACATCCTTATCAATCTCCCCATCAAACTGCAACATAGATCTTAAGTATCGAAACAATTCCTTCTTGGGTACTACTCTACCGGCCAGGGTGACCTCTCCGTCATCTGAGCTGACATTGTTAAACTCACTCTTCATATACTCTGTTTTAGTCCTGCTAAGCCTAAAACCCTTTGATTCCAAGGTCTTCCTCCACAACTCCAGTTGTCGATTAACCCCTATTCTACTTTCATCAATCAGCACAACATCATCGGCAAAGAGCATACACCAAGGGATCTCCCTTTGTATATCTTTTGTGATTTCATTCATTACTAATGCAAAAATATAGGGGCTCAAAGCCGAACCTTGATGTAACCCTATGTTAATTGGAAAGTCTCTAATCTCACCATCGCTTGCCCTGACACTAGTCACAACCCCCTCATACATATCCTTGATAAGGGTAATATACTTTGATGGCACTCTATTCCTTTCTAGCGCCCACCACATAACCCTCCTTGGCACTCTGTCATAAGCTTTCTCCAAGTCAATAAAAACCATGTGGAGATCTTTCTTCTGTTCCCTGTATCTCTCCATAAGTTGCCTAACTAAGAAAATCGCCTCAGTGGTTGACCTTCCAGGCATAAAACCAAATTGATTCCTAGAGACACTTATCAACCTCCTCAAACGCTGCTCGCAAACTCTCTCCCAAAGCTTCATTGTATGACTCATAAGCTTAATTTCTCCATAGTTTGTGCAACTTTGAATATCTCCTTTATTCTTGAAGATTGGAACTAAAATGTTTCTCCTCCACTCATCTGGCATTTTGTTTGATTTGAAAATATTATTAAACAACTTAGTTAGCCATGTTATCCCTGCATCTCCAAAGCATCTCCACACCTCAATAGGAATATCATCAGGCCCTACCGACTTGCCTGATTTCATCCGTTTCAACGCCCCCTTTACCTCAGCTTCTTGAAATCTCCGCATAAAATGTCTATTGGTGTTGTCGACAAAGTCTTCCAACTCGATTGAAGAGCTATCGCTTTCTTCGTTGAAAAGTTTATCAAAGTATTCTCTCCACCTATTCTTTATCTCATCGTCCTTCACCAAAAGTTTATCATTCTCGTCCTTAATGCATTTAACCTGATTGAAGTCTCTTGTCCTCCTCTCGCGTAGTCTAGCTATTCTGTACACGTCTTTATCACCATCCTTTGTACTTAGTCTTTGATACAAATCTTTGTAGGCTCGTCTTCTTGCTTCCCTCATTGTTCTCTTTGCAGTCTTCTTTTCCACTTTGTACCTGTGCATGTTCTCTTCACTTCTATGATGGTGCATGCATTTGTAGTATTCCTTCTTCTCTTTGATAGCCTTTTGCACGTCGTCATTCCACCACCACGAATCCTTGGGTTCTCGCTTGCTTCCTCTAGTTATCCCAAATACCTCAGTAACGACTCTCTGAATGCAAGTTGTCATCGCATTCCACATGACATTTGCTTCTCCTTCTACATTCCAAGCCCCTTCTCCCATCGCTCTATCTTTAAACACACGTGAAGCATCTTCTTTGAGTTTCCACCATTTCGTCCTGCTAATTTCCGCTCTCTTATCCTTCACCATCCGAAGATGAAACACGCATACCAAGAGTTGGTGTTGTGAGACGACACACTCTCCAGGTATAACCTTGCAATCAACACAATCTCGTTTACTGTCTCTTCTAGCTAGGACAAAGTCAATCTGGCTAGTCTGTTGTCCGCTATTGAAGGTACCCAGATGTGATTGCCTCTTTCTAAAGAAGGTATTAGCAATCATGAGATCAAAAGAGAGAGCTAAATTCAATATATCTTCACCCTCTTGGTTCCTACTGCCAAAGCCAAAACCACCATGCACTCGCTCAAAACCCCCACTAGATGAGCCAACATGGCCATTGAAGTCTCCTCCTATGAAAAGTTTCTCGCTAGTATGCACATTTCTAACCATGACATCCAAGTCTTCCCAAAATTTCCTCTTGGCTTCTTCACTTAGACCTACCTGTGGGGCATATGCACTAATGACATTCAAAACCGCATCACCGACTACTAGCTTAACTAGGATGATCTTATCCCCTCGTCTTCTGACATCGACCACTTTGTTCTGAAGGTTCTTGTCAATCAATATGTGCCTATCCCGTTCTTGTTACGTACTTCTCCCGTGTACCACAATTTGAAGCCAGTGTTCTCCACCTCCTTCGCCTTTTGACCCACCCATTTAGTCTCTTGAACGTACAAGATATTAATCCGTCTCCTAATCATAGTATCCACTATCTTCCTTAATTTTTCTGTTAAGGACCCTACATTCCAACTACCTAAGCGAACTCTACTATCGTCAACTAGCTTCCTTACCCCTCGCATCCGCCGAGAAAAATGTGAGGACCCTTGCTCACTTATCACTACATCGGGGCGTTGGTGTAGCGCACCACTAAGAGAATGACAGCTCAACCCTTGCATATTTAACACCATATCCGAGCCTCGATATAGCGCGTCGCTAAGAGGGTTACGCCCCAACGAAATATCATAAGGTTCCATGTCCATAAAAAAGCTAATTTTTACGTTGGCTCGCCAAGCCTATCACAACCCTCCTCCTTTATCCTGACTTGGGACAGGCTGCATAGATAACTACACAGGCGAAGTTATACTGGTTCAGATTACTCCTAAGTCCAGTCTCACGCAACGCTGGATTGCGCAGAGTTTTATTATTATCAATATCCAAGTACAATTCCCTTAATTTCATGGCTACAAGGTTAACACCGCTCTAAACGCCCTTGATTCTACGGCTACAAGGTTAACACCGCTCTCTTTTCTTGATTTCAGGACTACAAGGACACACCCTTTCTAACACTTCCCAAATGATTACAACAGTCTTATAACTTTTTAATAACACTTCAATTCAGAGGGTAGTGGATAGAGAGTGAGAAAAGAAGAAGTTTTATGTAATTAGAATAGAATTCGACAAAGTAGAAGCGTAGAAATCAATAAAATGATAAAGAATAATGGTGAGATGAAAAGGGGTGAAGATAGAGAAGAAAATATATGAAAAAAATTCGAAATTAGCTCCTATTTATAAGATTTGAAAGGTTGCAATGTGTTGGCTTGCTTTTTGACCAAGCCATCCAGGATCATTCATAAAAGGAAACCAGGAAACCAAGTCCCCCAAGAAATTGGAAGAATGGATCGCACGCCATCGTCTCGCCCAGGAATGGATCGCACGCCATCGTTTCGCCCAGGAATGGATCGCACGCCATCGACTCACCCAGGAACGGATCGCTCCCATCTCGTCGACGAATGGCACCTCCAGGCGATCCGATCCCTTGGTACGAACCGAACCCCCTGACCCGTTCAACCACGAGCTGGTCTTTAGCGATCCGAATCGCACGGATCTCACGACACCTGTTCATAACGGCTAGTTTGACTGTTTTTTCAATGGTGGCGATGCGATCCGGTAATCTCGGGATTCGTGCCACGTGTCCGCGATCCGCCTGACAAAATCAGCTATAAATAGCCCAGAGCTTGGCATTTTTCGGGATCCTTTTGGCAATAGTGAATACTGAATCCGCCATTGTTGTCAAACCACTGAAATATTGAGAGAAATCACTGTTGTACTAGCTTTTAAAGCATAATCAATAAGATATAAAGTGGACGTAGGCTCGTTAACGCCGAACCACTATAAATTCTGAGTGTTATTTTCTTTTTCCTTGTTCCTCATTTAGAATTCTCTACAGTTTATAACAATTTGGGTGTTAGGTCCAAATTTCGATCTAACATTTTTGGTGCTTTCACTGAGAAACTCAGTCTTAAAGTTTCGTCATTCGTTTTCTTGAAGATTCCAGCGATTCGGATATCATGGCTGGAAAAAGATCTAAAGTTTCGCAGACCAACGAAACGATCGAGGAGAGTGTACACGAACTGGGCAACGAAGAGACTCTGGATCGCGGAGCGCAGGGGGCGATCCGATCTGATGAAAACACCTCGTTCCGAATCGATGAGAACGAGACGATCCGCGCTACTGAAGGGGTTGTTACTCGATCCCGGGGCAACACCTCGCAGCCTCCGCGCACCACGACCACGAGTCGATCTCAGGGGGGCGCAGCGAACCGCCCTCCACGAACCGCAGCTACCCGAACTGATGGTCAGAACACAACTCGACCTGGAAAAGAACCTATGACCCACTCCTATCGTCCTGGAACCTCTGCTCGACCCGGTCCGAGCACCTTGCCCATAAGAGAGGGTGATGATGACCACTATGATTCTGCTGCTCCTGTCACTGAGGGGGATCTTTCCCGCTTTGTCGAAATGTGGGATAGGTTATTTGATGAGTTAGCCGCCCAAAGGCAGGAAAGTTCTATCCTACGGCAAAACCTGACGGCTATGGATAGAAGACTTGATGAGCTAACAAGGCAAAGAACATCGCCAGTTCGTCCACTCACCCCAGCATATTCCTCTTCATCTGAAGAATCGCTGAGACCTCCGCGGCGACCGTATGAAAGAGCCGAAAACATAGAACAGCTTCGGTTCGGGACCCTGCCCTCACAAGAAGAAGAAGAACTAGGGGCAAGACCCACAGACCGTAATATGGATGGTCAAGCAACGACCCTCAGGACTCGAGGTGTGAACAGTCCTGTGCATGACAGACCACCTCAGCCCCGTCGCCGTACGCATACTCATGATAACAGGGGGCAGCGAGGCCCCGTCCAAGCCCCGGACTTTGTAGCTACTCCCCGAAGAGAGATCAGAGAACCTCGTCGGGCCAGAGGCACTGACCCCGAGCCTCCTTTGACTAGTGCAAACGTTGCAGCCATGGTTCGCCAGATTTTGGCTGACAGCCGTGGACAGCGGAACGAAGATTGGGGGATTGACCGCAGTCATACTCCTTTTACTGACGATATTTTGGATGCAACTTTTCCAAGGCGTTTCAACATGCCACAAATGAACCGATATGCAGGGAGGTCTGATCCTGTTCAGCACCTAATGAGATACTCTTGGTCGATGACTGCTGCCGCCGCTTCTGACGCGGTTAAGTGTAAAGCGTTTCCCATATTCCTGGAGGACGTGGCTTTGCTATGGTTTACTCGTCTGCCGGCAAGATCGATTTCTAGCTTCAGGGAACTAAGCGAGAAGTTCGTAGAGCAATTCCGTATCTACGCACAGAAGACGAAAAGCGTGATCGATCTATTTCTTGTCAAACAGCGACCAGGCGAAAGTCTAAAGATGCACCTGGATCGTTTCAATTTGGCCGCCACTGAGGTCAAAGATCCTCATGAGCCGACCATTGTCGCAGCACTAATTGATGGAGTGGATAAGGACACTGAATTCGGGAGGTACTTGGCAGGCAAACCACCCCACACCAGAGAATTATTCTATGAGAAAGCCAATGTACATCTACGCCGGGAAGAGGTATACGCGAACCGAAAGCTTAAAACAACTGATAAGGAAGAAGTTCAGAGCAATGTCGCCATCAAACAGACTGGAGACAGCTCGGGGAAAGTTGAGGTTAACGTCGGAAATCAGAACCAGGGTGGTCGCCGACCGGGTAACAACAATAACAATGCTAACGGCAACAGCCGGAAGAGGGGCCGAGGGAACGACTCCCAGAGAAGGACTCGTCCCAGGGCCTTTGAAAGTTATACACCCATAAATGACACTCTGGAAAATATCTTCATGGATGCGTATGAAGTCCTCCAGAATAAGAGGCCACCTCCTAGGGAGTCGACAGAAAAAGAGCGTGAGACAGGGAAGTTTTGCCTCTTTCATCAAATCCACGGCCATTCGACGAATGAATGCCGTCACCTGAGGGACGTAGTCAAAAGGCTGCTTCGAGAAGGGAAGCTAGACGAATACAGAGTAACGCCTAGGGACAGGGGGCAAGCAGTGCAGGCCCCGAATCAGAATCAAAATCAACTTGCTGCTAGGCCAACTGCTCAGCAAAAGGGAAAGAATATTGTAATCAACACCGTGATCGGTGGACTTTACCTTGCTGGGCATAGTTCCAAAGCTTTAGATCAATATGTCAACGCAGCCAAACAACACCTCGAAGTGGGGGAATGTAGCAACCCCGAGGACAGTGTCCCGGTGAAGCAGCAAAAGATGATGACTGATGACGTTGTTTTCCGAGAACGAGAAAGCATCGGGGTCCATGCTCCAACTGAAGATCCACTTGTAATTACGATACCCATCGGGCCAGCCACTGTTCATAAGGTACTGGTGGACAACGGGAGTTCCGTTAATATCCTTTTCAAAAAAGCCTTTGACCAGATGAATCTTGAGATAAAAGACTTGAAGCCCTGCCAAGGATGGATTCGTGGATTCAACGGAGCATCCACCGCACCTATGGGTTATGTAGAATTGCCAGTTACACTTGGGGAAGGAGAACGCCAGAGAGTGAGAATCCTTCCCTTTGTGGTTTTGGATGTCGAATCGCCATACAATGCCTTCTTGGGCCGGCCGGCCCTCGCAAAATTCAGAGCCTGTATAGCCCCCTGGTGCTTGCTATTGAAGTTCCCCACAGAAGCTGGCGTTGGTATCGTCAGAGGGGATCAAGTTGCTGCGCGAGCATGTTATGTTGCCGAATTAAAGTTGCTTCGCAACGGCGGGGATATCGAAACTAAAGGCACTCCTCCCCCTTTGGGGGCGGAAACCTTATAGCAACCAAAGAGGATAATTGTTGGAGAGTTGCCTAGAGTGATGCCCGAGGATATAGATCCCAGAGAGGATCAAGAACCCGGGGGCAGAACGGCAACTCCCAACGAAGCAACTGTGGATGTGCCAATCGATGACAGTGATCCGGAGAAGGTCCTTAAGATTGGATCCCAGTTAAGTCCGACTCTTGCCGAAGAATTGACGACTTTCTTAAAGAACAACTTGGATGTATTCGCTTGGACCCATGCGGATATGTGTGGGATATCCCCATCAATCATGAGCCATTCTTTGAGCATTAACCCCAAACATCCTCCAGTAAAGCAAAAAAGGCGAATGCTGGGCCCAGAGAGGTCCGCTGCCTTGAAAGAAGAGGTTGGAAAGCTAAAGAGTAATGGGTTTATCAGAGATTCCACTTATCCAGACTGGATTTCAAATCCAGTCCTGGTAAAGAAGGCCAACGGAAAGTGGCGAACGTGTATCGACTTCTCGGATCTAAACAAAGCTTGTCCAAAGGATAGTTTCCCATTACCTCGAATTGACCAGTTGGTAGACTCGACGGCAGGTCATGAGCTTCTCTCATTCATGGATGCTTATTCAGGATACAACCAAATTCCGATGCACGTTCCGGACCAAGAGCATACTAGCTTTATCACTGATCTGGGATTATATTGTTACGTAGTAATGCCCTTTGGTCTGAAGAATGCAGGCGCTACGTACCAACGTCTGGTCAACAGAATGTTTTATAACCAAATCGGGAAAACAATGGAAGTATACGTTGACGATATGTTGGTTAAATCCAAGCAATCCTTTCAACACACTACTGACTTGGCAGAGATGTTCGGTATTCTTCGAAAGTATGGGATGAAACTCAATCCCACCAAATGTTCATTCGGTGTTGCTTCTGGAAAATTCTTAGGATTCATTGTCAGTTCGCGTGGTATCGAGATTAATCCGGACCAGATCACGGCAATCAGGAACATTCAGGAACCTAGGCAAATTAGGGATGTGCAAAGCCTTGCCGGAAAAGTGGCCGCACTAAGCAGATTTATCTCCAGGGCTACGGATAAGTGCATCCCATTCTTCGAATTAATAAAGCGAGGAAAACGCCACTTTAAATGGACACCTGACTGCGTAGAAGCGTTTCAGAATTTGCTCAGACACTTGGAGAAACCTCCAATTCTATCTAAACCAATAGACCATGAGGATTTATTCGTGTATTTGGCGGTATCATCTCATGCAGTCAGCTCAGCGTTGGTAAGGGAAGAGGAGAAGGTCCAAAGACCTGTGTATTACGTGAGCAAAAAATTAACAGCGGCAGAGCGTAATTACCCACGGATAGAAAAACTGGCGTATAGTTTACTGATTGCCTCCAGAAAACTTCGGCACTACTTTCAAGCACATCCTATTACCATATATACTGATCACCCACTCAAGCAAGTTTTACAGAGACCGGAGGCATCTGGAAGGTTACTCAAATGGAATATTGAGTTAAGTCAATTTGACTTGAACTTTCAGCCCAGGCGATCAATTCGGGGGCAGGTGATAGCTGACTTCATAGCAGAGTTCACTGTTCCTGAAGAAGACATAGCAAACGAAGAAGTGGAACCCTCAAAGTTACTTTTCGACCCTAATGTCTGGAGATTATATACTGATGGTGCTAGAAACAACGAAAGATCCGGCACTGGAATAGTGCTTGAAACCCCCGAGAAACGATTGATAACTTATGCCATCCAAATGGAGTTTCAGGCCACTAACAACGATTCTGAATATGAAGCTCTGATAGCCGGATTAAAGATTGCAAAGATGTTAGAAGTCACAAAATTGAACATCTTCTGCGATTCCAAGTTAGCTGTGAACCAAGTTACTGGGAGATTCCAAGCTAAAAGTGCAAGATTGATTCTATACTTAAAGAAAGTGAAAGAGCTGCTGAATGAGTTTGATCACTACAGCATATCTCATATTCCGCGGTCAGAAAATCAGCAGGCAGACAAGTTGGCAAAGATGGCTAGTTCTAACGATCCTGAAGTGATAGGGCTAGCCCCCGTTGAAGTACTTCGGTCTCCCAGCATTGATCAGATGGAAATCGACCTAGTAATAGAGACGGAACCAGAAAAGGAGTCGTGGATGACTCCTATAAAGAATTTCCTAATGGATGGAGCGCTTCCGACCAGGAAAAGCGAGAGGCGTAAAGTGATTCGTAAAGCCGCCCGATACGTACTGCAAGGCGGAATCCTTTATAGACAAGGGTATTCAATGCCCCTCCTTCGGTGTATAGCCCACGATGACATCAAACGTGTGCTGCAAGAAGTCCACGAAGGCGAATGTGGCGACCACACTGGGGGGCAAACTTTGGCGAAAAAGATATTGCGGCATGGTTACTTCTGGCCTACCATAAACAAGGATGCAGTAAAATATGCACGACGATGTGATGCGTGCCAGAGATTTTCAAAGATACCTAGGGCGCCTCCGAGCCAGTTAAAAACAATAATGAGTCCATGGCCTTTTGCTATGTGGGGAATTGATATCATAGGAAGTCTCCCCATAGCGAGGGGCGGAGCAAAGTTCGCCATTGTGGCTGTAGATTATTTCACTAAGTGGGTCGAGGCAGAACCACTAACTACGATCACAACTAAACGGGTGATCAACTTCATCGTGAGAAACATCATCTGTCGATTCGGGATTCCAAAAATTGTGATAACAGACAACGGAACTCAATTTGATAGTGCTGAATTCAGAAACTTCTGCCAAAGATACCACATCGAGAATCGATACACCTCCGTGGCACACCCACAATCGAACGGGCAAGTCGAAGCTGTAAATAAAGTAATTAAGTCCATTCTGAAAAGAAGAATGAAGCGGGCTAGAGCCATGTTGGCTGACGAATTGCCCTTGGCACTATGGGCCTACAGGACGACATATAAATCAGCGACAGGACATACCCCATTCTCCCTTGCTTTTGGAACGGAAGCAGTCATCCCGATTGAGATAAAGGTACCTTCTCATCGGGTGACCTATTATGATCCAATGTCCAATAATGAATTGCTCCTTGAGTCCCTGGATATGATCGAAGAAAAGAGGGATGAAGCCGACCTGCGCGCTCTGAGATGCAAACAACAGGTCGCCCGATATTACAACAAAAAGGTCCGAGCCCGAACCTTGGAACCCGGAGACTTGGTTCTGAAACGTGTCTTTCCACCCCCAACTCATATGGGAGCGAAGTGGGAAGGACCGTACTCTATTCTCAGCAAGCTTGATAATGGAACCTTCAAGCTGGCAACCGTAGATGGAAAGGAAATCCCCAGAGTGTGGAATGCCCAACATCTACGGCCATATTTAACATGAGAGGCTTCAAACTTATTCTTTTGCTTTGTTAAAAAAAAAAAAAAACCATGTACAGGGCATGACTCGCCTAGAACAGTCTGATTCCTTAAAGCAAGAGATTATAAAGTGGACGTAGGTCATGATTCGACCGAACCACTATAAAAATACTGTGTGTCATTTACCTTTATTGCATCTTTATTTATTTGCCTATGAAAATCAGTGTGAATAATGCAGGAACCCGAAGTCCGGTGCCGACAGTTCCTCTCGTAAACTAATCAGAGGAACCCAAAGCCTTGGTAAATGCTCTAGCTGCTTGTCCGACTGGTTTTAATCCTCGGAGCTTGGATTAAAATGTAAACCTGAGACGAGTTTGAGGAGCATGCATGATCGCAGACGACTGAGTCCCAACTCTAACTCTCCAGAGAGAGAGAGAGAGAGTATAAAAGCGTCTCCGATTGAGCGCTGAGAAAGAGCTCCTTTCCCGCTGAAGGATCGGGAAGCGGATGAATCGCTGAGCTCGAACTCTAACTCTCCAGAGAGAGAGAGAGTATAAAAGCGTCTCCGATTGAGCGCTGAGAAAGAGCTCCTTTCCCGCTAAAGGATCGGGGAGCGAATGAATCGCTGAGCTCGAACTCTAACTCTCCAGAGAGAGAGAGAGAGTATAAAGGCGTCTCCGATTGAGCGCTGAGAAATAGCTCCTTCCCCGCTGAAGGATCGGGGAACGAACGAATCGCCAAGCATAAAACTCTAACAATTGATTAGGGGGCATCATGCGCTCCTATGTAAACACTAAACTTTGATATAACAGTGTAACATAGCATGAACATTCTTCTTCCTGTTGATTGACTGACTTATAATTATTAATAGTTGGCTAACGACTAAACGTGGAAAGTTTCTATGAATACAGGTACGCAATGATGTAAGAAGAAACAAATCTTTGTTTATGTACTGCAAATCGGCAAAGTGAAAACAAGTTAGAAACAAAAGTGAGGACCAGTCTCACAATTACACTTCCTGGCCAGTGGAAAACTTAAAAGACAAAATATCAATAAACATCCTATCTATGCTTTGATATCTTCTCTCGCTTCTGCCTCTCCAGCCTCTCCTTGTCGGCTTCAGATGGATCCCCCTTCTTCCTCTTCCGCTTGTCCATAAGGGGGGCATCTGACTCCTCTGAGTTTTCCTCTTCCTCTTCTTTTCCCTTGCTTCTGCTGGAGAGGGAAGCCGGGAAGTCATCGGGGTTTGCAAAGTGAAGTTGCCGGCTGATGGACTTGGACTGGATTTTCATAATCATCCCAGTTTTGGGATTGAACTCTGCAAGAGGGACCACGTCCAAAGCCTCATCCCCCACCTTCTTTAAAGCCAACTCTTTCTCTTGTCTGGCTTTTCGGCTGGCCAGAGGTTCCTCATCATCATCATCATCGTCGGCCTTTTTGGTGCCAGTAGTATCTTCTTCGTCATCCACGTGGCGACCATCCATGTCTTTTAAAGCTTCGATGGTCTCGGCATCCTTGAGTACATCGGGACCAGCACCCGGCAGGACGGTCTCCTCCTCCACTTCTCTCTCTTTTCCAACGCCCTTGTCGACGGGTTCGCCACCTGCATTATGAGAGACACACATTACTAATTCAATGGGTTGTCCTGTTAGACGACGACAATTCGCAATCGCTTTAGCAAATTGTTGGAAAAAGAGAGGTACCTTCAGCAGATACTCCCTCTTGAGTAGATCCGGATGCTCCAACAACCACGGGAGTTAAGCCTAAGGGGATTAGCGGATCGTCAGGGTGATACTCCTCAACTTCGGAGGTTTTAGACTTCGCGGCGGAGCTGGAACCTTCGTCAATTTTGCTTTTGCCTTTAGCCATGGTTCTCTCCTTCTCCATTTCCGCCAGGATTAAGCGACGACCCTCTGCCAGATCCTCAGGCTCGTTGTCCCTTAGGATGCTCTTCATCAATTCATCTTCATTGATCTCTTCGACCCCTAGTCTATGTTTTTCGCCCTCCACAATGGCATCCCATAAGTTGGCCAAAGTAACATGATAATCCAGGATCCATGAGATATTGCGAGTTTTGAGAACCTGACCAAGGAAATCAAAAATCATCTCCTCAAACCCCTCGATTTCTTTCTCTCTTTCAAGGAGTTTGTTGTTGGAGGCAGTGGCCATTTCAATGGCGCTGTCAACGTTCTTTTCGGCAAGAGCTGCCCGTCTCTCCGCGTCTGCCACCTGATCATTCAAGATCACTTTTTCCGCCTCTGCTAGAGCCAACTTTTCTTTTAGACTCGCTTTTTCCACCTCCCAAGCAGCCTTCTCCGTCAACAAATGGCCTTGTGCCGTTACCAATTCGATGTTGGCCATTCTGAGGTCTTCAACCTCCTTTTTTAAGGCCATTTTTTCCTGGCTATTGGAATCCAGTTCTGAATGAAAGCGCTGCTTGGCATTTTCTAATTCAGTTTTATAGTTTGCGGCGTCTCTCTGTGCCAAAGCGAGCTGGGCTTGAGCGTCTTCCAGGTCCTTCTCTAATTTTGTCCTAGCCCTTTTCATTATTTTCGAGTTTTGCTTTAGACCTGTGAGCTTCTATTTCGAGTGTTCGGATGACCTCCGAAAGATTAAGTGCGTGCTTTTTCATCGTCTCGTACTGCTTGGCCACGTGACGGATATGCCCGATAACTTCTTTATCCCAGTTTTTAGGGACCGGCTCCAAGGCAGGAACAAAGACCATCCTATCAAAGAACATTCCTGGAAATTGTTCCCGTAGCTTTTCCAGCCTACCTTGGATTTCAGGACCGTGAACGTAGTCCCGTGAACCGGAGGCAGCTAACTCTGGTTGGCTGGTGGGGACAATGTTACTTCTCTCTTGCTCAGTTTCTTTGGATGAATCTCTGTCCCCATCTTTGGATTCGTGACGCCTTTTGGACGACCGGCTGTGGGAAGGCGCACTCTTTGGAGGGGTCAACTCTTTTGGAAGTGTCTCCCCCCCAGTCGGAATTGTCGGATGACTCGAAGGCCTGGTAGAAGTTGATTTGGGTGGAGATCGAGGTTGCGAAGAGCTCGGCCTATGAGGAGGACCGCGAGGGCGCTCGGTACCCGGACGAAGGCTGGGGGTGTCTTCGCGAAGAGAACGGTACGAATAGGATTTCCTGCGAGACATCGTTCCTGTAAAAAGAAAAGAAGAGCATATTATCACTTGGAATATCCACAACATAAAAGTGCACGGTCAGGCAGTGTGTGTGAGGTGTGCATCCCATATAATTCCCCCTAACAGACCCGGGCCTGGAGACAGGCTCATCTGGCCCGTTTCACGTCCCCTTGTTGAATCAGTCGCCTCTTCGGGAGCAGAAAAGAAAGGCTCCTCGCCGAAGTCTTTTTCCGTATATTCAATGTCGGGCAGAGGGATTTTATTCAGCTCGTCGAATAACTGTTCTTCTGTCAATTCGTCATCACCGACAGTTTCCATTGGAGCAGAGGTAGGGATTTCCTTCGACACATCACCACGGGACTCATCCCCCTGTATACATTCAAGTCTTCGTCGTCTTGGATGACTATCGGAGAAGGACTTTTGTGAAATTTGGTTGTCTCCACCGCTTGTGAAGTTCCCTCTCCTTCCGTTGGAGGCACATATTTATAAGGTTTGCCGCCAGTTCCAAGTCCAAATTTCCTATCCAAGAGGCGATGCTTATGAAGGTTGTCATCCGTAATGCATTTTTTAATCCTTAAAAAGTCGGATCTGCTTTGCAAAAGAATGGATAACCGGTTGTTGTATAATGCACCCTCTGTTTTCGGGAAGACATGATCTGTTTAAGACAAAGGAAAAAGCGGAAGAATGTTATTACTTAGACTCCCCAAGCAGGATATTCAACTAGGCGATCAAAGTTTACTTGATTTGAGCCATCTCCGTGAGCATCCAGCCTGTTTTCTTATGTAAAACCAGTCGGACTTAGGATCCCCAATGTTGTTGTATCCGTCGTACAGAACTTTCCTGTTCGCCACTGATTCAAAAAAGGAAAAGTTGGGAGTTGCAGAAGAACGGTGCTTGAAGAGAAAGAAGAACACCAGATCTCTGAATTTGAGTTCGGCGTGCAAGATCTCCGCATAAGCAACATATAAAGAGTATAAAGACGCGTAGGCGTTTGGATGAAGCTGCATCGGGGCAATGCCTAATCGTCTCAGAGTTTCAATGACAATTGGAGGGAACGGAGGAATAGCTCCTACTAGACACATTGTTCGGCTGATCGACATGTACCCTTCCGGAGCTAGATGGGGTCTATCTTCGCTTCCAGGTGTCAAGACATCGTCCCAAGGAATGCCGTGTCTTAGGCAGATTCTTTTGAGTTTTATCTCGTCAAGCTTGGACGCTAAAGAATCAGAGAATTTATCTATCCCGACTGCGCCTGGAATTTCGTCCGGAGCTCGCTCGTCAGACTCGGAGTTGTTACTGGATGAAGTACTTTCAGTCGGATCTGACTCTGTAGCTTCATACTCAGACCCGGAATCTTCACCTCCTGGATTGGTTGGAGGAATTTGGGGATTATACTGCTCAGGAGTCTCGGATTCCGTTTCGGCTACGGATCTTGAGGAAGAGTGATCGTTCGACATTGCTGCTAGGATGAGAAAATATGAACGATAAGATCAACACTACCCGTCCCCCGTGCGTGCAAGTGTTGATGTGTGTGTGCTGGTGTGTGCGCATTATTAAAAACAATAATAAAACATGAAAGCAGTCAAGGTTATTAAAGGTCGTTAGTCGTCATATGCAGTCAAATCATGAGGTCATTTAGTCCAGAAAGATCAACATCAAGGCTCTATCCTAACTGTCCAGAGTTTTGTAGCGACAAGGCGTTGATTAAAGACTGAAATTTCTTCGTATCACCAGCCGTAAGACGGATCGCATAGCAGAGGGATCGCCCCCTTCGACTCGCATGGCAGAGGGATCGCCCCTTTCCGGATCGTAGAGCAAAGAGATCGCCCCTCATCGAATCGCCGGACGAAGGGAAGGCTCCCTCACGAACCGTTGCGACTGCCGTGATACGACCCTTGGTTGCCATCTCAATCTTTCGTCTCGCCACTTGCTTTCGTCTTCAATCATTGACCACGATCCGAGTCGGCCTTCCTTCCCCTTCTGCATCCTTCTTCTTCCTCATCTCCTTCCCATCCTCAAGTTCTGAGCTCCACGCTCAATGGCCATGGCGACTTGGTGATTTATTCAGAAAGTAGCGGATTTATATTGTTTCTCCCTTGAATCAGCCGTAGAAATTCAGGAAAGTAATATGAGAGTGCTTTCTATAAAGTTACCTTTCTAAAAACTGAGAGAATACTTGGATTTTCGAAAGTTTTAAAAGGTTGGATTCGTTTTTCAATAGCTCGCGCGAGACGATTCAGCAGAGAGGAAAAAGAAGGAGAATGAAGAGGGGAGCGTCGGCTTATATAGGCAAAGAAGGTGACCGTTTGTCTCCCCTCCTTTGTCTTATTCGGTCCACGAAGCACCATGCAGGCCACGATCCAGAGATAGAATCGCATAGAAGCCCACGGACCGCTTTGAAATGATGACCCACAATACTCAAAGCCCGACACGACTCGAAGGAAGATACGCCCCGTTTCGCACAAGAGCCTAGGAACTCGGCACGAGACGAGCAGATGACCAAATCGAATCGTGTCGTCCTATGGCGATCCGACTCATACATTTGTCGATTTGAACCAATGCGACTGTTGACTTACATCCCTTCAGGAGAGGGTAAATAAGAATCTTCGAAGCATGTTTCATCATCAATAAAACATATTTCGAGGGGGCAAAATGTTGGCTTGCTTTTTGACCAAGCCATCCAGGATCATTCATAAAAGGAAACCAGGAAACCAAGTCCCCCAAGAAATTGGAAGAATGGATCGCACGCCATCGTCTCGCCCAGGAATGGATCGCACGCCATCGTCTCGCCTAGGAATGGATCGCACGCCATCGACTCGCCCAGGAACGGATCGCTCCCATCTCGTCGACGAACGGCACCTCCAGGCGATCCGATCCCTTGGTACGAACCGAACCCCCTGACCCGTTCAACCACGAGCTGGTCTTCAGCGATCCGAATCGCACGGATCTCACGACACCTGTTCATAACGGCTAGTTTGACTGTTTCTTCAATGGTGGCGATGCGATCCGGTAATCTCGGGATTCGTGCCACGTGTCCGCGATCCGCCTGACAAAATCAGCTATAAATAGCCCAGAGCTTGGCATTTTTCGGGATCCTTTTGGCAATAGTGAATACTGAATCCGCCATTGTTGTCAAACCACTGAAATATTGAGAGAAATCACTGTTGTACTAGCTTTTAAAGCATAATCAATAAGATATAAAGTGGACGTAGGCTCGTTAACGCCGAACCACTATAAATTCTGAGTGTTATTTTCTTTTTCCTTGTTCCTCATTTAGAATTCTCTACAGTTTATAACAATTTGGGTGTTAGGTCCAAATTTCGATCTAACACAATGTTTCTAGAATGTTACAAATAGTGAAAAGACACTTCCTTGGAAATTTGAATTTCTGACAGTTGTATGTCGACATACCCATCTATGTATGTCGACATATATACAAATTTTTTATTTTTAAAACCTATTTTTCAAGTGTTTGATCATATATATTATTCTGGAAATTCTTGAGTTAAAACTTAATGATATAAATGAATATTCTAAAGAGTAAAATCATATGAAATCATAATTATATATTATATAAACATATTTATAAAATGATAAGGTTTAAAACCATAAGATCATAAAACTATATACATATATATATATATATTTAAAACTTTAAATTTATTTGAAATCATAAGTAAGATAGAATAATTTGAAAATAGAATTTGAAATTTAAAAGCTGAATTTGAATTTGAAACTACAGTGTTATTCAGAGTCTTACATATAAACTAGACTTTATTACTATATTTTTCTTGAACTCTTGATAACTTCATAACTTAATTACTCATGAGTCTTGAATCTTTACTGAATCTTGAAACTATAAAACTGTACAGTCTTCAGTATTTAAGTCATGTACACAAATCATGTATATATATGTGTGTGTATATATATATATATATTCTAGATAGAGATATTAGTACATATATTTTATAATCAATGAATAATGATAATTGACATAAGGTTGTTGTGATCAAAACTCAATTCTCCAACAGTTACGTCTAGTCGAGCGAAAGTTAAGTTCATTGGCAGCTAAGAATCGGATGTGAATGGTTCTAGAAGTAAGACAAGACTTCTTAATTTTCTTAGATCTAAATTTGTTAGAAGGAGAACGAGCACTAGCGGATCCACTATGAGAGAGCCAAAGGCATAGAATCAACAACCAGGGAAGAGAGGACCCTCGATCTATTACGATCGAGACAGAAAGAAGCATTATCTTCAAGATGGGCTAACCGGGGGGTTGGTTAACCTACTACGTTAAGACAAGAAGGAGGCAAGGAAATTGCGGCAAGGGAAAGAGTGGAAGGGGAGGGAATGTCGAGACACCCAAAGAGGACGTCACGGATGGCAGTTCGGCCTCATCATTTGCAATGGTGACATGAGACTCAGCGGTATGCAACACGGAACATGACATGTGCAAAACAGAAAAAGGGAAAAAGGCGACAGGCAGAACGTGATGATGGATCTGGATCCGCACACAGGGGAAGGCAAAAGAAATCATGGGACCACGATAAAAAGCGTGTGGCTCAAGGGACAAGAGCACAAAGTAGCGATCAGGTAAAACTACCAAAGTAAAACCAACACCTTGAAGCACAAAATGCCTCAACACAACCCAAGAATAAAAAACCAACAAACCAACAAAGAAGAAAATCACAGTCCGGTTATTGATTAGCTAAATGTGATAGAAGGGGATCAAAAAACTGATCGAACAAAAGGGTACGATTAAACGCATCCAAGAAGAAAAGGGCTTGGCCCTGACCCAAAATAGAACCCCAAACCACTAAAACAACATGAAAAGGCGATGCAAAGAACAGCCAGAAACCCCAACAAAATCCAAAGAGAATACAAAGGAACAACCTGAAGCCAACAAACACCAAACTAGATAGTGTCATCAACCAGACAGCATGGCTAAAACCCAATACAAATGTAGGGAGCAGCAGGAACAATGAAAAACAAAATGGGAAAATGAAACAATACAGAGGAGTAAAGACAGACATCAAAGCCTCAGTCGCAAAAAAGAGCATTCCACGTTCTCATACGAAGCCGTTGACAATTTAGTTGCCACGCCAGGGGAAACCAGCAGCAACTTATAGTCAGAATCAAGAATTGAAGCCCCCAAAACCAAACACACAACAACGACGACACGAACTTTGTCGTTAAAAATCGTCATACCAAAACCACCCATAACAAACAAACGAACGCACAACACGCCGGATATGCATTCCCGACATTAACCGCTTTCCCCACAGAACCATCCACTGTCGTGATACCCGAGGACGCCTCACTAACCAAAAACAATGGTTGCACCCTTAGGTTAGGCATATTCTCTCTCCTTGAAACCACCACTTTTGACATGGCAAGTAAGCGCCTAAAGTCGCATCCTCTGAGCCAACCTCGTCGACGAACAGGGCATAGAGGTGGAGCACAAACACCCAATAAAGGTCTGGGGTCTGCTTCCTCCTTCTCCCTAATAGCCAACAGGGGCTCAAAATGGTTGTGAGTTTCTAATGGGGACAGTGCACGTGCACCGCCTCCGGCAAAAATAAAGCATTTACTAGCGTTATTCGAGTGGGGAGCGGAATAAGAAGATTTCAAAAGCGGTCTAGAGTAAGAACGAAACCTGCCACCAGAGACAACCTTCGATGACGGCTCCCGCCTGGTGCCTACCGGAGGCTAATAGGAAGCATCAGGGAGATAACAAAAGATCAACTTCGGGAGGAAGCGGACTGATGGGGTAGTGCATCACCATTGGCCGCACAAAAAGGAGGCAATCCATGCATCATTAAAGGCGACACTTTGCCAAAAAAAAGTCCTCTTCTAGCTGACAAGAAGCACCGTCAGCAGAGAAAAAGGGCACCGAGAAACATACATGAATGCGTCATCAAAAAGGATAAAGCGATGTCTAATCAAGCAAAGCAACTCAACCTCCGTAGAAACCCGCAAAATCACTAACATTAGGTCAGACACGGCAATCAAAACACTAAGCTCCGAAAAAACCCACACCATATCAGAGATCGGATCAAGCTCAGGGCAACCACCACAATAATGCCCAAACGCTATAAAACCCTAAATTAGGGTTCATAACAATCATCCGAAATAAACAACAAAGCACAAGCCACTACCAAAACAAGACGAAGAGAAAACCAAGATGCAGAGAAGATAGAAGATCGACTCAGCGAGGAAACCCCTAACAATCGAAGAAGGAAAGAGCTGCAGGGAGAAAATCGCTATGGAGTAGCAATTGCCATTAATAAGATCGTTGTTGTAGAATTAATTGATAAATATGATAATAATCATTATATATTACCATAAATAATCTATTGAATGGTAGTGAATCAGAAGAGTTTTAAGTTCTCTCTTGTCCTTGATTCTCTATGGATGTTTTATTTTCAAATTAGCTTATCATTTTACACTTGTTTACAAATTCTCTTCCACCATTTTACATTTTTCGTCATTTTATATTTTGGTACGGAGATGTTAAAGTTTACACAATTATTTAGCAACAGTTAGCTCCTAACATTTTATATTTATGTCCTTATACTTAGATTAATTATAAGATCCAAGTTTAAGTAATATAAATATATTTAATTAAGTAATATTTCTTTTAAATACAAAAGAATGATTAAAAAAATTAGATGAGCCCCTTGTTCAAATTAGTTAGGAGGCTTGGACATGATGCAAGAGGTCACTGGTTTGATTTCCGCCGTGCAGGATTGAACATACCTACCATGTAGTATGCTATGATTGCTATCTACCACATAAACTTATATATAAAGTGCCCAATTTCAAAAAAAAAAAAAATGATAAAAATACGTTTTTTAGCTCGAAATACTTACATTTCGAATTTTCTATAATCAATTAAGTCTCTCTCGATTTTTTATTAACATTTTATATTTAGTACCATATTTTATAATTAATTACATAATATTAAAACTATTAAATAACTTTAACAAAGTATTATTCACTAATCCACCTAATGAACCGTATCAAGATTAACCATATTCACATAAACAAAATTGAGAAACACAATAATTCAAATATATAAATATATCAATCACATAACATAAATCATACACATAAATAACAATCATAAGTTTAAAGTTTAATTCATTTACATCAACATATTTATCCTATATTGCATTGTAATATCAATATCAAGCGCCTGCATTTCAAAATGCATTTAGTTATTTACAAAACACTCCAGAATATCACTTAACATTGTACATAAAATTCAATATATCTAAATTAATTATGTGATTTTGAATTTAAATTATTTAATAAATAAATTCAATCCATAAATTATTGTTAATTGATCTAATTAACGCTAAATATGATGTTTCAAAATGTATATCATGTTCATATCAACAAAGAAGGCAAAATTAGTTTCTTCCTTTTAAATATAAAATTAAATAAGTCACATGATTTAAATAATATATTTAAACATTAATAGCAAATTTTATGTATTATACACTTATTTTGATATATCTATCATAAATTGAAGAAAACAATTTCAACTTCGATTACCTGCGTTTTAACATTTATATCATGTTTTAACATAGTATAGAAAACGGAATTTTGAACCTTAATATACACACACATACATATTAATTGTGTAAGCTACTAAACTATAGAATATAAATTACACACAAACAATAATAATAATTTTTATTATTAGTTTATGTATTTTACATCAAATATTATATAAAAAGGTTCTCATTTTAATATTAAAATAATAAATACTATTTTTATACTATCGTGTGCGACGCATGGTTTACCCACTAGTATATGGTATTTGCATAGCCAATCTAAACAAGGAATGTATTTGACTACTTCAGCTGGTAATCTTTTGGATACAAAAATTATTATAATGAAATTTTAAATCCAATTGAACGGGTTTGAAATTGAGTACCGTCAATGTTCTCTTAACAAAATATTGTGTACACAATGAGGATGACAAACATAAAATAGGTTAGATGTACATATATCCTTCACTCTGCATTATTTTAAATCCAAGATTTCATCTTCAAAAGAAAGACACAAATGTTCAATGAAAACGTCAGTATAATATAATTGTATTCAGGCTTCCCTAGATTGTTGAACAACTGACAACATGCCAAATTTTAACCATTTGGATTATTAAAAGAGAATTAACTAGTCATGGTGAATCCAATCTAGTTAGACTTGATTTAACGGTTGATCCATGACGTTAGGAACCCTAGCAACTAGGTGACAAAAATTTAAACAATGTAACTGTGGAATATGTGGTAAAAAGGAGTTTGGTGTGAGGCGTTCCCAGATTGAGAAGCAGCTCGGAACCTAAATCAAAGGCCATTTGCAGTACTTTCTAAAATGGCAACTGAAATCCACTGCAGTAAAATATGCAAGTAATTTTACTAGTGTGAGGCTTCCATTCTTCAACTTTTCACCTACTAACCAATACAAACAGTCACTATATACAAAGTTCTGAGCATGGATTTTTGATAAGAAATGATTTACAGAAAAATATTCATTTTCAAACTTCCGTTTCAGTAATATAAACGACTTAGAACGAAATTCTTTATTTTGCAAATGCTGAACATGACACATTTATGGAAAGAAAGATATTTAATGTAAAGATGTTGGTACAAGAAAGGAACTAAAATATATAGTTTATTGCAGTTAGGTATTCACTTCCTATTCCCCTCCCCGCTTCATTCCTAACAAGAAGATATCGCGTTCATCGAATAATCATCGAAGTCTAAATAGATTTCATCATACTTAATAAGTGTCACCATCACAATTCACAATACAGCTAGCTAAATTTAATTTTACTAGTTCATATAGTTGATATTTTTAACGCGTTTGACAACACAGAACTGACATGTCATTTTCTTCTCTACATTCTACATGATATGGGTCTAAATTTCCTAAAATGTAAAGGCATAAAAAATCTACTTGACCCTTAGTACTTAACTTTGATTAATTATCAATGAAATTGCTCAAGTAAATACTGACAATGATTTCCTTGCTGAAACTGGAAACAGTAATTTAAAACACATTTTCCTATTTCAAAAAAAAAAAAGAACGTGCAGTTTTGTATCACTAGTTTTTTTTTTCTTTCAAATAGTTGTTGGAAATTTTACATCTTTACGTTACAATCTCCAATATTTCATTTAAAATCTGAAGACTTCTCTCGAGTTTTTTAACGAAACCCAATGGGCTAATATAGATAATAGAATCCTATCCATATAAACAATTTGATAACTACCAGAAGTTCAATATATTACAGCTGTGGTCATCATGGCAATTTGTTAATTTACTTTTGTATTTGAGTCAAAATTTAAAATTTATATACACATGTAAACGTAGATAATGGAACAAAAAAACATACCAGCAACATTTAGTTATCTGTTGGTTACATCGAGTGGTAAAACTGTACTTGGTCATGAATTAATGTAACTTCATCAATGGAGGAACAGCAAGGACTACATGCAAATACCTATTAGTACCTGTTAACAAAGCTAGCAACGATAATTTTCATATTCCAAAAATAAAGCTAAAGAGGTGAAAATTACATACATAATAGTCTAAAGTCTAAACACAAAAAATAAGAGAGGTACAATGAGTGATTGATGGCTTTTCTCCATGTGACCAAATATAAACAAAACAAATGTCCAATTGGCAAGCAAAAGAAGGGAAATGAGATGCTTCCCTATCCCAGCCCAGGTCACACCATTTTAAGTTTGACAAAAACCTTCACAATACCATAAACTAATCACATCATTCTCGCATTGCAGTCATTTCTTTAATCCCATGATAGCTGTATGCAGGCTAACTTTTGCTCTTATATATAGCCATCGTCTGTAAAGATGTTTCAATCATTCCACAGCTACTCCACTTCTCCTCTATTCTTTCCACACATCTCCTCCTGGAGAAAATAACACATTCCGACTAACCAATGTTAATACACATTGGCGACCCTTTAAGGGGTCGTTTTCTGACAACTCTGGCAGCAGCATTGGCCATTCTGGTAGCTTATAACAGTGTAGGCAGTGTGTCTGCAGATCCTTACATTTACTCCTCACCTCCACCTCCTTATATTTACTCGTCACCACCACCACCCGTCCACTCACCACCACCACCTTATGAATACAAGTCGCCGCCACCACCAAAAAAATATCCACCACCCCCATACCATTATTTGTCTCCACCACCACCTAAGAAATCCCCACCTCCCCCTTATCACTATGTGTCCCCACCACCTCCGGAGAAGTCCCCACCACCACCTTATCATTACACATCTCCACCACCACCAGTTAAGTCACCGCCGCCTCCTTATCACTATGTGTCACCACCTCCTCCGGTGAAATCTCCTCCACCTCCTTACCATTATACATCCCCATCACCACCGATTAAGTCACCGCCGCCTCCTTATCACTATGATTCGCCGCCTCCTCCAGTGAAATCTCCCCCACCTCCTTACCATTATGCATCCCCTCCACCACCAGTTAAGTCACCGCCTCCTCCTTACCATTACGTGTCACCGCCTCCTCCAGTGAAATCTCCACCGCCACCTTACCATTATACATCTCCTCCACCCCCAGTTAAGTCACCGCCTCCTCCTTATCATTACGTGTCCCCACCTCCTCCAGAGAAATCTCCACCACCGCCTTACCATTATACGTCTCCACCACCGCCAGTTAAGTCACCGACTCCTCCTTATCATTATGTGTCACCACCTCCTCCAGTAAAATCACCGTCTCCTCCTTATCATTATGTGTCACCACCTCCTCCAGTAAAATCACCACCTCCTTATCACTATGTGTCACCACCTCCTCCAGTAAAGTCATCACCGCCTCCTTATCACTATGTATCACCACCTCCTCCGGTGAAGTCTCCACCACCTCCTTACCATTATACATCTCCCCCGCCACCGGTGAAGTCACCACCTGCTCCTTATCGCTATGTGTCACCACCTCCACCGGCAAAGACTCCACCACCGCCATACCATTATATGTCTCCTCCACCACCGCCTTACCATTATACATCGCCTCCACCACCAGTAAAATCGCCACCTCCTCCTTATCACTATGTGTCACCACCTCCTCCGATGAAGTCTCCACCACCACCTTACCATTATACATCTCCACCACCACCAGCTAAGTCACCTCCTCCTCCTTACCACTATACATCCCCACCACCACCAGCTAAGTCACCTCCTCCTCTATATCACTATGTGTCGCCACCTCCACCAGTGAAATCTCCTCCGTCTCTTTACCATTATACGTCTCCTCCACCACTAGAGAAGTCATCACCGCCTCCCTATTACTATGTGTCACCTCCTCCTCCAATGAAATCACCACCTATTGTGGAAGTGATGGGAAAGGTGTATTGCTACAAGTGTTTTGACTGGAAGCATCCAACAAAATCAAGCCACAAGAAACTCTTTAAAGGTTAGTGTCACTTTCTTAATATCTCATCGTCATTATAGGTTATTGTCATTGTGTTGTTATTGCCTGCCACAAGCCTTTCAAAATAAAATTGTTCCTTCATATGTGAACAAATAATTAATTTGAAAAGTGATTAAGGTACTAACCGCTAATAGACTACAGAGTGGTTAAGATGATGCTGAATTGATAAATATATTATATATCAATCTATGTATCAGTTCTCATTGCTTCCCCTAAGCAATTATATTTTACAATATGAACAGCTTTAAGATAATCAGTATAACTTTGCGGAAAAAGGAACCGGTTTAATCAGCAGTAGCAGTACACATGCAGGGAGCATCTATTAATTGAACAATATCTGACATATATCCTGAGACAGAAGTGGTGTGCATGAATCGAATAACTTGGAGCACATGATTTACATGATTTATTGCGAATAGTAAGCAATAATAAAAGCATTATAGATTTAGCTTTTTTAAATAAAAGTTACTACAGCAACAAATTTTAACTTTGCTTACTGCTCAACAGTTTAAATCCCAGTTGCAAAATTACGGAAGTTTCCTAACTAACAGTTAGATGAATTATGTTATGCTCAGGTGCCGTAGTAAAAGTAACATGTGAAGCAGGGCGGAAGTATGTTGGATATGGCAAAACAAACATGCATGGTAAATACAGCGTGGAAATCAAGGGCTATCCTTACTGGAAATATGGAACCAAGGGATGCAAGGTTGAACTACATGCTTCTCCCAAGGGATCGATGTGTAACGTCAAGACCAAACTCAACAAGGATTCGCCACTCAAGGTGTACCAAACTTCTCATGACGAGGTGGTGCTCAAATCCAAGTCACTAGCCTTTGCGCCTGAAAAACCATATGCAGAGTGTCACAAGCACCACCACATGTCTCCACCAACACCAGCACCTTATTACTACAAGTCACCGCCACCACCGACGTACTACTATAAGTCACCACCTCCTCCAGTGTACCATTATAAATCACCTCCACCCCCTGTGAATTCACCACCACCCACTTACCACTACAAGTCACCGCCACCACTCAAAAAGTCTCCACCGTCCACTTACTATTACAAGTCACCTCCTCCACCCAAAAAGTCTCCACCGCCCACTTACTATTACAAGTCACCTCCTCCACCTAAAAATTCTCCACCACCCACTTACTACTACAAGTCACCTCCTCCACCAGCAAAGTCACCGCCGCCTCCATATCACTACCAGTCTCCACCTCCACCTGTAAAGTCACATCCTCCACCATACCACTATAACTCACCACCTCCTCCTGTGAAGTCCCCTCCCCCTCTATATTATTATCAATCTCCGCCACCGCCAGTGAAATCTTCGCCACCGCCGTATCTTTACAAGTCTCCACCACCTCCAGTGAAATCTCCACCACCACCGTACCTATACAAGTCCCCGCCACCGCCAGTTAAATCTCCCCCACCACCATACATGTACAAGTCGCCGCCATCGCCAATGAAATCTCCCCAACCACCATACATGTACAAGTCGACACCACCGCCAGTGAAATCTCCACCACCACCATACATGTACAAGTCACCGCCACCGCCAGTGAAATCTCACCCACCACCATATATATACAAGTCACCACCGCCACCAAGGAAATCACCACCACCGCCTTATTTATATAAGTCGCCGCCACCACCTGTAAAATTTCCACCACCACCATACATTTACAAGTCGCCGCCATCGCCAACGAAATCTCCACCACCTCCTTATCTATACAAGTCGCCGCCACCACCGATGAAATCTCCGCCTCCACCATACATGTACAAGTCTCCACCACCGTCAGTGAAATCTCCACCACCACCTTATCTATACAAGTCGCCGCCAACACCAGTGAAATCTCCACCACCACCTTATCTATATAAGTCTCCACCACCACCAGTAAAATCTCCACCACCGCCCTATATGTACAAGTCACCGCCGCCACCAGTGAAATTTCCACCACCACCTTATCTATATAAGTCACCACCACCACCAGTGAAATCTCCACCGCCACCTTATATGTACAAGTCGCCGCCACCACCAATGAAATCTCCCCCACCACCATACCTATACAAATCACCGCCACCACCAGTGAAATCTCCCCCTCCACCATATCTATACAAATCACCGCCACCACCCGTAAAATCTCCACCGCCACCGTACATGTACAAATCACCACCACCCGTGAAATCTCCACCACCACCATATCTATACAAGTCACCACCACCACCAATCAAATCTCCACCGCCACCATACATATACAAGTCACCACCACCACCAATCAAATATCCACCGCCACCGTATCTATACAAGTCACCACCACCACTTGTGAAATCTCCTCCACCACCGTATATGTACAAGTCACCGCCACCACCTGTGAAATCTCCTCCCCCGCCGTACCATTATCAATCTCCATCACCACCAGTGAAATCTCGACCACCTCCATATATCTACCACTCACCACCTCCACCTGTAAAATCTCCCCCTCCACCATACATGTACAAATCACCACCACCACCATATGCATCCCCACCTCCTCCATATGCCTACAAATCACCACCTCCGCCATCACCGTCACCTCCTCCACCTTATATATACAGGTCACCACCTCCACCTTCACCATCACCGCCACCTCCTTACCACTACAAGTCTCCTCCACCTCCAATGGTGAGCCCACCACCAGTTTACATTTACTCATCACCGCCACCGCCACTTCACTACTAAGCATGAACTTTCTAATTTCTCCTTGTCAATCAAGTAAGTTAATCAAATCACATTTGTCATATTCAATCAACGATGAATATCATTATGAAATACTCATAACTTTGTCCTGAAATTATTGAATTCCAGGTCATAGAATTAGAAGAATAAATGATGGCAGGGGAAGGAGGAGGTTTATATCCCATGCTTTTCGTATCAGTGTGCAAATTTCTTTCAATAATAAAAAGCACGTGAAGAATGTCATAGAGAGAATTTCAACCTTTGACGAATTGCATGCAAGGGCCTTCATCGTGTCTGTTTTTCATTTTTTAGTTTTGACAACTAGCTTTAGGAGGAGTGGAGAGCTTGCGCACAGACCTCTGGTTAAGTGAAAAATACAACATGTTAGGTGAAAGGATTGATTGTGGTTATTGTTTCTTTATTTTCTTGGCTATCATTTAACGTTCATGGTTCATTTGTTGTTTGTATATCAATACATAGTAATTTATATTTGGCTCTCATAGATTTTCTCATAGCTTACATGCGTTTATTTTATGTATTGTAACACGATAACCTTGATTTGAAGAGAGAAATTTCAGAGTTACTGAAAGCTTATATGAATCTCTCTCTTTTGCGGCACATGGTGATAATAACTAAGATGAAAGTAACACGAAATAGCATGCTTACAGAACATATTATCGAACTTTGTCTTTTAATTTTAAATCACAGAACAGTACAATATTTTATCAATTTTATTCCAAAAAAACACGTATACGGTTCTTCTCACCTTGATCTGCTGTCAAGTAACTAATCCATTTTGGACTCGATGCGGCAAATAATTTGCTTTCTGTCGTTTAGGCGTATAATCGAACATGTAATGTGCATGGGCCATGTCCAGAACTGATATGATCGTAAAATTCGTTATAATTGCTGGGATGCACAAGGTTAAAAGTGCAGTGAGCATTAGCTGCATGTACTTAATCTGTAAGTTAAATAAATATATGGTGAAGTTGGCAATCAGTATAATTATTACGCGCGTAATATACATCTGTTAAAATCGAAATAATCCTGCTAAATTGATATTGACGAAAGATTGAATTCAATTAACAGACAAACCTTACCTCGAGATTCTACCGTCTTCGAGAGAGAGGTCGGCTTCGAAATTGGGAGAACCTCCCTCAATTTTACAACGACAAAAGCTTTTTTCAGCCCATTTTAGTCCTTAAGCACGCAAATTCTATTTGAACTCACAAATTTACTCAAATCACGAAATAATCGGCAAATCAACAAATTTAGTTAGTAGGCCCCTTTTTTTTTAAACCCAAAAATACCCTTATACATAGAAAGACTATGTGGTTTTTCAGTGTAACTCGTAGTTGCCCTACGTGCTTCGTCAAAGTACCACGTAGATGACCACGAAGGGTTACTGCGAGGTACAATAAAAAACCACGTAGTGCAATTATGAGATACTCAAAAAACTAAAAAAACAAATATAATAGAAAATTGGTATTTTGATCATCATATTTTCTTGATAAAATGAGGGGCAACTAACTAAATTTGTGGGTTAAAATGGAATTTGGCAAGCAATAATGGTGTTATTGACTTCAAAGTGAAAAAAACAGGAATCAACACAATTTATGAAATAAATTAAGGTTAAGGGCACCAGGCATGTTTAAACTGAAGGACATAATTTGAATAATATTATGCTGATAGACAATGCTGAATAAAACTAGCAATTTGTATAGTGTAAAACAAAATATAATGATAGTTATAATTAGTATTTCAGTATAGTATAAAAACTGAATATAATTCTAGTTGTATTAGCATTTTTGTTCAGTTTAATTTTTTAAAAGTTTGTCCTCCAGACTAAAATTGAAATTTCAAGTCCTTCAACCTAATTTATTTTTTAAATTTTATCCTTCTCCCTAATTACTTCAATATTAAAATTATGGGTTTCGCCTATTAACACCTTCATATTTGCTTTTCACATCCCATAAATCAATTAATTCACCTCGTTTGTTTCAAAATTATTCATCTTCTTATTATTTTTATCTTTATTTTTTTATTTTCTATGCGTTTACTGGTTCTCTTCTTTAAAGTGAAATATTTCCTTGGAACAATCCTTAACAGCAGAATGTTGTTTACATTAACGTTTCAACCGAACTTGTTATATTTTCGTACATTTTGTTTATTTTCAATTTTATTCTCCTAAAGTCAAATTTTTGTTGTTTGGATTTTATTTCAGTCCATTTAAATCATGGTGCGGAAAACGCGTAACTCAAACATGGTTTATTATACAATCAAAGGAAGCGACACAAAATTATAAAGCACATCCAATCCAAACATCGTTGGTAATTTTTTACATGTAATATATCTAATCAGATGGTAGAGGATAAATCAGAAATCAAAATTTAACAACATGATTGGAGGTGAAAAGAAATGATAGTGGTGTTAATAGACAGACCCTAAAACTAATAGTGTCATGTATACCAAAAAAAATAACTAGTTGTTAAAGGGGTAAAAATGTCAATAAAATATGTATTTCATATTATCCAGAGTCACTTGATAGTTATATGTCTATCGAAGGTCTTTTTTTGAATGACTCTGATTAATATGAAGTTCTCGATATTTTGACCACCGTTTGGTTGTTATTTGACACATCGTTGTTCACCCCTATGTGAAAATGCAGCTCAGAAAATAATATGTCAACTCAAGAAGTTGCTGCAAAGCTATGCGTATTCATAAGGTTGTCAAAGCCACATGAAGGTAATGCTACATGAACGACATGAGTCATGTCGTGTGAGCAACTTACGCCAAGCCGCGTGAACGACATAAGACAGCCATTCCTAGTATTTAATACAATATGAAAGTGACCATGTCGTTATGTCCATACAATTCATGATGTATGTCGTTCACAACTTCAGCAGCAAGCCAAGTCGTCAGCATGAGTTGGCCCAAGTCAATAAATCCGCTCATGTCGTACCATCTACTATTATGCCGCAAGACGCGGAATGTTTTCATACCTTATACAAGGATAAGTTGGTGATAATATGAAATCCTTGAAGCCACATGATGCCAACTGAATACATGAGCACGTGGGCTACATGCAAATGTATCAGACCATTTTGTCCTTACCAGATTTTGCAACACAAGCCGTTGCAACCATATCGTGTATGTAAACCTGTCGAGGCTATGACGTTGAATACCTTCATGGCGCCGTAAGTCGTCATTTAAAGCATGCCGCAATCTCATTCAGGTTACCAGTACACATGGCAAAAGAGAAGGTGTTGGGCCATTGCTCACGTTATGAGCTCAGGTGGTCCCAATTCAAAGAAGACATGGTACAATGAATTAACTGTGCATGCTTCATTTTAGTCGTAGGACATAAAGAAGATCACCAGCTCGTATTGATTTGGGAATGAATGCAAAGCTGTTTGCATAGAAACTGTGAATACAAATGCTTAGCCACGTGTATTTATTCATCTTCTATCAAATGTTCAGGGCCGGTTCTTGGACTTTTGGTATCCAAAGCGAAAAATAAAAATGAGGCCCTTCCACAAAATCTAATGTATATGTTTTTTTTTCTTCTAAAAATATGTTTATAGTATTATCAATTCAATAATGATATTACATGCTATTTTTACCATTAGTGCCAACCAAACCAATCACCTCCTTTGTACCAGTTATCATTACAATGATATGATTAATCCAGCACACGTGAAGATTGTTCAAGTAACTCAGGATTTTGTAACTGGTGAGATGCAAATTTATCAAATCAGTTGTCTACTATAAGAATTTAACACTATACATCCCTCTGCAACTTTCCAAAACATAAATACTAATGAAAAAATAATCTCCTGATGACATTCACTCTAAACTGAGGTAACTGAATTAGCACGAATAGACAAGCAATACATACTGCTTTTGAATTGTAAACTTCAGATTGCTATCGTTAGTACTGGTCTTGAAAAAAAAATGGTTGAATATAGTAGAAAAATAATCCGCCAAGAAATGCACATTTATCACCAGCAAATTGATTGTTGAACATACTTAAATTTTCTTTTCTTCACATACTACTATCCACCAATATAGTTTCCATATACAAGTGCATCCATTCTTAATTGGAAAGTTTGATCAAACTAACATGGCCTTCTCAAGTTGATTTGTTAACAAAGCATATTTGTTTTCTAAAGCTTATGAAACAACTGTTTAAAAATAATGAAAAGATAAAAAAAAAACAGATAACTTTATTTGTACTAATAATTCATCAAATATCAGTTTTTTAGGATAACTACATAATCAACTCTGACAATTCACGAATGCACCGAATCACCAAATAACAATTTTACAACAATTCACCAAATAACAATCACTATTCGCTAATTCAGTAAGTATGAAAATGCAGCTATGTCAGTCTAAGTTATTCACTAAAATCCAGTAAGTCTGAAAGATTGAAAATGTTGTTATTACTGTACAAATAAATTACATCCTTAAGTTCATATTAATCACATCATCGGTGAATGTTTTTTTATGTAAGCTCACAAATTTCATCAACTTAATATATGATGATCTTATATTTTTCGTACTGTAAGTCTGTACAAATAACCTGAATTTTCACATAACTGCATAATAGAATTACTAACCGGATACCGAAGATTCGAAGAACTGAAGGATAGAAGACCCTTTTAAGTTTGCTATTTGGATCACGATGCATATTCACCTGGCAGTGCCACCTTCGCCTGCGGTTTATCGCGATTCGCCGTCGCGCCGGAGGATTCACGAGGTAAATTCGGAATTTCGGATAGAATCACGATTTGAAGCTATGGAGAAATCGCGATAAGTTGATTTCGAGAATCATGATGGCTTACTCCTTGGCCTTGCAGTTGCTGATGTTGTGGATCATGATGATTTTTTTAAAAAAATTGGCATAAGAAGCGGACCACGAATTGATGCCCCCGAAATTTTGGTGCCCTAAGCCATCGCTTCTCCAGCTTTAAGGAAGGGTCGGGACTGCAAAGGTAGTCAAGTCGTCATCTGGACACGCGGCATCAGGCATGAATGTGAAGGATATAAACAAATGCTGCAGGCCGTTTACAGCAAGACATGCCGTTCTCATTGTATTGCATTATCTAGATCGTATTCTAGGCAACAAATCAAGTCGCAGGGCACTAAGTCATGAATACTGCCAAGCCGCAAATACTTGTGCCACAAGATCTCCAAGCCGCATGCCGTAAGTCATAACATTTGGGTAATCTGGCGCCAACTGTAAAGTATAAATGGCCAGCTACATTCACGTGGGTAAAAGTATGAAATACGTGTCGTTCAAACATGAAAGCGTTCAAGTCGTAATGACAATTCATGGCGCAAGACTTCATGGCATGAGATATTCATGCCATACTTCGCCAAGCCCAAGTCATGATGTACGCACATTTATTTACAACTATGTCAGTACACAACAACTCCACCTTTAAATGCCTCCATATTTCACACATGAAAGGGGACTGAAATTTCGACCCAGAAGGGTTGCTCAAATCATTTCTCCACCACTCTAAACTTATTCCAAGCTCCATTAATGGCTTCTCAAGATCAATCCATCTCTCTCCAACAACAAATGGATCCAATCCTCTCCAAATTCCATTAGAAAACTCTCAAGCTCAATTCAAGCTACTCTAGTCTCCATTAATTCCATCTCAAGCCCAGATTCAATACAAATCATCATGGAACTAATGAAGATCATCTAAATGTTCAAGTGATTGAAGATCTACACAATAACAATCACAAATAAAGAGACCTCGTTGATTCCTTCATGAACTCAAGTGAAATCAAGAGCAAAAAAGAGAGAATATAAAGGATATCCTTATAAAAGAGAAAAATGAGTGAAGTGAATCAAATCACGTATTTTGTAAATTCAAAAGTGATAATGAAAATTGCTGCCATAGTGGACGTAGGCTGATATTAGGCCGGACCACTCTAAAATCCTGTGTTTTTTACTTGCTTTTATATTTCATGGCTCCATATTTTTAATCCTAACTTTTGGTGAAGTGTTACAAAACACCTTGGAGTGTTGTGATCAATTTTTATTTCGACATTTTTGGAACCCACCGTTGGGCCACATTCACTCTCTCAAGGTTAATTGCTTTGCGATTGAATTGAAGTGCGATGCCCACTTCTACGATAAATCCTTCAAATCTAAGATCCTGGTTAATTGTCGAATTCTCTCTGAAATTCAAAGCTTTGTTTGAGATAATGGAAAAGTCAAAGAAGACAGCGAGTAAAACTGTTAGAGAAACAGACAACGTTGCTAACGACGAAGCTACACCACTTACCAACCTGTAATGGCCCGTAAATCCGTACTATCTGAGTTGACTAATAACACCACATGTCCAACCCAAATTGCACAGAAATACGAATGATTATTGGAAAGAAGTTAGAGGATGAGAAATAGAAAGAAAGAAATATTAGAATAGAAGAAAATAAAGAAGACAAATCTCACAGCGGAACGAATAAAATGTATTATATAATATTACTTTTGGAATACAAATATGTTTTGAATACACATACCCTTATCAGAGCACAACAGCTATTCCTGGAACAGTTATAAACACCTGTTTCCAGATACAACATAGTACACAGCGGAAATATGATAGTCTATAGCTAACTGGTGAAGCCTCCTGCTTCCAGCTCCTCCAAGTGAATCTGAAAAAAAATCCCGACTACTTGACTGCCCGTAAAAATTTGGGCACCCGAGAGTTTAGGGAAAACAAACAAAATAAACTCTGGGTCAGTCATGGGACTGGTGTGGGTAAAATCCAACCAATTGTTTAACTTTCAAAATCCTTTCGAAAGAAAAGATAATAGTAAGACCAGCCCACACATAAACATGGACGGTTTTTACCTTACTATAACACCAAAACACTTTGACACAAAAATCCAGTGATATCATAATAGTGTCTAAATCAAATAAACAGAATCTAGCGGAACGCTTGCATCTCATGCTCCACATACATAGTATAAAAGCAAAAACCGCAGGGCGTTTATTGGAGATTGGATTTCCAACATGACAAGGTATGGAACCACCTTCCGATAGTGTATCTCTAGAGAGGAATACACTGGGTTCAACAAGAACGTCTTGCAACCCGGCCCACACATGACCGACCACTCATTTTGCTTGAGTGTATCGAATGTATATCACCAACGGTTGGGATCAGCAACCGTTTCCCGAATGGGACAACATCGAATAGAATAAGGAATTAAATAAATCTCTAGATAGGTGATTATACACCCTAATGGGGAGCGACCCACATAGCCATGCTGCCTGCCCGATTTTTGTCATTTCCCGGTTGTTGAGGCCTGAGGCTACGATTACTTATCATTCACTGATAGCACAATCACTTTGAATGCCCCATTGTCAGATCCGTTAATCACTAATTGATTTGCACAAATATATTCTGGATCTTATTATAAGAGAGTAAATTCTCCACCACCATATATATACATACATACCAACATATGCGATCATTGGAAATACTCTGTCAGACACTCGTCCATAAACGTTCGTATTAATAGAAAAAAGTCCTTGCACTTTACTCCGTCTTCGATTATCTTCATATAATCTGATTCGCAACGCTACTGCCAATACGGCGTGGTTCTCGGATAATAATCCAACCGGTCTCTCCATATTGACAACGATATTGGCAAATACTTTGATAGTCGGTTATTTAACTATCGAAGAAAAACAAACATCCATTCAAAACATCAAACAATCACTGGGCCTTTTAATTTATATTTCATTAATTAAAACACTTCTGCACTTCCTTTATCAATATTCATTAACTAAATATTTTCAGTTATCATCTTGGTCTCTTACCCATTTGGAAAACATTTCCATATCTCGCCTTCTTTTATTTTCTACACTTAGAAAATATTTTCTATTTATAATTGGAGAACATTCCAATTACTTATTTATTTCCCGACTATTCACTTATATACTTAGGAAATATTTATTGTTACATTTCCAAAATTCTACTTATTTGGGTAAAAACGAATGTGGTGTAAAACATCGTTACAACCCGAAATGCCGTATTCAACTAAATCTTATTCAAATATTGATTATCGAGATTGAATCTTTCTATTTATCAGTTAGTAATGAAAACAATCGAGTTGGGGTTAAATTACCTCTCAGACCTTGACTAAAAACATCTTTAACTTCAAAACAGACAAAACCATTATTCCCGAAAATCAACACCATACAAACAAATTATTCATTTTAAACGTATATATGGTTCTCTTTCTATTACCAGATTATCGATTTCCTTTTTGTTTATAATATTCTATTTTAAATTCGTTTCCTTATCGAAATCTATATGTATTGATATATTGATTTCTAACTATCAAATTTTCTTAAAAATATTCTAACTCCTTAAATTTCCGGAAAATTTCGCCATAACCTCCTTTGTACCGGGAGCATCGGGAAAATCCCCAAACTGCCACACAGGCCTCTCCAATCAAAAAGAAAAAGAAAAAGCCAAGCGGCTTGCCGATTCGGCGCATAAAACCTCATATGGAATTTAAATGTGTACCTTTTTGTCGGGCACTAAATTTATAAGCATCATTATCTTCATATACTTCATTCCATACCTGTATAACACATGTTCACCTGTTTTCAATTCAGCTCAATCCAATCGTTTGAATTCAGTTTCGCCCATTTATTCTTTAATTAGCTATTTTGCCTATTTCACATCGTTGTTTGAACATAACATGTTCAAATAAATTATTTAACTTGCTCATAACCAAATTGAATTCCAATTTCAATTCTAATTTCCTTTGCGATTTCGAATATTAATTTCCAAATCAAATTCACTTATTCAAAGCCCAATATCAGTTCAAAATTTCATTAACTAATTACTATTCAAATTAGTTAATTCTATTCAATAAACAAAAATCTGATTTTTGTTTCAAAAATCAATTCATTACTCCACTTGAGTCCACATATAATTTACAACTCAAATCTAAAATTTTCTAAATAGAAATTCGGATTTTATTCGCTTAAAATCCTTTTATAAAATTAAATAAATCGTTATGGTTTTTAAATTGTTTTGGCGCTATTTTTCTGAAAATTTGATTTTGACATAACTCAAAATCTATTCGACGAAATCCAGATTTTTCTCCTCCATTAGAAAACTATTATCAAATCGGTCCTGACGTTTCTTGTTTCAAAGAATTTCGACTTAAATTGAGTTCTATATACTCAATTGAAGTTCGAAACGCCAACTTACGAACTAACGCGCTGCGGCGAGTTCGTTTTAATTATATATATAAATATAAATATGTTTAAACCTCGTTTATAATAAATCCAACTCCATTCTGATATATTTTTAATATATATCAAATCAATTTTTCCCAATTCAACATACTATTTCCAATTATCTAAAATTGTCGATTTTTTTCTTACTCGGTAATATATTTATTTATACTTCGATCTTCTATATCTAATTCCAATTCCTTTGACAAATTATTATTCCTTTGAATTTATTTCTGTTTAAAAATACGCATTCTAAAATACATTTCGTCGTTCCCATTTCGAAATGATTTCAACTTTCTATTTTCAAATTCTATTTGAATTTTCTATACTCAAATTTCATTTGAATTTCTATATTCAAATTCCAATTGAATTTTCTATACTCAAATTCAATTTTTAAATTCATATTTGAATTTAAATATTCAAATTATTTCTTGATAATTAATTCATTATATTTATAAACACCTTTTTATAAATTTCCTTGTTTTATATTTAAACATGTCTATTTCGAAATCTATTTAAAACTAAAATCTTATTTTGGTAATTTCTATTTATATTCACTTATATATATAACACCCAATTTATTTTCATATTTCATTTAACTTCTATTTAAATAAATTCGAATTAATCGAATTCAAATCATAAACCCTTACGGATTTATTTTAGTTCAATTTATATTCTGAACATCAGAATAAATTCCATCGTTTATTTCTTTAAAACGATTTTTCCCATTTCTATTTTTAAATTCACATTTGAATTTAAATATTCCAATTATCCAATAATAATTTTTCACTTTATTTATAAACATCGTTTATAAATTCATTTCAGTTCACTGATTATCCCATCAAAATCATTCCATTTTATTTATAAACACCGTTTATAAATTCATCACTTCAATTTCCTGTATATTTTAATTTATAAACATCGTTTATAAATTTCAGTACTTGTTTTATTTATTTGAAATAAGTCAATATTTTTAATCCGTTCGAATTTCAAATTCTATTTTTAAAAAAATAGAATTTCTCGTTAAAACCTAAAAAATCTCTTTTACAATATTTTTATAGACCAACATTCAGGCCCCAGTGATAATTAAACAATCAAACCACCCAATTATTAATCAACATATCATATATTATAATATATGTGAACACAAACAAATAATAATATTTTTGAGGAATCCAGTTGGATCCCTCCAACCTGTTTTCCTGCATCCATAGACGTTAGCCAACAGAAATAATACTCATCCTGCTTCGTGGCAGGATATTGTGGTATAGAAGGTCATCCACTATCATAGCGTGGGTGTATAGGGTAATCATCCGCTAATGGTACCGCGGGCATCCGCTAATGATACAGCGGGAAAATCCAACCACCAGTATATATATAATAGCAACCACCAAGCCTAAATAACTAATATATTTTTAACAGCAACAAATAATATTTAAAGCATCCAAACAATCAACAAACAATTATTTTTAACTAATAAAAATAATTCTAAATAAAATTTGAGTGAGATTTACTCACCTTGTATTTTTTTTATTTGATGAATATCCAATTAAAATTCCATATCATCTCCTTTACGAATCTACTTAAATCATCTCAACCAATATATCTCGCACCTATGATTATTTGATTTAAGTTAACGATTAAACGGTTATTAATTTAAACTAACTTAACAATTAAATAAATAAATTATCCTATGTATTTTAAATTAATAAAAACGTATACCATGCTGTTTTGAATTATTTGACCAATCAGCGAAATAAACCCCAAACATCTCCACTACCGAACCAAACTGCCTCATAAAGATCCAGTTCTTCATCAGAAACTCGAACTCCCCTCAATCCTTATTGCTGGCCCTTAAATTATCCACTATCATTACTAGTATATCACACATGGACTTGAACTTCACCTCATTTCACCCAAATTCCCATCCTCCATACACTGTCAGCTGCAAACAGATGGCCCCATTTCCATTGCAATTGCTTTGAACAACAAGCCCCAAGAAAAGGGGTAAAACATTACGATACTTGCTCAATCTAAGTACCACAAAATCTCCTACAGCTGCTGCTCCACGCCACAAATCCAACGCCTCCTTCATTAGAAAAAATCCGACAGTTGGTCACCGCCACTTCCGTCCATGCCTCAACCCTAATGTACGAACTCACTACATCCTCCACTGCTCAATTCTACATCGCTTCCTCTTTCCACTGGACATCGCAAATGCCAAGATTGAACAGTATTCTGACACCACGCCTTTATTATGCCATTGCTTTGACCCCTTTTGTTTGACGATTCGAACTCCAGAAACAGACATTGCACCTCCAATATCATCACGAACGAGATCCGTGACTCCCCCAAAGTTCGATGCGTACTGTTTTAGTCGCGATGCCATGTTGATTAGGATTTAAAAGGGCCTAGCACAGATCGATCCCACTGCATACGAGCGATTCTAGGATGAAGCTCATGGATGATCGAGCGTTATCTCGATTTAATTTACCGCGAATTCAAAGGAAAGGAGAAATAGGGACTTGAATTACTGAGGAGCGAAAAGTGAAGGATTAAAAGGGGAGGAATGAATTCGATTTTGATTTCAAGGTATGAGGAGAAGAGTATGTTTTGGGTTTAAATTTAGAAGTGAGAAGGAAAGTGATATCGTCACTGAATTTGGATCGAATTACAGAGAATGGAAATGGAAGTAAAGGGATGCGCGATTTTATATAGATGGAGAAGGGAACAGAACGTACACGATATTAAATGGTGTTTGGGTTAAGTACATAGCAAATATATTTAAAAAGATTTGATTTTGATTTTAAATATAATTTAATTTAATTTGATTTAACTTAAAGAGATTTTTATTCTTTTTAAAACGATATCGATTTGATTTCGAACCCATCCATAATCGAATATCTCAGGGTCCATTAATTTAAACCACGAACCGCTATTTTAATGTAACCACTGTCGTTTAAATGTTATAATGTTATTCTGAACTGAACAATATATATATTCTAAAATTTAATTTGAATATATATACCATATTGAATTAATATAATATAATATAATTTAAATTCAGAACAAATCATTTTCTAGATAAATTATTATTATCGTTTTTAATTCAAATAAAATTCATATAAATCATTTTGGCTCCAGTTTAAATTTTAAATTCAATTAAATTCAGATTCTCGTATTATTATAATTATTTTAGATTAAATAATTATATATATATTCAAAATAAAATCATATATCGATTTATATTATCAATCACAATATTTAAAAACCATATTAAATATTTAAACTAAACTGTTCGAAAAATCCGGGTCGTTACATTCTTCCCCCCTTAAAATAATTTCGCCCCCGAAATTGCTAAGGTAGGAAAAATACTATAAACCCATTAACTTTTCAAAACTTCTTTATGTTGAAACTCACCTCTTCGTATTTCAACAATTTTAGTTCTACCAAAACTTTTGGTTTCCAGTCAAATTGATTCTAGTCAATTTATTCACTTCAATTCATTTAACTTGCTTAAGTTGAATTTAAATTCCAGAATTCAAATTCCTGGGTTTTAATTCAAATCTTTTCGAATCACATAAATATATATATGTATATTTATTTCCCTCTAAAATTCAAAACATTTGAATTTTCAAATCAACTTGTTTTCTTTCAAACAATTTTCCACCAAAAACTTTTCTAAGGTAGCAATTCATGACTTAGAAACTCGAAAATGAACACTAATGATGTTGCAGTCATCATCAGAATTATTTTCGGGCCACTGAAGTGAGTTCAGAGCTTAAACAATTTCAAAATCCATTCAAAAATGAATTTTGAATCGAAAATCCTTTTAAAACAAGGCTATATTATTTTAATACACTTTAAAAACATTTTCCAACTTCCCAGGATTTAAATTCCAAATTCTGTTTTAAATCCAATTCCAGTTCATCTCATTTGTATATTTCATTTACATACAAATTTTATTTGGTTATATATAACAATTTCAATTTTATAATCTAATTTGATTATAATATTAACATCCAACACATCCATATATTATAATGATTTCAGAAAATTATTCAATTTGTATCAAAATAGAATTTTGGGTAAAATTATTTATTTTACCCATTTGAAAACAATATCATGTTCAATCTTCTGTTCAAGTATTTACAAACTCTTATCGACGCCGTGGCGTCCCACGATTCGACCAGAATTCGTAAATCACTCAACAGACTAGCCAACACAATATAAAATACTTTTTATATCAATTTACAATTACGCTCTCTCGTATATATACACTCAACTCATTCTAGGGTACTGCTGACCCTATCTCTAATGAGCACATTCCACAAAAGCCTATGTATTCGCTTAACCTAAGCTCTGATACCAACTGTAATGGCCTGCAAATCCGTACTATCTGAGTTGACTAATAACACCACATGTCCAACCCAAATTGCATAGAAATACGAATCGTTATTGGAAAGAAGTTAGAGGATGAGAAATAGAAAGAAAGAAATATTAGAATAGAAGAAAACAAAGAAGACAAATCTCACAGTGGAACGAATAAAATGTATTATATAAAATAACTTTTGGAATACAAATATGTTTTGAATACACATACCCTTATCAGAACACAACAGCTATTCCTGGAACAGTTATAAACACCTGTTTCCAAATACAACATAGTACACAGCGGAAATATGATAGTCTATAGCTAACTGGTGAAGCCTCCTGCTTCCAGCTCCTCCAAGTGAATCTGAAAAAAAATTCCTGACTACTTGACTGCCCGTACAAATTTGGGCACCCAAGAGTTTAGGGAAAACAAACAAAATAAACTCTGGGTCAGTCATGGGACTAGTGTGAGTGAACTCCAACCAATTGTTTAACATTCAAAATCCTTTCGAAAGGAAAGATAATAGTAAGACCAGCCCACACATAAACATGGACGGTTTTTACCTTACTATAACCCCAAACACTTTGACACAAAAATCCAGTGATATCATAATAGTGTCTAAATCAAATAAATAGAATCTAGTGGAACGCTTGCTTCTCACGCTCCACATACATAGTATAAAATCAAAAATCGCAGGCCGCTTATTGAAGATTGGATTTCCAACATGACAAGGTATGGAACCACCTTCCGATAGTGTATCTCTAGAGAGAAATACATTGGGATCAACAAGAACGTCTTGCAACCCGGCCCATACATGACCGATCACTCATTTCGTTTGAGTGTATCGAATGTATATCACCAACGGTTGGGATCGGCAACCGTTTCCTGAATGGGACAGCATCGAATAGAATAAGGAATTAAATGAATCTCTAGATAGGTGATTATACACCCTAATGGGAGCGACCCACATAGCCATGTTGCCTGCCCGATTTTTGTCATTTCCCGGTTGTTGAGGCCTGAGGCTACGATTACTTATCATTCACTGATAGCACAATCACTTTGAATGCCCCATTGTCAGATCCGTTAATCACTAATTGATTTTCACAAATATATTCTGGATCTTATGCTAAGAGAGTAAATTCTCCGCCACCATATATGTTTATACAGACCAACATATGCGATCATTGGAAATACTCTGTCAGACACTCGTCCATAAACGTTCGTTCTGGGATTGAATGAAACCGAAGGCACAATTTCTATTAATAGAAAAAAGTCCTTGCACTTTACTCCGTCTTAGATTATCTTCATATAATCTGATTCGCAACGCTACTGCCAATACGGAGTGGTTCTCGGATAATAATCCAACCGGTTTCTCCATATTGACAACGATATTGGCAAATACTTCGATAGTCGGTTATTTAACTATCGAAGAAAAACAAACATCCATTCAAAACATCAAACAATCACTGGGCCTTTTAATTTATATTTCATTAATTAAAACACTTCTGCACTTCCTTTATCAATATTCATTAACTAAATATTTTCAGTTATCATCTTGGTCCCTTACCCATTTGGAAAACATTTCCATATCTCGCCTTCTTTTATTTTCTACACTTAGAAAATATTTTCTATTTATAATTGGAGAACATTCCAATTACTTATTTCTTTCCCGACTATTCACTTATATACTTAGGAAATATTTATTGTTACATTTCCAAAATTCTACTTATTTGGGTAAAAACGAATGTGGTGTAAAACATCGTTACAACCCGAAATGTCGTATTCAACTAAATCTTATTCAAATATTGATTATCGAGATTGAATCTTTCTATTTATCAGTTAGTAATGAAAACAATCGAGTTGGGGTTAAATTACCTCTCAGACCTTGACTGAAAACATCTTTAACTTCAAAACAGACAAAGCCATTAATCCCGAAAAATCAACACCATACAAACAAATTATTCATTTCAAACGTATATATGGTTCTCTTTCTATTACCAGATTATCAATTTCCTTTTTGTTTATAATATTCTATTTTAAATTCGTTTCCTTATCGAAATCTATATGTATTGATATATTGATTTCTAACTATCAAATTTTCTTAAAAATATTCTAACTCCTTAAATTTCCGGAAAATTTCGCCATAACCTCCTTTGTACCGGGAGCATCGGGAAAATCCCCATACCGCCACACAGGCCTCTCCAATCAAAAAGAAAAAGCCAAGCAGCTTGCCGATTCGGCGCATAAAACCTCATATGGAATTTAAATGTGTACCTTTTTGTCGGGCACTAAGTTTATAAACTTCATTCTCTTCATATACTTCATTCCATACCTGTCTAACACATGTTCACCTGTTTTCAATTCAATTCAACTCAATCTAATCGTTTGAATTCAGTTTTGCCCATTTATTCTTTAATTAGCTATTTTGCCTATTTCACTTCTTTGTTTGAGCATAACATGTTCAAATAAAATATTTTACTTGCTCATAACCAAATTGAATTCCAATTTCAATTCTAATTTCGTTTTCGATTTCGAATATAAATTTCCAAATCGAATTCACTTATTCAAAGCCAAATATCAATTCAAAATCTCATTAACTAATTACTATTCAAATTAGTAAATTCTATTCAGTAATTAAAAATCTGATTTCTGTTTCAAAAATCAATTCATTACTCCACTTGAGTCCACATATAATTTACAACTCAAATCTGAAATTTTCTAAATAGAAATTCGGATTTTATTCGCTTAAAATCCTTTTATAAAATTAAATAAATCGTTATGGTTTTTAAATGATTATGGCGCTGTTTTTCTGAAAATTTGATTTTGACATAACTCAAAATCTATTCGACAAAATCCAGATTTTTCTCCTCCATTAGAAAACTATTATCAAATCGGTCCTGACGTTTCTTGTTTCAAAGAATTCCGACTTAAATTGAGTTCTATATACTCAATTGAAGTTCGAAACGCCAATTTACGAACTACCACGTTGCGGCGAGTTCGATTTAATTATATATATATATATATATATATATGTTTAAACCTCGTTTATAATAAATCCAACTCCATTCTCATATATTTTTAATATATATCAAATCAATTTTTCCCAATTCAGCATATTATTTCCAATAATCTAAAATTGCCGATTTTTTTCTTACTCGGTAATATATTTATTTATACTTCGATCTTCTATATCTAATTCCAATTCCTTTGACAAATTATAATTCCTTTGAATTTATTTCTGTTAAAAAATCTGCATTCTAAAATACATTTCTTAATTCCCATTTCGAAATGATTTCAACTTTCTATTTTCAAATTCTATTTGAATTTTCTATATTCAAATTTCATTTGAGTTTCTATATTCAAATTCAAATTGAATTTTCTATACTCGAATTCCATTTTTAAATTCATATTTGAATTTAAATATTCATATTATCTCTTGATAATTAATTCATTATATTTATAAACACCATTTTATTGATTTCCTTGTTTTATATTTAAACAAGTCTATTTCGAAATCTATTTAAAACTAAAATCTTATTTTGGAAATTTCTATTTATAATCACTTATATATATAACACCCAATTTATTTTCATATTCCATTTAACTTCTATTTAAATAAATTCGAATTAATCGAATTCAAATCATAAACCCTTATGGATTTATTTTAGTTCAATTTATATTCTGAACATTAGAATAAATTCCATCGTTTATTTCTTTAAAACGATTTTCCTATTTCTATTTTTAAATTCAAATTTGAATTTAAATATTCAAATTATCCAATAATAGTTTTTCACTTTATTTATAAACATCGTTTATAAATTCATTTCAATTCACTGATTATCCCATGAAAATCATTCCATTTTATTTATAAACACCGTTTATAAATTCATCACTTCAATTTCCTGTATATTTTAATTTATAAACATCGTTTATAAATTTCAGTACTTGTTTTATTTATTCGAGACAAGTCAATATTTTTAATCCATTCGAATTTCAAATTCTATTTTAAAAAAAATAGAATTTCCCGTTAAAACCTAAAAATCTCTTTTACAATATTTTTATAGATCAACATTCAGGCCCCAGTGATAATTAAACAATCAAACCACCCAATTGTCAATCAACATATCATATATGATAATATATGTGAAAACAAACAAATAATAATATTTTTGAGGAATCCAGTTGGATCCCTCCAACCTGTTTTCCTGCATCCACAAACGTTAGCCAACAGAAATAATACTTATCCTGCTTCGTGGCAGGATATTGTGGTATAGAAGGTCATCCACTATCATAGCGTGGGGTGTATAGGGTAATCATCCGCTAATGGTACCGCGGGCATCCGCTAATGATACTGCGGGAAATCCAACCACCAGTATATATATAATAGCAACCACCAAGCCTAAATAACTAATGTATTTTTAACAACAACAAATAATATTTAAAGCATCCAAACCATCAATAAACAATTATTTTTAACTGATAAAAGTAATTCTAAATAAAATTTGAGTGAGTACTCACCTTGTATTTTTTTGTTTGCTGAATATCCAATTAAAATTCCATAACATCTCCTTTACGAATCTACTCAAATCATCTCAACCAATATATCTCGCACCTATGATTATTTGATTTAATTTAACGATTAAACGATTATTAATTTAAACTAACTTAACAAACAAATGAATAAATTATCTTATGTATTTTAAATTAATAAAAACGTATGCCTTGCTGTTTTGAATTATTTGAACAATCAGATAAATAAACCCCAAACATGTCCACTACCGAACCAAACTGCCTCATAAAGATCGAGTTCTTCATCAGAAACTCGAACTCAATCCTTATTGCTAACCCTTAAATCATCCACTATCATTACTAGTATATCGCACATGGACTTGAACTTCACCTCATTTCACCCAAATTCCCATCCTCCAGATACTGTCAGCTGCAAACAGATGGCCCCATTTCCATTGCAATTGCTTTGAACAACAAGCACCAAGAAAAGGGGTAAAACATTACGATACTTGCTCAATCTAAATACCACAAAATCTCCTACAGCTGCTTCTCCACACCACAAATCCAACGCTTCCTTCATTAGAAAAAATCCGACAGTTGGTCACCGCCACTTCCGTCCATGCCTCAACCCTAATGTATGAACTCACTACATCCTCCACTGCTCAATTCTACATTGCTTCCTCTTTCCACTGGACATCGCAAATGCCAAGATCGAACAGTCTTTTGACACCACGCCTTTATTACGCCATTGCTTTAACCCCTTTTGTTTGACGATTCGAACTCCAGAAACAGACATCGCACCTCCAATATCATCACGAACGAGATCCATGACTCCCCCAAAGTTCGATGCGTACTATTTTAGTCGCGATGCCATGTCGATTAGGATTTAAAAGGGCCTAGCACAAATCGATCGCACTGCATACGAGCGATTCCAGGATGACGCTCATGGATGATCGAGCGTTACCTCGATTTAATTTACCGTGAATTCAAAGGAAAGGACACTACACCAAACAGGTCGTTTTGTAACATTTTCCCGGGTCCTATTAGTAACATTTATAATTGTTACTATTTTATAACGTTTATTACCATTATATTCATTTATAATAGTAATTATCGTTACAACAGCCCATGATTTTGCACGCAAGGGATGATATGGTAATTTTACGTCCACTCATGTTTCTAACCCTTCCGTTCCTTTTTCGTTATTACCCTAACACTTACGATCCCCAAATTTTCAGAGCCGCCTCCTGGCGCCTATGTTTACTCCCTCCTTCGCATCTGACCGCTTTCTTTCACCGCTACGCTGATCGCCTCTGGTGCAATCTAATAGACTGCGTTTCTTTTGCCGCCGACGCCGATCCATTCAACTACTCAGGTAATTTTTTCAACACTGAATCGAAATTAAATTTGGGTTCGACGCTTAAAGTTGGTTTCATGTCTAAAGTTGGATTCATATCAGGAGTTCAGTTTTGATTCGAGGTTATGGACTTCGATGCTGAAAAATGGTTTCAATACTAGAAGATTTCATGTCTAAAGTACGGTTCCAGTCCCAAATTTAGTTTCAATTCTTAAAATTGGCTTCGTTTCTAGAGTTTGACTTCGTGCCAGTTTTGGGCTTCGAACAAGGGTGGAAAGCTTCACAGAGACTTTCACATTTCGAATCAGATAAGTTGTTTGCAGTGAGCCACTTGGAAAGAATTTCTGGTCTCAAAGTGAAATTGTACCTTTGAAGTGAGTCTCAAGCTTCGAATCAGATGAGTGCTTCGCATGGGTGTTTCCTTCGAAATCGGGAAAGTTATCGCGAATCTCAAAGCAAGAAGAGTGCTTCATAGTTTATTCTACTTTGAATCAGATTGGTAAACAAAATGGATAGGACCACATCAAAAACAAGCAGCTTCCTGAATCAGGTGAATAGTTCATTTTTTACAAACTCATAAACAAAGTATCAGAAAACCATTTGCAAAATTTAGATTTCAAATACCGCCCTTAGGATTTAAATTTTGAAAGTTAACAAGTTGGTTTTCAGCATGCTGCCTTTGCTTGTTTGCAGTTTATTATTCGATTTGGAATTTGCCAAGAGGCTATTTATATTATGAATTTTTAGTATCTAAGGAACATCTTTCTACTAACATATCATTTTAGGCATATGAATATCAAAATATGTTGTTAAAAATATTCGGTTTCTAGTATATATAAGAGTCTGATGTTAACAACTCCATCAGTTTGAGGTCAAAAATACCTTGCTCTCATATTTTCAGATTTATAGAAACATAGGTGCTTTTGATAAACACTGATTTCCAAACTTGTGCATGAGGTTTAGGCAAATATTGACCTTGTGAAATTACAGAAAAATGTCGTGGTTTAGTGAATACCTCCTCAAAAATCACCAGCAAAGCTGGTTGTCTATGTATTGAAAACAAGTTACATGATCCTATTTTTATTTGTCGACTGAAAATCTCAATCTTAGGTGGTAAACCTTTTCACTCCTTGCAAGGACCTTGAACCTTAACCTTTTAGAACTTTACATATTTTTGTTTTCCACTTACATGATCCTATTTTTTTTTCATTACCTTTATAAATGCTGTCACTTAAATAATGTCAATCTGAGTCATTCGATTTTTTCGTAGTGAAGCAAAAAAATACACATAACGAGTAAATGAAATGGATCTATTCTGAAAGAAATCAAGAGCTGAACTTTGGAGGGTCTGTTGTTATCCTCACTAATGAGTAATTTAATTAGTCTACTTTTACTGATTACATTGTATTTAATAGTTTGCAGAGGAGCCTAAGTTAGAATAACAGACCAACCGAGCATTAACCTTTTGGAAATGATAATAAACTTTGATTTTTCACATTTGTATGTGTATATATAAGGTTTGTATATATGGTAACAAATATAAATGAATGAACATGATTATAATGCAAAATGGAAAATGACCTACGAGTCTGCAATTGAAAATATAAAAGGTGGATACCCAGTGCCAAAGGCTCCCGTACTCTAATTGAAAATATGACTGCACAAATTTTAAGTAGCTTTTAGGTGAACAAATCTTAAAATAAGTCAGTTTCAGGTTTAGTTCTGTCATAACAAGTATAATTTATATTTTTTAATTTTTGATTAGGAACAATTTTAGGTTGCTGATGAATATCATTTTTGGTTTAGTTAGATACAAAGTAGATATATGTGTCTTGTATGACCTGCTTTGATTTAAATTGTTAACTATATTTTTGTAAACCATACCATGTTTACTGAGCATGGGAAAATGAAGTTTATATAGAAAATTTTCATATTGTACGAATAGAGACACCATCATAAAATTTTCATTAGATGGTACCAATTAAACCATACCTTTGCATCAACTAATTTCTTTAAAATGCTCGTTCTTTTTTCTTGCTAGTTTCTTATTTCAACAAGCTTGCTTGATGCAAGAACTAGTTCATAAGAACGAATTGCAAATACATGAAGAAAATAACTATAAGTTGAAAATGTGTACCTTCATTTTTATATAGTAAGAACCCCAAGGAAACAATTATAAGTTGAAAACATACAAGAGGATGATTAATATACCACTGCACCGTAATTAAGTCTTCTCTTTTTTCCATTGAGAAGCACATTTCCTGTCAAGGCCACAATTTTTCCAAGGCTTCCTTCTCCAAATCAAGAAATGTTTTTAAAATGTTAATAATCGCTTCTCTTTGAATAAATTGTTAGCACAGTATATTACAATTTTCAGTAAGTTTACAAGCACTCCTAATTTTTTTAACATGAATGTATAATTACAATCAATATCACGAAGCCAAGAAGCAGAGCAGTAAAATAAATTAACAAAAGTTCTCAACGTAATATGAATGGGGAAAACATCAAACCTTGAATGTATTATGGAATATACAAAGGATGTTATTGTGCAATAAATATTCAAGTTGCTTGTGACTTATGTCTGTACCTGGCATGAATTCAGTTTATATAATCATTTTGATAAATCAATATAAAGTGCACTGTTTTCTATCAATTCATACTTAATCCTTGAGCGCTATTTTACAGCAAGTGCTAAAATAAAATATTCTTTTTTCCTTGCCTACCTACATAAGCTGCTGCTTCATAGCAGCAGCCACCCTACTGTGGCGTCAGTAGCCATCGCTGCTGCAATGATGGCAGCAGCAGCACATCGTTGTCGTTGCTACTTGCTTTATTATTATTATTACTATTATTTACATTACCTGTAGTAGCTGCTGCAGCCGGCAACTGGTGGCAGCAGCCTCTTGGAGGCTGATGGTGGTGGCATAAAAAAACCAAACTGTTTTTCATTGATGTATATATGCAGCTGATGATCATTTATAAGTGCAACAAACCCATGCAAGGCATCAAAATAAATGATTCAATATTTTAGCAAGTTCAGTGCAATATAGTTTTATATGGATTGAACAAAAGAAGTTAAAAATCATGAATGTAAGCAGATACGTTTATGTTTATCGAATACTTTTGACCATAATAAACATTTGATATATTCTAATCATGTACGTATATATAGTAGCTGAATGTATTATATTTTGACTGATGCAACATACTAACAATACATAATTTAAATTTCTGTTAGTATGCAGCATACCAATCGAAAGGAAGAATATATAATAGAGTACAAGCAACACTAAATATTTATAATTTGAATGCTCTGATTAAGGACTAGCTCAATTGAAGTCAAAATTGATTTTCCAATAGGAAAAATGCAAATTCAAACTCCATACAAGCGGATGGCTTGTGAATATATCCTCTATGAAATTTGAACTTTATTTTATTTGAATATTTTTAGTTTTGACTTTTGAATAATTCATAATTTTTCCTCATAGTTATTCCCAAGTCATTATGAGGTCTCTAAGTCACATTTTTTCATATCATGGACCGTAAGTAAAACATTGAAATTATCTCTGCTCACTTGCTTCATTGGAATCTAACAATAATTTTATTTCTTTAGTAACAAATAGTCTAAAAGGTTTCAAAGATGGATGTTACAATCTCGGAAGCCTAGGATTTGTCTTAGACAGGAAATCTTTTATAAGACCTGGGACATTTTGACAGCACGTAATATTTTTAGTTTTGACTTTTGATTCATGAAGACTGGTAATCCATGACTACTTGACAAGAACTTCTTCAGTATAAGTTTTACCGACTCTATTTTGATTTTCATGAATACTGGTAAACCATTTGTAGTCGAAAACATTGTTTTTCTTTCTTTCTTTCTTTTTTTTTTTTTTTTGGGCAAAGCCAGACATTGTTATTTTAGCCTTGGACAGATATAATTTGTAGATTTCTAACATTCACTTTTACAGACATGATTTTCTATAAGTGAAATCTTGTATGCAAAATAACATGCTGCTAATCCAAATCGCCCACTGATTTTCTACAAGTGAAATCTTGTGTGCAAAACTAGTACTCATATGATCATATAATTAATCACGCAAGTCAAAAATGGACTCTTGAGTGTCTCAACGTATCTTTATACGATTCTATAATTACAGAGGATGCTCTTTTACCGCTTTCTTCTGCGAAACAAATATACAAAGCTCATACTAAATAAATATTAAAATGTTCTAATTTGCATCCCACTCTTGCTGTTACGTTACTTGTGATTATTCATTGGACTTGAGTTCTATTAATTCCCAATCTGAATATTCGGTTTGCATAGAATCGATCTAAGAAAGCTGCACTAAAATGACAGCTGCTCTGCATGTATATATTCAGTTTGGTTACGAAATCATAAATAAATAAAATCGTGTTTACTGAGATTTAACTTGATAGATGATAAATAGCCGAGATCATATGGTAGGTCCATAAAATATAAACCTGAAGTAAGGTTATGTCCCAACATAACTATGTATACAAGATACAAGGCTGTCAGGTTGTTGCTTTCTACCTATGCATATATACAAGGTTGTTATTTTCTATTAAATTCCCTTGCACATTGCTTTTACCCAATGGACTTCGGTTGTTGGTTATGTTAAGAGATTGTCAAGTTGCTATCATCGAAGCTTTTTCTACGGTGCTTATTTTATATCGTTTCCTACCTATTTCATATAACTACACAGTAGTTCTCTAAGCTTACATGACAAGTGTATGCATTGTTTTAAAGATGTGCTCCATCTTCTGCTTTACACAGTTGAACAGTGGTTATTTTGTTTTCTCATACCTTCACATCTCATACTTCTCTTGTAGTTCAGATTTCATAAGAGAAAGCAATGTAAGCAAAATTCTGAAAACAAAGGAAAGGTTACTATAAGTCATACATTAGGCAGAAAGCCGTACATAAGGCTGCATGATGATTGGTATGTAGTTCAGATTTCATAAGTAAACTATATGATAAATTATAGTATATGAATTTATTTGTACATTTTATTAGAAAAGTGAAAATCCAGAAAGTAAGGCTACACAAACTCTTGTTTGGAAAATAGCACATACAAGCAAAAAAAACTGGGGAAGTACTTCCATGTGCCACTGAAAAATATGTAAGTAATCCAATTTTTTTAATTATCAGTTAAGAACATAAGTAGTTCTAAAGAAACATGTGTTGAAGAAATCTATGAAAGCTTGTATATGATCAACTTCTAATAAACTGAGCACCATGATCAGCTTCTAATAAGCTTGGATATGGCTCAGTTAAAACTGAGCGCCACGGCTCACTGATAACTGAGCGTCGAGGCTCAGTGATAACTGAGTCGCGACGCTTAGTTATAACTGAGCCATTTTGGCTCAGTTATAACCGAGCAGCATGGCTCAATTATAACCGAGCCATTTATTTTTGCTCAGTGATAACTGAGCGCCGAGGCTCAGTGATAACTGAGCCGCGACGCTCAGTTAAAAATGAGCCATTTTGGCTCAGTTATAATTGAGCAGCATGGCTCAGTTATAACTGAGCCATTTATTTTGGCTCAATTAAAACTGAGCCAAAATGGCTCATTATAACTGAGCCATTTTGGCTCGAGCCATTTTGGCTCAGTTATAACTGAGCAACATGGCTCAGTTATAACTGAGTCATTTATTTTGGCTCAGTTAAAACTGAGCCAAAATGGCTAGTTAAAACTGAGCTAATTTGGCTCGTTTTAACCTAGTCATTTTACGGGTGCGTCGGTGGTGGATCCATTCTAATGTGTGGGTACCATGGAGAGTTAAATAAGAGAATATCACTGTTGTTTCTACTTAAAAATGAGTGTAGATCCATCGTTAATTATGTGAAATTCCCTGAACATAACCTTCCACCTTCAATCTTTAATTATTTTTCTCTGGTGTCTCCAGTTTATTGGTGTTTCAGCCATTGCTAATGGCTTAGACTTAATTTCCATGTGTTATTGTAACATGATTGAAAATGCTCATCTGAACTATACTTGTACCTGTTAGTTTGTACACATTATGCATCTACCATTCCATTGCGGTTGAAGGCATTGATTTGTGTAAATCATTAACAACATATGCGGCAACATGTGCCTTGTGCATTTACCGTTCCGCATACTACAGTCACAGTTTGCTAATGAATGCAAATCCTCCAAATTTGTTTTCTGATGCACCGACCTTTTTTTGTGTTTGGGGGGGGGGGGGGCTTGCGTGTCATTTGTCTGTGTCACATATTCCCAATCTTTTAAGAAGATGCACCGGTTCCAGTCTCGAGTTTTACAGTGACACCTTGAGGCAATATGCATTTTTCTTATGGTTAATATTATCTTATTTATAGCTAGAAATATGTCTTGCCAGTTACTGTCTTTTTCTTGTGGTTAGTATTATCTTATTTATAGCTAGCAATATGCATTTTTCGTATATGTCTTGCCAGTTACTGTCTTTCTCTTCAGATTTAGTTTTTTTTTAAGTGTTGTCTTGTATTATTTCTAGTTCGAGAACCTTATTTAATGATATTACTTGCCAAAAAGAAAATAACTAAGCCATTTTGGCTTAGTTATAACTGAGCAACATTGCTCAGTTATAACTGAGCCATTTATTTTGGCCCAGTTATATCTGAGCCAATAGGCTCATTTTTAACTAAGAGCCACTCAGTAAAAACTGAGCCGTGGATTAGTTTAACTTGTCAATTTATGCTTCCGATGGAGGGCTGAGCGAAGTTGCATTTACTATTGATGTCATCATGTTATTTTATGCTTGTTTCTAACTATGAAATATTACATGTCTTGGCTCTTATTATATTTGTTGAACATCGTAGGCTTTGGTTGAAGCAGCGGAAGCAAAACAAAAATTAGAAGGAGAGAAAGCCATCTGGGTGGAGGAAGTTCTTGATCCGGATGCGATAATTTTTTATGCACCCCAAAATGGTATGCATACACTATTTGATTTTGTCGATGGTGGGTTTGTAATTTGGCCCGTTTATCATTTGCGTTTTGTGTAATGGTTGTATGCTAAATTATAATACTTTGATGTTACTTGGTATTTGTTATGGATGATGAATGATATTATGGTTGTATGTTAAATTGTGATGTTGGTCGAAATGGAATTTGCTTTAGGATATAAATTGTGATATGTTGTATTTGCTTTGAGATATTGTTATGTGGTATATTGTTATTGGTGTATGCTTTAAGAAATTACCTGCTGTAGGTGTTGTATAATATTCACGTTTGTGACAGTTATTACTGTTAGTAAATTATTGTATGAAATAGTCAGTTTTATATACTAACAATAATAACCGTTACATGTTTCATATTTGTAACAATTATTACTGTTATAGGAATAATGTTTATAATGGTTATAAGTGTTATAAAGTTTTTAGTACTAACGGTTTTAAGTGTTACAAAGTAATACCTTTGTAACGGTTATAACAATTATAATATCAACACTTTATAACGGTTTTAACTATTGCGATTTTCGTGACAACAGTTTGTCACGTATGTTGTAGTAACGGTTATAACTGTTACGAAGTTAATTAGTAACAGTAATAACTGTTATAAAACCCATTTTCTGGTGTTGTGGGAGAAATAGAGACTTGAATTACTGAGGAGCGAAAAGTGAAGGATTAAAAGGGGAGGAATGAATTCGATTTTGATTTCAAAGTATGAGGAGAAGAGTATGTTTTGGGTTTAAATTTAGAAGTGAGAAGGAAAGTGATATCGTCACTGAATTTAGATCGAATTACAGAGAATGGAAATGGAAGTAAAGGGATGCGCGATTTTATATAGATGGAGAAGGGAACAGAACGTACACGATATCAAATTGTTGTTGGGTTAAGTACATAGCAAATATATTTAAAAAGATTTGATTTTAAATATAATATAATTTGATTTGATTTGACTTAAAGAGAATTTTATTCTATTTAAAACGATATCGATTTGATTTCGGACCCATCCATAATCGAATATCTCGGGGTCCATTGATTTAAACCACGAACCGCTATTTTAACGTAACCACTGTCGTTTAAATGTTATAACTATTCTGAACTGAACAATATATATTCTGAAATTTAATTTGAATATATATACCATATTGAATTAATATAATATAATTTAAATTCAGAACAAATCATTTTCTAGATAAATTATTATTATCATTTTTAATTCAAATAAAATTCATATAAATCATTTTGACTCCAGTTTAAATTTTGAATTCAATTAAATTCAGATTCTCGTATTATTATAAGATAATTATATATATATTCAAAATAAAATCATATATCGATTTATATTATCAATCACAATATTTAAAAACCATATTAAATATTTAAACTAAACTGTTCGAAAAATCCAGGTTGTTACACAACCGCTTTAAATTTGGAGAAAGCTCAATAGGTGGAGCCGGAGTAACCAGAGCTGAGCTGGATGTTGTTGTGGCCAATTTAAACCAATGAATGTAGACTTCAAATAAAGCTTTGATGGATGCTAATGAGTCTCTAATGGATAAGATGAATGCTATTCTAAATGCTCAAGAAAATCCCGCTCCTCCTCAAAAGGTTTACGTCAACCTTGAAGAAAACTCGAATTCGGCAGCTTTTGATGCTAACCGTAGCGATAATATGGAAGGCCTCGATGGATGGGAAAGCGATAAGAACGAAGTTGAAATTCAAGATTCAAAGACGAAAGCTAAAAGCCTTTCCAATCGAAATACTTGAAGAGTTGCTAGTCCCGCCAAGGGGCCACCTTCCCACAGTGAAGGTAAAAGACCTGGATCCTCTAATCACGATCGCTCGCCAAGACGGGAATCCGGCAAAGAGATCGAAGTCCGCCCTGCGGAACACCACAACTCGAAGGAACATATCGTGGATATGGTAAGGCAAATCATGAAAGATAGCATGGCTCGCAATGATAGTGAAAGGGAATGCGACTTCTCCCCCAACAAAAATCTGTTCACTAAAAGGATCCGCAAAGCCGAGTTCCCTAAAAAGTTCACTCATCCTGCTCTGCCTCCATACAGCGGGACTTCTGATCCGAATCACTTCCTGTACAAATATGAATGGCACATGAATGCAGCCAAAGCAACGGACAATATCAAATGCCTATGCTTCCCTCTTTATCTAGAAGGTGTAGCATCATTATGGCTTACGAGGCTGCCGCCCAAATCCATTGACCGAATTGATGATTTGACTCTGTAATTCAAGGAGCAGTTTAGGTTGCAAGCTACTAAGGCTAAGGATGTTATTTCTCTGACATCAATGAAGTAGAATCTAGAAGAGTATGTTAAAGCTTTCCTCAATAGTTTCAATACTGCTTTGTCTGAAGTGGGAAATCCTGAGCCCCGCATGATCTTAGTGTCTCTAATTGGCACCATAGATGAGAAGAGAGAATTTGGTAGATGGATTAAAATGAAAGAACCAAACACGCTTGAGAAATTCTATAAAAAAGTAGAGGAGTATATGAGAGTGGACAAGAATCGTATACCTCTTCAGATTATTGATGGTAACCAACTTCTTGAGGCTCCTAAAAATGCTGCCACCCAATACAATTAGAAGAATCCCGGAAGTTAAAAGGGAGGAAACAACAGGAAAGATAATCGAGACTGCAAGAAGTCTTGCCTTTTCAACTCATCAGAGCTGACACCTTTTAATAGTACTCCGGAATATATTTTCTTCACCACTATAGATACCGAACCCTATCTAGATCCACCACCGATGAATGTTTCCAAGAAGGCTGCGAATTCTAGAAAATTCTGTCGCTTTCACAATCAACCCGATCATGATACTAATGAATGCCGACACTTGAAGAACTTAATTGAGAAGTTGATTAGGAAGAAAAAATTATAGCAATACGTGAAAATTCCACAAGCTAAAAATCCTTCTGCGACTCCCCAGGGGCAAGGACATCAAATGGTCAATTTGGCCCAAGCAACGGAGCTCTTGCTAATACCAATGCAAGGCTGGTGATAAACTAATGACCAATGGTATTGCTCCAATTTCAACGGCTCAGAATAAGCGATCATCATTGCCAAAACTCTGTTTCATGCTTTACTTCATGTTGTATTCAAAATTCTCGTAAAATAGTCTTTAATATTTTACAAATACTATACTGAACATTATCTCTGTGATTAAGAGCATATCTGCTTGAATAAATCTCTTGCTTGCAAAATTTTATGTCAAATAAAAAGTTGATTAAAAGATGATTTCATATCGCAGGCTACCCGTTGAGCGCTTGTTCCTTTAGAAATCTAACGTAACATAGCAACCCCAATAACACTAGTTCAAGCGCCAAATGTTGTAAATATCAAATGCAAAAATAGAAAAGCGTCACCTTGAAAAGTGAATGGGAAGAGTCGCAAAGATTCAAACAAAGAACAAGTGCCACAACAAAAAACGAAAGGGTTGTAACTTTTGTCGAAGGGGAACTTCCCCAAGTGAGAGAATCAAAGCCCTAGATCCTAAACTGAAATAGCCTACCAAGTCAAGTGTCTGACAAAGGAATTAGTGCCGGCCCCATAGGACGATACAACAGCCATCCAACCCATTTGTGTAGAATTTGATCATCTCAGATGTGAAGAATTAAGTAATCCATTTGCGTAGCATATGATCATCTCAGATGTGAAGAATGAAGAAATCAATTTGCGTAGCATCTGATCGCCTCAGATGTAAAGAATAAAGAAATTCATTTGTGTAGCATCTAATCATCTCAGATGTGAAGAATGATGAAATCCATTTGCGTAGCATCTAATCATCTCAGATATGAAGAATGAAGAAATCCATTTGCGTAGCATCTGATCATCTCAGATGCGAAGAATGAAGAAATCCATTTGCGTAGCATCTAATCATCTCAGATGTGAAGAATAAAGAAATCCATTTGCGTAAGATCTGGTCATCTCAGATGTGAAGAATGAAGAAATCCATTTGCGTAGCATCTGATCATCTCAGATGTGAAAAATGAAGAAATCCATTTGTGTAGCATCTGATCATCTCAAATGTGAAGAATGAAGAAATCCATTTGCGTAGCATCTGATCATCTCAGATGTGAAGAATGAACAAATCCATTTGCGTAGCATCCGATCATCTCAGATGTGAAGAATGAACAAATCCATTTGCGTAGCATCCGATCATCTCAGATGTGAAGAATGAAGAAATCCATTTGCGTAGCATCCGATCATCTCAGATGTGAAGAATGAAGAAATCCATTTGCGTAGCATCCGATCATCTTAGATGTGAAGAATAAAGAAATCCATTTGCGTAGCATCTGATCATCTCAGATGTGAAGAATGAAGAAACTCATTTGCGTAGCATCTGATCATCTCAGATGTGAAGAATGAAGAAATCCATTTGCATAGCATCTGATCATCTCAGATGTGAAGAACGAAGAAATCCATTTGCGTAGCATCTGATTATTTCAGATGTGAAGAATGAGGGAATCCATTTGCGTAACATCTAATTATCTCAGGTGTGCAGAATGTCGGGACTCTAATTAACTCGCGTAGTGTTTGACGGCTGACAAAGTTAAATCTTATAGCACGTCAATTACAATCATGAAGACTCGACAAGATGATCATATCAAGCTCTTGCGACTCTTGACGGCCCATGGTATAAGGGAAACACAACCACATAAGAGTTGAATAATGCTTAGAAAAATACCATGGGTCCATCACAAAATTGCAACGAGCCAAGAACCAATTTACTCTCATCAAAGAAGCCAATACAATTGGCTTAATCTTGCCTTCAAAAATAGGGAATCTGGAAAATTTGGCAAAATCGATATGTCGATAAAACACACTACACCGATAAAGATCAACCTAGGAAACCCAATTAAAATCTCTTAACGCAAAGGTTTCCTCGTTTGCAAAGCTCCAACCATAAATATCTCCCAAAAATCCCAATGATATTTTGCTTCAAATCTGAAGATAAGCAGTGCTTAAAAGGTGAATGTGCGAATATGGCATAGTTTGAATCTAATAGAGCAGTAAGCTTCTCAAGGAATTGAAGCTAATACCCATCAACAGTTTCAATATGAGATATAAAAAGGAGATTGAGCAATAACTATGCACTAGGGAAAGCCATTGTGAAACGGAGATTCAAAATTTTATATATCTCAGGATCATCCATGGTGTCAAAGAAAATTCAAATTTCTAAACCTAACCGGGCTACCTCAGCAGGCCTTAAAATAGACAATGAGCAGATTCTTCTTTCCTTGGCAGTCTTGCGACAAATTCAGGAATGCGAAAATAAGTGTACATTTGATAAAAAACATATTAAGTTAACACAAAATGGCATCTTTCCGGCAAATTTTCAAATGGATGAGGAATAGCCAAAGACTGATTTGTATACAATCCAAAGGCTGAAATCACTCTTGCCTTGGAAACTTAAATCAAAGTTCCAATTTAAACAGGTACACGTTTTATAAAACGTGAACCGTCGTACAAGATTATATAAGTCATTAGAAGAGCGAGGCTTGAAATCTGTATTTGTATACATATCGATTAGCAGAATCCAAGTGTCATTGTAAATTTGGATTAGAATATCGTATTTATGCAGACAATGTTTGACGAATTATAAACAGCTAAACAAAATAGTTCTGTATAGGCACGTTATTCGATCCCAATCACAAAACTCGCTATAATTCGTTCTTAATGATTAACTAATATGTTATTGATGTGGACGATCAATAACAGAGTATAAGTCCAAAATCATTCAAGTGCTTGTTTTGATTACCGAACAGGTGCATGAATCATATAAATTCAGCTAACAAACTCTGTGAGTGGTTCATATGGAATCAACGGGTCGTGTAAGCATGCCCAGTAGCTCAGGTCGTTCAAACAACTCAAGAGTTTAGGTCATTCTAAACGACCCAAGGACTCAAGCTGTTTAACGACCCAAAGTCCTAGGAAGGTCATGAGAGCGACCCGAAAGTTTAGGGCATCCAACAGCCCGGATTCCCAAGTCGTTAAAATGACCTAAAAGCCCAATGCATTCACCGACCTAACCTAAGGCGCCGGACCATCTCACGGAAATTCAAAGCATGATTTTCCATAGCAAACAAAAAGTTATGACTGGATCTCAGTACAAAATGTATTAATAATGCTCATTTCGGAGCCCATATTTCTTGCAAGAAAACATGAGCTCCTAGAGGCAAATGTTAACCCCATTGTGAAAACGCGGCTCAGAAAATAATATATCAACTTGAGAAGCTGCTACAAAGCTATGCGTATTCATCAGGTTGTCAAAGCCATATGAAGGTAATGCTACATGAACAACATAAGTAATGCCGTATGAACGACATAGTCATGCTGTGTGAGCAACTTACGCCAAGCCGCGTAAATGACTTAAGACAATCGGTTCCCAGTATTCAATATAACATGAAAGTGAACATGTCGTTATGTCCATACAATTCATGACGTATGTCGTTCACAACTTCAGCAGCAAGCCAAGTCATCAGCATGACTTGGCCCAAGTCGTTAGCATGACTTGGCCCTAGTCGTTAGCATGACTTGGCCCAAGTCGTTAAATCCACTCATGTCGTACCATTTACTGTCGTGCCGCAAGACGCGGAATGTTTTTATACCTTATACAAGGATGATTTGGTGATAAGAAGAAATCTCTGAAGCCATATGATGCCAACTGAATACATGAGCACATGGACTACGTGCAAACGTATCAGACCATTTTGTCCTTATCAAATTGTGCAAGATAAGCCATTGCAACCATGTCGTGTATGTAAACCCGTTGAGGCCATGACGTTGAATACCTTCATGCCATAAGTCATCATTTGAAAAATGCCGCATTCTCATTCAGGCTACCAGTACATGTGGCAAAAGAGAAGGTGTTGGGCCATTGCTCACGTTATGAGATCAGGTGATGAATTAACTGTACATGCTTCATTTTAGTCGTAAGACGTAAAGAAGATCACCGGCTCGTATTTGGGAATGAATGCAAAGCCGTTTGCATAGCGACTATGAATAAAAATGCTTAGCCACGTGTATTTATTCAACTCCTATCAAAGGTAGTCAAGTCGTCATCTAGACATGTGTCATCTAGCATGAATGTGAAGGATTTAAACAAATGCAGCAGACCGTTTACAGCAAGACATGCCGTTCTCGTTGTATTGAATTATTCAGATCGTATGCTAGGCTATAAAGCAAGTCGTAGGGCACCAAGTCATAAAATACTGCTAATCCGCAAATACTTGTGCCATAAGATCTCCATGCTGCATGCCATAGGTCATAACACTTAGGTAGTCTGGCGCCAGCTGTAAAGTAGAAATGGCCAGCTACATTCACGTGGGTAAAAGTATGAAATATGTGCCTTTCAAACATAAAAGCGTTCAATTCGTAATGACAATTCATGGCGCAAGTCTTCATGGCATGAGGTATTCATGCCATACTTCGCCAAGCCCAAGTCATGACGTACACACACTTATTTACAACTATGCCCCTATACACCAACTCCACCTATAAATACCCCCATATTTCACACATGAAAGGGGACCCAAATTTCGACCCCAAAGGGATGGTCAAATCATTTCTCCACCACTCTAAACTTTATTCCAAGCTCCATTAATGGCTTCTCAAGATCAATCCATCTCTCACCAACAACAAATGGATCAAATCCCCTCCAAATTCCATTAGAAATCTCTCAAACTCAATTCAAGCTACACTAATCTCCATTAATTCTCTCTCAAGCCTAGATTCAACATTAAATCATCACGGAATAATGAAGATCATCTAAATGTTCAAGTGATTGAAGATCTGCACAACAATAATTACAAATCAAGAGATCACGCCGATTCCTTCATGAATTCAATTGAAATCAAGAGCAAAAAAGAGAGAATATAAAGGAGATCCTTATAAAAGAGAGAAATGACTGAAAGGAGTGAAGTGATTCAAATAATGTATTTTGTAAATTCAAAAGTGATAACGTGAATTGCAAAACATCTTGGAGTGTTGTGATCATTTTTTATTTCAACAATCACATTTTTACTTTTGGATTATATATTATCAAATATAGTAAACAAATGATGAGAAGAGAGCGTTGCGTAATGGGTCGAGTGTGTTGTGATGATGACAGGGAGATGAAGTGGTAATATTTTTAAAGAGAAAGTATCGCTAGAAAAAGGTTATTCCGAATGTAGGATTTAAAGTTTTTAAAGACAAAGGGAGAGATTATGTATTGTATAGTATGAAATAAAAAGTGATAATATATAACATCTAATTATACTAAATTGAGTAAAATGAATAGTTGAAAAATTGTTGCCATGTTTGGAGTATATAGAACAACTCTAAGTTATGTATTAATTTGATTAATACCCCAATTACTGTCTTACAAATGCATTCTCTATCAAAAATACTTTCAAATCTCATTTTCCATTTTTTCCCTACTTTACAGTCTTTCACTTTTCCCCCTCCTTTCGTATTTGGAAAAGTTAGGTTTTTTCCTTCTTCATATTCATTGTAGAAAAAGTCTTAAATCACCATTCTCATTCAGCGTGATTCATCAACAAATTAAAAAACCCACCATACATGGTTTGCATTTAGGATAATCACTTACTTGAACCGGGCTTTAGTAGAATAAAATACAAGGTTATGCACAAAAGTTTCTTTGATGTACACGGGATCATGTTTTCCCAACCAAATTATGAGCTTTTGTAGGAAAATAACCTCCATATATTTAAAGAATATTTTACACTACCGAAAGGTTAGAAATAATTAGATGGAGAACATCGACCAGTGTTAATGTAATTAGAATTAAAAATAAAACAACCATGTATTTGTGTAATTTTGACTTGACCTCTGTGTTTTGAATGCACTTTTCATTGGCTCTTGATGTTTGAAGTTGTTTCATAAAGTTATTTTGGAATATGATTTTGGTAGAAATTTAATTGTTTAAGTTTTCCATTATATTAATTCTACGGACAAAAATGAAAGAGATGAAATAAGCACTTTAGACTTAGAATGGTTTAAATGGTGGATGATTTTTTAAATTTTGTTTTAACATTTAAATGTGAGTGTAAGACAATAATATTAATGTAATTACCTAAAAAAAATTGAGATAATATATTGTAGAAGCTCGTTTAGATGGGTTTTGCAAAACATTATGAATAAATTGACATATTATTTTACATAACCGAACAATGCGAGTATAAAAGGCCATAACTCTAATTATAAATCAAAGAAACAACTTCACTTTTAGCAATAATAATAGGGAATATTGAAATCAATAATTCCAATAAAATATATTTTATTATTTCTAATCAAACATATTTTATTATCTCTGATCAATCATTGTTTCAATTGATTCATCTTTCCATTACTGTTCAAACGATGCAAGATATTTGGATGTGATATAATCTCATTAAATTCAAGATTGGATTTTTTTTGAAGTAATAATATTTAATTTGATAGCAATAACGACATACAGTAATTTAACTATTGATGGAAATAAGGGTTTCAAAATTGAATGGTTTTGCAAAACCTTTATTTTAAAAGTCAATTAATTTGTTAATTTTTTATTTGATGCTCGTTAAATGTTATTATTCTATTTATCTTTATTTAGTATGTACAAATCATTGGGGATGTTATGACTTGAACAACGTTGTCCATGTTGGGAACGCAGATTAAGGATCTTAAAGCAAACAAAACACTAGAGGGGGAGTATAACGACCTGTCTTTTTTTGTCTATTTTCGCCAGTAATTAAGCTGACTCAAACTGTTTACAAAGAGGATTTCTAAGGGTACTTACACATTTACACAAAATAAAAGAACTTCTCCATTATCATAATAATAATATTATATCAAAGTTACAAGAGTTACATCAGAGTACAATGGTTACACAACAAAAAATACTAAACTCAGTGTAAGAATATGAATGCTCCAAGATATAATAGCTCCAACTAAAATCTTGAATCCTGCTTTAACCAACTCCGAGGCTAAATCTGCAAACCAAACTACAAGCTGTCCATATGGAAAATTACGGGCATCCAGAGTTTATGTGTGGGAGCAATAAACTCCAGGTCAGTCATGAGACTGGTGTGAGAAATCAAATCAGTTGTTTTTAGGGTTTATTTCAAAGTTAGGTTATTCACCGGACCACGCTGCTAAACATGGAACGGGTTTACTCCATGTGAATACCAGTGCATAGAAATTCACATGACTTTTTGAAAAATGAATCTAGCATAAGGTCTCGCGATACATGCAAAAGCATACTTGGGCGAGGTTTCTTTTATGATAGTCAAAAGATGTCTTTGATACGCGAAAATCCTCTTTCATATTATTATAAGTGCATAGTGTGAATTTTTTTTCGAAAGTAAGTATATGAAACTAGCCAGCATAATGCCCCATTCTATTATACTTACGTAATCCTGCCAGTAACCAGTAAGCAATACAAACAAAATTGTACGGGCTCGTAATGGAGATTGAGTTTCCAACAATGACCAGGCAAAGGAGCTTCGTTACGGAACCGAATTTTGAACACCTCTAGAGGGGTGTCCGAGGATCAATAGTGATGCTCCTCATGCTAACACAAGGATGGCTTACCTCTGTAACTAGGTAACTTAGAGTATGTTAGAGTATGTCATCTCCCGGTCGTTACTGACCTTCTCGAGCACGCGCCAACAACAGACATGAAAGTAGATGTTTTTCCACATAAGTTAATACCTGGGCTCCATACCATGGTACACCTTTTATCTAGAAGGAGACAACATCCCATAACCCTTCTACATTTCTTCTTATTTTGGCCATTTACCGAGGTATAAGGCTTGTCGAGGTTACGATATACACAAAGCTACGCTTCAATAAGTCATGCTTTGATCATCCATTGCTCATCACATAACTTAAGTACGCGACATTGTCCATTCACACGCATCACTTATTTCTTTCAATATATAACCTCTAAGCTCGTATGTCTTAGAGAAGAGTTTAAGCTAAGAGAATAAATTCCTGACCACCAATTAGATATATATTAACAAAATTAGTGCTACGCAGTCAATTACAATGTCAGACACACAATCCATACAAGTCTGTTCTCGGTCTGAACGAAACAGTAATCCGGAATTCCTTCAAATACGTCCAGTCTTATTTGTCACCTAACTGATATAAAATCCATCTGTAAATGGGAGCTACCCATTTGAGACATTCAGCAAACAGTCCTTTTGATATGAAGGGTTCCGGTCTTCAATAACGTCTTTAATGTCTTCAATTGCTCCATAACCACTACAACAAAAACACCATATTACAACTTTAATTTTACAACAGTCAGAAAATAACAGGTGTCATAAATGTTTTTTACAACTCTCAATTCCCTAAAGTCGTAATAAACACATTTTTAACAACTTTTCATTTTGTTAGTTGTAATATATGCCTATTACAAACTTCATGTTTATAATATCTATATTTAATAATTAATTATATTAATATTTAATAATAATTAATTATTATTAATAAACTTATGAATCAATAATATTAATTAATTATTATTAAATAATTAGTAATTTATTTTTAATAGTTAATGTTAATTGCTTATAAATAAATAATTAGTAACATATAAGCTTTTAATAATTATTACTCGATTATAACTAAGTAGAAATAAGTAAAAGTTAAATAATAACAACTATTGATAAGTAATATTTGATTTGGTAGTAACTATTTTAGTAGTTTTAATCAATATAATTTTGGCAACTTGTTTGTTCAATAGTTAACAACCGCTTGCTTGTGCTTTTGAAAGATTTTTTTAAATTTCAAAAATAGATACTGAAATTTTTAAAATTAAAATTTAAAAATAGAAACTTAAATTTCAAAAATAGAAACTTAATTTTTTAATAAATTTAAAACTTTTTAAAACATTGAAAATTTCATAAAATTTGTAAGTAACCCTGTTTTGCAGAATTGATTTTGATCACTACAAGAAGTTAAATCATAAGTAAAAAGTAATAAGAAATGATGAATATCATAATAATAAATAGTAATTAATAAGTAATAGTTAATATGTAATATGTATTATTTAGTGTTCAGTAATCAATGATTAACATAATTATTTTCTTGGGGAAAAAAGATCAGCATAGTAATTTTTCTTACTCACTTCCATCATTTTTGATAATTTTCGCATTTTATTTTTTGTGCATCGTTTCATTGGTCGTAAATTCCAAATCCCCCCGCAAAGTATCAGAACAAAGTTAAGCCATCCAATTTGGCTCCATAGTGAAACTTTTGGCTCCAAAAACTGAAATTTTCACCTAAAATCAAAATTTTGGCTCTCGAATCCAAAGTTTCTTCCCTCCAAACAAAAATTTTCAGTCATCGCATTTTCTAGATTTTTTTTATTGTTATCAACTTTCCACTTCCTCATGCAATAAAGAAAGCACCATTATCCCTAAACTACTCTTCACCAAACCCTAAATCCCCACCCTTGGTGTTGCGATTCAGAGCTAACGTCCCCTCACCAAAATTGCTTGATATCTTAACTCGAATTGGACGTCAGCAACAAATATGGTACCAGAAGTCGGCGGTGCTATTAGCGTTGGCATAGATGGCGGATACAACCTATTTTGGGAATGAAGATCGATGTGCTCTTGCGATTCTTCTTCTGTTATAGTCAAGGACGATGAGAAGAAGCGTTGTGACCAAGTGCGAGTTAACCAGCTGGTTATTTGATCTATCATTTTGAGGTTTGTTCTGCTGATATGCTTTATATTCAGAACTCTACCATTCCAAGTTATATTATAAACGCTTTTCTACCGATTGTCGGATGGTGGAGATCTGGTGACTTTTTCAACAACTAGTTTTCAAGTTCACGCGTATGAAGTTAGAAAAACAAAACTTAGAAATTGGTTACCAAACACGGTCCATTAATGTTAAACAACAATTTTAGTCCCAAATAATCTGGGTAGACCCCATATATTCTCAATTTAAGTACTTTTTAATTTCTTATGTCTATTAATGTTCATTTTTTAAACACGGTCCATTAATGTCAGCGAATGTAAATCTTGAGGATTGATCTGTTGATGACATTTAATTTTATACTTTGAACTTCCAAGCAACTGAGCCAACCGTGTTATCATGTTAAATAAATAATTTCATGCTTTTCCTTTCCTCTGATGTAGATGTTATCTCATTTCGTTGTTGATGCGTTATCTCATTTTTGTGTTTGTCAATCAAAGCATGTTTTCTCTCAAGTAAAGCATGTTTTCTCTTAAGTTTTCCATGTCGAGTTATATTATAAACGGTTTTCTACCGATTGTCAGATGGTGGAGATCTGGTGACTTTTTCAACAACTGGTTTTCAAGTTCACGCGTATGAAGTTGGAAAAACAAAACTTAGAAATTAATTTCAGATTGCTTTTCTAGTTTTTTCGGAATTTAATTGCAGCTGCTATTTATTTGGAAATGAGCCCACCTTTCAAATTCTACAACCAGACTTTGCATAAATAAAATAGATGTTGATGAGCATATGCTTTCGTACATAATGAAATGTAGTTACAGACGAGCTTTAGATTTTGAGATTTAATTGTGTAGATTTCTAGATTTCGACAACTAATGAATATGACTGAAATGGGGATAATGGAGTTAGGGGTCAGTAATTGTACAAAATGAAAATGAGACCTTCTAGTTTCATGCAATTACTAATATTAAGGATAATGGAACACAATATAATTTTCCACCGTGAGTACCAGATTTCAAAAGTTGCTTGGCAAATTATTATATCACTTTAGAAGATGAAGGAGCTTTTGGGATGATGGGGATGCAATCTCCACTATTTTAAAAAAGCTGAATTTACCATACAAGTTGATTTATTTAATTAGTATTATAGAATTGGCTAGGGTAATAAATCATTTATTTATAATTAGGTTGTATTATTGAGCTATTAGGTGGTTTTAACATCAACTCTTATTTGTAGTGCATTTATGTTTATTAATTTATTTTGTTTTTGTTTTCTTGTTTATTTATACCTGTTTGAAGTTTACTAGACAAAACTCTAAGTCATGTTAGAATGCTTAGATATTTAGACAAGTTTTGTGGTAAACGTTGAGTATTTATTTACTTTTGATATATTACTAAACCGTCTCTTATCTAGAAAAGATGAAATTGAAACCGTATCTTATTTTTCTCCATTACTATTTATATATACATGTCTCTAATCATTATTGTTTATATGCTGGCCTAGTTCAGTGCAAGACTGGGTTTTTGAGGGCAAATACTCATAGTAGCCATTCTCGAGAGCTGGCAAGGAAGCTGTATCAAAGAAGAGGTATATACATATATACACATGCATACACACATATGTATTTCTTCTGCTTTCTTATTCTTTAAATCTCTTTTTTTGTTTATATAACAGAATCATATTCTATGTGATGGCCTGGCTGTCTTACTATGGTCGCTGCTTGAAGGAATCCCGATGCCATGTGATTATGCCATGCTTGTTGTTAGTGTATTCATGTCATTCTGTTACGTCTTTGCTATATATTCTTGGGATGGAGCTTTAGTGTTAATGTGGAGCTTCTATCATATTCTATTTGTTTTTGTTACCTTTGATCATCATTTGCTTAACTTACTACTTCGGATTATGAAGATTTATGAAGGTAATGAAAGTATAAAGAAAAGTAATGGAGATAAGGAGGAGAGATGCAGTAGAAATATGTGTTATTAATTGTAACTTTTCTCAAACAAGAAAGAAATACAAAGCAAGAGAATATATAATAGATTGCCCAACGTTTGGATGCTAAATTTAAGGAGCAACGGTCATGCTATAATTAAGGGACTTTCCTGTAAAGACCCAATGTTCACATGCTAAATAAAGAGCTTAAATTAAGGAGCAACGGTCATGCTATAATTAAGGAGTGATGTGTGGTTAAGTGTGAAACCAACATTAGCTCCCCTCAAACAAAACTAGGTTTTTTCTGTCTTCTTCATTCCGCCCCCGTCGCTCACCTTTAATTCCTCCTTTAGTCTTATAAAATTCTTTGTCGATAGCGGCTTTGTAAGCACATCAGCTCTCTGAAAATATGTTGGGATGTGGCATACCATTAACTTTCCATTTTGGGTTCGTTCTCGTACGAAATGTAGGTCTATCTCGAGGTGTTTTGATCTTGAGTGCTGAGTTGGATTGAGAGACAATGATACTGTCCCTCTATTGTCGCACCAGACGACAGATTTTCTTTTAGGAGTGCAACCTAATTCGTGTAATAGTGACTCAATCCACGAGATTTCAGCGGTGGCGCTAGCAAGAGCACAGTACTCCGCTTCAGTGCTTGACCTCGATGTGGTTGTCTACTTCTTGGTGCACCATGAGACAAGATTTGTGCCAAGAAACACGCAGTATCCCGATACGGACCTTCTGTCATCAATGTCATTAGCCCAGTCTGCGTCACTGAATCCTTGTAAGCTCATTTCTTTATCGGCAGTTATTGTTATTCCATGGTGTCTAGTTCCTTGCAGGTATCTCAACAACCTCTTGACGGCTATCCAATGTTCAGATAACGGATTTTGCATGTATTGGCTTAGTTTGTTAACGCTATAGCATATGTCTGGTCGTGTAATTGTTGCATATTGTAATGCTCCAATTATACTTCTGTATTGAGTAGCATTATTAATGGCTTCACCTTTAAATTTAGATAGGCGTGAACTGCTGGTCATTGGTGTTGGTAGAGATTTAGCTTGATGCATGTTGGCCCTTTGTAAAATTTCAGCAATATAACTCCGTTGAGATAGGAACATTTCATTTTCATTTCTTTTGATTTGAATCCCTAGGAAATAATTTAATTCGCCAAGATCTTTGATGGCAAAGCTTTGGTCGAGAACTTTTATGATCCTGTTGATTTCCTGTGTGTCATTCCCTGTTATTAGCATGTCATCCACGTATACAAGGATGTGTACGACATTTTAATTATCCTTTTTCATGTATAGGGAGTTGTCGAATTTTATTTGTGAGAAACCAATTCTAGATAGGGTTAGCTTTAACTTTTCATACCATGCCCTCGATGCTTGTTTGAGGCCGTATATAGCTTTGTGCAGCTTGCATACTAAATGTTTATCGCCATTGTTAACCTCATATCCCTCTGGTTGTTACATATAGACTTCTTCAGTTAACTCGCCGTTTCGGAAAGCATTATTCACGTCTAATTGCTTGATATTCCATTTTTTACACAAAGCTATAGTCATAATGATTCTAATTGTCGTGGGTTTTATGACTGGTGAAAAAGTCTCGTTAAAATCGAATCCAAACTGTTGAGCGTATCCTTTAGCGACGAGTCTGGCCTTATATTTGTCTGTGGTCCCATCTGCCTTCCTTTTTATTTTGTATGTCCATCTGCATCCTATGACGTTCTTGTGAGTGGGTGGTGCAACCAAACTCCAAGTTTTATTTTTCATTAATGCCTCGTATTCGTCATTCATAGCTTGTTTCCACTTTTCTGATTTGGCTGCTTCACTATAATTTCCTGGTTCAACCTCATTCAATGATAGATTATATACCTTGGGTTTGAAAATCCCATGTTTTGATCTAGTCACCGTATGATGTCCGGTTTGTGTTTCTTGTGCTTGAGGTTGATGGTCTGCGTTGATTCTGTCACTGTTGCTTTCCTCGCTTTCATGTTCTTGCTGATTGCTGTAAGTTTCTTCATTGTTACCATCGTCTGCGTTTGTTTGAGTATTGCTTGTATGTGTGTGTATGTTGCATGTGTCGTGTCCCTCTTTGTTGTTGTTACTGTTTGTCTCTTGCTCCATCAGTGGTGGCATATTGATAACTTTGATTCCATGATCTTGTCTGCACTCTTCCTTTGTAGCTTGTTTATCTGCATATGGAAAGACATTTTCATCAAATATGACATGCCTTGATATATAAATTTTTCCATTTTTGGCCAAGCATTTATAGCCCTTTTGATTTTGTGGGTAACCAATAAAAATGCATGGGCATGATCTCATGCTAAGTTTGTGTGTGTTGTAGTCCCTTAGGCATGGAAAGCATAGGCACCCAAAGTTCTTCAATATTTTATAGTCTGGTTTTTCATTGAATATCATTTCATGCGGGGTTCTATTGTTCAACACTTTTGTAGGTAATTTATTTATGAGATACACAGAAGTGTTGAATGCTTCATTCCAATATTTCATTGGTAATGCCCCTTGTGATAGCAATGTTAAACCAGTTTCAACTATGTGTCCGTGCTTTCTTTCGACCAAACCATTTTGTTCAGATGTGTGGGGGCAGGTTAGCCTATGTCTTATCCCCTTTTGGATGAAGAATTTTGTGAGTGGTTTGAACTCACCCCCACCATCTGTTTGTATAACTTTTACATTGCAATTGGTCTGTTTTTCAATAAAAGTTATAAATTGAATTATTGTATGTTTCTGATTTGTTTTTTAGCATGTATATCCACGTATATCTTGAATAAGCATCAACGAGGGATAAATAGTACCTGTGTCCTTGGTATGAGTTTAGTGGTGCTGGTCCCCATAGATCAGCTGCGACAAGCTCCAGGGGTTTGTTGTACATGGTTTCAGACTTACTAAAAGGAAGTTTGTGACTTTTGCCAAGTTGGCAGTGTGTGCAAGTGTGTTTCACAGGTACATTTTCAAAATAAATGCCATTATTATTTAAAACATTTCTAACAGTTTCCAAACTGGGATGACCAAGTTTCATATGCCATGAATCAACTACATTATTGTTATCATCATTACATCCATTATTCCTATTATTAAGGTAATCATAATTGCTACTGGTACTGATGTCTACGTTGTTGCACCATATTTCTTTATTCAAAGCGTTCTCAGTCTTCAAGTTGCCAAATTTATATAGGCCATCATGAAGGTCACCCTGTAGTAATATTTCTCGACTTAGGAGGTCTTTGACTAAGCAAAACTTGGGGTGAAATTCAAAGAAAACATTATTATCTTTAGCAAACTTAGAAACACTTAATAAATTTTTGTTAATAGTGGGAACTCTAAGTAAATTGTTTAGCATAAGTTGCCTTTTTCCCTGCATGGTACCTTTACCTATGTGTGTGATGTTGGCAGTGTTGCCGTTACCCATGTGTAGTGATTTCATACCTGTATAGCTTTTGCTTCCAATGTTTAAGTTCTGAAGCCTATTTGTGACATGGTGTGTGGCTCCAGAGTCTGGGTACCACTCGTCCAGTTCCTCCTCATCAATCATGTCTTCATTGCTAGTCTGACCTTTGCCTTTGTCCACAATAGCGCTTTTGTTATGATTGTCCATGGCAGCCATGTTTGCTCTTGGTGCTTTACTGTTTTGGTCTGTTTGCGGTCCACTGTGGTCGCTATTATATCTGAAATAGCAGCGGTTCGCCATGTGTCCAATTTTTTGACAAATTTGGCACTTCACCCTGTTGCTGTTGTTCCATCTGCCTCGTCCACGATCTCTCTGTGGTTGATATGCCCTCTGGGGTTGGTATCCCCTCTGATACGGGCCTTCTTGTTTATTTGAATTACTGTTCCTATGAATTTGCTTGTTTTTAGCCGCAACATAATTTACAGAGAAATCACCTTGTATAGCTTTCCTTTGGTCTATTCTCCCTTCATGGGCGAGGAGTGCAGATCTGACGAACTGTAAGTCAGGTAATGTTTGTTGAGTCGCAATAACCTTAACTAATGACTCGTACTCTTCATCTAATCCGCCGGTAATGAACAAAATTTGTTCATTGTCACTTATTTTGTGTCCTACTGCATTCAGTTTGTCACATAAATTTTTTATCTTGCTTAAGTATTCTTTCATGCTCAAGTCCTCTTTCCTTAAGTTTTGTAATTCTCTTCTGTATTGCATCACACGTGCGGCTGACTGTGAGCTGAAAATCTGCTCTATAGTGGTCCATATTTCATATGATGAATTGCACCCCACGATTTGTGACAGTAGATTCGGACTAATAGATGATAGGAGCCATGACGATAGCAAACTGTCTTGTTTTTGAAAACTGGTATAGTCGGGGTTTGGTTTGGTGTTTCCCCCTTGATCAGTCATCGTAATTGGCGGAATAAATAGCGTACCTTTTATGTAATCTTGTAAACTGTATCCTTTGAGTGCGATTTCAATTTGATATTTCTACAATATGTAATTATCTTCATCCAGAGATGTGGTAATAACTTGGCTTTTTGGTTAGATTAGCTTGTGCCAGTTTGGTGGAGCATTATGGCCCATGCTACTAGAGACATTGGAGGTGGCTTCGTTGTTATTTGTCATGGTTGTTCAGAGGTCTGCGAGGTAGGGAACTGCAGCTGAAAACCTGAAGAAAAGAGTGGTTCGACAGACAATGGAGAAAAATGACTTCCAGTTCAGTGTTTAAGCCTTTCGGCGGTGGTGCTCTGATACCATAATGAAAGTATAAAGAAAAGTAATGGAGATAAGGAGGAGAGATGCAGTAGAAATATGTATTATTAATTGTAACTTTTCTCATACAAGAAAGAAATACAAAGCAAGAGAATATATAATAGATTGTCCAACGTTTGGATGCTAAATTTAAGGAGCAACGGTCATGCTATAATTAAGAGACTTTCCTGTAAAGACCCAATGTTCACATGCTAAATAAAGAGCTTAAATTAAGGAGCAACGGTCATGCTATAATTAAGGAGTGATGTGTGGTTAAGTGTGAAACCAACATTAGAAGGCACTGTATGGATTTCTTGATGGCTCTTTCGACAACACCAAGGTATGTCTTCTAGAACTATTTATACTTCACATTATCATAACAGTTCATATTTATTTTTAGAAACATTAACATTGAATGTTGCATAGCTTCTGTTATGTTTTATAGCTTAGGTAACTTCTTGCTTTAGTATAGTTCATTCTTATTGCTTAATATGTTATATACTTCATATAGTTTAATTCAAGAACACCTGTAGTATTGCAAGAAATTCTCAAATTCATTGGAAGTCAACTCAAGAATGATGACCATTGCAAGACCTGCAGCATTGCGAGAAAATCTCAATTTGATTATATTTGTATTACTCTTAATGATGTATATTTATGAAAGATGACTTTAAGTCATTTAGATTTTGGAGTTTTGGATACTTTGTAGTTGCTTTATGTACTTGAGATACTTGTATGATTTATAAAAAAATGATGAGAGTTCGAAAATTCTAATATATTGTGTTGGTTCATGTTTTAAGTTTGTTTGATATCTTCAGTTTTGTAGATAATATGTTCTGAAATGAATTATTTTATTAATAATATGTATATAATTTGTTCATATATTACAACTTTAAATAATACATCTAATAAAATATATTACAATAGTTATAAACAGTTGTAATAAAGTTTATTACAACGGTGGAAAACAGTAGTAAAATATACATTTCACAGTGGCGTCGCAACGGTGCAAAAAAGTTGTAAAATATTTTAGTCTATTACAACTTCTTAATAGACGACGGTGACCCCACTGTTGTTATAAAAAGTTTTTTACAACTGTTTTCCACCATCGTAATATGGTGTTTTTGTTGTAGTGAACGTAATATTATTACTTGGAATGGTGTAATGACGCAGTTTTTGACTGCTAGTGTAATACAATTTATTATGGATTACGTTAATAATTGGTTTATATAATAAATTAAGGATAATAAATATTGGGAAATTCCAGTATATATTTTAAATAGTTTAATATTCCTTAATTTTTGTGTGTGTATATATATAACCAGATAAATAATATTTGGTAATTTGTTTTGTGATTTATTTTTAAAGCTCTGTTTAAAAATATAGATAATCTTGCATTTGAATATTTTAGAACACTAATATAAAAATTTATTTAAATATCCTATATATATATATATATATATATATATATATATATATATATATATATATAGATTTGTTATGTTTATAAACAAGTATGTTTTAACATTTCGTTCATGTTAAAACTTGTTCTTATTACATGTAGATATAATATTGGTTTAAAATTAAATTAAACAAATAGGAATGTTTATTTGTATGCATTGAATTGCTAAATAGCTTGCACTTGCTTAGAAATTAAGATTTTGCTATATTTAAAACATTTAATTATATTGATTTGCTTAGGAAATTAGAATAGAATAAATTAGACATTTAGTACATGTTTCATACGGTTATGAGCATATGCACATTATAGCTGTAAACATAGACTTGACATACCTTTCCAATCAAACAATATACACAGTCAGATGCACAGGCTAGCCATTTCAATGAAACAATAGCTTTACATTCTTGCCTAATAGCACATACACTATAACTTTAGCCATCTTATCCAAGAACGCTTTGCACACACTAATAATATAGCTTTCCCCTTTTCAAATCATTGAAACAGACCACACTATGCATACATATCCTTAAGCACTTTTTTTTCACATCAAATTAGAAGCCTGCACCATCATATATATATATATATATATATATATATATATATATATATATTAATTAGTAGCAAAGTAGTGAGTATTTAACCATATTTGCACATGGCCGTGCATGAAAATCCTGGTGGATGTAAATGTAGGAAAGTGACCAAACCAAATACATCTTTCATTCAATCAACAGCAGCCTACACAATTCCTATACAAACAAAGTAGTTCTTAAACCCATCAACATACGACTGTGAACAATAGTGTACATCAACCTGTAGTCTGGAAGGGCTATAAATGGGATATGACTTAACATAACCTCTCTTTCAATCAAAACAGCAGCTGTACCATCTCCTGTAAAGCTTATGGATGATAGCCAATTGTTTAATATTTAATTCCCCTATAAATACATTGGTTTCCTGCACACATAAATTACCATTCGAACAAAGCTTACAGACCCAAACCTGGACATGAAAAACTAATGCAAAAACAGGGCAGAAAAGCTCAAAAATAAGTGGCAAAACCTGGAGCTAAAATAAGAGAAAACAAGGAATAAAATGTAAGTAAATTTCTCATTTTCCTTTTGTTATATATATGAATATGATGATGCTTACCTATATGGATGTATATACTTGCATATGGTCATTATAACTTTCATTGGAAACCTGGAATGAAATCATGTAAAAAAAAAGAAAAGAAAGAAAGAAAAAAAAAAAAAAAAAAAAAAAAAAAAAAAAAAAAAACCAAAAGCATAATAACAGAGAACAATTTGGTGAATAAACGTTTTCTATTTGTTATTTTTAATGTACATATATGTATGTATCCGTTTTGATGAGTGATCATTATGTCAAACTTGAGACTAGAATAACATCAAAGTGTGAACAAACATAAGAGTTGATACTTCACTTAGTTTTAGAAACAAACATAAGAACCGCCATTTATCCTTGGCCTTGTGTGATTACAGAGAGTGAGTTTATAATAAAACACAAGCGCTACAATGGAACAGAGTGCATGTATCACATGTTTCCAATCAAGGGGTTAATCGGAGGGCATGGCAGTTGGTCGATGAGGACCTGGGGTGGAGTTGGAGTGTGCGGAAGGTGGCCCGATGACTGTATAATGATCGGAGCAGGTGTGCACATGCACACGACTGTGCATTTGGAATGGACCCGACAAACCTTCATATGTTGTGTTGTGAGATATGATGCTTGTGTATATTTATACACAGTCCTAGGAAAATCAAACGGGATCAAGAAAATGAATGGAAAGAAGGGTGAGGTTGGTAGTATCAAGTTTAAATTAGAAGCAGCACTCTGTTCCTACGTCTTTACATCAGAGTTATACTATATATACTTAGTTGGAAATCCGTACTTAAATTTAGCAGCACTTTGACCCTAACACATCTTCTTGTACAGCTAAGTATACATAGTATATTTGAACCTTCATTTTTATCAAACTGGGATGACTAGTTATTATAAAACTTGGATCGAATAAATTTGGATACACGTCCCGTAAGATATGAAATATTTCATTATGTATACATAGATATTATCAAGCTTACAAAAATAAATGGTTAATCCCTCACAACAGTAAGCAAAACAATGATGAAGAACGTCACGTAAGCTGGGATCAGCCTTCCAAATGCATACTCGGCTTGCTGTTCCAGATGACTGATAAGCTTAGTGTACTTGATAAGAGCAACGAGAGGGAGCTCGTTCGTTAGTGCCTGTTCAAAATCGAATGGGGAAGGAATAAAAGGCGGTAAAGAAAATGTGATGGAAAGTGGCAACTGAAAGAAACAAACATAAACAAAGAAAAGTGGCAAGGGGGAAGGACTGGATTGGTGTGTAGTTGATCGGTAGAGTAAACAACTTGACGTAATTATCGAGTTTAAACAATTCAAATTTAAAATAAACTGATTTGTTAAGTAAATTAAAAGTGGTTGAAATGCTAAAATTACATTTAAAATTTATTGAACATAAATTTAGTCATGAAATTAATTAACGTGAAAACTATTGATCAGTAATGATATGTAATTCAGTAAATACTGAATTGGTTGTTCAATTAGTTGATTTATTAATTTAATTACGTTAATCATATATTATATATTGACATTTGTTAGTGGAAACAAACACCGTTCCACTGTATAATTGAATTGATTGAATTGTTTTGAACACCCTATTAGCGGAAATGAACACCGTTCCGCTATTGTGTTAATTTGGTAGATTTCATCAGTAAATATATATAGTTGAGATATTATATTATCAGTTGATAAATGTTGAATGGTATTTACTTGGTTGTTGTACAGATTGGGTTAATGACTTGAATGTCATTATTAAAAGAACTGTTGTATACCATTGGGACTGCTAAGTTATAATTTCTACAAAGTAAATCAAATATACATAAGTTATCAACAGTTTGAATAATTGTTTTAAGAAACAACTAAAGGTGAATATTTTAAATTAATTATATTATTAATTAATTTAAAAAGGGAAGATTAACTATAACCACTTAATCGGATTAATTTTAGGTTAATTTACATCAACTGTTTTAAGTGAAAATGGATTATTAAATTAATTGGGTTTCAATTAATTAAATAGAAATTGCTTTTACTAATTATTAAACAAAGAAATATTTTGTTAAGAGTTAATTAATATTTTAATTAGAAGCTTTTGGTAAGGTAAATTGTACAATAAAATAAAGAAGCTAAAATTTGATAAATTATTCAAGATAATATCTTTAACTTAATAAATCTCTTAATTAAGTAATTTCTAGAGATAAATTAATTATAAAAGGAAAAGGGAAGTAAGTCAATTAACTTCGTTGGTTTTAATATTTAAGTTAACCACGTTAACTTGATAAATGTTTTCAAAACAAACAAAGTTTTGGAAACGAAAGGGATTTACAAATTCTGATTTTTCAAATATTTTGGATATCAAACTTATATGAATCTTAACCATAAGAATGATTTCGACACAAGGTCCGAGAGGTAATTAAAATACCCCAACTTGAACGATTTCATGATTATCTGATAGATAGTATTGGTTGGTATTCGAAATGAGTGTTAGAGTTGAATATCAGTTTCAGCTATGAAACATATATTAAAAAGTGAGATTATCACGTAAGATTTATAATAAGAATTTTTATAAGTTAGAAGTAATACTTATGTTTTCAGATAAGTTTGAACAAGTTTGATATTTGAAATTTAAATAATTAAAGATTATTTAACCGAGGCTTAACAGATCCAATGGAAATAAATCAATTCCTTTTATTTTATATTTGATAGTTAAATCACCGACTATCAAATCTCAACCTTTTACGTGATCATTTTGAAGAGTTTGGAATTTAATTCCACTTCGATTCGATTTATACGTTTCAATTGAAAGGTTATTGAAGACAGAGTTTATGCAAGGGCTGTTTTGTTAATACTAGGTAGAAAATGCCTAAGATGGATTTATAGAATAGCGCCTTCGGTTTGTCCAGTCCCAGGACAACTTGTATGGACGAATGTCTGATAGAGTACACCTAATAGATCGCGTAAGTTGATCTCTTCAAAACTATGTTTGGTGGCGGAGGAACTCGTTTCTCTTAGCTATTTACCCATGGTTTTGGGAAATCAATTTGTGATTTGATGGGTTTGATGATGTGGCATTCAAAGTGAACAAAGATGTGCTGTCACAAAAGGTAAGTTCAGCCTTAAGCCTCCCAACCGGGAAATGACAAAAATCGGGCAGGCAGCATGGCTATGTGGGTCGCTCCCATTAGGGTGTATTGTCACCTATCTAGAGAAATTACATTTGCTTCTTTATTCTATTCAATGTTGTCCCTTTCGGGGAACGGTGGGTAGCTCCCAACCGTTGGTGACAATATATTCGATACACTCAAGCGAAATGAGTGGTCGGTCATGTTTGGGCTGGGTGGCAAGATGTTCTAGTTGAACCCAGTGTATTCCCCTCTAGAGATACGCTATCGGCGGGTGTTTCATAGCCGGAATCCAATCTCCAGTAAGAGCCTGCGGTTTTGATTGTATATTATGTATGTAGAGCGTGAGATGCGAGCGTTCGGCTAGATTGATATTTATTTGTATTTAGACACTATCATAATATCAGAATAATATTGTTTTCAAAAATGTTTTGGGTTATCCTAAGGTAAAAAACATCCGTATTTGTTTGTGGATCGGTCTTACGATTATCTTTTCTTTCAAAAGGTTTTTGAATGTTAAAATCAAACTGTTTTGTTCGTTTACTCACACCAGTCCCATGACTGACCCAGAGTTTATTTTTCTATGTTTTCCCTAAACTCTAGGGTGCCAAAATTTGTATGGGCAGTCAAGTAGTTCAGGATTTTATAGATTTATCTGAAGGAGCTTGGAGCAGGAGGCTTCAGTATTAGATATTAGCATTTATTCCGCTGTGTTGTATATATGATGTACTCTGATGTTGTACTCAGTCGACTCAAATGCTACGGATTGGCTGGTCGTTACAAATGGTTTTCGTACATATATCTGATCTCGATCTTTCCAAATAATAAGCGCAATTTTAAAAACACAATTATGGATCACACATGCTTTCAACTGAATCTCCTTCCATCTTGGATTTTGTTAATTAAAACTTCTTTAAACCCGTTATCCCATTATATTTAACAAACCCATATTTTAATTTTTCGTTTTTAAAACACGTATTTTTAATCAGATATACTTTAGCCTCAAAAATATCAATTAACTTTCCCTTTTTATAACTCGTTATCCAAATTCAGTTTCTTCTGAAAATCCCTAACCCATATTTCGTAACTTCAAACATAGTTTCTATTTAAAATGATTTCTCAACGTTCAGTTTTTTACCATTAATTAAAAAATTATTGTACTTACCAAAATCCCCTTATTCTTGACTTTGTTAAATAGAAAATTTGATTAAATCCTCAACTAAGACATGAATTTCTGCAACTCAGTCTCAACGGGTTTCAAGAATGATGTTATTAAAGATATCATTCACGACAAAACTCAAATTAATCGATACTGAACATAAATTACACAAAAATTATATCTACTTATATTCGATATCAATTCTCATAATCAGCGAATATTATAAGTGGAATAACAATAATAATATCTTCCAAATTTCTCAAATAGTACACATTTATACCACAAAATTTTATATCAAATATCCGAAGATTATTTCTATCTAACTTATCCCAATTAAATCGGGAAACCTGTATCTTAATTAAAAGATTTATCCAAGTCTTTGACATTAGATCTGGACAAAAATATCATCAATTATCCTCAATATTGATTTCAATATCCAACTCATACTATAAGTGGAATAATGGTAAACTACCTTCTAAATTCATCGAATAGTAAGAGTCATCATCTACAAAATTAATATCAACATCCAAAGATTTATCTCCAACCATTTCCAATTTATAACTGGAAAACCCATTTTAATATTTAAGAAATCAATTTAAATTAAATATAAAATACTTTTATAATTTTAAACCTCTGAAAACATTCCACAAATTACTTAAAAATGATTACTTAAAAATTTGGGAAACAGTTTACTGGTTAAAATATTTAAAACAGATTGTTTTTGAAGAAAACAATACAACAATGTTACGAAAGCATTGCAAAATTGTTACAAAACAATTATATTGGCTAATTTGATTAAAGTAACCATTATATTGCCAAACCTTAAATTTTCCAATTCAAAACACTTAAATAACTTATAATGATTTTACAAAAAAGTTCCATATTTTTAAAACATTAAAAATAGTATTTACAGTTATGGTCGACAAACTGCACTTACATTGACTTTTCTAAAATGGTTTTAAACATAACTTGAGAACTACAAGCCGAAATTAAAAATTGGTTTTTCTTATTTGAAAGCCCTTGATAATAAAAAGCAAACGTGTAACGTCCCACTTTTCCATACCAATTTGAGATTACATTTTACTACCACAGTCAACCCAGATTATATAGAAAACAGAATGTTAAGAGAAAGTAGTTAGATGATGAGAAGTAGAAAGATAGAACTAATAGAATAGAAGAGTAAGAACATCAGAATCTCACAGCAGAATTTCACCAAATACATAATATATTACATAACAGGGTTTGATACATCATAGTACAACATCATAGTACATTACCATCATAATACGTCATCATTCTAGCTTAATACAGATATTCAAACTAGATACTTAGAGATAGATATATCTACTAGACTAGTTCTTAAACTCCTACTCCACGATACTCCAAAAGATTCCATTAGACACCTGGATTACTTTTCTACCCATAACAAGTGTTATGAGTACCCAAGAATTTAGGAAAACACAGAAAAATAAACTCTGGGTTAGTCAGGGGACTGGTGTGAGTAAACAATTTAAAACAGATTGGAAACAAGAACGGGTTATCTCCTTATGAGAACAAATTCATTTAACTTTAGAAAATCTTTCGAAAGAAAAGATAATAGTAAGACCAAATCACACATAAACATGGACGGTTTTTACCTTACTATAACCCAAAACATGTTTGATATCAAAATCATCCGATATTATAATAGTTTGTATCAAGTAAATAACCGTCTAGCGGAATGCTTGCATCTCACGTTCCACATACAAAAAATAAAAAATCAAAACCACTGGCTACTTATTGGAGATTGGATTCCAACAAACAAGGTATGGGACCACCTGTTGATCAGTGTACTCTAAAGGGGATACACTGGGGTTCAACAAGAACGTCTTGCAACCCGGCCATACATGACTGCCCACTCATTTAGCTTGAGTGTAACGAATATATTATCACCCGCACGCTTGGGAGCGACCCATTGTTTCCAAAAGCTGCAGCAGCGAAAAGAGATTAAGAAACAAATAGTAATTTCTCTAGATGGTGTTAATACACCCTTCTTGGGAATGACCCACCTAGCCATGCTGCCTGCCTGATTTTAGTCTTTTCCAGGTTGTGGGGCTTGAGCATACGTTTACTTCTTAGAACCTCTGGTCACCATTCACTTTGAATGCCACATCCTCAAATCTGTCAAATCACTAATTGACGACCTCAAAAATACACTGGGCACGTTTGAAGAAATCAATGTACGTGACCATTTGGAAATACTCTGTCAGACACTCGTCTATACAAGTCCTCCAGGATCAGGATGGACCAAAGGTACTCTCCTACCGCATCCAAAGGATCTGTAACGAGAAGTCCTTGCAATGCGCAAAATCCCACTCACGACTGAATCACGTCAGAATACCTCTAGCTGCAGACCAAAGAATATTCGACAAATAATCCTTCCTCTTATGAAGATCCACGGTCTTCAATTCTTCCATCTTGATTAGCTTCTGAACATCTTCACTAATCTCTGACACACGAAGTATAAATCAAATCGAAGTGGAATATTAATTCCGGACTCTTCGAAATGATTAGCGTAATGTTTTTTACGGTTAGTCGATACTTAAGAAACAGATTTCAATATTCATTTGATCTCAAAACAATTTTTGTTCAAAGGAAATAATTATCAACTTAAGGTGAACTATATTGAGTACAATTCATTTTATATAATCTCTGTTTTATGGGCCTTTTATTTTATGAGCTTCGACCAAACAGAATTGTATATATATCTGTATTGTTTAATCCAGACATTCAACTTGTCTTTTATAAATGAATAACTGAAGCGTGTGCGTCGCACACGGTACTTCATTCAAAAATGTTAGTTTGTTTATACGACAATTTCTATCTTTGTCTCACTTTGTAAATTGTCCTTTGATTTCTAAACAATCAACAATAATTTAATTTATATTGATTTCTATTTTATATTTTATTATTTCCTTTTTGTTCGATTCTTAACTTGTTAAACCTTTTACGCCAAGCTACGACGATCCATATCCCTTATAATGTCTTTCCTTTCATCGTCCAAATGTTGGCTTCTTTGCCCTTTTGTAAAATCTCTTTTATTTATTTGTTCCTTCTTTTATTTTATTTCTTTTCTATTTGATTTTCTATTTTTATTTTAAACTTGTTTTATCAAAAAGCCTGGCCCAATTACTCTTTAACCCAATTCCCCTTTCTCCCTTTCCATTTATGATTTTCTTCTTTCTAATTTACCTTAAATTTTTCTAAAGCCCAAGGCTTTGGCCCATCCTATTTTTTCCTTTTCTTATTTAATCTTCCCGGCCCAAGTCAGCCCAACATCCTCCTAGCCTACGTGCCTCTCTTCTCATATTTCTTGTTACTCTTTTTTCCTGTTTCCACTTTATTTTACCTTCCCTCTTTTCTGATAAAACTGCTTTTCCAATCGTCTTCTCCTCTAGTTGGTTGCCGAACTTCCAGATTGATCATCGAAGCTTCCATGGCTAGTTCCCTTTCCTTTTCTTCTTCTACTGATCGGCAGCGTCGCTTTTTCCTTATTTCCTTACATCAGTTGGCCATTTCCAGTAAAGTGCACACATGTGCATCTATGCACATGCACACACAATCCAGTTCCCAAACACTGGACCGATCCAAGAAATTTGCTTCTGTTATCCCCTCCGACCACCGGGGTACACCAGCTTCTGGCCACTTCTTGGTGACGACCTACGCCCCCGATTCCCCTTGTGCCCCCGTGGCATTACAGGTCCATCAAGATTCATGGTTACAGAAAAAAAATACCCAAAACCCTGTTCCAATCTCATCTACATAATTGATTCGTTAGAAAAATTATTTAGTATTTTTCTGGTGATCGCAAACCGCTCACGCCCCTCCCGACCTCACACCGTCAAATTCCTTCCACCCGTTCACCGGAACTTACCCAAAAATGAATTTTCGTTCATCCCCTCTTATCTCACTATACACAAACTTAAAAATCGTGAAATGGACATTAAAAGTCATCATTTCGCATGAGGATCACATCTATATGATCAACGCTTGAATTCACGTTATTTGAAAATCTTGTATTTTGGTGTTGATAAAGGAAATTAGGTTTATTTCTAACCACACAAATTTAAATAACTTAAATCTATTTTTGCCGTACCCTAGGAACCTAGATGAACAACTTTTGCGAACAAATCAAGTCCTGGAACTTGTTTGAATTCAAGTTATAGGTTTTATAAGAATACGGTGGTAACTTGGCTTTCATTTTAGAGACATAAAAAGCAGTGTTTGGTTTAACTACAGGTGTTTTGAGCATGGTAGACTATCAGATCCAGGTTTATATACATCGCATGACATTTATACTAGCATATACTAAATTTTCTACTTATCAATCTTCAATACATCTTAGAAAAGATTTGAAAACCAAGATAGAAGTGAGTTTACTCAATGATCTGTTCTTCCCTGCTCTCGAAATTTGCTGCCTTCTTTGTGATCGTTACAGGTTCAATTCTTTGTGAGTGGAGTGTATGGATTTATGGTGACATTTATAGCCACATTTTAAGTATTAAACAATTCACTTTCCTTGCGTCTTAAGGTTGTAGGTCCTCTTATTTTAAATTCGCTGTATGGACTTACAGTATACATAACTTTAGACCTCACCTTACCCCTAATCCTATTCGATGTAGATAATAAGTATACTAAATACCAGATTTTTACTTCTTCTTGTCTTCACCTTGGCTTCTAGAAGTAATAAGGCCCTACCTCGTAAATGCATAAAATGTCCGCAAGCTCTTCTTGGATTTGAAGACATAAACAAACAGATTTTTTTTGTCAAAAATTAAATTTATACATGAATTCTTGTGTTAGATTTGATTTAGGGGATGGCTGTGAATTTATAGCCATACTATTGTGGATGTTAAATCACGTTTAAAGGGTATTGAATTTTTCTAACATTACTTGTTGTTACATAGTATTTTCCTTTGTTTTTATCTCATGTGGCATTTCAAAAAACACGTGATGTTCATCCTATTATATTTCATATTCAAACATTCATGGATCTTGTGTTTGCTGTAATAACTTCTTCCATATGTTTCGAAGTCAAAGTTCATTTATTTTCCTAAGTAATAATATTGCCTTAACATATCCATACTTATACAACATATATTTATGTTAAAAATGTATGTATACAATTTCAGTGTATAGGATTTTATTTTGCAAGGTTGTATTAAGTATCAGAAGCCAAATTACATGTATATCTCTATATACATACATTTATATACCCTTATATATATATACAAGTTCTTAGTTGTTTGTTTATATTATAATTTAATTTCACTTCAATTTAATTAACTCATAAAAATCAATGTTTATAATTAAATAAAGTCGTTTAAAAACCGGGACATTACAAAATGTTTTTCGTTTCGCCGAAATCCGATTTAAATTGCAAAAGTTATAGGCGTTTAAAGTTTGCAACTAAAATACGCGAGCTGCCACTGTGCGACAAGATCTATTTTGACCATAATATAATTTCATATAAAAATGATTCCAAACTACATCAAAATACTTTTAGAAAACCATTATATATAAACCATCTTCTATATATATTTTCTAGATGTGAAAACCAAACTTCACTTTTTCAAAACAAAACCGTTTTAATCGAATTATGACAAAACCTTGTTTTATCGTCAAAAACCCGTATGAACAAAGCATTCCTTTTTATGAAGACTATTCGTATACATTTTTATTCCATTTTCAAATTATTTCAAATTCCAATTTTGAAAATAAATTTCAAACTCCAATTTCAATATTTTAATAATAATATTGCTTCCAATTTTGGAGGAGATTTACTGATCACCAATGTAGTATCATAATTGTTATGTCATAGTGTGTGTGAAACAACATCAACAACCATTATAAACATCCATAGCAACCATCATAAACATTAATAAATAAATAATTGTGCACAAGTGTTATAACACTAACACTTAAATAGTGTGTGTTCTAATCTATGAACCATCATCCATCACAAACAAACACAACCATTAAACATCAATAGCCGTTTAACAAAACTAGTCAATTATCCAAATTTATCATCTCTAATTAGTGCACATTAAACTAGTGTATAAATTTAAAGAGTTCTCAACAATACAGCTTTCCAATTTTTCATGGTAGGCGAGCTTAGCAGACTGCAAACAAACCATCGGACAATATTTCAGCGCACCGACTTATTTACCAAAATATATATAATGTATATTAATCTCTCCTTTTTTATAAGAGAAGGAGGAGCCGAACTAAGGCAAGGTAGTGGAAGAGGGAAAAAGGGTGGAAAAGTGAAAGATTTATGTCATGGAAACCATGACTTTAAGCTTTAAGAAGAAAAGTGAAAAGGGAGACGTGAGAATGAATGAAAAGGTTAAAGGAGATGGTGCTTTTATAGGAAAAATGGAGTAAGGAGAAGGTGATACCTCATAATACAAGTGTAAAACAAGGACGGAGAGTGGCATGCATTAGGACAAGTGTCCATACACTTGTTAACTTAAGAAAGAGGGTGCTTAAGATAGCATTTTACTCAAAATGCTATGGAAACTCAAAGACAAGACTTATAACAATAACTACCAATGGTTCTAATATTCATTAAATTATAGTTATATCTGAAAAAAGATAATATTAACAAAAAAGTTTAACAAACACAAATTTGACAAATTTGTTATAAAAAAAACATGATAAATTCTTGTCAAAATATACTATTATATTATGAAAAAAATATTTATTTACTATTATTGCTTAAGAATATATTTGAACCAAATTTATATTTAAATCAAATTAAATTCATTTTATATCTAGAAAATTCAAATTATATCCAAAAAAATTCAGTTTTCAATTGGTTAAAAATTCTAGATCGTCATAGGGAGTTAATAGTGTTTAATGGATTTTTTAAATTTATTGAAACTTTTTTGAGTTATTCGGAATAAAATGCAGAATGTAGATATGAAATGATCACAAAATCAAACACAGATGTAGATAATAATAAATAAAAAGTAATAAAAGTAAAGAACACATCGTAATTTTATATTAGTTCAGAGTTACCCTATGTCCAGTCCCGTACAACTCTGGGTGATGCAAATTTCTTTTAAGTAATAATATTCAAATTACAATGCTCGATTTCAAGGTTACGAGGTATACCCCGCCTGTATCCGAAGTATGGTAAGACTCAATTGATTTCCGTGCTACAATCACACCAGTCGATTTGAACGGGCTACAACCACACCTTTCATTATTAGTTTTGGAAGTAAGACTTGATAGCACTTAATCTTGCGATCTTGGATTACAGAAACCCTATAACTCTTAGGTAGCACTTAAATCTTTGAGAGAGATTGTAGAGAATCAAACTTGAAAGAGATTAACGTGATTTTCTTTGAAATTTGGTAGAGTATAATTATATAATTTAAGAAATTAAGATATTTAATGGAGAGAAGATAAATGAGGAAGAAGATAATGAAAATAGTTATTAAATCATGAATTTAGAAGCCTATTTGTAGTCTCCCAACCGCCAAAAACTTTCAGAAAAGATTTGAAATCAAAAGTCACAACTTTTCAAAATTTGAATTTGAAATACAACGGCCACTTCGTCGACATGGGGGGTTACCCATGCCGACATGCCTTCACGAATTTTGAAAAATAAAATTTTCAAATCAAGGCATGTATTGTTTAAATAATTTCTGGTGTATCTTGAGTTAAAGCAAACTATTTTTCTATATACTAAAATAGAGTATTTGAAGTAAAAATATTAGGGGGAGGCATAAATCGCACTGCAATGCGAAAAACGCCCAGACTGGTCTGCATAAACGGTGCGGAAAACCACACCAGATTCTCTCTCTAAAGCTAACAACCCAAACCGAACCGACCCGCAATGATACGGTTCAGTTGCGGTTTGAACTGTTACCAACCATATTAAACCAAACCGAACCGCATAGCTACACTAGTAATGTTATGATAAAAAATAAAAAATTCCTATCTAATATTTTATTTTTACTATATATTCTATTTGCAGTGTATGTTGTAGTTATATCAATTCAAGATAACACTACGTATTTTAACCTTCGGGTGACACAATGTCATACAATCATAAATTGATTGCGGATGGAAGTAATTCTCTTGTTACATATTTAATACGAGTTCAAACCGAACCGAACCGAACCAAAATCGGACCGTATTACATCAAAACCTAATCGAAACCGAACTGTTTGAACGGTTAGTATAATGGTATGTATTTTTAATTAACTGTTTGATGCGGTGAAGAAGCGGTTTAAGCTTCAAACCACACCGAATCGAAACGCGCCCACCCCTAAAAAATATATATTAGAAACGTATATAAGGATGATTTAAAAACATATAAAACTTAAATTATAAACATAAGAAATACTTAAAACTTAAGATAGAAATATAATAAAAGGAAATTAAAACTTAAATGACGAAATAAAACTTAATATAAATTAGTAATAATAATACAATATAAGAAATATTTGAATGAAGAGTTAAACTGTTTTAAGTAATAAAAGATATGTTTTAAAATCATGAGTTAAAATAAATTTAAAATATGAGAAATATAGATTTGAAATAAGGAAGAAATTTTGAAATTAGTTTGAAAATTAGATATGAATATTAAAAATAGTGAGAAAGGTTGAAATAAGGATTCTGTGCTATTTCAAAGTTTTAACGTGAACTCTCGACTCGATTACTTTTTATTTCTTGAACTCTTGTTACTCATTAGTCTTCTATCTTGAACTCTTCTTCTTGGAAATCTTGATCCTCTAAACTGTATAGTCTTCAATACTCAAAACATGCATATGTTTCCTGTATATACACATATATGTATATATTCTAGAGAATCATGTTAATATATTTTATAATAATAATTGTTAAAACAAGGTTGTTGTCATTAAAATCATCATCACCATGATGTCAATCCCTAATAATCTTCCCCTTTTTTATGATCACAACCTTGGTTTAAAAATATTCGTACCTGGTGTCTTGATTCTCCCGTTACTCCCCTTACTCCAGTATCTCCCTCTGAAACTACTAACTCCCCTTACTCTAATGCTATATTTTATAAATCTCCCCTTTGTCATTAACAAAAACCTATACATATCTAATTACACTATAATACCCTCCCCTAAAACTATTATTTAATACTAATCTAGTTCTGATACCTAATACCTAAAACTAATCTAGATTAAGAAATTGTCCTAATATCTAATGTTCCCTTAATCAATTTATCAAGAAATGTAAAACTAAAAATTAAGGTAATATTAAGATTGATAATCAAGTTAAAATCTAAGTAATCCAATATAAATTTATTATACAAACAAGCAATCAATCAATCCAAATCAATTCATATCTTTTTATTACAAACCACGAATCCAAATTCAGGTTTTAAGTTAATCAAACCACACCAAACTTAAAATAAATTCATATGTTTCTTGGGAATTCTACCCATCCATCACCACCAAAGATTGGATCATTTTATATAGCATTCTTCATTGTCTTTGGTGAGAGTCACTCATGTGTTGTCATTGTCTTCATCTTTGGTAAGATTGGAAATCATTCAACGAATTACATTAAAATGCCTCTCTTATTCTTTTATCATCTGTATTTGACTTAATTCTAAGTGACGTTGATTACGGAGGATAATAAAAAGAATATTTTTGAATAAATAGAGTGCTTGTTCAAGATTTTCACTCAAGTTATGAATTGGAGAGGCCATGGATTTGATAAAATAAGAAACTAATGAAAGAATATTAAGGAGAAATAGATAAATGATTTTTTTCTGGAAGAAGTAGATATTTTCATGCTCTAAAATTCATTCAAAATGAATAGTTTGGTTTAATGTGTTTACAGGGCAATGACTTTGCGCTCGTTTGAGGGAAACTGACCTATTAACTTCCAAAAGAGAGAATTCTCTTCATTAGTCTTGAAATAAGGTATTTATAGGCGAAATTTGGTTCAGGTTGGCATGCCACGTGGCGACCTTCCCAAATCGATTCGGCCACGTATCATCCGATCCAGAAAATCAGTGATAGGTGACTACTTGGGACTAGTCTTCACATGAGCAATAGTTCTCCTCGATCTACGTGGTTGTGACGACCCCAAACCCTCGTTCCATGGTGGAAAAGGTAATCTTTGGAATATAACACATAAACAAATAACAACAGAAGAGAAACATATCATTACACCAGATAATGTACAATAAATACACTGGAAATAATAATCATCAGAGTTACACAGTATAACAGGATCATACTTAGTACAAAATACAGTTTCAGCTTTACATAAAATGTCAGCAGCGGAATCAAAAGATAATATGTATAACAGGAGCTGAACAGCATAAAAAGAAGAGATAGAATCCATCTTCAGCTCCATAGCTATCCAGATAGAGCCTGCTAAAAACTTGAATATAAGGCTGCCCGTGTAGAAAATAGGGCACCCAAGTTTGCAAGTGAAACAAACTACGAGTCAGTCATGGGACTGGTATGAGAAATCTACTTAACTTATTTTATAATAAGGCCAATCATAGAACCACGCCACTAATATGGAACGGGTTTACTCAATTGGATTGCTAGTGTTTAAAACAAGTAAATCATTTAAACATCGCAAAGCTTTTTACAAAAATGAAGCCATTATAAGACTTAGGTCCCATCACATAATGCAACGCAAGCCAGAGGATAGATTTTTACCTTATAATGGAAAAAATATGCTTGATACGTGCAAAACAAAAGCATTTGATATTATTACTAGTGTTTATATGTTTCAAAAACAACTTCAATCATAATTTTCAATCATAGGCAGCATGGGTACCATATATCATGTCGCCATATATAGGTTTACAATCAAAACCGCACAATGTCGTATTTGGAAATTGGATTTCCGTCATGAACCAAGAGAAGGGATCGTCCTTACTGCTTCGAGACAATCAAGCCCATGTCTCAGGACCCAGACACAGGTGGGCCCTTGGATCGTCAAGGCCGGTCCACACGAAGTGGATTAAAATGCCTGAACACTGCGTTTCCCCGCCCTATGGGGCGTAAACTGGTCATATTCTGACCAAACTATTAGCCCCGGAATGACCGATATAACCGAGGCGCCTCGCTATCCATCATCCATACAAGTAAAACGTCAGGGCTTGCAAAACGCTGACACCACTCCTAGCTAGAAGGAAACGCATGTCCTCCCTGATGTCCTCTCCTGTTTCTGGCTCATACTAGGGTGTGAGGCCCGCAAATCAACACCATACACAAAGCTATGCTATTTAAAGCTATGCTTTGATCATCAACCACAAGGCTCTGCTTTTCAAAAGAAGCCTTGATCACTGCATCTCAACATGCCACACAGGCAATTCACGTTATGCAACTGACGTATATCAATCACACAGAATGAAATCCAATGTCGGACACGTAGTCCATTTACAAGTCCGTTATGGGTGTGAACGGGAGGTACCTTATTCCTCGTCCCATATGTTCAATACAGGAGAGAGGCCCTGGCACATCCAAACGATCAACAAGACGTCCGGATAAGGCATTAGTAGCCATCCATTCGATATAAAGATCATCGGTCTTGCACCGTCTTCATATCTTCGACTTCTAACTGTCGGCCAATTATTTGAATGTGATTTAACTCGGCCTTTTCAAATAATTCACGTATAATTAGAATTCAAATCAATTCATTTCCATGGTTAAATTATTTGACTTCCATAATTCAGTTCATTAATGTAATTTTCATGTCAAACACATTCAACCATCAAATATCCAATAAATCAAGTAAATTTGGTTTACTTCCATTCCATATCGTTCATAATATTTTATAAAGATTTATCGCTATTTTTATTTATTTAAAAATATCCCGTTTATAACGCGGCCATGGCGCTGTTTTCTCCATATTTGATTTACACATATCTGAAAATCTAACCGTTGGATCTTTACAAATTTTATACCATTGGAAAGATCTTTTCAAAGCGGACCCAATGGTTTCAGTTTTGGGAAAATGCGACCGTCGGATCTCCCTGTACAATCGTTTAAAGTTACTATTTCAAAATACGAACTACAACGTCGTTATTCATTTTATTTTAATTATATATATATATATATATATATAATCCATTTTGGCGCTGTTTTTATTCAGAATTGAATTAAACATTTCACACAATCTAACCATTGGATCTTTACAAATTTGGTATCGATGGAAAGATATTTTCAAAGCGGACCCAACGGTTACAGTTTCGGGAAAATCCGACGGTCGGATCCCCCGGTACAATCTTTAAAGTTATGATTTCAAAACATGAACTGCAGCGTCGTTATTTGATTTATTTTAATTATATATTTATAAATATAATCCGTTCTTCGATTTCATTACTACAAAATATGTCAGTTGCATCGGTTATTTACCTCCCTGTTGCATCAATCCAGCAACTGATGTATACGCAGCCGATGCAACAAAACAAAAAATTGCATTGGTTTAAAAACCGATGCAACAAATGTAATTTTGCTTCGATTTTTCGGTAATATCCGATGCAAAAAGAACGGTTTATGACCCAAAACTAGTGACTCTGCTTCATCGGTTACCGGTAATAACCGATGCAAAATTATATTTATGCACCAATTATCATTACCAACCAGTAAAATATAGAGGTATATTGCATCAGCTCCATTATTATTTTGTATCGGTTATTTCTTACTATAGATGCAAAATATCACTCTATTGCTCCTAATATTATTAACCAAAGCAGAAAAACTATTCTCATATCAAATTGAATAAGATAATAACTTAAATAAAACAAATTGACAACAAATGCAAATTGAATAAGATAATACCGAAAAATATAAATATCAATTACAATGTCCATAATCCATACAAAATAGTGCATCATAAATTCATAATCAAAAGTCAGTTTTGAATTCATTAACTACTTTGATATGTTAGAAAAAAAATTAAAGCTGTTTCCATACAACAAACCCAACAGTACTCAGGTAAAATATAAGCCTGAAGTGCAGCAAAAGACGGCAGAAAGGATCTGCGAACATCCAATAAGCATAAAAAGGTGAAGTGCAGCCAGTAAGAAGATTTGCCTGTTTAAGAATATAAATTCAACAATTAATCTACAGAGCTTCAATGTGTGTATATATATATATATATATATATATGTGTGTGTGTGTGTGTGTGTGTGTGTGTGTGTGAAACTGTCAACATATACAAAAACATAAGCGGCACATCGAAAACGCAGAGTCATGAAGTTCACATGTAGTGACACAGTTCTGTGTAGTGGGCGTTGGGTTGAACACCATTAACTCAGGGATGGAGAAAGGTGCCTGCCCACATAAACTTATACCATAGATTCTTTTAATTTTGTCTTAGAAATTGTGTAACCTGAATGCATTTCTTGGAACTGTTAAACTGCCATAAATAATGTATGCACAATCCTGTTATACCTTGAATACTCAGCACTTCGAGAAAATGTAAATTATATGTTTTTTCCTTTCTATCTAAATAAATCTATTGTTCCCCCTGATTTTGTGTGGATGAGTTTACTAAAAACAAGTTATCATATAGTTATGTAATCAAATGAAAAAAATCTGGTAGTGATCATCAAATGGATAGTTGTTAGGGCCTCATTGCTCATCTCGGATGAAAGATAGAAATGATACAGGAGTTCATAATATTGATGACATGATGCAATCTAAATTTAAAAACTCAAGTGGAGACGGTACATATGAGCATCTAAGAAGATTAAAAAATGTGGCAGTAGACTCCAATGAAGAATTAAATAGGCATGATGCACAGGATACGTTGGATTTTATGCGATGCCTGAGTTTAGGTCGTTTACATAGTGATTCTGTATTGCATAGTGATTTCAACTATTTAAACAAGTTAATAAAAGAGTGTGTGTGTGTGTATATATAGAACATATCATGTGCAACACACAGATTACACACTAGCATAGGATTAAAAGTGGAATTATGATTATTCAATTGTGTTATTAAATTATTGGTTTATCTTATCTAATTGTTACATTAAACACAATAATATTATCTGCAACAACTATCTTTTTTACTCTGAAGAAAAAAAGATAGTTCAACCATTTCTTAATTGTAAATATAAACTAAAATCACTAGAACACATTAAAATTTAGTGTTCAACGAACAGAACAAACGAGAGTAATTTTCGATAGAGATTGAAGGGTGGGAGACCGTATTAGCAGAAGTTGCCAACTCAATGTTCAGAAACGTCTCATTTGAATAATAAAAACTAGAGAACACTCATTGTTTAACCGACCCGAAACTACAAATACAACTATGCCATCTTATTTTCCAGATTACAAACTAACAATCCACACACATCATCTAGCATTAAAATATTGACGTAGCATGACTGTTATTCACATACTCATAAATGCATGTTATTACAAGGTTTACTAAATTTTATAGGCATGTTACTCCAGATAATGGTACTAATGGGCTTCGAATGTTTATGCTATGATCAACGTCTGATTATTTCGTACTCATATAAGCTTAAGGAAACAACTAATACTATCGAGAATGTAATTGGCATTAAAGTTGAAGTTTACTCGGTATTGATTCTGTAACACCCCACACCCGCTACGGTCACTCACTATGGGAATGCCATAACATCGGTGGAGTATTTTAAGTGAATATAGAACAGAAAAATTACAACAAGACAGATATAAGTAATACTTGAGAATTTAAAACATCATTTCATTGCAGTGGAACGTAAAACATGTTTGGTTACACCAAAACCATAAACAAGAGTCAAGTACATAGTATCCATCCTGATAAAACAAAAGTACATAATCCCACTACATAACTTAATAGCCATAATAGAAAAGATAAACTGAGCTTTACATCCACGGTCCAAGCTCCAAAAGATAGATAAAGCAGTCTGATCAAAGCCCACTAGTGCTAGGCCCACTCTGAAAACCTGAGGGTTGGGAAAAAGATAAAAAAACAACGGGGTCAGACATAAGTCTGAACGAGTCCTATAACCTTAACAATACAATCATTAAAGTAATTAGGGTATGATATAAACAAGGTACGGTACCTCTGGGGATAATGACTACACTAAGTAGCCAACTAAACACAGGATGTACTAAGATAACCGAAAAGACATTTACCCATCCAAGGATAATTACTACACTGCACCACCCCAGATCTACCCACCCAAGGGTAATTCCTACACTGCACCACCCCAGATCTACCCACCCAAGGGTAATTCCTACACTGCACCACACCAGTTCTACCCACCCAAGGATAATTCCTACTTAAGGTTGATCCCACTAAGTGTACTTAGTAATTTTTAATAGTAGTTTCGTGTACCCCTAGCTGACTACATAGGTGCCGTCTGCCCCTATCTCCACTAGGTGTACCCACTACTCCCCAAGCGATCGGCTCCCTAACGTAGATACCCGTGCTGGCCCCACAGTGGGGTGTATCATTCCCCAAAGTGGCAACCTGATAATATCAACGGTGCACGGCTTATACCTACACGATGCAACAACGTCTTACTTACCAGCCCGGGTCCACACACGCATATGAAACCCGTTGGACTTGTGTTGCCACCGCTAACCCGTTTTGGCCTCTTACAGTCAAGCCCAATATGCGTGTCCCGTCCTCGACTTGGGTCGAGCCCACAAAGATACGTTTGGGATATTGGTTGAAATGGGCCCCCACAAGCTACCCACCTAAGCTTGTCATTTCTAGTGAATCCCACTTAACCCTTTAACCATGTCCACTTACATGTTATAAATTTTGGTTAAGTCTTTTAATCATATTTTAATTGCCACTCAAGGCACCCACTAGATTTCCATATGCCACCCAAGGCACTTACTTGATTCCCACATGCCACCCAAGGCACTTACTTAACCCTTTAATCATGTTTAATTACATGTTCCACTTTGGTTAAGTATTCTAATCGTATTTTCTATTGCCACCCAAGGCAACCCACTAGTTTCCTCATGCCACCCAAGGCACCCCCACTAGTTACTACATGCCACCCAAGGCACCCACTTAACCCCTCATGCCCCACTACATGCTAATTTGGTTAAGTGTTTCTTAATTAATTAAGATCGTAACCTTTGTAAAGACCTCTCACATTAGACTGTCTTTTATGGCAGCTGGATATGCCGGTTGGTTCCGGGCAGCCTTACACCATAACAGAATCTAACCTCGTGTCTTTACACTTGTCACGTATTTAGTTTATGAATAAGACCTCTCACATTGGGCCAATCATTTGTAGCCGCTGGATTTGCCGGTTGGTTCCGGGAAGTGTTATGCTACAAAAGGGTCCAACCTCGTGTCTTAGTCGATTAATTACACCTAATTAATCACCCCCATAATTTGTATTAATTATCCCTAATTAATTACCAATTTCAAGAATATGGGTAGACCTAACTCAATAGGTAAATTCGCAATTCCATAATATGGGTAGACCTAACTTAATAGGTAAATTCCCAATACCATAATATGGGTAGACCTAACTTAATAGGTAAATTCCCAATTATGTCCATTCACTTTATGTTATGCTTAAGCATACCCATTTCACACCATTTTATTAACATGCATATTAACCCCATCGTTCCCCACATAATTCGTTCTCATAACATGACATAATAAAGGGAAGATTCATCACAAATGCCATGGGTTTAACCAATCATAGCATATAACTTTATCGTGGGTTTAAAAGGTGTCAACTTGCATATATGAGCATACATTAAACCCAACTAGCATTTAACCCAAACTTGCATGAAGCACATATGTCACAAAGGGGGTAACTTGCATATGATTCTTATGTCATACAAAGGTGTGAACTTGCATAGCATGTCACATGTTAACTTGCATATAACCAAACACATAACTTGCATAACATGTTACATATGAACTTGCATATAATCATGCACATAACTTGCATATAACCAAACACATAACTTGCATAACATGTTACATATGAACTTGCATATACTCATGCACATAACTTGCATATAACCAAACACATAACTTGCATAACATGTTACATATGAACTTGCATATAATCATGCACATAACTTGCATTACATGTTACATATGAACTTGCATATAATCTCACATATAGCTTGCATAACATATTACATATGAACTTGCATATAATCTCACATATAGCTTGCATAACATGTTACATATGAACTTGCATATAATCTCACATATAGCTTGCATAACATGTTACATATGAATCAATGTTCAACATAGTGTTTTGCATAATGAGCATCATAAAACATAGCATTAAACTTGCATAACATATAGCATAAAACTCGCAAAACACACAACATACACTATACTAAACTTGCATAAACACATTGATCCACAAACATAGCCATATCTTATCATATCTTATCATAATCAATTTAACAATTGATTATTAAGGCTATAGAAACTCACCACTAAACTCCAATAATCAAACCCTTGCCAAAAATCACCCAAAAACTCTAACCTTGAAAATAAAGCTTGCAACTTGATGATGAATGCAAGCTAATGATCACTCATACAACTTAAAAATGCTTGTATGAACATGAAATCCTTCATAGAAATAGTTTAGAAAGAGGATGGAGGCTAGGGTTTTGAGTGGAGGCCATGATCATAGAAAATTTTGGCATAGTTTAGTTAGAGGATAGGATTATGATCATTTAGGGCTAGCTTAGGGTCTTATTTATAGGATTAGGATGTGTTTTAGACCCTTAGATTAACCCTAAATTAGATTAGGACCATCAGATCTCGGAAGCTTCCAGAAAACAGCCCCAAAACACAGCCAAACCCTAAAATGGTGCACCAGGCCAAACTGGCCGAGCACCCCCTGTCGACACCCAAGTCGACAGGGCTGTCGACTTGGTCCTAGCCAAGTCGACTGCCCAGTCGACAGGCCTGTCGACTGGGGTAGCTAGGCGGGAATTTTCCCACCTGCGCCCAATGGCCCCAATTTCGAAATTTGAACCTGAATTTTAAATCTGTTTTGAACTTTAAATTTCCCGAAAACTTCTTTGGGCCTTAACCGGGTCATACGGACTCCGATTTACAAAATTTCGGACTCTATTTCACGTATTTTTCCGAGCTGAACGCAATGACGCAGCCCGCTTCCCCCAATTCTCACATCTGAGATTATTTATTCTGCAATTAGTGAATTTTAGCATTAACTGAAATTCAGGGTGTTACATTCTCCCTTCCTTAAAGGATTTCGTCCCCGAAATCTCTAAGCTAAGGAGAATGCATATCCTACCATCCAAACAACCATCTACTCAATCCACCAAATACGGGCATCCATTGTCCTTAAAACAATTTCTAATGATGTATGAGCATATGCAAAAAGTGTGTGTATATGTTCCCTATCTAATGTATGAACATATGCAAACCGTGATAGTGCCATGCATCCAATATGTATGCGAAAGAACCCTATCGACTCATACTATATCTACATGAGTGCACAATCATTCACCAAAATGCATCATCCATATGATAACACAACCATTATACATCCATAAATATAGCTACCTACACACAATTATATGCAATATGCAATATGAAGTGATTGAGCCGATCTAGTGTCTAGAGTGTGTGTATATGCATCCACGAGCAACCACTAGCAAACACTTGCATCCACATGCATCCATCAATCATAACATGTCTCAAACACATGTTTCAACCATAGGTTTACCCTATCTAAAGGTCAAAGGCACTAACAAGAGGACATACTAAAGATAAGATAAGTACTAGACAAACGATAAAGGAGAAGTTAAAAGACATACCCTCAAAAAGGAATGGGTATAATGAACGCATTTTCTCTTCCGTCTCCCAAGTAGCGTTGCTCTCATCTTCTCCCCATTGCACTTTGATTAGTTGAACCTCCCTGTTTCTCAACCTCTTAATCTCTGACCCAAGGATGCGTGTAGGAGCTCGTTGAATAGTCGCATCACGCTCTATCTCTACTTCTCTAAGCAAGCTCGGCTCTACCACCTCTGCGGTCTCATGTAGGCACTTCCTCAAATGTGACACATGGAATACATCATGTACACCACTAAGTCTGTCGGGCAACTCCACTCCATAGGCCATCTGTCCAACCCTTTCCTTAATAGGAAACGGTCCAACAAACCTTGGTGCTAACTTCCCAACAGATCCAAAGCGAACCACATTCCGTAACGGAGATACTTTGACAAAGACCATGTCCCCAACATCAAACTCAAGCTCTGTTCTCCTCTTGTCCGCATAAGATTTATGTCTGTCTTGCGCCGCTTTCATCCTTCTTCGAATCAAATCAATCTTTTCCGAAGTCTTCCTAACCATATCGGGCCCAAGCAAGATCTTATCCGTAGATTCCCACCAACATGTAGGTGATCGACAAGGCCTTCCATAAAAATCTTCGAAAGGAGCCATGCCAATACTAGACTGAAAGCTGTTATTATATGCGAACTCCACCAATGGAGGATGCTCTTCTCATGTACCTCCAAAATCTAAGATACATAGCCTCAAAAGGTCTTCTAAAACGCGATTCACCCTCCCGCTCTGGCCGTCCGTCTGAGGATGATTTGCGGTGCTCAAACACAGCTGAGTCCCTACCGCCTCTTTCAAACTCTTCCAAAACTCGCTAGTGAAGATAGGATCTCGATCACTCACTATGCTGGAAGGTACACCATGCAATCTAACAATCTCTCGAATGTAGATTGAAGCTAGCCATTGAGCAGTCCTCTTACTCTTCACGGGTATAAAATGGGCACTCTTAGTAAGTTTGTCTACCCCAACCCAAATTCCCGTATTACCCTTCCTCGATCTTGGTAATCCATTGACGAAATCCATTGAGACACTATCCCACTTCCATAGCGGAACCTCCAATGGGTGAAGCAACCCACCGGGTTTCTTTTGCTCCGCTTTTACTTGTTGGCACACCAAGCATCTAGCGACATACTCGGCCGCGTCTTTCTTCATACCGGCCCAAATGAAAACTCGCTTCATGTCTTGGTACATTTTGTCCCTACCGGGATGAATGGTCATCTTCGAACGATGTGCATCATCAAGTATAGCCTTCCTCAAACCCTCGTCTTGCGGTACACAAAGTCTACCGTCTCTACGCAACCACCCCTTACCATCTAGGGTGTACCTACTCAAATGGCTGGACGACTCCCCCTCCTCATGAGCTTCTCTACTAACTCAACCAACTGTGGGTCGTCTCGCTGCGCTCCGCCAATCCGCCTCAAAAGAGTAGGCCTGACCTCCAAGGAGGCTAGCAAACCGGGTACAAAGTCAACGGAAGGTCTAAAGTCAAACATAGAAATAAACTCTAAGCTCCGTCGTTCAACGAACAATGAACTCAAGGACAACCTTTTTCTACTTAAGGCGTCCGCTACCACGTTACCCTTGCCATGGGTATACGCTATCTCAAACTCATAGGATGCTAAGAATCCCATCCACTTTTGCTGTCCTAAGACTATGCGCTCGAAGAGTCTCCAACACTTCCCTAAGATGTAGGGCATGCTCTTCTCCACTTTTAGAGAAAACCAGGATATTACCCCATCCAAAATCATCACAACTGTCCATCTCTCACACAGACCACCCTAGTCGAACTCGACATCCCTCAAATGCAAGCCCCAAAGGCCTAAACCAATATCAGACAAACACCCAAGGGATACCTCCTTCGAATTCAGATGACCTACGTGAGATGATACTAGTAAAAACGGCTAAATAATTAAGCCCTTGTCCAACTCTGGATGTCCTCGCCAGTCTCGCTCCAAAACCACCGTTTATCCCATAACTGGCTTTGCTCAACCTATTGAGCACATACGAAAACTTATTTCGCTCCTAGAAAAGACCAAGATGTCATTTACAAAGACCATCACGAACTTATTTAGGTACTCCCTGAACACCTTTCTCATCAAATCAACAAAGTATGCGGGGGCGTTCGTCAAACCAAATGGCATCACCAGCCACTCATAAAAACCATCTGGAGTCCTCGGCAATGGCAACACCTTTCTCTATACTATCCTCAGCCACTCTCAACTGATGAAACCCCGTGGCTAAGTCCTACTACGAAAACACTGAGGCGCCAACCAACTGATCAAAGAGATCATCAATCCTCGGCAATGGGTGTCTATTCTTCTTTGTTAGTTTATTGAGTTCTCTATAGTCTACACAAAGTCTGAGGGACCCATCCGCCTTCATAGCAAAAACTACTGGAGCACCCCACTCCGATATACTTCGTCTTCTAAACCCCTTCTCAAGCAAATCGCCTACTTGCTTATGGAGTTCCCTCCTCTCACGAGGAGCCATGTGGCACAATGGCCAAGATACTGGTTTGGCATTGTCTACCGGATATATTCGGAAGTCAATGTCCCGCTCCGGAGGTAAGCCCTTCACCTCCTCAAACACATCCGAGTATTCCCGGACCACTCTAACAGATCGCAAACTCTAGACCGACGTGTCAAGCGATTCTAGATAACTTAGCATAACAGATTCCGTGGGATTACAAGAGATCTCGAGAGTGTTACCCAAGCGGGTCGTAAGCCTAACAACTCTCCTTCCACAAACAAGAACGGCACCATTACTGGATAACCAGTCCATGCCCAAAACTAACCCATAGCCCGTGAATCCCAAGAAGCATCACACCTAAACTCAACGCTAAGTATAGAAACTTTCAAACCCAAACACATCATGGAGGCCCCAATTGGGTTTGAAACAATTAAGGGATCACCTACTAAACTGGTGTCTCAGTGCAGTGACTCAACTAACAACGATGAGATAAACGAACTCGATGCGTTAGAATCAAATAATGTTCGAACCGGATAATAAAGAAATCCAAATTCCAACCTAGACGGTCTTATCCCCATCTGGTACACTAGCCTTGAGGGAATACAACTACCCTCCAGAAGATTCCATACCTTGCCCTTGCCCCTTTGGACAACCCTAATAAGGTGTCCTATTCCTCCCAAAAGGATAACTACTCGCCTTCTTCTTCCCATTCTCCACTCGTAACCTCCCACCAATGAGGTTTCATCCTTCATTAACCAAACAACTATTTGAGCCTTCCTCCCATCGTCTATCCAATAGGTATCTACCAGTCCTCCTCCTTCTTGAACCAACTTCTAATCCGACTAACGTCTAAGTCCCTTGAAGTGGTTTTCCATTCTTATCTATCTTAGAAAGATCATCTATACACGGAGGGGAAACTCAAAACGAGAGAGGAAGAGATTCAAAACGGAGAATTCGAAAGATAAAGATATGGCTATCGGGGATTATGCTTTTCTTTCAAAAAAATTTCTCTTAAAAGACATTTTTTTGAAAATACTCCTTTCAAAAATATTCTTAGAAAATAGTTTTTCTAAAAATTTTATCTGTTCTGGTAACCTTAAGCTATGATACCACGTGTAACACCCCACACCCGCTACGGTCACTCACTATGGGAATGCCATAACATCGGTGGAGTATTTTAAGTGAATATAGAACAGAAAAATCACAACAAGACAGATATAAGTAATACTTGAGAATTTAAAACATCATTTCATTGCAGCGGAAAGTAAAACATGTTTGGTTACACCAAAACCATAAACAAGAGTCAAGTACATAGTATCCATCCTGATAAAACAAAAGTACATAATCCCACTACATAACTTAATAGCCATAATAGAAAAGATAAACTGAGCTTTACATCCACGGTCCAAGCTCCAAAAGATAGATAAAGCAGTCTGATCAAAGCCCACTAGTGCTAGGCCCACTCTGAAAACCTGAGGGTTGGGAAAAAGATAAAAAAACAACGAGGTCAGACATAAGTCTGAGCGAGTCCTATAACCTTAACAATACAATCATTAAAGTAATTAGGGTATGATATAAACAAGGTACGGTACCTCTGGGGATAATGACTACACTAAGTAGCCAACTAAACACAGGATGTACTAAGATAACCGAAAAGACGCATTTACCCACCCAAGGATAATTACTACACTGCACCACCCCAGATCTACCCACCCAAGGGTAATTCCTACACTGCACCACCCCAGATCTACCCACCCAAGGGTAATTCCTACACTGCACCACACCAGTTCTACCCACCCAAGGGTAATTCCTACTTAAGGTTGATCCCACTAAGTGTACTTAGTAATTTTTAATAGTAGTTTCGTGTACCCCTAGCTGACTACATAGGTGCCGTCTGCCCCTATCTCCACTAGGTGTACCCACTACTCCCCAAGCGATCGGCTCCCTAACGTAGATACCCGTGCTGGCCCCACAGTGGGGTGTATCATTCCCCAAAGTGGCAACCTGATAATATCAACGGTGCACGGCTTATACCTACACGATGCAACAACGTCTTACTTACCAGCCCGGGTCCACACACGCATATGAAACCCGTTGGACTTGTGTTGCCACCGCTAACCGGTTTTGGCCTCTTACAGTCAAGCCCAATATGCGTGTCCCGTCCTCGACTTGGGTCGAGCCCACAAAGATACGTTTGGGATATTGGTTGAAATGGGCCCCCACAAGCTACCCACCTAAGCTTGTCATTTCTAGTGAATCCCACTTAACCCTTTAACCATGTCCACTTACATGTTATAAATTTTGGTTAAGTCTTTTAATCATATTTTAATTGCCACTCAAGGCACCCACTAGATTTTCACATGCCATCCAATGCACTTACTTGATTCCCACATGCCACCCAAGGCACTTACTTAACCCTTTAATCATGTTTAATTACATGTTCCACTTTGGTTAAGTATTATAATCGTATTTTCTATTGCCACCCAAGGCAACCCACTAGTTTCCTCATGCCACCCAAGGCACCCCCACTAGTTACTACATGCCACCCAAGGCACCCACTTAACCCCTCATGCCCCACTACATGCTAATTTGGTTAAGTGTTTCTTAATTAATTAAGATCGTAACCTTTGTAAAGACCTCTCACATTAGACTGTCTTTTATGGCAGCTGGATATGCCGGTTGGTTCCGGGCAGCCTTACACCATAACAGAGTCTAACCTCGTGTCTTTACACTTGTCACGTATTTAGTTTATGACTAAGACCTCTCACATTGGGCCAATCATTTGTAGCCGCTGGATTTGCCGGTTGGTTCCGGGCAGTCTTATGCTACAAAAGGGTCCAACCTCGTGTCTTAGTCGATTAATTACACCTAATTAATCACCCCCATAATTTGTATTAATTATCCCTAATTAATTACCAATTTCAAGAATATGGGTAGACCTAACTCAATAGGTAAATTCCCAATTCCATAATATGGGTAGACCTAACTTAATAGGTAAATTCCCAATTCCATAATATGGGTAGACCTAACTTAATAGGTAAATTCCCAATTATGTCCATTCACTTTATGTTATGCTTAAGCATACCCATTTCACACCATTTTATTAACATGCATATTAACCCCATCGTTCCCCACGTAATTCGTTCTCATAACATGACATAATAAAGGGAAGATTCATCACAAATGCCATGGGTTTAACCAATCATAGCATATAACTTTATCATGGGTTTAAAAGGTGTCAACTTGCATATATGAGCATACATTAAACCCAACTAGCATTTAACCCAAACTTGCATGAAGCACATATGTCACAAAGGGGGTAACTTGCATATGATTCTTATGTCATACAAAGGTGTGAACTTGCATAGCATGTCACATGTTAACTTGCATATAACCAAACACATAACTTGCATAACATGTTACATATGAACTTGCATATAATCATGCACATAACTTGCATATAACCAAACACATAACTTGCATAACATGTTACATATGAACTTGCATATAATCATGCACATAACTTGCATTACATGTTACATATGAACTTGCATATAATCTCACATATAGCTTGCATAACATGTTACATATGAACTTGCATATAATCTCACATATAGCTTGCGTAACATGTTACATATGAACTTGCATATAATCTCACATATAGCTTGCATAACATGTTACATATGAATCAATGTTCAACATAGTGTTTTGCATAATGAGCATCATAAAACATAGCATTAAACTTGCATAACATATAGCATAAAACTCGCAAAACACACAACATACACTATACTAAACTTGCATAAACACATTGATCCACAAACATAGCCATATCTTATCAAATCCTATCATAATCAATTTAACAATTGATTATTAAGGCTATAGAAACTCACCACTAAACTCCAAAAATCAAACCCTTGCCAAAAATCACCCAAAAACTCTAGCCTTGAAAATAAAGCTTGCAACTTGATGATGAATGCAAGCTAATGATCACTCATACAACTTAAAAATGCTTGTATGAACATGAAATCCTTCATAGAAATAGTTTAGAAAGAGGATGGAGGCTAGGGTTTTGAGTGGAGGCCATGATCATAGAAAATTTTGGCATAGTTTAGTTAGAGGATAGGATTATGATCATTTAGGGCTAGCTTAGGGTCTTATTTATAGGATTAGGATGTGTTTTAGACCCTTAGATTAACCCTAAATTAGATTAGGACCATCAGATCTCGGAAGCTTCCAGAAAACAGCCCCAAAACACAGTCAAACCCTAAAATGGTGCACCAGGCCAAACTGGCCGAGCACCCCCTGTCGACACCCAAGTCGACAGGGCTGTCGACTTGGTCCTAGCCAAGTCGACTGCCCAGTCGACAGGCCTGTCGACTGGGGTAGCTAGGCGGGAATTTTCCCACCTGCGCCCAATGGCCCCAATTTCGAAATTTGAACCTGAATTTTAAATCTGTTTTGAACTTTAAATTTCCCGAAAACTTCTTTGGGCCTTAACCGGGTCATACGGACTCCGATTTACAAAATTTCGGACTCTATTTCACGTATTTTTCCGAGCCGAACGCAATGACGCAGCCCGCTTCCCCCAATTCTCACATCTGAGATTATTTATTCTGCAATTAGTGAATTTTAGCATTAACTGAAATTCGGGGTGTTACAGATTCTATTTGTTTATAACAATTGTGATCATGTACAGTAAAAATTCATAAAGCTTTATATATGTGAACAACAATATTTAGCAGGCTGTATTTTTGAAGGAGAAAAAAGTGTTAATGAAGCAAACAAAGGATATTTCTGATAAACAAAATCAAGACATGAAACATATATATTAGTATATGAACTCACTATGTTGTAGCATATGGAAAGACTATATCCAGTTATGTATGATATAACTAGCTAAATTATCACGAACCTCGTCCATCTCTTATGGCCATAAGAACCATATTGTACAAAGTGCTGCAATTACGAGATTGTTTCAAGATGAATACCATATTGTACAAAGTGCTGCAATTACGAGATTGTTTCAAGACATTCATCGCATAATTACTTAACATAAAATATGATGGAAAAAAATTAAAGTGATACCACTTGTAAATCGGTGATTGGATGGTAGTTTTTTGCTATATCATACATATACTTCATCACATAATATACACAATCCATCGATCAAGATTGTTGAGGACACTAGCAAAAATAATTTAATAGTTAGTCTAAAATGAATTTATATCTCAAACGACATACAAGTTTTTTTCATTTAGTGGAAACAAATCACCTTAACATTAATCCATTTCAAGGTAGTTCCTTGAAACTTGCCACCATATGCCCTATAATTTTTGAAGGCCCTGCACATGCAAGAAAATGGTAAACAATAATTTATTTGTTGTTAAAAGCCGTAGCAACACAATAACTGCACTCATTCATTAAAATTCGAAGGATCTCTTTATCCACGATCCTGTTTCGGTTTGTAGACTCTTTTGCTATCGTATTCATACGATTTTGATTATTTTTCACGGCCATAGCAACACACTCTTTCACTTTTCCTTTGCTTCCAATAGGTGTAGCCTACGCACAAAACAATGTAGATTGCAAGCTTAACAATTTATTGTTCATAGCTTCTAACTTCATCTTCTGTAAACTTTACTAACTCTACTATCAAATGAAACTTGCAGCAGCTATTTACATAGTGTCTTAGGAGCGAGAACCCCCTAATTTTACATCTTTTATTCAAAGATGAAGTCCCTTTGTAAATTTTACACACACTGATATATATGGATCTAGGGAGAAAGTACCAATGTGCGTTCAGAATTTGATGTCAAAGTCCCTTTTGTTTTTATTTTTATTTTGGTATCTATAGAACCAAACTTACATTTGTAAAATTTATTCATCTTTTGCTAAAAATTTCCTTTTTCAGCTCCTTTTTTTAATGTACTGCAATTCATAAGGAAGGTTATGTATAGAGCAGGCTAGTAATTTTCTACTGCCCTCTTCTTCGTAATTTCAGGAAATGTTGGCCTGCATATCGAATTATTTCAATAAATTTGTCAAATAGTGTACAGAAAAACAGGAGAGGCAAGTAAATATAACATGTGTATCAAAAGTGGGTTTTACACAGGAGAGAGTAAAAGACAGAGAGAAATGACATTCCCTGAAAATAGAATTGGTTAATCAATTAATTACATGTTATTAATTGATCAATAATCCATGAATGGCAAGCATATGTTTGTCGAAATCATAAAAACTTAGGAAAGGCATTTATATCATACTAAGGAACGTATTATCAGGTAAGCCATTGGGCATTCATGACTTGCACAATATTTTCTGTTATAATGCATGCTATTCATTACCTATGTTAACTTTGTAGACAAAGATTAAGTAAGAATCACATGATAACTCCCCATTACTTGCAACAGAATTTCACTAATGATGTGTACATGAATGATATGCTATCATTTTTGGAATTTCATAAGCTAATACCTATATTATATTTTCATGTTATAAAGTGTATAAATCGACAAGCATAACTTTTATTGTTACTTTTAGTGTCCTATACGTGATATGTTTAAATTTGAACATGTGAACATTGTAGTCCAAAATCAGAGATCTGGGCAGCGGAATACAAACAAACCCAATGATCTAGTCTGTCAACAATTTCAACAATGCCAAAAGTAAAAAACAAGTGGCACAAATTATAGAGAGAACAAAAAATAGAAAATAAAGGAAAGAGCACACCAATTTTTAACGTGGTTCGGCTTTGCCTACGTCCATGGAGACCCAACAACTTTTATTTCTCAATGAAGAAATGAGTACAAAAGATTACAACAGAGAGAAGACTAATGGTGGATTTCTTGCTTCATACAATATTATGACCCCTATTTATATAGAGGGATTTCTTGGGGATAAAAAAGAGAAGTTTCTAGATTGCTTGGACATGAAGGGAAAATAAATAATATTTTCCTTGATTTGATTGGAGCATAAATGGATGGTGCAATTATGTTCTCTATCTCTTTCCCTTAGTAAATTGATTCTTCATTAATTGATTAACTGGCCTTTTATTTTTCTTCCACAAACTTCCTCTTATATCTTCCCATATATGAGCCAAATAATTGATTGACAATTAATCAATTTCTTTTCTTCTCTACAAATATTTGAATCATTAATTTCAACACTCCACCTTAGTTCAAATATGGCAATCTTTCTTCATTATCTCATCTTCAACAATCAACATAGAAGTTGTTGGGCCCAGCGCCCCATGGCGCTCAAGTATCAGGAAGCAAACTGATCAAGTTTGAGCAATGCTCAAACTTGTCCTTTGGAAGTGACTTAGTCATCATACCTGAAGGATTATCCGAAGTATCCACCATCAATAATTTGATCTTGCTTCGTTCTTCCTCAAGCATAAGAAAGAAGCCTTTAACATTAATGTGCTTCGTCCGTGAACTATAAGCCTGGTTCTCAACAAGATGAATCACACTCTGACTGTCTTAAAATAGCTCCACTGTCTGCTGTGCCATTGAAAGATCATCCAACAACTGAAGTAAGTACAATCTGTAATGACCCGTATTCTACGCATCGGGGGATCGTAGAATATTTATTTCTTTCCCGTATGAAGCCGTATGGTCATGTAACTTTGGGAAACATCTATTAAATGTTCATGATTTTTGTCGATTTTTAAATGACCATTTTGCCCCTAATTGGTACTGTTTTGGCCATAACTTTTGATTGGAAAGGAATTTTGACCTGAAACCACTTCCATTTGATTCGTTTGATGGTTTACCTTTCCGTAGAGTGGTCATAATAGCCAAACGGACTTACCGTTTGGGAGATATGGCTGAAACAAGGTTTGGAGGGTGAAAAACTGCTTAACTGGGGCCAAATCGGGTGATTAGTGAGTAGGCCCATAACCCATTTCGGGATTAGGGTTATGGAAGGGCTGAAATGAGATGGAGAATCATTCCATTTCAGTTTTCTAGCCTCCACTTATCACCAAGGATCCCTAAAAATGGCCTCTAACCTCTAAATCACCTCCAAATCATCTTTTGGTCAAGGATTTGGCTTAGCAACCCCTAATCAAGGAAGATCTTCATCAAATCAACATAGGAGTTGCTGTTGGCATTGAGATTCACATCAAATCAGAGAATCATTTCAGATCTTAGTTTATTTTGTGGCTAAGGTGAGTGATATGCATAGTTCTACACTAATTATGGCTAATTAGGGGTGATTAGTGCTAATTAGCGAATTTAAGGATGATAAAATTCGGGGAAAATGTTCATAAATTCCTAAATGATGTTTTAGACCCCTGATATGAATTTGGGTTAATTTGGTTAAGTTTTGCTAATCCTATCATTAGTTTCACCTAAACATGCTTAAGGGGAAATATGAGATTTTGGGTATGTTTGATCCATTTTAGCCTATGATATTGATGTGAATGATGTTTGTGGTTGGTTATGCATGTTGCTATGACTGTATGAAATGCTTTGTGATTGATTCCAATAGTTAGAATGGTCGAAAACGTCGTCGAATGGCGTAAACACTTGCTGGAATAGTTTCAGAAAAACAGTGCAGGGTTCGGATCGGATCGGATAAGGGGGCTCGGATCGGATATGTTGAACTGAGCAAAGAATCTGATCGGATCGGAACCCAACACTTGGGAAAAGTGGCAAAAAGGAAGGCCACGCTAGCTGAACTGGGATCAGATCGGATAGAGGAAAACGGATCGGATAGAGGAAAACGGATCGGATCGAGGAGGACGGATCGGATCGGAAGCACGAAGACGAATCAGAGCAGGAGCACGGAAGCAGATCGGATAGGAGCACGAAGACGGATCGAAAACGCGAACCAAGAAGGGACACCCGACCCGGCCCGAAGGGAAGCACCCGAACCGACCCGAAGAGAAGCATCTGACTCGAACACAGAGGAGTACCCGACCCGAACCGCACCAGAAGGAGTACCCGACCCGAACCGCACCAGAAGGAGACCCGACCCGAACGGAGGAAGGACACCGACCCGAACCGATGACTTGAGGAGAAACCCAACCCGACCCAGTATTGACCAATAACCCGAGATGCAAAGGTAGTCCAATAGGGGAAGTTAGAGCTCAGGATCCCGGAACCAGTTGGGAACCAAGGAGTTCACTTCATGGTTGGACTTTGCTGCGGGACGTGTGCTAAGGAGTTGCCGACGTTCATAACTTCGATTCACCACCAAGAATGTGTGATGGCTACTTATAGTGCAGTAGGGTCATTACGACCTGAGGGGCAAAGTGATGGTAGCAAGACTACGTTATCAGTGTAGTAAGGTCATTATGACCCGAGGGGCAAGGTGATGCATAGTAAGACTATGAGCCAGTGCAGTGGGGTTCTTGTGATTCCATGGGGCAAAGTGGACATAGTAAGGATTGGTAAGGCTATGAGCCAGTGCAGTGGGGTTCTTGTGACTCCATGGGGCAAAGTGGACATAGCGAAGGATTTGTGGCTACGTTATCAGTGCAGTGAAGCCATTTATGACTTCATGGGGCAGAGTGATCGTAGCAAGGTATGTTGGGTGATCGAAGTGGTGAATATCGTATGCTTTACGCACTGAGTGAGAGATGTGAGGATGGATGATATGCTTGATTGTTTGCCATCATTATGACATGCACACCTTCCCCACCTCCGTATCTTTACACTGTTTGATATGATACCTTAGAGTGTTGTACAGTATGTAGTGCTAACTCTTTGGTTGCAGGTTCAGGTATGTTTTAGTCTACCTGTTATTGTTCACTTTAGATGCTTATCGCTCATACCAGGCTTTATGTCTGACCCAGAGTTTTATGTCTCCTCTTATTACTCTGGGTGCTCACACGAGCAGACTAGAGACAGGTTAGCTGGTGATGCGCGAGTAGCTGATTCGGAGGCGGGCAGGAGGCTTCCACGTATGATATATATATATATATATATATATATATATATATATATATATATATACACACATTCTCCCTGTGTCGTTGGAGGTCGCTACTTGGGCATTAGTAGTGTACCTCATTTATCTTACTTTGGTTTGAGACAGTTTGAAAAGTTGTAATAAGCTGTATTTTGGATTTCCGCTGCTATGATGTTTAGTTCTGATTTTCAGCTTATGCACGGTCTCTCCTGTTTTATGTCAAGTATGTTATTATTATATTTTGTTCTATGCGCTGTGAGACATTCTACAGGTTCTTTGTATGTTCATTTCCTTCTTCCCTTTTTCCTTCTAACGACCCGTTCTGTGCTAACTAGACATGTGTACAGCGCACTTTTGGAGCAAATGTCGGTTGGTGCGGGGCGGGCCGTCACACTTGGTATCAGAGCTCTAGGTTGCGTCGTTAACCTAGGGAAAGACACCAGGGAGAGATAGTACGTATATGAGAGCGCGTATTTGTGATTACTTTGGTTTTCAAAAACTATGTATGTATATACTATTAGTAGTATAAAGATGAAGTCGTACTGCACTAGCACCATTATGGGGTCGTTAATCGTTTCCCTTTTACAAATTAACGATGAGCCGAGACACGAGAGGTGCTGGTAGAGGGACCAACCAAGGGAATGCCGCTGACATGAGGGCTATGTTTACTAACCTCATGAGAGACATGCTTAGAGAAGTGCAAGGGGCAATTCCCAATCCCGGAATTGGTGTTGGCCCAGTAGTGCAGGCGCCTAGGGTCGATTTCGCCAAGTTGTGCAAAGATTACACTAATCTTGGTGGGAAGCCGTTCCACGGAACGGAGTCGGCCACGGATGTTCAGGATTGGATGGATAGATGTGACCGTATCTTCGATGACTTGGGTCTTGAGGATGCGATGAAGAGAAGGCTAGCGTCTCGTCAGCTGCAAGGGCGAGCGATGAATTGGTGGAATGCCATTAGAACAGCTACTCCAGAGGATCAGGTTACTTGGGATCAGTTCATGGCTCGCTTTAGCGAGAAGTTTATTCCAGCTGCCCAGAAGTCAGTGTTGTTTAAGAGGTTCTTGGAACTCAAGCAGAACGGAAGGGCAGTTTCTGATTATATTGCTGAGTTCGACACTTTGTCGAAGTATGGACTGTCTCTTATTGATACTCCTGAAAAGAAGAATGAGAAGTTCATTACTGGTTTGGATGGATACTTGGGGGAAAGGCTTATCAACCACATCGATGAGACTTTTGAATCGATCGTGGTGAAAGCTTTGAGATCAGAGAGTCTTTACCCCAAGTCAAAGACTGAGGCTGCATCTGCAGAAGGGCCAAAGCCGCAAGCAGGTGGTGGAGGCAAGAATAATTCTCAGAATAAGAGGAAGCAGGACCAATCAAAGGGTGGCCAAAAAAAGAGCAAGAAGGATGTTGAGTGCTTCAGCTGTGGAAAGAAAGGCCATTATGCTAAGGAATGTCGGGCCAAGCTAGCGGAAAGGAAGTGCTACAACTGTGGCCAAGTGGGACATCAGAAAGATAAGTGTCCGCAACCTCTTAAGGAGAAGCAGATTGTGAAAGCATATGCTATTGATGCTGTTCCTTCTTCGTCGAATGCCCCAACTGCGGCGGAGAAAGGAAAGAATGTTGTTATTCGAGGTATGCTTTCTATTTATGATATACCAGTTCGAGTTTTGTTTGATACTGGGGCTTCCCGTTCCTTCATATCTAGTGACCTGGTAGATAGGTTGGGACTGGAACCCGAGATAGTCGATAGACCATTGATTGTGACGAACCCGATTGGTGGTTCGACTAGCCTTAGTATGATTTGCAGGAATTTGGTCTTATCGAGTCATGGATGTATGTTTGTATGTGATTGCTTTGTTTTGGGCTTTACTGGGTATGGCATTATATTGGGAGTCGAATGGCTCCAAAGATACGCGGTGGTGGTAGACTGTGAGGGCTTTTTCGTGACAGTGAGGGCGGATGATGGGCGGAGGGTAGTGTTTGGTAGTCTACCTAGTGATGGGGTTATGGCTAGTTTTGTAAATTCCCTCGACATCCCGCAGGATGAGTTGTCAGATGTGCCCGTGGTTGGCCAGTATCCGGACGTCTTCGAGGAGGTGACCGGGCTTCCACCACACCGAGAGATTGAGTTCCGTATCGATTTAGTGAAAGATGCCAGACCTATAGTGATGCCACTTCGTCGTATGGCACCAAAGGAGCAACGAGAGCTCGGGGTGCAAGTCAACAATCTTTTGAAGAAGGGATTTATTAGAAGGAGTGTCTCCGAGTGGGGAGCACCAGTTGTGTTTGCCACTAAGGCAGATGGTTCCCTTCGTTTGTGTGTAGACTATCGCGAGTTGAATAAGGTGACGAGGAAGAATAAGTATCCTCTACCGCGGATAGATGATTTGTTTGATCAGCTGGAAGGAGCTAGAGTGTTCTCCCAGTTGGACCTCGCGACAGGATTTCATCAGCTTCGAGTAGCAGATGAGAGTGTTCCGAAAACGGCACGCCGTCAGGATTCTATGAGTGGTTGGTCATGCCGTTTGGGTTGACCAATGCACCAGCCTATTTTGTGGATCTTATGAATCGAGTATTCAGAGATCAGTTGAATAAGTTTGTTCTTGTGTTCATGGATGACATCCTTGTTTACTCAAGGACAGAGGAGGAGCACAAGGGACACTTGAAGATAGTGATGGAGGTGTTGAGGAAACACCAATTGAAAGCGAAATTCTCTAAGTGCCATTTTTGGAGAAGGGAAGTAAGATTCTTGGGCCATGTTGTTTCAGAGAGTGGAATTGCCGTGGACTCTGCGAAGGTGGCTACGGTACAGGATTGGCCTACGCCCAAGAATGCTACAGATGTAAGAAGTTTCTTGGGATTAGCTGGATATTATCATAAGTTTATCCAGGACTTCTCCAAGATAGCAGCACCGTTGACTCAGTTGACTAAGAAGAATCAGTCCTTCGTCTGGGACGGAGTGTGTGAGGATGCCTTCAAAAGTCTAAAGGAGAGATTGACGCGTGCGCCAGTATTAGTCATTCCTAAAGGGAATGAAGAGATGACGGTATACACGGATGCTTGTGGTACCGGACTGGGTGCTGTATTGATGCAAGGAGGTAGGGTTGTAGCTTATGCTAGTCGACAGCTAAAGCCGCACGAGAAGAAGTACCCTACCCATGATTTGGAATTTGCAGCGATTGTATTTGCGCTGAAGATGTGGAGACACTATCTCTTGGGAGAAAGATTCGAGTTGTTTACCGATCATAAATCGTTAAAGTATCTCTTCTCCCAGAAAGATCTGAATCTCCGTTAGCAAAGATGGTTAGAGTTCTTGGCTTCGTATGATTTTGATATCGCATACACACCTGGGAAAGGTAATGCGGTAGCCGATGCCTTGAGTAGGAGACATGCCAGCTTAGGGGCAATGTTTCTTGAATGGAAGCAACTGGAGTATATAGCGGGGTTTGACTTCAGACCAAAGTGCGAATTGGATCCAGTTATGCTAGCTAGTTTGACGATCAGACCCACTTTGATAGAGCGGATTGGTTCTAGCCAGAGGGACGATCCTAATCTATTAGAAATCATCTCCAAGTTAGAGATGGGTATCGATGAGGAGATGAATGTGTATGGGCTTGATCGAGATGGATGGCTTCGAAAGAATGGAAGACTAGTTGTGCCCAACGTGAATGGTTTGAGAGATGAAGTGCTTAGAGAATGTCATCACTCAAAATTGACTATACATCCCGATGGTAATAAGATGTATCGAGACATGAGATAGACCTACTACTGGGAAGAAATGAAAAGAGACGTTGGGAAGTTTATATCCAAATGCATGAATTGCCAGCTAGTTAAAGCCGAGCAAAAGAAGCCTAGTGGGTTGTTGCAACCATTAGAAATTCCCGAATGGAAATGGGAGCAAGTCTCGATGGATTTCATCGATGGCCTACCAAGGACTAGATCGGGATATGATAGCATTTGGGTAATTGTGGATCGATTGACTAAGAGCGCAAGATTTATACCAGTCAAATCGACCAGGACAGCAGCCAAGTTGGCAGAATTGTATATGAAGTGGGTAGTGAGATTTCATGGAGTGCCCAAAAGCATTGTGAGTGACCGAGACCTGTTGTTCACTAGTGGGTTTTGGAAGAGCTTACAAGAGGCTCTAGGGTCAAGATTACATCTCAGTACCGCATATCATCCTCAGACCGACGGTCAGACGGAGAGGGTGAATCGTATATTGGAAGATCTCTTGAGAGCTTGTATATTGGATTTTGGTGGATCATGGGATGACCATTTGCATCTAGTAGAGTTTGCATATAATAATAGCTACCAATCCAGTATCGGTATGGCTCCATATGAAGCTTTGTACGGAAGACCGTGCAACTCACCATCATGTTGGATAGAGACTGGCGAGAAGTTTGTGCTTGAACCAGATGTGGTGAGGGAAACTTCAGACAAGATTAAGGTCATTCAGCAACGAATGAAAGCTGATCAAGATAGGCAGAAGAGTTATGCCGATAAGAGGAGAAGAAACTTGAAATTCTCCGTTGGTGACTTGGTGTTCGTCAAGATCTCTCCGTTAAAGAGCGTGATACGATTTGGCAGGAGAGGCAAATTGGCACCAAGATTTGTTGGCCCATTCCCTGTTCTTGAACTAGTCGGGAATTTGGCATATAGAGTTGGCTTACCAGAGAAAATGGCGGGAGTTCACAATGTATTTCATGTTTCCCAACTGAGGAAGTTCGTTCACGACTCAGATGTGACTATTTCACCTGATCAGTTAGAGGACTTCGAAGTAGAACCCGAGGCGGTTGGGAACCGTAAGCCGATTCGTATTGTGGGGCATGATACGAAGCAACTTCGAAGGAAGGCGGTGAAGCTAGTCAAGGTTCAGTGGGGGCGAGAACGAGAATGATTGTACTTGGGAGACTAAGGAGAGCATTAGGAAGGCATATCCAGAACTCTTTGCCTGGTAAGACTTACTTCGTAATTTAGTTTTTCCGCATGCTAGGATAGACTTGTTTTGCTTGGTTGCATGTTTGATTGTTGTTTCATGATTGATAGGCATGCGGGAACCTTTGTGTGTGTTTTGATTAGGGAATTTCGGGGGTGAAATTTCTTAAGGGGGGAGAGTGTAATGACCCGTATTCTACGCATCGGGGGATCGTAGAATATTTATTTCTTTCCCGTATGAAGCCGTACGGTCATGTAACTTTGGGAAACATCTATTAGAGTCATTTCCCATGTTCATGATTTTTGTCGATTTTTAAATGACCATTTTGCCCCTAATTGGTACTGTTTTGGCCATAACTTTTGATTGGAATGGAATTTTGACCTGAAACCACTTCCATTTGATTCGTTTGATGGTTTATCTTTCTGTAGAGTGGTCATAATAGCCAAACGGACTTACCGTTTGGGAGATATGGTTGAAACAAGGTTTGGAGGGTGAAAAAACTGCTTAACCGGGGTCAAATCGGGTGATTAGTGAGTAGGCCCATAACCCATTTCGGGATTAGGGTTATGGGAGGGCTGAAATGAGATGGAGAATCATTCCATTTCATGTTTCTAGCCTCCACTTATCACCAAGGATCCCTAAAAATGGCCTCTAACCTCTAAATCACATCCAAATCATCTTTTGGTCAAGGATTTGGCTTAGCAACCCCTAATCAAGGAAGATCTTCATCAAATCAACATAGGAGTTGTTGTTGGCATTGAGATTCACATCAAATCAGAGAATCATTTCAGATCTTAGTTTATTTTGTGGCTAAGGTGAGTGATTTGCATAGTTCTACACTAATTATGGCTAATTAGGGGTGATTAGTGCTAATTAGCGAATTTAAGCATGATAAAATTCGGGAAAAATGTTCATAAATTCCTAAATGATGTTTTAGACCCCTGATATGAATTTGGGTTAATTTGGATAAGTTTTGCTAATCCTATCATTAGTTTCACCTAAACATGCTTAAGGGGAAATATGAGATTTTGGGTATGTTTGATCCATTTTAGCCTATGATATTGATGTGAATGATGTTTGTGGTTGATTATGCATGTTGCTATGACTATATGAAATGCTTTGTGATTGATTCCAATAGTTAGAATGGTCGAAAACGTCGTCGAATGGCGTAAACACTTGCTGGAATAGTTTCAGAAAAACAGTGTAGGGTTCGGATCGGATCAGATAAGGGGGCTCGGATCGGATATGTTGAACTGAGCAAAGAATCTGATCGGATCGGAACCCAACACTTGGGAAAAGTGGCAAAAAGGAAGGCCACGCTAGCTGAACTGGGATCGGATCGGATAGAGGAAAACGGATCGGATAGAGGAAAACGGATCGGATCGAGGAGGACGGATCGGATCGGAAGCACGAAGACGAATCAGAGCAGGAGCACGGAAGCAGATCGGATAGGAGCACGAAGACGGATCGAAAACGCGAACCAAGAAGGGACACCCGACCCGACCCGAAGGGAAGCACCCGAACCGACCTGAAGAGAAGCATCTGACTCGAACACAGAGGAGTGCCCGAACCGCACCAGAAGGAGTACCCGACCCGAACCGCACCAGAAGGAGACCCGACCTGAACGGAGGAAGGACACCGACCCGAACCGATGGCTTGAGGAGAAACCCGACCCGACCCAGTATTGACCAATAACCCGAGATGCAAAGGTAGTCCAATAGGGGAAGTTAGAGCTCAGGATCCCGGAACCAGTTGGGAACCAAGAGTTCACTTCATGGTTGGACTTTGCTGCGGGACGTGTGCTAAGGAGTTGCCGACGTTCATAACTTCGATTCACCACCAAGAATGTGTGATGGCTACTTATAGTGCAGTAGGGTCATTACGACCTGAGGGGCAAAGTGATGGTAGCAAGACTACGTTATCAGTGTAGTAGGGTCATTATGACCCGAGGGGCAAGGTGATGCGTAGTAAGACTATGAGCCAGTGCAGTGGGGTTCTTGTGATTCCATGGGGCAAAGTGGACATAGTAAGGATTGGTAAGGCTATGAGCCAGTGCAGTGGGGTTCTTGTGACTCCATGGGGCAAAGTGGACATAGCGAAGGATTTGTGGCTACGTTATCAGTGCAGTGAAGCCATTTATGACTTCATGGGGCAGAGTGATCGTAGCAAGGTATGTTGGGTGATCGAAGTGGTGAATATCGTATGCTTTACGCACTGAGTGAGAGATGTGAGGATGGATGATATGCTTGACTGTTTGCCATCATTATGACATGCACACCTTCCCCACCTCCGTATCTTTACACTGTTTGATATGATACCTTAGAGTGTTGTACAGTATGTAGTGCTAACTCTTTGGTTGCAGGTCCAGGTTCAGGTATGTTTTAGTCTACCTGTTATTGTTCACTTTAGATGCTTATCGCTCATACCAGGCTTTATGTCTGACCCAGAGTTTTATGTCTCCTCTTATTACTCTGGGTGCTCACACGAGCAGACTAGAGACAGGTTAGCTGGTGATGCGCGAGTAGCTGATTCGGAGGCGGGCAGGAGGCTTCCACGTATGATATATATATATATATATATACACATTCTCCCTGTGTCGTTGGAGGTCGCTACTTGGGCATTAGTAGTGTACCTCATTTATCTTACTTTGCTTTGAGACAGTTTGAAAAGTTGTAATAAGCTGTATTTTGGATTTCCGCTGCTATGATGTTTAGTTCTGATTTTCAGCTTATGCACTGTCTCTCCTGTTTTATGTCAAGTATATTATTATTATATTTTGTTCTATGCGCTGTGAGACATTCTACAGGTTCTTTGTATGTTCATTTCCTTCTTCCCTTTTTCCTTCTGACGACCCGTTCCGTGCTAACTGGACATGTGTACAGCGCACTTTTGGAGCAAATGTCGGTTGGTGCGGGGCGGGCCGTCACACAATCCTTCCTTTGTTGCTTCCACAATCGATATCAAATCTGCTTCGGTAGTCGAAAAAGCTACGATAGACTGCAACTTTGATCTCCACGAAATCGGGCCTATGCCAAGTGTAAAAACATAGCCCGATACCGACTTCCGTCCATCTCTATCCCTAGCGTAATCTGAATCACAGTATCCTCTAAGAGAGATGTCTCCATCTACTCCACCATATAACAAGCCAACTGAAGAAGTGCCACGAAGATACCTGAGTATCCACTTCACTGCTTGCCAATGCTTTTTACCTGGGTTAGAAATATATCGACTGACAACTCCAACTGCATGAGCTATATCAGGCCTTGTGCATACCATAGCATACATAAGGCTTCCAACCGCACAATAATAAGGAATATTACACGTATCCCTTTTGTCTTCATCCGATGTGGGACACATATCTCTGGATAGCTTGAATTGAGAGCCTAATGAAGTAGCCACCGGTTTAGCATTCTCCATACCGAATCGAGATAGGACTTTCTCGATGTATTGAGTTTGAGTGAGCCTCAAAACTCTTTGCTTTCTATCCCTCTGAATTACCATCCCCAAAATTCTCTATGTGTTTCCCAAGTCTTTCATCTCAAATTCCTTACCGAGCTCCATCTTCAACTCCGAAAATTTAGACATGCTCTTAGAAGCTATCAACATATCATCAACATAAAGTAACAAATAGATGATGTCATCATTACATTTTTTAAATAGACACATTGGTCCTTAAAGCTTCTAGAGTAATCATGTGAGATCATAAACTTATCAAATTTCTTATACCACTGTCTAGGAGACTGTTTTAAGCCATACAGAGATTTGTTAAGTTTACAAACATGACCTGGCCTGCTGCTATCATTGAACCCCTCTGGCTGTTGTAGGTAAATGTCCTCCTCAAGATCACCATGCAAGAATGCTGTCTTGACATATAGTTGTTCCAACTCTATGTCGAAGTGAGCAACTAATGCCAAAAGAATGCGAATGGAAGTGTGTCTAACAATTGGAGAAAAAATATCATGAAACTCCACATCTTTCTTCTGAACATAACCCTTCACCACTAATCTTGTTGAAACACCCCACCTCCGCTAGGGTCACTCACAAAGGGAAAACACTTGTACCTCAAGTCACCATTGCCACCATCGTTCACCTTATAGATCCATTCACAACCAATTGCTCTCTTGCCGGAAGGAAGTGGCACTAAATCCCAAGTGTGATTTTTGTGCAAAGACTCCATCTCCTCCTCCATTGCTACTAGCCAACTAGAGCTATCAACTGAACTAATGACATCTCTGTAGTCTCTTGGTTCATCATAAAATATGCTTAATGCATAAGCTGTCATGTCATCAAAGTCAATATCTTCAATGCTTAATCCCACGAAATCGTCGAGCCATGTAGGTCTTTTCTTCTCTCTTATTGGTCGACTGTGAATTTGAGCTCCACCTTGAGGTTGATCTCCTGTCTCTTCCCTATCAACCACGGTGTCATCGGAATCACCATTTTTACTTGTATGGAAGTCTGATGATCTGCCTTGTGTTTGGTATTCTGAATTTGTCCTCTCAACATCATCATTAACTAAAGAAGAAGGCTCCACCTTCAGCATAGCCTTTTCATAAAATGTAACATGCCTTCTAGTAACAATCTTCTGGGTAGTAGGACACCACATCATATACCCCTTGATTCCGTTCTTATATCCAAGAAAAATACACTTGTGCGATCTTGGATCCAACTTCCCTTTGCTATCATGCACATAAGCTGGACAACCAAACACTCTGAGAAAGGAATATGATATAGGCCTTCCCTTCCATACTTCTTCAGGAATCTTCATATCTATGGCAGTAGAAGGTGTGCGGTTGATAAGAAAAACCGCCGTAGATAATGCTTCTGCCCAAAATCTCTTATTTTATCCCGCAGCCAGCCGTAAACAACCAGTTCTTTCCAACAAAGTCCGATTCATTCTCTTTGCAACCCCATTTAACTGAGGGTCTTCTGGTGTGGTGTAGTGTCTTTTGATTCCCTCGGACTCACAAAATTTGATGAATTTTTGAGAAGTGAATTCACCACCATTATCTGAACGAAGAATCTTCACTTTCTTTCCAGACTGCTTCTCAACAAGAGATTTCCAACTTCGAAACCTATCAAAAGTTTCATCTTTGGAATTCATAAAGTAAACCCATACTTTTCTAGAAAAATCATCAACAAATGAAACAAAATACATGGCTCCTCTATAAGATAGGCATGGTGTGGGGCCCCAAACATCCGTATGAACATACTCTAAAACATCTTTAGACTTATGCTCTGCAATGCCAAAAGAAACCTTTGTTTGCTTTCCAAGTACACATCCTTCACAAAAGTCAAGTTTTGAATGATGAACACCGTCAATCAAGCCTCGCTTTCTCAATACTTCTAGACTGCGCTTTCCAATGCGGCCCATACGAAAATGCCAATATCTGGTAGAATCGGAATCAAGTGAATCAATAACTGAAGCAGACTCCGCAACAGCAGTTAAACCCTTCAGCAAATATAGATTTCCAACTTTTACCCCTTTCATTACTATCAATGATCCATTTGTAATTTTTAATGAATCTTTTTCTATTACACACTTTAATCCAAAATTGCACAATGCTCCAATGGAGATCGAACTACGTCTTAAATCAGGCACATGCCTGACATCACATAAAGTACGAACAACACCATCAAACATCCTATTTTTACTATTCCAATACCAATCATACCATAAGAAGCATTATTTCCCATGAGAAACTCTCCTCCATCAAGTTGACGATAAGTGGAAAAAGAGTGCCTATCAGGTGTCATGTGATAGGATGCTCTCGAGTCAATAATCCACAAAGTACTCTTCATAGGAGAGGCGGAAACTGTAAAAATGCCTGGATCGTTATCTGAATTTGATGTCTCCGCTGTAGATGCTGAAGCCTTCTGGGGAACAACTTTGTTTTTATTCTCCAACTTGGGGCAACTTGCAATATAATGTCCAGGTTTTCTGCAATAATGGCAAACTCCCTTCCGGGCTCCTCTTGCCTGAGATCTGGACTTAGCTCTATCTCCACCATAATTTGGTCTATTTTTACTTCTTCCTCTCTGTGCAACATGGCTTTCAGAATCGTTCTCCGTGCTCATGCTTGCTAACTTTCCTCTCAACATCTCGTTATGCAAATTTGTCTTCACATCCTCCAAGCAAATAGACGAACGTCCATAGATCATAGAGTTAACAAAAATATTATACTCTGCGGGTAAAGAACATAAAAGAATAACAGCTTGCGCTTCATCCTCAATCTTTACATCAACTGCTCGAAGATTCATGACAAGTGTGTTGAGGGCATCCATATGAGCAAATACATATGTTCCGTGCCTCATTTTGAAAGAGTAAAGTTGTTGCTGTAAGATGATGCGGTTGGTGAGAGACTTATCGTAGAACTTTCTCTGAAGAGCATCCCACAATTCCTTAGCAGTTTTCACATGAGAAAATTCTCTAAGTACTTCATCAGAAAGGCTAAGCTGTATGGTAGTAAGAGCATCCTCTTCCAATTCTTCTAACTCTTCAGGTGCTAATTTCTTCAATTTCTCTGGATCTGAGACAACTTTAAATGTCCTCTCTTTCTTCAACACCGCTTCCATCTTCATCTTCCATATGCCAAAATCCACCTTTCCATCAAATCTAGCGACTCAATAATTTGTAGCGCTTCTACCACCGTTATTCTTTGCGGAATTTGACATGGTTGAAAAAGTCTTTGAACAGGACAACCTTCTCTGATACCAACATGTAGTGCAAAATCAGAGATCTGGGCAGCGGAATACAAATAAACTCAATGATCTAGTCTGTCAACAATTTCAACAATGCCAACAAAAAAAAACAAGTAGCACAAATTATAGAGAGAACAAACATAGAAAATAAAGGAAAGAGCACACCAATTTTTAACGTGGTTCGGCTTTGCCTACGTCCACGGAGACCCAACAACTTTTATTTCTCAATGAAGAAATGAGTACAAAAGATTACAATAGAGAGAAGACTAATGGTGGATTTCTTGCTTCATACAATAATATGACCCCTATTTATATAGAGGGATTTCTTGGGGATAAAAAAGCGGAGTTTCTAGATTGCTTGGACATGAAGGGAAAATAAATAATATTTTCCCTGATTTGATTGGAGCATAAATGAATGGTGTAGTTATGGTCTCAATCTCTTTCCCTTAGTAAATTGATTCTTCATTAATTGATTGATTGGCCTTTTATTTTTCTTCCACAAATTTCCTCTTATATCTTCCCATATATGAGCCAATTAATTGATTGACAATCAAACAAATTTCTTCTCTTCTCTACAAATATTTGAATCATTAATTTCAACAAACATTACATAAGAATATAATATTTACCACATTTGTGATTAAATTTGACTTGAAGGTACCTTTATAAACTTTAATGCACCTCAAAGCTTGTGTTTAAAACATCAGTTATAACATCGTTTAAAACAGGTCTATAGAGGAATATTATTTATTACATTAACAATACAATATTTAAGTGGCAAGCTACAGTTACAATATTTCACAGAAATGAACAACAAATGATATGTAAAATGACCATTTCCATGCTACTTATATGTTTAATGAGTCACCAAGTAACAGTCCTCATAGGTTAAGCTATAAACCATGTAATCAAATGAGGTGCAAAATTATAGTATATATGATGTTACAAAATATCAAATTTGATTAGCATTCATTAGTGGAGTAAATGTCACTGAGTTAACAGCTCATGTACAACCTATGGATACAAACAGTAGGTAAGAAGAATAAACTGCAAAAAACATAAAAATGAGAAGGAACGAAACGAAGATATGATTAAGTAGAGAGATATACATATGTAGTCTGAGGATAAAATCTGTAAGGATGATGTATTGAAGAAGGCATGTCCTCTCCAAGAGAATGTATGACCATCAAATCACCTGAATGTGCTTATGATAATCATTTCTAAATAACTGAAAATGCTTAAAGACCCTCATTTACAAAATCAAAAACTGAAAGTATAAAAGGAATTCATTTGTAAATTTAAAAGGCAAAATCACAAATTGACTTACTATGGTGCTACCCTTATGTAGACGTTAGACATGGAAAACAATATATCAACAAAATGGTTTGAGGACAACGATCGATATGGCTGTAATATATACAATATATAAAAAAGAAAATCAGGTGCTATCTTACAAATTGTGTAGTATTCAGACGTTATTTGAAAGATATTTTGTCAAGTTCTTGATTCGGTTCATAGACATTTATCTTTGTAAAGATACGTTTGATATACTCTTGCATGGATAGGTTCCAATTAGAGAGTGAGTGTGTGCATGTGTCTATGTATGAATAATATAATATTAGAGTTCACATACATTATTTTATTAAATAAACAAATTATACAGATATATATTGTCATCTTTACCAACGATTCCATTATTCAAAGGAGAAACAAAGTATTGCAGATGATGTTCATAAGCTAAAATTTAATCATCGAATTAGAGACGGTCAGAAAAAGGAGAAATGGGCAGAGATAGAGGGATAAACCTTACTTAAGATTTTTTTAAAACAATATAGCGAAGGTTACATGAGTTAATAATTCCTAAGTGTGACTGATAGTGGCACCATAGCAGCCGGAATAAATTCCTATTTTTCTATTGAAGTAATAGTGTAGTTGAAGAAGAATAGATTATTCCACGTAAGTGGTCGAGTTACTATCACTTCTAGTTTCGCATGTAAAGATCAATATCAAGAATGCGGTAAAAAGACCTTTTACATGATATGTTGAGTAACTGTTTAATTTTCATTTTTTCAACACCAAAACATATACCCCATATGAATTTTAGAAAATGCTAAATTGTCTAGTGATATTATATAACTGTAAATAGCTAATTATATTAAGAGACGGATATGTTGAATTAAGGATATAAACCTACTAATATATTTGAAATGCCATTGAAATTTAAAATATATCAAGAGATGAAAATATTGAACTAATAACATACATGATTTCAATATCTTTTTAGGGATATTTGAACATGTCACTTAAAATCGAATATAAAATGTGCAATAGCATTATATAATTACGTTTGAACATCTAATGTATCGAAAAGCATCCTCTGTACTGAGTAAATAATCATAATAAATGTAATGGAAGTTACATCCAAAGTTGGCACAAATGTACAAAACACTAATTCTATGTCTTTATGATAAAGCGGTCCACTGTGCTTGTAAATCAAAGAAATAGGTTGAAGAAAACAAATAGTAAACAATCATAAGACGCAGGAGTGCACAATAAAAAATTTTACCAATTTTTTTGTCATAAAAACCAACAGAAAAGGACTTCGGTACCGATCTGTCTAATGCTTCAGTAAAGAATTTGCAAAGCTAGGCAAATATCAAATAGTCAATAATAAATGTAGCATCCAGCTCAATTATATTTTGTAAAAAGTGCGTAAGCATCATGCCCTTTTCATGACGGTAATTTTTTGGGAAGACTATATTTGAAGGATTGAAATAAAATCATCTAGAAAAAATTACAATCAACTATTACGTACTTAAGGATAGAAGCAAATAAAAAATTAGTAATACCACTAACCACAGAATTATGGTATATACTGAAAATTTATTACTTGTAATTTTCTCTTATTTAATTTTCAATAATTTAAAACGGTAACACCGATCCAAGGTTGAGAGTGCAATGCATCATTTATTCATTCTGAGATAGCAAACAAAACGATACATAGGTGGGCAAAAAGACATATTTATTCATCATTAAAAAGCAGTTAGTGATTTAAATTTAATTTTCTCTCTTTTGTTAACAAACAATGATACATTAAGTCAACAATGTCAATACTACAAAACCATCATTTGTTCGTTTATTTTGACACAGACAACTTCCTCTAGATAACATATTTATATGTAGGGAGAAATAACCTAGGCTAACAAAGTCTATAGTGATTTAAGTAATCTTGGAACATGATAAATGCAAACAAATTAATGTTCAATCAAATGGCTTATATAACAAAACTTGTATTTAATACCTCGTGTCCTCAGTAGAGTGATTTTCCAACAACCAAGTGATGCACAACGATAACCAATATTACCATCAGGAATGGATCCAGTGGAGAATTAAGATTGCAGCTGCGATCTACAAACTGGTAAAAATTTATCTTAAAAAATCACTGTTTTTTCAAACATTGTAAAATAAATTTAAAAATCATCGTTGGTTTGCATTTTTGGTTATAGGGAATACAATTTATATACCAAAAACAATATTAGAGTAAACAAATAACGTACGTGACATAACGATGCACAAATGTTTATAGTTACTGAACGAATCACATGTAAGAACGTGTGGTTGTGTAAGTGCAGGCTAACTGAAACTTCTTTGCATAGATGAAGTTGGATAATGCTGGTGGTCAAGTATAAAGCAAAAACAAAACACACATACATTATTATATGTGGTGGGACAGATTATCTGTATCCCCTTGCTAGTGTAAAAGGCAATATAAGCAGGTAATATTTCTATATTTTGTGATATCTTTAGGTAATACTAACAATACAGTACATAAATCAAGTACTTGTAACATTTAATGGGGGATTTCATATCAGACGATACAAAGTCACATTAATATAGAAAGCATCGGTATAGAGTAGATTAGGCAGTAAATTTTAACCAAACCACTGGGATTAGAAATAGGGACTGCAATTAGAATTAAGGATTGAAGTGCATTACCAGTAGAATTAGAGTGAAGGCTACTATCAGATCATCCGATCTACCTGTAACAAAACGTAGAGTATCTAATCCTGGGTGAAATCCGAAGTGTGAAGCTATGAAGTGAGTTTCGTTCTATTTTCTAGCAAAATCTAATCTTCTTTTTGCTTTTTTGAATTGTTGCATTTTGAGCTACTTTTAGGGAAATCAAAAGTAACGAGGTTTTTTTATTTTTTATTTGGAAAAGGGAATGGAAAGAGGAAAATAGGCCCGGGAATTAACGTGCAAAGAGGGAAAAGCCATTTCATGGGTCCCATCGCCATGAAGTGAAATAAAAATTTTCATCTCCTGATTTAACCGATGCAATTTAAATTCTATCATTTAGATTACGCAAATAAATATAGTTTCATCGGTTTTATTTACAACCGGTGCAATTACAACTATTTGCATCGGTTTATTTTCATTGGTTTTTGTAGAAAAATGATGCAAACTATAATTTCATATTATCTACGGCTTCCCTTTTATAAATTGCATCGAATTTTCATATGAGACCGATGCAACTATTGTTATTTACTTCTGTTTTTGTCACAACTGATGCAAATGAGGCGAAGCAACATGCCGGTTTTGTAGTGGTGTTTCCAAACCATTTTCATTCCACATATTTGATAAAAATAATATTTTTACCCAACAAATATCTATTTCAGCACATGACTATTATTAACACTTCATATATATAATAAAAATGTGATTTTTATTGTTAAAACAATTTATTTCAAACATGGGTATTTTTAGCGATTCATATATATAATAAAAATGTGATTTTTATTGTTAAAACAATTTATTTCAAACATGAATATTTTATATACTTCATATACATGATAAAAATGTGATTTTTATTGTTAAAACAATTTATTTCAAACATGAATATTTTATATACGTCATATACATTATAAAAATGTAATTTTTATCATTCAAACAATTTATATATGAATATTTTTCCAACATGAATATATTTCAATACATGAATATAAATAAAACACATGAATATTTCAGAAAATTTCGGCAGCATAATGGCAGGGGGTTTAAAACCGGCACCATCCCGAGTACGGCTCCTCGCACTACCTTACGCCTCACAGCGTTCCCTAAGGGGCTTATCCTTATAATCTAAATATTTCGATCATTTTCATATCACAATGGATTTTTCCACAAACAATTCCAATTTTGTTTCAACCATAAACAATTATTATCAACCATTCGCATTTATCAACCAAATTTCACGTCAACCAAAATCCAAAAAATCACAACCAATATATATCTTCCATGATCTGTGGACGAGGGGAGTGTGTGTGTGTGTATATATATATATATATCAATTTAATTTTAGTTTCATTTCAACTCCATTCGACGCACATATGATTTCTACAACGCATATATAACTTATACATCGCACAGATAATTTATACAACGCTTACACATGAGGCGTACAATGCTTATATAACTTATACATCGATTATATAATTTATACATCGCCATTCCATATCGTTTTGAATTTAGAAATCTCACAGTGGGTTCCACTCCTCCAAAAATCGTAGGAAGCTCCAAAAATTCTCCGGTCTCTTCTAGAATGTAGAAGACGTCCACAAGAGTCAAATGTCCCTTGTTTCACTGGATTTCGACCACATAGCAAAAAGATATGATTTTTATAAGTTTGCAATGCTTTTATTTGTCGAAATCAGTTAAAATAAACAAAGGTCGTACCTTTCAGCAAATGGTTCCAAACTAGGTTTGGATTTTTCACCCAAAACTGTGAAGCGATGCGGGGATCGGGCTATGCAGCGTCGAAGGGGAAGGAGTCGCGCATGTGCGCAGGGGGGGTGGGGCCCACTTCGGTTGCTCCTAACGGCGGCGGCGGCTTGAAGTCCTGCACTTCGAGGAGGTGGCTCGGCCGATATACTCAACGATAGGTAGCAAAATTTATATGGATTTGAAGATATGGAGATGCTCTACAAAATCCTCAACTGGAGTGGAAGCTAATTCGGAGTGTGGAGGGAGAAAACGAAGAGAGATGGTCGAAATCTATTTCCGCCATTCGACAATAGCTTACGGGGAGAGGGAAGGAGAATTTCTTTTTTTTATATAAAAATTCTGATTGGTCCGCGCTATTTATAATTCAAAAAATATCTGTTTTTCCTAACGAACTCCAATTCAAACCCAGTGACCGTCATCCCTAGCTAAATACCCTCATTCCGAACACAATGGAATATGTTTCCTAGGCCCATTTGACTGTTTCAGTCAGTTTTTCTTCAAATTAAAATATAAAACATTCAAATATGGATTTGAACGTACATTTTAATTTCCCGGGGCCACATACTGATTCTAAAAATTACAGAAAAATAAATCTAGCTATGTTTGGATGATACGGTCCCAACAAAACTTGTTTCTTCGAATTTGGAGATCGTTTTAAAAATGGCCATTTTCTGGACGATTCAAATTGACTGAAATTAACCAAACGCGTTTTCTTTACCTCGATCACATATTAACTCCAAAAATCATGGAATTTGAAACCTAGCAATAATTTGACATTTTGGATCCAACAAAAATGGTTTTGTCGAAAAAGGTTGCCGTTTGCAAAATGTCTATTTTCAAGGGCTATATTAATTCAATAGCGACCTTTCTGAAAATTCATTTAGCCGTAACTTTTGATTCCCGCTATGAAATTTCGATTTTTCGGATTCATTAGAATGATATTCTTAAACAGATTTAAATATTTTTGGTTTCACAAAAATTCCATTTTATTTTGCATCATGTACATTCAGTCAAAGTTTGAATTACAATTTTCAAACTGTCGCGCCATTTCAGGCCTTGTTTTATAATTAAAATAAATTATTTGTTTTCCAACATCGAGTCAAATAAATATATATGTTCTAATTCTCTTCAAAATAAATTTCTTGTCGTTATTATTTAAAATATTTCATTTTAAATATTCAAAATTCATTAAAATAGCCAAATTAATTTTTTTAAATTGGTTCTGATTTTCCGGGTTGTTACAATCTCCCCCACTTAAAATCTTTTCGTCCCCGAAAAGGTACGAAACTGAAAGTTGTTTAACTAACCAACCCAACTTTCATTTTGGCTTTCATTCTTTAACCTTTTAGTTTTTAATAATTTTCTAATTCTTCAAAAATTTGGCTAATACCCTAAATTTTTGAAAAATTTCGCCATAACTCCTTTGTACGGGGAGGGGTTTGGAAATTTATTGGGACATATTAGGTACCCAATAAACCCTAAAAAGCATAAACATATTTATAGTGATGTATTCCGGTGTCCACAGGGGAGTGTGTACAGATCATAACTCGAGAGAATAAATTCTCATCACACTATAAATGGTTTTTGTGCCTTAATGACTAGAGAGACGTGTTTATTCTCATCTCCAGACCCGTGTGGGGTTTTTATTAATCTGCCAATTTACCGTTATATTTTATATAGTCCATATCAGTCTTCGGTTCAATCTGTAATATAGTCATCGTCATACAAGCCTCTCGCTCGTATGGTAAATCTTCAACCTCGTCACATAAGCTCCAAATGCTTATGTAGCATATGATAGGGTATGCTATCTTCAAGAAGTATACCATGTATTGTAGTTCAAAATTAATTGTTACTATCCTATGATGACGTTTATTATTTCACACAGAACAACCAACACTCCGCATCCAATGGCATTCACTGGAGTTGATATATAAATAAAATTGCGCATCCAACTCATTAAGGTTTACCTATTTGTCGGGAATACAAATAAATTCTTTACTCAACAGCAAATCCATTTACCTATTCAAACATATATAATGTACATGCATGTATTTCTATCAATTTCAAATCAGTTTAATATATGATTTAATTGCATAAATTTGCCTTCATCCTCTTATGGATTAGATTAATTATCTTTCCAATATTTTGATTAATCAATCACAACATGACAAACAATCCATTTATTGATTAACTTTTCAAAAATATACTAATTAATTCATATACTCTTTTAAAATCATTCAGACTATATAATTCAAAATTTTACATCCATGAAAAGGAAACAACAACCAAGTAGAAAACAATACGAAAATGCAAAATATGGTAAATGTACCTTGCACCAGAGTTAATCAGAGACATCCACCCTACAATTGGGATAAGCTTTCTTAATGCTCTCCTCAGTTTCCCAAGTACAGTCTCGTGGATCTCCACTCCATTGCACTTTGACTAAGTGAACCTTCTTGTTCCTTAGCTCTTTAGTTTCTTTGCTAATAATCTTCATTGGCTCTCTCCTCACTACCAATTCTGGAGTAATTTCCAAATCCCATTGCACGGCTTCTTCCACGACCAAGTCTGGAACATGCACATGCTTTCGAAGTTGAGATATGTGAAGCACATCATGTACTCCAGGTAACTAGTCAGGTAATTGAACCCTATAAGCGAGAGTTCTAATCCGTTCGAGCAAAAGAAATGGACCAATAAATCTGGGCGCCAAATTCCCTGTTTTGCCAAATCGGACTACTCCTCTCATCGGAGAAACCCTCAGATACACATAGTCACTAACAGAAAAAGACAAATCTCTTCTTCTCGGATCTGCATAGCTCTTCTGTCAGCTTTGAGCCATATGCAATCGCTTCTTAATGAAATCAACTTTGTCTGAAGCTTCGCGAATCATGTCAGGTCCCAATATAAGTCTATTACCAGGTTCTACCAAACATGCGGGAGATCTGGACGGTCTACCATACAATGCTTCGAATGGTGATATTTTCAAGCTCACTTGGTAGCTGTTGTTGTATGAGAACTCAGCCAAATGCAAGTGGTCTTCCCATGATCCGCCAAAATCAATAACACATGCCCATAAAAAATCTTCAAGAATACGATTCACCCTCTTAGTTTGACCATCTGTTTGAGGATGATAAGCGGTGCTCAAGTTCAATTTTTTTTCCCAATTCTGCTTGGAATGCTTCTCAGAATTTACTAACAAAAATCGGGACATGATCACTAACGATACTCATGGGAACTCTATGCAGTTTAACAATTTCCTTGAAATAAATCTGCGCCAGACTTTGAGCGGTTCTGTTTGATCTAACAGGTATAAAATGGGTAGTCTTCGTGAAACAATCTACGATCACCTAAATACTGTCATTTCCTCTCTTGGTTCTTGGCAAACCGTCAATGAAATCCATAGATGTAACAACCCGCAAATTCTGAACCAATTTAAAATTTCTATTTTAGAAATTTTAATGGAATTTTAATAGTTAAAATAATTTATTTAAAATAATAATTATTAAAAGTTTATTTAAATCGAAGTTAGAACGAAAATTTTAATTTTAATTATAAAAGGAGTTAGAAATAGCACGGTAGTTTGAAAAGTCAAACTTGAACTTTGACCGGATGTACAGGATGCAAAATAAAACGGATTTTAGTGACACCAAAAATATTGGAATCTAATTAAAAATATCTTTCCAACGAATCCGAAAAATCGAAATTTCATGGCGGGAATCAAAAGTTATACCCAGATTAAAAATCAGAATAGTCGCTGTAGAATATATATATATATATATATATATATATTTTAATATTAAAAATAGGCATTTTGCAAACGACCTTTGTTTTCGACGAAACCACTTTTGTGGGAACCGGAATGTCAAATTATTGTAAAGCATAATTTTTCATAATTTTTAGAACTAATATGTGACCGTGGTGGACAGATTTTTGTTTTATCAATTTTAGTTAATTTTAATCGACTTGAAAAAGGTCATTTTTCAAACGGGCCCAGAATTGAACGAAATTAATTTTCCTAGGTCTGTAGCGTCAAAACATAGCTAAATATATTTTTTTGGGAATTTTTGAAGTTAATTTGTGGCCCCGGTGAATTTATTTGTACGTTTGAATTAAAAATAAAAGACTTAAATTTTAAATTAAAGAAAACTGGGTCAAAACACTTGTTTGGGCTTGCGAGACATAGCCAGATGAGTCCGGAATAGGGGTTAATAGGTAAGAACGACAGTCGTTGGGCTGAAATTGGAAAAAGCTGCTAAACGGGCCTTGATGGGCTAATTAACTAATTAAATAATATAAATATATTCATAATCCTTAACCCTAATCTCTCTTCCCCAAATACGCAGCCGCCATCTCTCCCATTTCATGGCCACCAAGCTCCGAAATTCCTTCCATAATTTCTCCCAATCCACACAATGAAATCAACCCCTCCTTTAGACTTATTTGAAGAGATTTTCATCCTCTTTAATTTCATACGGTTATGATCATCTTTAAGCACACGAATCTCTTGGAAATCGCCTCCAAACCTGCGGCATAAACCCTCCACTGCGCCTAGGTGGGCCCCACCGTGCCTCCCCTCCCTTACGGCGCTGACACCCCTCACTCTCCTCTCCGTCGTGACACTTTCCGATCGCCCCCAAGCTTCCTCAATTTCGAGATAAATTCAAACCTAATTTTGAACATAATGGGTTCAAAAAAACTCAAGTCATGGCCATGACATATTGGAGGAAGAAGGTCCTATTTTGCTTTTATTTAATTAATTAATTTAATTCAAAAAATTTCCAATCTTAATTAAACCATATCTTGCTCGTACGGACCCGGATTCGAACGATTTCAGGTGCGCCGCGATCGTGAGACCGAGTTCTTCGCAATGAAACTAACTAGACCTGATTTTGAGCAAGTTGAATTTTTGACAAATTTTGGATTTGAACAGCGCAGAACTGAATACCGACTGTGAGATTTCTATTTTGAATTATTTAAGTGTCCTGCTATTCACACCCCCGTTCCCTCTTCCGGCCACCATGCAATTTCATTCGGTTGCAAACAACCGAATCCTCTTCATGCTCTTTGGATGCAAACGACCGTGGGACAGTGTAAAATTCAAGGAATTGTCATTCGGTGGTGAACAACCAAACGAGCATGGTGGCCGGAAGAGGGAACGGGGGTGTGAATAGAAGGACACATTATTTAATTAGTTTAATTATTTTTATCGCTGATAAATAATTATATGTGTGTTAAGTAATTAGCTATTCGATGTGATGAAATTTTGATGATTGATCTGTTTATTCTGTGTGTATATATGATAGATCTATTGTTCAAATTTTAGATCTATATATGTTAGTCAAATAAAACATTTTCCCTTTTGCCAATATTTGTGGATTATGTGGATTAAACAAAGATGAGTATTGAATTGAATTTATTGGTCAATTAGTGAATTGGAATAGAATTGCCAATTCAAGAAAAGTCACCATTTTGCTTATATTGTTGAACTGAATTTGATTGTCAATTCAATATAGAAAAACTATGTTATTCCTTATTTTTGAATTGATCTAGTTTATCAATTCAGTACATCATGCTATGTGATTATTTTTGAACTGATTTAGTTTATCAATTCAACACTCAATGCTATGTTTTTTTTTTGAATTGATTTAGTATATCAATTCAACACACAAAACCATGTTATCATTTTTGAATTGATTTAGTTTATCAATTCAACACATAATACTATGTTATCATTTTCGAGTTGATTTAGTTTATCAATTCAAATGCTCAATATTATGTTATATAGAAATTGACTTTTTATTTGTGTTCTTTAACGCAAATATAACGTAGAAATATAAGTTTCACTTTTTATTTGCATTCCACTATGCAAATAAAAAATTGGAAATAAAGGTACACTTTTTATTTGCATTCCCTAACGCAAATATAACATAGAATTAAAAGTTCACTTTTTATTTGCATTCCACAATACAAATAAAACATTGAAATTAAAAGTTCACTTTTGGTTTTGCTTCCTTTAATGCAAATGAACATCGAAATTAAAACTTGTTCTTTTATTTAAATCCACCAATGTAAATAAACATGAAAAATAAAATTTGTTCTTTATTTTGCATTTCACAAATGCAAACAAACATGAAAATTAAAACTTGTTCTTTTATTTACATTTACTAATGTAAATAAACATTGAAAATAAAATTTGTTCTTTTTATTTGCATTCACTAATGCAAATATATATGTAAAAATAAAATTTGTTCTTTTATTTGCATTTCACAAATGCAAATTTACATGAAAAATAAAGTTTGTTCTTTTATTTGCATTCACTAATGCAAATATATATAGAAATGAAATTTGTTCTTTTATCTGCATTCACAAATGCAAATATACATTAAAAATAAAATTTGTACTTTTTATTTGCATTCACTAATGCAAATATATATGTAAAAATAAATTTTTTTCTTTTATTTGCATTTCACAAATGCAAATATATATGTAAAAATAAAGTTTGTTCTTTTATTTACATTCACTAATACAAACAAAACTAGAAATAAAAATTTACAGTTTTATTTGCATCCCTCGTCGCAAATAAAACTAGAAAAAAAAAATTATATTTTTATTTGCATTACTTGTTGTAAATAAAACATGTAATAAAGAGTTATATTTTTATTTTCATTCCTTGATGCAAATAAATCTTGAAAATTAGGAGTTACATTTTTATTTGCATTTCTTCATGCAAATAAAACATAAATTAAAAAGTTACAATTCTTTTTGTATCTTAGTTGTGGATGAAACACAGTTTTAAAAAGATTACAGTTTTATTTGCATTTAGATACAAATAAAAACATAGTTTAAGAAGTTATATTTTTATTTACACTTTAGATGTAAATAAGAGAATAGAATTAAAAGTATCATTTTTACTTTTAAATTAGAAACAATAAAAAAAGATGTACATTAAAAATTACATTTTTAATGCAGTTTAGATTGCATAGAAAAGATTAGAATATAAAGATTATATTTTTATTTGCATTCTTTGAGGCAAATAAACAACCGTATTAAAAGCTGAATTTGTATTTGCATTTCCTTGATGCAAATAAACTATGAAATTAAAAGTTGCATATTTATTTGCATTACTTGATGCAAATAAAATACTGAATTAAAGGTTGAATTTTTATTTGCATTCCTTGTTGCAAATAAAACCTTGAATTAGAAAGTTGCATTTTTATTTGCATCCTTTGATGCAAATAAAACATGAGGATAAAAGTTGTATTTTATTTGCATTCCTTGATGCAAATAAATCATAAATTAAAGTATTACCTTTTATTTGCATTTTAGATGCAAATAAAAAGCATATTTTAAGAAGTTACGCTTTTATTACAATTTAGATATAAATAAAAGAACAGGATTAAAAATATCAATTTTTTTTAAACTAGAGTAAATAAAAGGATTACAATAAAATGAATTCATCGTAGTTGTAATTTAGTTAAAATAAATAAAATGATTTTGTTTGCATCATAGATTAAAATTAAAAGATTAGAATTTAAAAGGTATATTTTTAGTGTCATCTTGGCTTCAATTAAAAGAGTAAAAAGATAGAGAAGGTTTATTTGTCCTTTTGTTGCAATACAAAAGATACATTTTTATCATTTAAATAGAATGAGACAAAATTTATTTAACTTTGTCATTTTAAAAAGGTTGAAACAAAATAGTCACTTTTGTTTATTTATGTTAGTTGAATCAAACAATCATTTTGTCGAATTATATCGGTTGAAACCAAAAAGGACATTTTTGTCAAATAAGAATTAAACACAAATAGTATTTTGATAAAATAGAATTGTCGGCAAATGAAGGTATCACTCTTCTTGTACATTTTGTAAAAATAGAATTTATATGCAAATATAAAAATAATTTTTTATTTGCAAACTTGCATTGAAACTTATATTCAATTACAAGAATCATATTATTGATCAAAATATACATTGGAATGTATAAGTGTGTTAAGGTGACATCATTATATGTTATTGCATACATTAGAATTTGTATACAATTTAAATAAACATTTTTTAGCGGTTGGGTTATACATTGAAAAACATATACCGATGAGATTATTTCTTTTATGTGTTAAAACTGAGAATAATTATATACAAATAAAGTATAATAAAAATTATCTTTATTTGTCATCCACAATAGTGTCATATAAATATATTACATTCTATTATATATTAGAAATGTATAATTTATTTCGACATTAGGAATAAAATATCATTTTATCCATCATTATCAACATGTTGGTAGTATCAAAGTTGGTTAAATTCATTAACCAAATAATTATTTATATGTACTGTTGTTGGCTGAAAACCCCACATGGGTATTGGGATGTTACTGATATACACTAGTCCCAATATTTATTCTTATGTTAATCGATAGATTGACAGGCTGCGATGAGCGTTATTATTTTATTTAATGCTCACACAGTTGAGAACTTCACTTTGTATGTTGAATGGTTGGTTTGATGATTATTTATTATTATTGTTGTTATTTATATACGATGTATGAAATCCATATAACCAAAGTTATATGGTAAATGATTGAGTCACTTTCTGATTCAGAATATCTTTTATATAAAGAATATTTTTTTAAACAAAGGATTTCTTTTAAATAAAGAATAAATCTTTCGACTAAGATTATTGGTATTTCAATTTATATTTATTTATTGGAAAATGATTTTGGGTTTATCGTGAACAATGTTTTTAAATGACATTGATTCTTTAACCCAGTTAAGAAATAAGATTTATTCCTTAAATTGGAATAGTTGTAAAGTAGTGATTTTTGATATTATAACATAATTGGAATTTTAACAAATCTTTGAAAATAAGATTTAAGAATAAATTTAAAAGATTTTATCTTTGATAAAATTTAATGGGAACCTTTCCCTAATAATTTGAATATTTTGTTTAAAGAATGTTCTGAATTGGAAAGAGGCGTTGGATGTATCCTTATAACACTTGATTTTTAATTATAAAAATACACGAGTTATTCGGAATGATCGGGTTTAACCCATTCTGAATAATTACTAAGACGATTAAAAGTCAAAGATGAAGACGGTGGTTGAAGACCGGTGATCTTCACATCGAATGGATGAGGACTACTGATGCCTTTGACTGGACTTGCTGCCTTGAAAAGGTTCCAGTGGTAGTTGTCCGGACGTATCGTTGATCATTCGGATATGCAAGGTATAAAGTGCCTCCGGTTCTGTTCAGACCCAGAACGGACTTGTAAATGGATATGTGTCTGACGTTGAATTTCGTTTTATGTAAATTGATTTCTATTAATATACAATCGTTGGAGGCGGAGAATTTATTCTCTTGCTTAACACCCTTAGAGGTTGTGTGTTGATAGTTGTCAATTCCATGTTATGGACTGTCAATGTGGCATGCCAAGATGCAATTGATCAAGGATTTTGTTGACAAGCAGAGCCTTGTGGATGATGATCAAAGCATAGCCTATTTAGGCATAGCTTTGTGTATTTCGTTGCCTCACGAGCCTCACATCCCGGTATGAGTCAAAAATGAAGCAAGGGAACGCAAGGAGTGCACACGTTTCTTTCTAGCTAGAAGTGGTGTTTGGGTTTAACACGACCTGGCATTTTACGTATGTGGTTGATGGATTTTGAGGCGCCTCGGATTTTGTTGGCCGCAATGGCCAATTCATAGGTCCAATAGGATCGGGAAGTGTGTGTTCAGGCATAACTAATCCAACCCATTGCACTATTGGGGGACCGGCCCTGCAGGATCCAAGGGTTCGCCAGCGTCTGAATCCCGAGACATTGCTAGAGTGTCTCGAATCAGTCAGGAGATCGTTCCTAGCCTTGACTCTGGATGGAAACTCAATTTCCAATACGACATCCTGCGGTTTTGATTGTATACCTATATATGGCGACATAGTAGGATGGGGTGCTATGCCGTCTATGACTAATACATTATGATTGAAATGTTTTTAAACATATATACACTAATAATAATATCAAATCCTTTTTATCGTATCAAGCATTTTTGAATATTATAAGGTAAAACTATATCCTCCGGCTTGCGTTGCATTGTGTAATGGGACCTGAATCTTATAATGGTTTCATTTTTCTAAAAAGCATTGCGTTGTTTTTAACGATTTACTTTATTTATGCACTGGCAATCCAATGGAGTAAACCCATTCCGCTTTAGCAGTGTGGTCCTGTGATTAGCCTTATTACTTGTTAAGCTAAGTAAAGATTTCTCACACCAGTTCCATGACTGACCCGTAGTTTCACTTTGCAAACTCGGGTGCCCTCTTTCCACATAGGCAGTTGAGCAGCTTATTTTGCAGATATATTCAGCAGGATTCTAGATCGAAGCTTAGAGCTGTGTCCAGAGCATTGGTAGTCTTCCGCTGTGATTAATTTAATTATTCCGCGACATTGTACTAATTATGTTGTAATTAAATATTCCGCTGTATTATTTATCAATGTACTCTGATATATTCTGTACTCTAATGTAACATTATTATAATGTTTATAAAAGTCTGTTGTTATCTGTTCTGATATGTTGTATTCCCAAAGTTAGCGTATTCGGGTTTTGGGCGGAACCCGGGTCGTTACTGTTGGTATCAGAGCTCTGGTTAGCTCAAATCTTTAGGGTACAGCTCGTCAGAACTGAACAAAAGACTCATCAGAGGTTGGATTAGTAATATCCAATAAGAATAACTCGTTAGAGATGGGATCAATAGTATCCTAGAACGAGTGTGAAGAGTATTAATTTTTAAATTAAAAATGCAAACAAATTTAGTTTTGAAAATTTAAAATCTTATTATACGTATTTGAATATATTATTTTATTTTGGGCAATCGAGTATATAAAGATTTCGCATATACGCCTAGCTAGCGTGTATTCGAAACTTCAAATATACTAGATAGATATAGAATCACACTTTAGTCGCCCAGAGATGTTCTGATGGTGGTTCAAAACATCATCAGAATTTATGTTCAAGTTCCAAAAGTGGTATATCTATATATTTCCATTGACTGGTGTGAGAACCAAAACTAGATAGGGTTTATTGCTGCGATTTGCACTAAAAATATGATTTTTGACTATATATAAAAGTTATATATATTTGTAAAGTTAATCCCTAATTGATTGCTGGTTGTGATGTTTGAAAATTAGTTTAATTAATTCAACCAATATATAAAAGAATGATAAATTTAAATGAATCATATTTAATATTGAACTAAACTGAAAATTGATTAAAATTAAAAGTTGAGTTGGTTAATTAAACGACTTTTACCATCGTTCCTTTTCGAGGACGAAAAGATTTTAAGTGGAGGAGATTGTAACAACCCGCAAATCTGAACCAATTAAATTTTTTTAATGGAATTTTAATAGTTAAAATAATTTATTTAAAATAATAATGATTAAAAGTTTATTTAAATCGAAGTTAGAATGGAAATTTTAAATTTAATTATAAAAGGAGTTAGAAATAGCACGGTAGTTTGAAAAGTCAAACTTGAACTTTGACCGGATGTACAGGATGCAAAATAAAACGGATTTTAGTGAAGCCAAAAATATTAGAATCTTCTTAAAAATATATTTCCAACGAATCCGAAAAATCGAAAATTCATAGCGGGAATCAAAAGTTATGCCCAGTTCAAAAATCAGAATAGTCGTTGTAGAATTTATATATATATTTTAATATTAAAAATAGCCATTGTGCAAACGACCTCTGTTTTCGACGAAACCACTTTTTTGGGAACCGAAATGTAAAATTATTGTTAAGTTTAATTTTTCATATTTTTTAGAATTAATATGTGACCGTGGCAGAAAGATTTGTGTTTTGCCAATTTTAGTTAAGTGAATATTAGGCACACATCCCTAAAACGAAACTTAATTAGGCTCACATCCGGTCATAAACTTATTGTAAATTAGGTCCCTATTTTCAAAAACATATAAAAAAATATATTAAAAAACCATGTAAATTCGTATTTAATTAAAACAATTAATCGTGAAAAAAATCAGATCAAAAAAACATTAAAAACAACGTCGAAATCATGAAATACAGAAAATCAACGAAATGCAGTAAATTGCATCAAAACATGCATATAAGTCGATTAGTTGCATACCTGTATGCATTTATTTCAAATCTGCGTCAAAACTGCAGTATAAATGCATACATGTATGCACATATTGTTAAAACATGCATCTGCTGATGCATTTGTTTAAAAACTGCATACCTACGTGCAACTTATTCACGTTTGCATGTATTTTGACATATATGCACACATGTATGCAGTTATATAGAAAAACTGCATACATGTATGCAATTTTTCAAACAGGCGTGCATAAATATATGCATGTGTATTCGAATAGTTGCATAAATGTATGCAACTATTCGTAAAAGTTGCATACATTGATGCAACTTTTTTTTTTTAAATTCTGTGGACTTCCGAGAATATTTACAGATTTTAGAATTTTTTTTTTTTTTTTTTTAAGTGATAGCGCCTGAAAATTTGGACAGAAAACGAAAGAGGCGGAGGTATGGAAAGTGGCAGGCGGAAGATTCCAGGCGGCAGCTAAAATAGGGGGCGGGTTTACAGAGAAAACATTAATTATAGGGATGTATTGTGAATTTAAAACTTGCAAAATAGTTGCATACATGTATGCAACTTTTGCCAATAGTTGCATACATGTATGCAAGTATTTCTAAAGCTGTTTTAGTTGAAAATGTATGCAGAAACTTGCATACATGTGTGCAACTATTTGAAATACTTGCACACATGTATGCAAGTATTTACATGTGAAAATAAAATGTGTGCAGAAACTTGCATACATGTATGCAACTATTTTAAATACTTGCACACATGTATGCAAGTATTGCATGTAAAAATGTAACAGAGAAATACTTGCACAGATGAATGCAAGTATTCCAAATATGTGCATGATTTGATGCAAATTACTGCATTTTTCGTTGTTTTCTGTATTTTTTCGATTTTGATGCATGTTTTGATTTTATTATGATCTGAATTTTTGGGCGAGTACATGTTTTATTTAAATACGAATTTACGTGATTTTTTAATATTTTTTTTATGAATTTTCGAAAAACAGGGACTGAATTTACAATAAGTTTATGACCGGGTTTTTTTTATATTTTGAAACCTAATAGGGACCTCTAAAAAACGCACCCTTTAGTTAATTTTAATCGACTTGAAAAAGACCATTTTTCAAACGGGCTCAGAATTGAACGAAATTAATTTTCCTAGGTTCGCAACATCAAAACATAGCTAAATATATTTTTTGGGAATTTTTGAAGTTAATTTGTGGCCCCGGTGAATTTATTTGTACGGTTGAATTAAAAATAAAAGACTTAAATTTTAAATTAAAGAAAACTGGGTCAAAACACTCGTTTGGGCTTGCGGGACATAGCCAGATGAGTTCGAAATAGGGGTTAATAGGTAAGCACAACAGTCGTTGGGCTGAAATTGGACAAAGTTGCTAAACGGGCCTTAATGGGCTAATTAACTAATTTAATAATATAAATATATTCACTAATCCTTAACCCTAATCTCTTTTCCCAAATACGCATCCGCCATCTCTCCCATTTCATGGCCACCAAGCTCCAAAATTCCATCCACAATTTCTCCCAATCCACACAATGAAATCAATCCCTCTTTTAGACTTATTTGAAGAAATTTTCATCCTCTTTAATTCCATACGGTTATGACATTTTTAAGCACACGAATCTCGAGGAAATCGACTCCAAACCTACGGCATAAACCCTCCACCGTGCCCAGGTGGGCCCCACCGCACCTCCCCTCCCTTACGGCGCCGACATCCCTCACTCTCCTCTCCGTCGTGACACTCTCCGATCGCCCCCAAGCTTCCTCAATTTCGAGATAAATTCAAACCTAATTTTGAACATAATGGGTTCAATAAAACTCAAGTCGCGGCCATGACATATTGGATGAAGAAGGTCCTATTTTGCTTTTATTTATTTAATTAATTTAATTCAAAAAAAATCCAATCTTAATTAAACCATATCTTGCTCGTACAGACCCGGGTTCGAACGATTTCAGGTGCGCCGCGATCGTGAGACCGAGATCTTTGCGATGAAACATATTAGACCTGATTTTGAGCAGGTTGAATTTTTGATAAAATTTGGATCTGAACAGCGCAGAACTCAATACCGACTGTGAGATTTCTAATTTGAATTATTCAATCAGTTTAATTATTTTTATCGCTGATTAATAATTATATGTGTGTTAAGTAATTGGCTATGCGATGTGATGAAATTTTGATGACTGATCTGTTTATTCTGTGTGTATGTATGATAGATCTGTTGTTTAAATTTTAGATCTATATATGTTAGTCAAATAAAACATTTTCCCTTTTGCCAATATTTGTGGATTATGTGGATTAAACAAAGATAAGTATTGAATTGAATTTATTGGTCAATTAATGAATTGGAATAGAATTGCCATTTCAAGAAAAGTCACCATTTTGCTTATATTGTTGAACTGAATTTGATTGTCAATTCAATATAGAAAAACTATGTTATTCCTTATTTTTGTATTGATCTAGTTTATCAATTCAGTACATCATGCTATGTGATTATTTTTGAATTGATTTAGTTTATCAATTCAACACACAATACTATGTTATTATCTTTTTGAATTGATTTAGTATATCAATTCAACACACAAAACCATGTTATCATTTTTGAATTGATTTAGTTTATCAATTCAACACACAATACTATATTATCATTTTCGAGTTGATTTAGTTTATCAGTTCAAATGCTCAATATTATGTTATATAGAAATTGACTTTTTATTTGTGTTCTTTAACGCAAATATAACATAGAAATATATGTTTCACTTTTTATTTGCATTCCACTATGCAAATAAAACATTGGAAATAAAGGTACACTTTTTATTTCATTCCCTAACGCAAATATAACATAGAATTAAAAGTTCACGTTTTATTTGCATTCCACAATGCAAATAAAACATTGAAATTAAAAGTTAACTTTTTGTTTTGCATCCTTTAATGCAAATGAACATCGAAATTAAAACTTGTTCTTTTATTTACATCCACCAATGTAAATAAACATGAAAAATAAATTTTGTTCTTTATTTTGCATTTCACAAATGCAAACATACATGAAAATTAAAACTTGTTCTTTTATTTACATTTACTAATGTAAATAAACATTGAAAATAAAATTTGTTCTTTTTATTTGCATTCACTAATGCAAATATTATGTAAAAATAAAATTTGTTCTTTTATTTGCATTTCACAAATGCAAATATACATGAAAAATAAAGTTTTTTCCTATATTTGCATTCACTAATGCAAATATATATAGAAATGAAATTTGTTCTTTTATCTGCATTCACAAATGCAAATATACATTGAAAATAAAATTTGTTTTTTTTATTTGCATTCACTAATGCAAATATATATGTAAAAATGAAATTTGTTCTTTTATTTGCATTTCACAAATGCAAATATATATGTAAAAATAAAGTTTGTTCTTTTATTTGCATTCACTAATACAAACAAAACTGGAAATAAAAAGTTACTATTTTATTTGCATCCCTCGTCGCAAATAAAACTTGGAAAAAAAAAGGAAAATTACATTTTTATTTGCATTCCTTGTTGTAAATAAAACATGTAATAAAAAGTTATATTTTTATTTGCATTCCTTGATGCAAATAAAACATGAAAATTAGGAGTTACATTTTTTTTTTTTGCATTTCTTGATGCAAATAAAACATAAATTAAAAAGTTATAATTCTATTTGTATCTTAGTTGTGGATGAAACACAGTTTTAAAAAGATTACAGTTTTATTTGCATTTAGATACAAATAAAACGTAGTTTAAGAAGTTATATTTTTATTTACACTTTAGATGTAAATAAGAGAATAGAATTCAAAGTATCATTTTTACTTTTAAATTAGAAACATATTATTTTGCTATGTCTTCTTTTGGCTTATGTATAATCTGCATATTTCTCTATCTATGTTTTGGGGTGTTCTAGCTTCTGATGTAATGTTTGTTTTGGTTTGAACTACTGTATAATTATCACTCTTATGTATTCGGTATCTTGGCCACTAGTTGGGCTTGTCAACAAGGACATATATATTTTAATATTATGCTAATCGGCTGTGTAGTTTCGCACTACAAATCCGTCTTACTCAAAAAAAAAAAAAAAAAGATAATAGAAATGATAAAAAAAATTGTACATTAAAAATTACATTTTTAATGTAGTTTAGATTGCATAGAAAAGATTAGAACAAAAAGATTATATTTTTATTTGCATTCTTTTGATGCAAATAAACAACCGTATTAAAAGTTGATTTTGTATTTGCATTTCCTTGATGCAAATAAACTATGAAATTAAAAGTTTCATATTTATTTTCATTCCTTAATGTAAATAAAATACTGAATTAAAGGTTGAATTTTTATTTGCATTCCTTGTTGCAAATAAAACCTTGAATTGGAAAGTTGCATTTTTATTTGCATCCTTTGACGCAAATAAAACATGAAGATAAAAGTTGTATTTTTATTTGCATTCCTTGATGCAAATAAATCGTAAATTAAAGTATTACCTTTTATTTGCATTTTAGATGCAAATGAAAAGCATAGTTTACGAAGTTACACTTTTATTACAATTTAGATATAAATAAAAGAATAGGATTAAAAATATCGTTTTTTAAACTAGAGTAAATAAAAGGATTACGATAAAATGAATTCATCGCAGTTGTAATTTTGTTAAAATAAATAAAAAGATTTTATTTTCATCATAGATTAAAATAAAAAGATTAGAATTAAGAAGGTATATTTTTAGTGTCATCTTGGCTTCAATAAAAAGAGTAAAAAGATAAAGAAAGTTTATTTGTCCTTTTGTTGCAATACAAAAGATACATTTTTATCATTTAAATAGAATGAGACAAAATTTATTTAATTTTGTCATTTTAAGAAGGTTGAAATAAAATAATCACTTTTGTCTATTTATATTAGTTGAATCAAACATTCATTTTGTCAAATTATATTGGTTGAAACCAAAAAAAGACATTTTTGTCAAATAAGAATTAAACACAAATAGTATTTTTGATAAAATAGAATTGTCGGCAAATGAAGCTATCACTCTTCTTGTACATTTTGTTAAAATAGAATTTATATGCAAATATAAAAATCATTTTTTATTTGCAAACTTGCATTGGAACTTTTATTCAATTATAAGAATCATATTATTGGTCAAAATATACATTATAATGTATAAGTGTGTTAAGGTGACATCATTATATGTTATTGCATACATTAGAATTTGTATGCAATTGAAATAAACATTTTCTAGCGGTTGGGTTATACATTGAAAAACATATACCGATGAGATAATTTCTTTTATGTGTTGAAACTGAGAATAATTATATACAAATAAAGTATAATAAAAATTATCTTTATTTGTCATCCACAATAGTGTCATATACATATATTACATTCTATTATATATTAGAAATGTAAAAGAAATTATGCGAGTCAAATAAAATTTATTTCGGCATTAGGAATAAAATATCATTTTGTCCATCATTATCAACATGCTGGTAGTATCAAAGTTGGTTAAATTCATTAACCAAATAACTATTTATATGTACTGTTGTTGGCTGAAAACCCCACACGGGTATTGGGATGTTACTGATATACACTAGTCCTAATATTTATTCTTATGTCAATCGATAGATTGACAGGCTGCGATGAGCGTTATTATTTCATTTAATGCTCACAAAGTTGAGAACTTCACTTTGGATGTTGAATGGATGGTTTGATGATTATTTATTATTATTGTTGTTATTTACATACGATGTATGAAATCCATATAACCAAAGTTATATGGTAAATGACTGAGTCGCTTTCCAATTTAGAATATCTTTTGTATAAAGAATATTTTTTTAAACAAAGGATTTCTTTTAAATAAAGAATAAATCTTTCGACTAAGATTATTGGTATTTCAATTTATATTTATTTATTGGAAAACGATTTTGGGTTTATCGTGAACAACGTTTTTAAATGACATTGATTCTTTAACCCAGTTAAGAAATAAGATTTATTCCTTAAATTGGAATAATTGTAAAGTAGTGATTTTTGATATTATAACTGAATTGGAATTTTAACAAATCTTTGAAAATAAGATTTAAGAATAAATTTAAAAGATTTTATCTTTGATAAAATTTATTGGGAACCTTTCCCTTATAATATGAATATTTTATTTAAAGAATATTCTGAATTGGAAAGAGGAGTTGGATGTATCCTTATAACACTTGATTTTTAATTATAAAAATACGCGAGTTATTCGGAATGACCAGGTTTAACCCATTCTGAATAATTACAACGACGATTAAATGTCGAAGATGAAGACGGTGGTTGAAGACCGGCGATCTTCACATCGAATGGATGAGGACTACTGATGCCTTTGATTGGAGTTACTGCCTTGAAAAGGTTCCAGTGGTAGTTGTTCGGACGTATTGTTGATCGTTCGGATAAGCAAGGTATAAGGTGCCTCCGGTTCCATTCAGACCTAGAACGGACTTGTAAATGGATGTGTGTCTGACGTTGAATTTTGTTCTATGTAAATTGATTTCTATTAATATACAACCGTTGATGGTGGAGAATTTATTCTCTTGCTTAACACCCTTAGAGGTTGAGTGTTGATAGTTATCAATCGCATGGTATGGACTGTCAATGTGGCATGCCAAGATGCAATTGATCAAGGCTTTTGTTGAAAAGCAGAGCCTTGTGGATGATGATCAAAGCATAGCCTATTTAGGCATAGCTTTGTGTATTTCGTTGCCTCACGAGCCCCACACCCCGGTATGAGTCAAAAACGGAGCAAGGGAACGTAGGGAGTGCACACGTTTCTTTCTAGCTAGTGGTGTTTGGGTTTAACACGGCCCGACATTTTACTTATGTGGTTGATGGATTTTGAGGCGCCTCGGATTTTGTTGGCCGCAATGGCCAATTCATAGGTCCAATAGGATCGGGAAGCATGTATTCAGGCATAACTAATCCAACCCATCGCACTGTTAGGGGATCGGCCCTGCAGGATCCAAGGGTTCGCCAGCGTCCGAATCATGAGACATTGCTAGAGTGACTCGAATCGGTCTGGAGATCGTTCCTAGCCTTGACTCTTGATGGAAACTCAATTTCCAATACGACATCCTGCGGTTTTGATTGTATAACTATATATGGCGACATAGTAGGATGGGGTGCTATGCCGTCTATGATTAATATATTATGATTGAAATGTTTTTAAACATATATACACTAATAATAATATCAAATCCATTTTTATCGTATCAAGCATTTTGACCATTATAAGGTAAAACTCTATACTCCGGCTTGCGTTGCATTGTGTGATGGGATCTGAGTCTTATAATGGTTTCATTTTTCTAAAAAGCATTGTGTTGTTTTTAACTATTTACTTTATTTACGCACTGGAAATCCAATGGAGTAAACCCGTTCCGCTTTAGCGGCGTGGTCCTGTGATTAGCCTTATTACTAGTTAAGCTAAGTAAAGATTTCTCACACCAGTCCCATGACTGACCCGCAGTTTGTTTCACTTTGCAAACTCGGGTGCCCTCTTTCCACGCGGGCAGTTGAGCAGCTTATTTTGCAGATATATTCAGCAGGATTCTGGATCGAAGCTTAGAGTTGTGTCCAGAGCATTGGTAGTCTTCTGCTGTGATTAATTTAATTATTCCGCTACATTGTATTAATTATGTTGTAATTAAATATTCCGCTGTATTATTTATCAATGTACCCTGATATATTCTGTACTCTGATGTAACATTATTATAATGTTTATAAAAGTCTGTTATTATCTGTTCTGATGTGCTGTATTCCCAAAGTTAGCGTATTCGGGTTTTGAGCGGAACCCGGGTCATTACAATAGAAATCTGTTCCCACTTCCAACCTGGAATTTCCAATGGTTGCAACAATCCAGTGAGTTTCTGTTGATCGCTCTTGACTTGTTGACAAGTAGAACACATGCTAACGTACAAGGAAATGTCTCTTTCGTAGATCTCCACCAGAAAGTGCATTTGATATCATTATACATTTTACTCACTCCTGGACGGATACCGAGTTTGGATTTGTGACACTCATCCAATACTTCTCTCCGGAGCTCAGATATGTTCGGAACACAAATTCGGCCCTTTAACCTTAGAATCCCATCGTTATCAATCTGAAAACTCGAGGGCTCGCCTTTCTAAATTCTCTCTCTGATCTTATGAATGAAGTGATCACCCTTCTGGGGAGCAGATATGTTATCAATCAATGAAGGCGTGATTATAATATTGGTGATGATTACATTCTTTCGGCTGAGCGCATCAGCCACAACATTGGCTTTCCCCGGAGTATACAAAATATCAAGATCATATGCTGCGAGGAATTCTAGCCAACGTTGTTGCCTCATATTCTGATCTTTTTGGGTGAACAAATATTTCAGTGATTGATGATCAGTATATAATTCGAACTTATCACCCAATAGATAATGTCTCCAGATTTTCATAACAAATATGATGGCTAACAATTCAAGGTCGCGAGTTGCATAATTCTTCTCATGTGGCTTCAACTAACGACTAGCATAAGCGACTATTTGGCCTCTTTGCATTAATACTGCACCAAGACTTTCTTTATAAGCATCTGTCCAAACTTTCAAGTCTTGATTGCCATCAATAATTGTTAACACTGGAGCAGTTGTCGGCCTTAACTTCAACTCTTGGAAAGTTGTCTCACATTCTGGAGTCCAATTGAACCTTGAATGTTTCTTAGTAAGCTTCGTTAAGTAACTAGATATGATCAAAAAATCTTTAACAAAATTTTGATAATAACTTGCCAATCCAAGAAAACTTTAGCCTTTTGTGGGTGTAGTTGGCTGCCTCCAATCCTGAATAGCTGTGATCTTACCGGAATCCACAGAAATTTCTTCTTTTGATGCAATGTGGCCAAGAAACTTGACTTCTTCTTGCCAGAATATACATTTGGAAAATTTGGCCTTTAAAACATTCTTTCTCAGAATCTCTAACACTTGATTCAAATGTTTTGCATGCCCACACTCCGACTTAGAGAAGATCAATATGTCACTAATGAAAACCAGTACAAATTTATTCAATACTTCTCTGAATACTCTGTTCATTAGATCGACAAAATAGGCTGGAGCATTACATAAGCCGAATGGTGTAACAACCCGTATTTTGATAACGTGTTATAACTGTAAATCAAGGCAGAATTAAATTTTAAAATGAGAATCAAGGGAAACGTGCTACGCCATTACGTTCGTCTCGAAATTCTGCTTGAAAACGAGTCTGAGTTTACGAAAATCGGAGTCCGTATGACCAAGATATGGCTCTCCAAAGTTTCAGAAAATTCCAGAGTTCAAAACAGTTCGAATTCAAGTTCAAAATTCGAATTTCAAAACCCAGACAGACTGGGCGGGAAAAATCCCGTCAGCACCCAGGTCGACTGGGGAGTCGACTGGGCAGTCGACCCCCCCCCCCCAGACCAAGTCAACTGGGCAGTCGACTTGCGTATCTGTAACGAACCAGAATTTTCTAAATTTAAATATGAATTTCCATAGCACATTTTGAGATTTTCTGAATACATATTTCTGGAATTAATAGGATTTAATATTTGAAATTCCCTTTTTATTAGTTTAAATAAATAATTTTATTTTGTATAAGACTTATTTTAAAGATTTTGTATAAAAATGATTTTTGTAATTTTACATAATGGTTTTTATATTTATAGATAGTAATATTTTGTATTTATATATATATAAATGTTTTATAATATGAATTTTTTAATTTGAAGATTTATTTTAAGGAAATATTTAATATATAAAGATTTAAACAAATTTATATATAAATTTATATGGATTTTTAATTTTTAAAAAGTAGTTGACTTGAAAATAAATTATAATTAAATACCAGTTAAAAATATTCATCTGATTTCTGTACGCGCTGTTTTAAAATAATTTTTAGAATTTTTCTGTAATTTTTAATTTGAAAAATAAGCAGATAATTTTTCAACGTATTTTGGGTATAAATGTGGTCCTTTAGACGCTTTACAAAATTGATCAATCAGACCGGTTTTATTGCTGTTTTCAAATCAGAGCGTGTTGTTGTTTACGACGATGGTCTTATTCCGGTACAACAAGCGGTAGATAACTCTAAAAATCAAAAATTGGAAGTGGAACATAAAAATATACTCTACATTTGGACTTGGAAAGTAAGTATGGATGCGTTATGGCAAGTGTACACCTACGTGTAAGAATGCATGCTTGAGTTGTGTCGAGAGTGCCACGTGTGTGTGCAAGATGTGTAGAGTAGGATGTTAGAAAAACAAGTGTGCATGGACGTGTGATGGTGCATGTAAATGAAATTGTTAAGAGGACATGTGTCTTCTTGTGTGTATTTACGCATGCATTTGGGCTGTCCATGCAAGCCATGTGTACTTTGTTTTAAAAGTCCAAACTACCCTTAAATAACATTATAAAAATGGGACGCATGCAATTCTCTTCCCTCCTGTAGCATCCACACTTTCACCTCCTTCCCAGTCCGCTCTTCCGCCCTGCCCTCTCTCTTCACAACTTTCGGTCCTCTTCCCCGCACCTCACAACTCTCTGCCTTCCTCTCTCACCTCACCACCCTTAAGCCTTTTCACGTTAGAAGCCAGCCCTCTCCCCTCACGTTGTAAAACGTATCCCACTAGCCTCGAAAGTTCACTCAGTCCACCGCTTTCCCTTCCATTCGCTACAAACCTCACCCGCAAGTCCTCAAGGTCCGCACCAAATTTAGCATCCGCTTTTCCCTTTGTTAATTTCGGTCCTCGCTCTCTCTCCTCCGCCAAAGTTTCTTCCCCCTCCCTTACTTTCCAGTCCGCCCATCAGCCGAGTCTTCCTCTTGTCCCCCGTTCACCACTTCAACCACGTCCGCAAGTTCATCACTTTGTTTTCAGTCCGAAAAACTTCACCATCGCTTCGCTTGTACCAACCAAAGCATCCGCGCACCTTCACCTCTCATGTCCGTTCATCTCCGCAAACCCTGCTCCGCCACTCTAACTCTCCTCTCCTTCCATTTGAATGCCACTTGTCTGCTTTCCTTCTGCATGCGGACACTGTGTTGTGGAAAAAAAAAATGAAAACATATTTATATAAACGTAAGTTGGCAAGGAAGTGTGAGCGTACGGGAAGCGGCGTCCGTGAAGGTTGTGTAATTGCGGAAACAAGCTCATGCGTAAAGCGGTGTCCGGGTAAGCTTTGTTCGCAGTCATACCAGGTTCGACAGTGAACCGGAGCAGCGCAGGTGAGAACTCCACTTTAATTATTTCATTTTGGGTAGAAATAATTTGTTATAAATTATTTATAATTATAATAATTAATGGAAAATCAGTGGTTGTGGATGCTTGAAATGTTATGGTTGTATATCGCTGATTGATCGATGGATATGTATGCTGTAGTAACACCGTAAAACACCGAGCGTTACTGACAATAACGCTTCGTACACACTTGATTTATTTTGTGGTTGTGATGAACGGATGGTGCATGTTTGTTTAGTTAAGATATTGCATTTGTTCTGTTTGAGTAAAGTCGCATGCACCATAGTTACGGATCTTACGGGTGACCGATTTTAAATACTCCTTTTAGTTAAATAAATATTTTCAATTTTTTTGTAAATTTGTTGAAACTGTTTGAAATCCAAATTTAAGATGAATAAATTTTGGAAAAATTTTCCAATGAATTATTAAGCTTTGTTTGGCCTTTAAAAATGATCTGAGTTTTAGCATCGATTTTTATCGATAATACTAAAATGATTGTTTAATAATAGAAAAGAGATTGAACGAATTATTTTATCAATATCAGGCGTATAAATATGTTTTTATATTTGAATTATTTAAATTTAGAATAAATTGGTATTTTAAATTTTATCGCATCAAGTAATATATATTCTTGGATATCAATTGTAAATTTTCAAGTAAAGTGTTTTGAAAATAATCTTCAAATTCTCATATATGATTTAGGGATTTAAATTTCGAAATTGAATTTGGAAATGATTCAAATATGGGTTTAATATGGATTTTTGATGCGAACAAAAATTTGAACGATTATTTGAAATGAAACAAGTTTTGAAAAGCATGAGAATCCATATTTTATTTGAAATGAAGATCTGAGCAATATGAAGTGATTTCGAACAAACTTGATTTTTGAGAAATATAAATTTGGTTTTAAACTAAAGTTATGAAATAAATTTGTTTTGGAAATGGATTGAACAAATCATATAAAACAATTTATAGCGGAATCGAATTCGTTGTTAAGAGACAGTTCGACAATATCGGTTTCGAATTTCAAATCGTTATAACTTGAACATATGAAATCGAATTGACGTGAAACAGAAAACCACGGATTTATAATAATAATGGGTTTCGTATAAAAGAGGAATTTTCAAATTCCATCGTATGATTTTCGAGTTAGGTTTAAATTTAAATCTGGAAAGGTCGCCTTACATGCCGTTCGCAATGAAAATCGAATAGAATGAATTCATATTATATTATTTGAAAGTGATTTATGGTTTAAAATTTTGAATTTAGAATGATTGGGATTTATTTAATTTAATAACCATTTCCCAACGCTTTCAGTAACGCTTTAACGTTATTTGAAATGATTTGAATTTGAAGACTTCAAACATGAACCATTATGGAAAGGACTTGATTCTTCCATATGATATGAATTTGAGATGAGTTTGAATAGAATTGGTCGTCTGATATTCGGCATGGGTTTATAGGAGCAGACAAATACGATCAGAAATATCAACATATCCATATCCTGATTTTGATCGTGTTGCCTGAATTTGTGAATCAATATCGAGTACAAGTCGATTGATTCTATACGAACTGATATTTGAAATATAGGTGTTTAAATGGAAATCCAAATCCAAATAAAGATTTGGTTACTCAAGTGTCGACGGATTAATTAAGTTGTTTTGAAAATGAAGTTTGGAAACAAACGTTGAATTTGAAAGGGGTTAAGGATAATGGGTTTCCGGGGAATTAAATCCAACATTTAATTCAAAGTAAATTGGAAATGTTTGGAAAGGAGATTTGAATTGGGAAACCCGTGTGATTGGTAACTATTGTTTTAAGATACGTTTGTTACTTGGAAAGTCCGGGATCGGATATAGGTCCGAAAACCATTCCAAGTAATAATACGACGTTATGAAGTAATTCAAGATTTGAAATCGATAAATGAAGACCGGAAATGTCCAGATTATTTGGATCGATTGCTGACATCTCGGATCGGGCCGTACACCCGATACGAGGGTGGCAGGAGATCTGAGTATATTTGGAGATTTTCGGATTGTGTTTCGTTCAGACCCAGAACGGACTTGTATGGATGGTGTGTCTGACATTGTAATTGACCACGTAGCACTGATCCGTGTGAATATATATATGATTTGTGGCAATTGAATATCTTTGTCTCTAAGTTACGTTCTTAGAGAATATGTATTAATTCGAATCAGTGATATGTGGAGATATTGACAATGTGGCATACCCAAGTATGATATGAGCTAATGATGATCAAAGCATGGCTTATCGAAGCGTAGCTTTGTGTATGACGTGACATCGACAAACCTCACACACCGGATGATGAGAAACTGGCGGTTTGGTCTGTATATATATATGATTCGTTGATGAGTGCTGCAGCAGTGGGAAACCACTTGTGAACTGGGGATGGGGTATGTTCGGGGGGCCGCGTCTGGTCGAAAACCGTTGATCTGCCCTGACGATGTGTATTCGGTGTCCGCGTATGGTCGAAAAAGCCGTTGAGGCACTTCGTTTTGTATCCCTGATTGATCTTTCGTGCCAGGAATCATCAAGTTGGAAATCCAAATCCCAATACGAGCCATGCGATTTTGATTGTATTTATATATGGCGACATAGTGGTATGGGACACTCATGCCGTCTAGGATTAATACATTTAATTGCGAATTTGTTTTCCACACTATATGATAATATTAAAGAGGATTTTCACGTATGAAATCATGTTTGGTTATCATAAGACAAAACTCGCCCATCTGGTGTGCGCTTGCATTGTGTGATGTGGGACGAGCTTATGATAGCTTCATTTTTCAAAAGTCATTGCGTATCTCTATGCACGGGAATTCATATGGAGTAAAACCCGTTCCGCATTAGCGGCGTGGTCCGTTGAATTACCCAACTTTAAAATGAAACTTAAATGATAACTGTTTTGAGTTCTCACACCAGTCCCACGACTGACTTGGAGTTTATTGTTCCTTCCTAAACTCTGGGTGCCCACTAATTTCCACACGGGCAGCTAGTGTTTAGTTTGCAGTTATGGATTGTGGAGAAGATTCAGAGTGCTTCCGGAGTTAGAGTTCACGCTAGAGTTGGAGCTTCCGCTGTATCAGATAATGTTCTTCCGCTGAGAGTTTTATTTCTTCCGCTGTGTATATTTATGTGTAACTCTGATATTCATGTAACTCTGATGTAATATTGAATTATTCAATGAAAAGTTCTGTTGTTTTTGTTCAATGTATGTAAGTACCCATAACAATTCGTCTTTATGAACGATTTGAGTCGGTTTAATTACCGGCGAGAATCGGGCAAAAAGGCGGGTCGTTACAGTTGGTATCAGAGCTTTGGTTATACAAAGCAATTGGGTACGTACATATTTGGACAAAGGAATAGGACTCCTCAGAGTTATATTATCTCATTAGAGATAGGGTTAGAAATACCCTAGAATGAGATCTCGGAATATTATGACGAGAGAGCGTATATTTTTGAAACCTATATAAGGTATTTTGAACAAGTAAATCATTTTGAAACAATGATTATTTGGAATATAATTTGAAATAAGGATTTCGAGTGTTTTATTCGACGTCGTGATTGGACTATCGAGTATGTAAGAATTTTGAATATACGTCTGATCAACGTATATACGAAGTTAGGTGTATACTAGATAGATATAGAATCCCATTCTAGTCGCTGGAGGATAATTCTGTTGATGATCCGGACATCGCTAGTAAATATTCTCGAGTTTCGAAAATGGGATGACCGTATGATTCTGATTTAAACGTCGAGAATACTTGAAAACCATTTTTCATAAGTGTTTGAAATTGTTGACGAATTAAAGTGAGAGCCGATATAGCAACTTGAAATAGGAATGAAATATAAGTTATATTTTCTTAAAATGAAGAATATAAATGTAATTCGCAAATAAACCAAGATGAGTAGGGAATATTTATGAATCTAGAAATTTGATGAATAACTTAAGTATAAAACTCTTTAAATAATAATTAAGGAAGTGTGGGAATTGCATGGAACCTAAGTAAAGTTATCAACCATTTGATTTCTGGATTGGTTTGGTAGGAATTAGGATGACCCGATTTGGACCCTTGACCATTTGTTGATTTTGGAAAACCCCTTTGCAAAATTTTAAGAACCTTAAAGGAGAAATTTTGGGTATAAGCACTTAAAGCGAATCGATTTGGTTAAGTCAATGATGAGTAGATTTGGGTGACCCATAAGCCTTAAAATTTTAATTTTAAGGAAGTAAACGGCTAAGTGTACGATAATAGCTTGCTTAGTCCAGCCTAAGGGTAACGATAATCGAGATTTCAATCATTTCCTGTAACTAGGGTAACCATAAGATAATTGAGATTCCATCAAACTCCAACCTGATTTAGGATCAGACTAAGTGCCCCAGCAGTAACATGAACTGTAGACCTGATCATTATCCTGTCATGTTAGAAATAAGGCCCAACCCTGCAGTAGGACGACCCTGTAATAATGTATGAGTATGTTCTAGGACCTGTGATTTTGACTAGAGGGTAAGGGATAAGGCAGCAGCCTACTTTGGATTTAATGTCCCCCATAGATTTATAATGATGCATTAGAGTTTTGGGTAGTAGATCCTAGACCAGAGCAATCAGGAGTTGTTAGGAAACTTCACACTAGCACAGGCTGCACCAGAAGACATTAAGTGGCCTATAGACCCTGTATTTGTTGAGCGGTTTAGAAATGTTGATGCATGAAATGGGATAACCAGTAGTTATAGCTGAGGACGACCCACTCCCAGAGACGGGAAATGGTGGATTTGATGGTGTTATAGAGAAGGTGGAGAAACCCCAACATAGTGATGATGTCATAGTATACGATAATGATATTACAGCAGATAAGGGTGATTTTGAATAACTTACATCCGAAGATGACCCGCTTCCAGATATGGGAGATGATGAGGTTGGTGAGAAAATAGAAAATATATACCAGCCCTTAGACAAGGCTGATGAAGATGGATTTATGGGTAATGAGCACGATAAATTTATCGTGGGAGTGGATGACGATGGCTGTATGGCAGACGATGAGGAGCCGTTAGCTGATGAAGAGCCCGAGGAAATTGATTTGACCGATTCATCCGACGATGGATCTGATGCAACGGATGTTTAGTTACGATGAGTCTGGATCTTGTATGTATATAGTGTTTATATGTTGTCTTAAGACCCCAGATGCACTGAGTTGTTTTGGGCTAGTATGGATTTGAGGACTAGTAACAGATAGCTAGGTGCACCCTTGATGACTGTATTTTTGACTGCCCAAGTGCGTAGTATGTGCTCATGAAAGGTTAGATACGTTGTATGCTAACTTGAGAGATCGATATGACATGATATGTTGGATTGACTATGATATGCGTGTCCCACTATTTAATTTAAATCTGTTTGTTTTGCATATTTATAAAACCTGTTCCAAATCATATAAAAAGTTTGATTTATAGTTTAAAATTTACTATCTTCCTTTTCGAGGACGAAAAGTCTTAAGGGGGGAAGAATGTAAAGAACCAGAATTTTCTAAATTTAAATATGAATTTCCATAGCACATTTTGAGATTTTCTGAATACATATTTCTGGAATTAATAGGATTTAATATTTGAAATTCCCTTTTTATTAGTTTAAATAAATAATTTTATTTTGTATAAGACTTATTTTAAAGATTTTGTATAAAAATGATTTTTGTAATTTTACATAATGGTTTTTATATTTATAGATAGTAATATTTTGTATTTATATATATAAATGTTTTATAATATGAATTTTTTAATTTGAAGATTTATTTTAAGGAAATATTTAATATATAAAGATTTAAACAAATTTATATATAGATTTATATGGATTTTTAATTTTTAAAAAGTAGTTGACTTGAAAATAAATTATAATTAAATACCAGTTAAAAATATTCATCTGATTTCTGTACGCGCTGTTTTAAAATAATTTTTAGATTTTTTCTGTAATTTTTAATTTGAAAAATAAGCAGATAATTTTTCAACGTATTTTGGGTATAAATGTGGTCCTTTAGACGCTTTACAAAATTGATCAATCAGACCGGTTTTATTGTTGTTTTCAAATCAGAGCGTGTTGTTGTTTACGATGATGGTCTTATTCCGGTACAACAAGCGGTAGATAACTCTAAAAATCAAAAATTGGAAGTGGAACATAAAAATATACTCTACATTTGGACTTGGAAAGTAAGTATGGATGCGTTATGGCAAGTGTACACCTACGTGTAAGAATGCATGCTTGAGTTGTGTCGAGAGTGCCACGTGTGTGTGCAAGATGTGTAGAGTAGGATGTTAGAAAAACGAGTGTGCATGGACGTGTGATGGTGCATGTAAATGAAATTGTTAAGAGGACATGTGTCTTCTTGTGTGTATTTACGCATGCATTTGGGCTGTCCATGCAAGCCATGTGTGCTTTGTTTTAAAAGTCCAAACTACCCTTAAATAACATTATAAAAATGGGACGCATGCAATTCTCTTCCCTCCTGTAGCATCCACACTTTCACCTCCTTCCCAGTCCGCTCTTCCGCCCTGCCCTCTCTCTTCACAACTTTCGGTCCTCTTCCCCGCACCTCACAACTCTCCGCCTTCCTCTCTCACCTCACCACCCTTAAGCCTTTTCACGTTAGAAGCCAGCCCTCTCCCCTCACGTTGTAAAACGTATCCCACTAGCCTCGAAAGTTCACTCAGTCCACCGCTTTCCCTTCCATTCGCCACAAACCTCACCCGCAAGTCCTCAAGGTCCGCACCAAATTTAGCATCCGCTTTTCCCTTTGTTAATTTCGGTCCTCGCTCTCTCTCCTCCGCCAAAGTTTCTTCCCCCTCCCTTACTTTCCAGTCCGCCCATCAGCCGAGTCTTCCTCTTGTCCCCCGTTCACCACTTCAACCACGTCCGCAAGTTCATCACTTTGTTTCCAGTCCGAAAACCTTCACCATCGCTTCGCTTGTACCAACCAAAGCATCCGCGCACCTTCACCTCTCATGTCCGTTCATCTCCGCAAACCCTGCTCCGCCACTCTAACTCTCCTCTCCTTCCATTTGAATGCCACTTGTCTGCTTTCCTTCTGCATGCGGACACTGTGTTGTGGAAAAAAAAATGAAAACATATTTATATAAACGTAAGTTGGCAAGGAAGTGTGAGCGTACGGGAAGCGGCGTCCGTGAAGGTTGTGTAATTGCGGAAACAAGCGCATGCGTAAAGCGGTGTCCGGGTATGCTTTGTTCGCAGTCATACCAGGTTCGACAGTGAACCGGAGCAGCGCAGGTGAGAACTCCACTTTAATTATTTCATTTTGGGTAGAAATAATTTGTTATAAATTATTTATAATTATAATAATTAATGGAAAATCAGTGGTTGTGGATGCTTGAAATGTTATGGTTGTATATCGCTGATTGATCGATGGATATGTATGCTGTAGTAACACCGTAAAACACCGAGCGTTACTGACAATAACGCTTCGTACACACTTGATTTATTTTGTGGTTGTGATGAACGGATGGTGCATGTTTGTTTAGTTAAGATATTGCATTTGTTCTGTTTGAGTAAAGTCGCATGCACCATAGTTACGGATCTTACGGGTGACCGATTTTAAATACTCCTTTTAGTTAAATAAATATTTTCAATTTTTTTTTTGTAAATTTGTTGAAACTGTTTGAAATCCAAATTTAAGATGAATAAATTTTGGAAAAATTTTCCAATGAATTATTAAGCTTTGTTTGGCCTTTAAAAATGATCTGAGTTTTAGCATCGATTTTTATCGATAATACTAAAATGATTGTTTAATAATAGAAAAGAGATTGAACGAATTATTTTATCAATATCAGGCGTATAAATATGTTTTTATATTTGAATTATTTAAATTTAGAATAAATTGGTATTTTAATTTTTATCGCATCAAGTAATATATATTCTTGGATATCAATTGTAAATTTTCAAGTAAAGTGTTTTGAAAATAATCTTCAAATTCTCATATATGATTTAGGGATTTAAATTTCGAAATTGAATTTGGAAATGATTCAAATATGGGTTTAATATGGATTTTTGATGCGAACAAAAATTTGAACGATTATTTGAAATGAAACAAGTTTTGAAAAGCATGAGAATCCATATTTTATTTGAAATGAAGATCTGAGCAATATGAAGTGATTTCGAACAAACTTGATTTTTGAGAAATATAAATTTGGTTTTAAACTAAAGTTATGAAATAAATTTGTTTTGGAAATGGATTGAACAAATCATATAAAACAATTTATAGCGGAATCGAATTCGTTGTTAAGAGACAGTTCGACAATATCGGTTTCGAATTTCAAATCGTTATAACTTGAACATATGAAATCGAATTGACGTGAAACAGAAAACCACGGATTTATAATAATAATGGGTTTCGTATAAAAGAGGAATTTTCAAATTCCATCGTATGATTTTCGAGTTAGGTTTAAATTTAAATCTGGAAAGGTCGCCGTACATGCCGTTCGCCGACCGCAATGAAAATCGAATAGAATGAATTCATATTATATTATTTGAAAGTGATTTATGGTTTAAAATTTTGAATTTAGAATGATTGGGATTTATTTAATTTAATAACCATTTCCCAACGCTTTCAGTAACGCTTTAACGTTATTTGAAATGATTTGAATTTGAAGACTTCAAACATGAACCATTATGGAAAGGACTTGATTCTTCCATATGATATGAATTTGAGATGAGTTTGAATAGAATTGGTCGTCTGATATTCGGCATGGGTTTATCCTAGCAGACAAATACGATCAGAAATATCAACATATCCATATCCTGATTCTGATCGTGTTGCCTGAATTTGTGAATCAATATCGAGTACAAGTCGATTGATTCTATACGAACTGATATTTGAAATATAGGTGTTTAAATGGAAATCCAAATCCAAATAAAGATTTGGTTACTCAAGTGTCGACGGATTAATTAAGTTGTTTTGAAAATGAAGTTTGGAAACAAACGTTGAATTTGAAAGGGGTTAAGGATAATGGGTTTCCGGGGAATTAAATCCAACATTTAATTCAAAGTAAATTGGAAATGTTTGGAAAGGAGATTTGAATTGGGAAACCCGTGTGATTAGTAACTATTGTTTTAAGATACGTTTGTTACTTGGAAAGTCCGGGATCGGATATAGGTCCGAAAACCATTCCAAGTAATAATACGACGTTATGAAGTAATTCAAGATTTGAAATCGATAAATGAAGACCAGAAATGTCCAGATTATTTGGATCGATTGCTGACATCTCGGATCGGGCCGTACACCCGATACGAGGGTGGCAGGAGATCTGAGTATATTTGGAGATTTTCGGATTGTGTTTCGTTCAGACCCAGAACGGACTTGTATGGATGGTGTGTCTGACATTGTAATTGACCACGTAGCACTGATCCGTGTGAATATATATATGATTTGTGGCAATTGAATATCTTTGTCTCTAAGTTACGTTCTTAGAGAATATGTATTAATTCGAATCAGTGATATGTGGAGATATTGACAATGTGGCATACCCAAGTATGATATGAGCTAATGATGATCAAAGCATGGCTTATCGAAGCGTAGCTTTGTGTATGACGTGACATCGACAAACCTCACACACCGGATGATGAGAAACTGGCGGTTTGGTCTGTATATATATATGATTCGTTGATGAGTGCTGCAGCAGTGGGAAACCACTTGTGAACTGGGGATGGGGTATGTTCGGGGGGCCGCGTCTGGTCGAAAACCGTTGATCTGCCCTGACGATGTGTATTCGGTGTCCGCGTATGGTCGAAAAAGCCGTTGAGGCACTTCGTTTTGTATCCCTGATTGATCTTTCGTGCCAGGAATCATCATTGGAAATCCAAATCCCAATACGAGCCATGCGATTTTGATTGTATTTATATATGGCGACATAGTGGTATGGGACACTCATGCCGTCTAGGATTAATACATTTAATTGCAAATTTGTTTTCCACACTATATGATAATATTAAAGAGGATTTTCACGTATGAAATCATGTTTGGTTATCATAAGACAAAACTCGCCCATCTGGTGTGCGCTTGCATTGTGTGATGTGGGACGAGCTTATGATAACTTCATTTTTCAAAAGTCATTACGTATCTCTATGCACGGGAATTCATATGGAGTAAAACCCGTTCCGCATTAGCGGCGTGGTCCGTTGAATTACCCAACTTTAAAATGAAACTTAAATGATAACTGTTTTGAGTTCTCACACCAGTCCCACGACTGACCTGGAGTTTATTGTTCCTTCCTAAACTCTGGGTGCCCACTAATTTCCACACGGGCAGCTAGTGTTTAGTTTGCAGTTATGGATTGTGGAGAAGATTCAGAGTGCTTCCGGAGTTAGAGTTCACGCTAGAGTTGGAGCTTCCGCTGTATCAGATAATGTTCTTCCGCTAAGAGTTTTATTTCTTCCGCTGTGTATATTTATGTGTAACTCTGATATTCATGTAACTCTGATGTAATATTGAATTATTCAATGAAAAGTTCTGTTGTTTTTGTTCAATGTATGTAAGTACCCATAACAATTCGTCTTGATGAACGATTTGAGTCGGTTTAATTACCGGCGAGAATCGGGCAAAAAGGCGGGTCGTTACTGTATCGACCTTGTCACCTAGCCTGTTTTTAAGCCAGATGTATCTAATCTCGTTGCTTGTCCAGATTCACTCTCTAAACACTATATAAACAGCCCTGACCCTAGACTTTCTATCACATTCTTGCCCGGCCATATGCTGCTAAAGTTCTGACTGGAAGATAAAGAACAAGGAGGCTATTCAGGACTTTGTTAGTTCTAAGTTGGTTTGGGGATTTGCTAGAGATTCTGCTTCTACTCTTTTTGCTTTCTCATTCTCTAGACTACGATCTGTAAGCCCTTTGTCACTCTTAGATTTAAACTGTAAATTTAACCTGAACATGATGTAAACTGAAATTATGCCTAAGCATGATAACTAAGTTGGATCTACTCTTGTATATCTTGGATCTATGACTATCACTTTTAAATCTGTTATTTTGAATCTAGTTTTGTACACCCCATATCTATTCATCTAAATGTTGACTTGTGGAATATCAGTATGAACTTGATTTGGATATATTCATGTTTAATCTAAAACCCCTTTACGATCTTTATCTTGCCATGCCTGTGATGTTCAAACTATTATTGGGGTACTGTTTTATGTCAATCCTTTACCATGTCTATCACCATGTCTTGTCAAGTTGATGTTGAGACTCTATTTCATATGCCTGTAACGTTATAATCATCATGCTTAACTTGTGAACACCTTTGCCATTCTATGACTATCCGGTTTGTGTCATTCCCTATTTTGACATGTTGTATTAATGCGAATTCACGTACGTTGGGGATACGTTTTGGGTAGATTAGGCAAACTTGAAAATTGGCTATGGAATTGACATGATATGACATGAAAATATGACATGAAAACTTGACATGAGAATAAGCTTGAAAACATGAATTTGGGACATGACAATTAGATAACTTAAAAATGGCCAACTCGAGGTTGGGTTGAATTTGCAATGTAAATCTGCCCGGAACCGCCCCGCAAATCCAGTAGTTGCAAATAATAGGACCCAAGGTGAGTAGTTGGTCATATAGCACTTTAAACCCGAGGTTAGACTAGGTTATGGTGTAAATCTGCCCGGAACCGCCCGGCACATCCAGTAACCGTAACCAAGTCTAATGTGAGAGGTCGGGGTGCGTTAAGTGAATTAATGTCACATGGTAAGGTTAAGTCATGGACCCCTTGAATATACTTAACCAATTTGACACGTCGATTTTATAGGGTTAAGTCATGACCTTTTTAATGACAATACTTAACCCATTAGAAATCCTAGCCACGTGGTCCCTTTCAGCAGTAACCCACTTAGAAGTATCACGATACCCTGGGGACTAGGCAGGGTGGGGCACGATTACTGGGCTGATTGTAAGCGACCAAGAATAAGGCTGAGTAAGGTGCGCCAGTGTAGGTTCAGGCGGACTTGGGTCGTGCACTTAGTCCGGAGTTGAAAAAGTAGGCATGTGCACCCGTTGTACTACATTGTGCGTGCTTGAATTGTGTCAGTGGTTGACACCCTAGGACCTGATACACCCTAGGGTGGACCTAGCACATGTGACTACATTCCGCGATTGGGCCATATGACACCGATACACGACGAGTAAAATCGATCGATTGGGATGGACTGTGGGACCCCGTATTGGGTCATTTCATGTTATTAGGTTTAGGGATCATTTCTGGATTTATACTTGACATGGATTTGGACACTAGTACAGTTAGTGCAGTAAACCTTGTATATGCGATGCCACTCTTATCTTGTTACCTTTTATTATCATGCCAGTCCAGTTATTATCTTCATGTTTGATCTCAGTTTCTCATGTCCAGTTAACTTTATTAGTTTTTATGCTAATAGTCACTAGGGCTTACCAGTCTTTTTGACTGACCCGTTTTCTTCCACCTCCTTTTCTTTCGTTCCCCTACCCCCTAGGTTCTCAGGGAGGAAACTCTAGCTCTTAGCTTGGACTTTGCTTGCTTTCTGACAGCTCATGTACGGTTTGGTCTTGAGCTATGCTATGGTTGCACTCATGCTCTCTTTGGGGAATAATATTGGACTTATGTGGTTTTAAGTACTTTGCTTCTTTAAAACTTGATGTAATGAAATAATGACTTGGTATTTTGATGTAAGAGGGTTTGACTCTATTTTCCACGTAATGAGATTTGGTTAAATTTATATCCGCTGCTTTATATACTCTGTTTAATTTATGTTCTGTCTTGTGTTATCTCTGTGCCTGTTTACTAGATAATACCCCTCCAAAACTAGTGCATTCCCTTTGTGAGTGACCCTAGCAGAGGTGTGGTGTTACACTTGGTATCAGAGCAGAAGGTTACCAGACTGGGCAAAAGTTTTAAAAACTTCCTGAAAATTATTTTCAAAACCATTTATAAAGAAGCATTTTTCAAGAAAAGTTCTATTTTTAAGAAAAGGCTATTCCCTAAAATCCATTTGCACTTTCCTTGTTTCCTCGTTTGAATCTTTTTCTATTCGTATTTCAGCATGGCCGATCTTAACCTTCCCGAGGGAGTACCCATACCCGGATGGTTCCGAAGGTACTTGGAAGCTAGGGCCAACGATGCGGGCCCGGCAGACATCCCTCCTCCTCCAGTAGCCGCGGTTCCTCCTCCTCCTCCCGGCACCGCCTTAGCCAAAATATGCAAAGACTTTATAGGAATGGGCGGCAAGAGCTTCCTTGGAAATGAGACCTTCGCTGAGGCACGAAACTGGTTAAAGGAGACTGAAGACATGTACGTTATCTTCCATATGGAGGATCATAGGAAAGTTCAGTTGGCAGCATGGTTGTTGAAAGAGGAAGCTGCATTTTGGTGGGAAGTCACCAACGCTACCAGACCAATTGAGACTTGGGCAGACTTTAGAGAGAGGTTTGGGCTTAAATTCTTATCGTCAGCAGAAGCGAACCTTCAGATGGAGAGGTTCCTGGAACTCAAGCAAGGGGACATGTCTGTTAGGGAGTACGTGAATAAGTTTAATCAGCTTGCTCGGTTTGGACTTAGTCAACACGGCTGAGAAGAAGGCTCTACGATTTGCTCGAGGATTGAGCGAGCCACTCCACACTATGGCCATGACTCATGTGCCCATGGGGGCGACCTTTGAAAGCTTGGTGAATATAGCCTTACTTCATGAGGAAGACATGGGTGACAAAAAGGAGGTTAAGTCTAATGAGACTCAGAACAAGAAGGTTGACTTCAAGAAGGGAGGCAAAAAAAATAACAAGAATAACAAGGGCAACAACAACAATGCTAACAAGCCACGTGAGACGAGGAAGTGCAACTTTTGTGGTATCACGGGACATATAGCAAAAGACTGTAGGAGGAAGAAAAGAAAGTTGGGTGAATGCTTTCACTACGGGGATATTGGACACATCAGTAAGGATTGCCCTAAGAAGCAAGGACAGGGGCTAGGACAGACACAGTGAGCAGGACCTTCTGGAGGGAAGTTGCAGGCTCTCAACACCACTCCAGCTCTTGACTGATGTAGTAATATTTCTATAGAAAGCCTTGTTTACATTTCTGAATTTCTTGTTCGAACCTTATTTGACTCTGGCGCATCGCATACTTTTATCTCTTCTGATATTGTTGAAAATCTGCACTTAAGTACTAATCTAGTTGATGATCCCGTTAGTGTTTCAAATCCGATTGGGGGCTCCGCCCATTTATCTATGATTTGTGTTGATTTGAGGATTTCCATCTTAAGCATGGAATTCACGTGTAATGCTTATGTTCTCGGATTCATGGGATATGGTTTAATTCTGGGCATGGATTAGTTGTCCAATTATGGAGCTATCCTTGATTGTGAACGAAGGGTAGTGAGGCTCATGACACGCCTTGGTAATGCCCTTGAACTTTCTTGTAACCCGAAGGGTCCGGTCATGTTATGTTATCTTGAATCTCTCGACTCGTCCGTCGACAATCTGCACTCCGTGAGAGTAGTCCGAGAATATCCAGATATCTTTGATGAGGTGAAAGGGTTACCCCCTAAACGCGAGATAGACTTCCGAATTTATCTGGTTGATAATGCCAAGCCTGTTTCATTGCCCGTTAGGCATATGGCCCCGCGAGAAAGAAGAGAGCCCAGTAAACAAGTCAAGGAGTTGCTCGAGAAAATTTTTATAAGGCGAAGCATTTCTGAATGGGGTGCTCCGGTGGTATTCGCTACTAAGGCGGATGGTTCGCTTTGTCTGTGCGTAGATTATCGTGAGTTAAACAAGCTGACGAAGAAGAATAGGCACCCACTACCAAGAATCGATGATCTTTTTGACCAGCATGTGGGAGCATCTGTTTTCTCTCAACTCGATCTAGCCACAGGATTCCATCAACTTAGAGTGGCTGAGGATAGCATTGACAAAACTGCGTTTAGGACTCCAGATGGGTTCTTCGAATGGCTCGTCATGCCGTTTGGGTTAACGAATGCACCCACGTACTTTGTAGACCTGATGAGTAGGGTGTTTCGGGAGTTCCTTAACAAGTTCGTGGTGGTTTTTGTGGACGATATTCTAATCTTCTCAAAGGATGAAGAAGAGAATGCTAGACACCTCAAGGAAGTCATGGATACGCTTAGAGCACACCAGTTAAAGGCTAAGTTCTCCAAATGCCATTTTTGGAGGGAGGAAGTTCGGTTTCTTGGGCACGTAGTTTCTAAGCAAGGTTTAGCCGTGGACCCCGCAAAGGTAGTTGCGGTGCAAGACTGGAAAATTCCTAAGAATGCAACAGAGGTGAGAAGCTTTCTTGGTTTGGCGGGATTTTATAGGAAGTTCATTAAGGACTTCGCTAAGATTTCAGCCCCTCTTACTAAGTTAACGAAGAAAAACCTAGCGTTTGCATGCGACATATAATGTGAGATTGCTTTCCAGAGATCAAGAGAGCCCTCACCACAACCCCAGTTTTAGCATTACCCGATGGAGGAAAAATGTTTACAGTGTACATGGATGCGTGCGGCACGGGATTAGGCGCTGTCCTAATGCAAGAAGGAAGAGTGATATGCTATGGGGGTAGACAACTTAAAGTTCATGAGAAGAACTATCCCACACATGACTTGGAGTTAGCCGCGATTGTTTTTGCACTTAAAGCTTGGCGCCATTATCTCCTAGGGGAGAAATTCGAGCTGTATACCGACCCCAAATCGCTTAAGTATCTCTTTTCGCAAAAAGATTTGAATCTGAGACAGCAGCGGTTGATGGAATTCTTGGCCTCATATGACTTCGATATAACTTATACCCCTGGCAAGGGTAACGTGGTGGCGGATGCGCTAAGTAGAAAAAGATTGACTTTGAGCCCCTTATTTGTTGAAAGAAAAAGTCTAGAGTTTATAGCGACCTTTGATTTTACGCATGCTGTTGAGTCATTGACTGGTACGTTAGCATCTCTTGAGCTGAGACCTGCGCTTCTAGATCAAGTAGGGACTTCGCAGAAAGAAGACCCACAGATAGTCGAAATCATGAACAAGTTAATCAGTGGTGAGGTGTCAAGTCACCTTGGTAGGTATGCCATTGATGACAAAGGATGGCTAAGGCGCGATGGAAGGCTATGTGCTCCACTAGTGGGAGACTTAGTAAATAAAGTTCTCGAAGAGGCGCATCACTCGAAGATGACTATACATGCCGGAGGGGATAAGATGTACAGAGATATGAAACGCATTTTCTTTTGGGCCGGAATGAAAAAGGACGTTGCAGAATTCGTCTCAAAGTGCATGGTGTGCCAACAAGTCAAGGCCGAATCTAAGAAGCCTGGTGGGCTATTACATCCTTTGGAGGTCCCGCAATGGAAGCGGGAAAGTATCTCGATGGATTTCGTGGATGGATTGCCTAGGTCGAGGAAGGGGAATACTAGCATATGGGTCATTGTTGATAGACTCACGAAGAGTGCTCACTTCATTCCGGTGAAAAGCAGAAGGACTGCATCATGGCTAGCGTCTATTTACCTTCGAGAGATAGTACGGTTGCACGAGGTTCCTTCTAGCATAGTCAGTGACCGTGACCCAATTTTCACTAGCCAGTTTTGGAATAGTCTGCAAGAAGCAATGGGTACGCAACTTAATTTAAGTACAGCCTATAACCCTCAGACGGATGGACAAACCGAAAGGGTAAATAGAGTACTAGAGGATCTTTTGAGCCTATGCATTCTTGATTTTGGTGGTACTTGGGAAGACCATCTCCCTCTCGTGGAGTTTGCTTATAATAATAGCTATCAAGTTACATAGGGATGGCACCGTTCGAAGCCCTGTATGGAAAACCGTGCAAGTCACCAACTTGTTGGTGGGAGACGACTGACAGACTTATACTTGGGCCCGACATGATACGAGACACTTCTGAGAAGGTGGAGTTGATACGAAGACGAATGAAAGCGGCCCAAGATAGACATAAATCTTATGCGGACAAGAGAAGGACAGACCTAGAGTTCGAAGTCGGAGATATGGTTTTCATAAAAGTCTCTCCTTTGCGCAATGTGGTTCGTTTTGGAGCAATTGGAAAGCTAGCACCGAGATTCGTAGGACCGTTCCCTATCATTGAGAGGATTGGGCAGATGGCCTATAAGGTAGAGTTACCTGAGAGGCTGGCCGGAGTACACAATGTCTTTCACGTCTCGCATCTCCGAAAGTGCCTACATGAATCAGCTGAGGTGGTTGAGCCAAGCATCCTCGAAGGCGTAGAAGTGGAGAAAGAAGCAACGCTGAGGCGAGTTCCTATTCGTATCTTAGGGATGGAGATCAAGAAGCTAAGGAATCGCGAAGTCAAGCTAGTCAAAGTACAGTGGAGTGAAGCCCAAGAAGACGCAACTTGGGAAACCGAGGAAAAGATACGCGCGCTTTACCCATTTCTTTTTTAGGGTACTTTCTCGATCTCTTTTTCCTTTGAGCTTGTAAACCTTCTGTATCATGCTACCTATGTTTGTTTTGTTAATCTTGTCTTGAGAACCTTAGAACCCTCTTTGGATGCAAACATGTATTTGAAACATGTTATGGTTGATGTTTGCAAATGGTTGCAAGTGATTTCTAGTGGATGCATGACACACATTAGGCACTAGATCGGCTCAGACACTTTTTCATGTTGCATTTGCATGGGTGCTTATACTGGTACATGGTTGAACTTGTTATGCTATCACGTGGATGTTGCATATGGATGATGTTTGTGCACTCATGTTGAAATTTTAAGTTATGTTAGGAATTTGCGTACATGTTGGACTCATTACACTAACATATCTTGCATTAAGGAGGTTTACTGAATCAGTAACCGCCTGATCTTTTGCATTAGATAAGTACATATACACACACATACTGCATATGTTCATATAACATTAGAAATCTTTTTAAGGACAATGGTTGCTCGTGAATGATGTTGTGAGTAGATGGATGTGGATGGTAGGATGTGTTCTTCTTAACTTAGAGATTTCGGGGACGAAATCCTTTAAGGAGGGGAGAATGTAACAACCCGTATTTTGATAACGTGTTTTAACTGTAAATCAAGGCAGAATTAAATTTTAAAATGAGAATCAAGGGAAACGGGCTACACCATTACGTTCGTCTCGAAATTCTGCTTGAAAACGAGTCCGAGTTTACGAAAATCGGAGTCCGTATGACCAAGATATGGCTCTCCAAAGTTTCAGAAAATTCCAGAGTTCAAAACAGTTCGAATTCAAGTTCAAAATTCGAATTTCAAAACCCAGACAGACTGGGTGGGAAAAATCCCGCCAGCACCCAGGTCGACTGGGGAGTCGACTGGGCAGTCAGCCCCCCCCAGACCAAGTCGACTGGGCAGTCGACTTGGGTGTCGACCTGGTCACCTAGCCTGTTTTTGAGCCAGATGTATCTGGTCTCGTTGCTTGTCCAGATTCACTCTCTAAACACTATATAAACAGCCCTGACCCTATACTTTCTATCACATTCTTGTCCGGCCATATGCTGCTAAAGTTCTGACTGGAAGATAGAGAACAAGGAGGCTATTCAGGACTTTGTTAGTGCTACGTTGGTTTGGGGATTTGCTAGAGATTCTGCTTCTACTCTTTTTTGCTTTCTCATTCTCTAGACTACAATTTATAAGCCCTTTGTCACTCTTAGATTTAAACTGTAAATTTAACCTGAACATGATGTAAACTGAAATTATGCCTAAACATGATAACTAAGTTGGATCTACTCTTGTATATCTTGGATTTATGACTATCACTTTTAAATCTGTTATTTTGAATCTAGTTTTGTACACCCCAGATCTATTCATCTAAAATGTTGACTTGTGGAATATCAGTATGAACTTGATTTGGATATATTCATGTTTAATTTAAAACCCCTTTACGATCTTTATCTTGCCATGCCTGTGATGTTGAAACTATTATTGGGGTACTATTTTATGTCAATCCTTTACCATGTCTATCACCATGTCTTGTCAAGTTGATGTTGAGACTCTATTTCATATGCCTGTAATGTTATAATCATCATGCTTAACTTGTGAACACCTTTGCCATTCTATGACTATCCGGTTTGTGTCATTCCCTATTTTGACATGTTGTATTAATGCGAATTCGTATACGTTGGGGATACGTTTTGGGTAGATTAGGCAAACTTGAAAATTGGCTATGGAATTGACATGATATGACATGAAAATATGACATGAAAACTTGACATGAGAATATGCTTGAAAACATGAATTTGGGACATGACAATTAGATAACTTGAAAATGGCCAACTCGAGGTTGGGTTGAATTTGCAACGTAAATCTGCCCGGAACCGCCCGGCAAATCCAGTAGTTGCAAATAATAGGACCCAATGTGAGTAGCTGGTCATATAAGACTTTAAACCCGAGGTTAGACTAGGTTATGGTGTAAATCTGCCCGGAACCGCCCGGCACATCCAGTAACCGTAACCAAGTCTAATATGAGAGGTTGGGGTGCGTTAAGTGAATTAATGCCACATGGTAAGGTTAAGTCATGGACTCCTTGAATATACTTAACCAATTTGACACGTCGATTTGATAGGGTTAAGTCATGACCTTTTTAATGACAATACTTAACCCATTAGAAATCCTAGCCACGTGGTCCCTTTCAGCAGTAACCCACTTAGAAGTATCACGATACCCTGGGGACTAGGAAGGGTGGGGCACGATTACTGGGCTGATTGTAAGCGACCAAGAATAACGGATGAGTAAGGTGCGCCAGTGTAGGTTCAGGCGGACTAGGGTCGTGCACTTAGTCCGAAGTTGAAAAAGTAGGCATGGGCACCCATAGTACTACATTGTGCGTGCTTGAATTGTGTCAGTGGTTGACACCCTAGGACCTGATACACCCTAGGGTGGACCTAGCACATGTGACTACATTCCGCGATTGGGCCGTATGACACCGATACACGACGAGTAAAGCCGATCGATTAGGATGGACTGTTGGACCCCGTATTGGGTCATTTCATGTTATTGAGTTTAGGGATCATTTCTGGATTTATACTTGACATGGATTTGGACACTAGTACAGTTAGTGCAGTAAACCTTGTATATGCGATGCCACTCTTATCTTGTTACCTTTTATTATCATGCCAGTCCAGTTATTATCTTTATGTTTGATCTCAGTTTCTCATGTCCAGTTAACTTTATTAGTTTTTATGCTGATAGTCACTAGGGCTTACCAGTCTTTTTGACTAACCCGTTTTCTTCCACCTCTTTTTCTTTCGTTCCCCCGCCCCCCCAGATTCTCAGGGAGGAAACTCTAGCTCTTAGCTTGGACTTTGCTTGCTTTCTGACAGCTCATGTACGGTTTGGTCTTGAGCTATGCTATGGCTGCACTCATGCTCTTTTTGGGGAATAATATTGGACTTATGTGGTTTTAAGTACTTTGCTTCTTTAGAACTTGATGTAATGAAATAATGACTTGGTATTTTGATGTAAGAGGTTTTGACTCTATTTTCCACGTAATGAGATTTGGTTAAATTTATATCCGCTGCTTTATATACTCTGTTTAATTTATGTTCTGTCTTGTGTTATCTCTGTGCCTGTTTACTAGATAATACCCCTCCAAAACTAGTGCATTCCCTTTGTGAGTGACCCTAGCAGAGGTGGGGTGTTACAAACGGCATTACTAACCACTATAGAATAAATATGGACCTCTGAATGCTATCAAAGGAACACACTCTTCGGCAATACGAAGCTGATGGAAACCTGTAGCTAGGTCCATTCATGAAAATACTTGCACGTCATTCAATCGATCCAACAAATCATCAATTCGCAGCAATGGATATATATTCTTTAGTGTCTTCTTATTCAAGTCACGATAATCCACACATAGTCTGAGAGTACCGTCTGACTTTGGGACAAATACCACTGCTGCTCCCCAATCAGAGAAACTAAGCCTGATCAGATCATTCCATACAAGCTGTCGAGTTTAATTATCTAACTCTTCTTTCTCCTTCAAGGTCATTCTTCGAATAACATGAACTAATGGCCTTGAATTCGGAATCAAAGAAATTTTGAAATCAGTTTCTCTACGCGGAGGTAAGCTAACATTTCTTCAAGCACATCCGCATAATTTTTGACGACAGGAATATTTTCTACGTTGACCGGAATATTCTCTGTAATGACATGAACAGGTTCTAATTTAGCGGGAGAAACATCCAGAGCTGCCCAAAAGTCTTTTCTATCAGAATTCGGACCTTCACATGGAATGGTTATATATTTCCCTGATTTAATCTTCGCCCTTACGACTATGTCAGCGCATTTTACTTCAGCTTCATATTTGGTTAACCAATCCAATCCCAAAATAAGATCGAATTCTGTAAAATTCATGACAATCGAGATGGTAGGGAACTTATAATAGGAAAAAGAAACAGGAACCCCACAAATCCAACTAAGATAGAGGGAACCCCCAACCGGATTATGGACAGTCATGGGTGCTTTGAGCCTTTTCGATTTCAAATCCAATTTCTTAACCGCATTACTCGCAATAAAGCTTCGTGACGTGCCTGTATCAAATAATACTTTAACTAGGATGTTTTTGACAGTAAGCATGCCTTCTAAAACATCTGGCCTTCCCTGACTAGTTGAGGGTGCCGGGACATCTGCCACTTCATTTACATGTACCTTTTCAGATTTCTTTAATAGCCGACAATTCTTCTCAGTATGACCAGCCTGGTGGCATTGATTGAACTTTCTATTCTCTCGACCCCTCTTATTGGATTTTGATCCAACATTTCTTTCTTTCTTCGAGGATTTGCAATTCCCTTGAAAATGCCCTTGCTTCTTGCAGTTATTGCATGTGGCCATTGTTACTGACTCTTTCTCAGATTTAACCATTTTCCTATTGAATCTAGGTCTCTTACTGAACTCAAACTTCGTACTTGCCTCATGCTATGTACTTATCTTTGGGTTATCAGTTTCGAATTTCCTTTTGTTGCTAGTACTATCTTCCTCTTCATCGCCCAAAAGACCATGCTTATCCAGATCTTAATACTGGTAAGCCATGTATATCATTTTAGAAAAAGGAAGTTGCACATGCACAGTTACACTACTTTGGTACTTTCTTTGAAGCCCATTAATAAACCTCATATTCTTCCCCTTAGGATTTTGAATTAGATGCGGGGAAAAACGAGAAAGTTCATTGAATTTCTTATGATATTCCGGAATGGTCAGATCTACTTGTATCAGATAGTAGAATTCATCACTTAACCGCTCAGTTGCTTCTGGAGGAGTAAATCTTTCATTGAAAATTTCTTTAAATCTATCCCAGGTAATATTACCTTCTAGATTATCTTTAATAGCGGTTTCCCACCAGATAAAAGCTTCGTCTTTAAGTGCCCAAGATGCCAATAATCTTTTCTGATCATCTCTCAACTTTTGAACCTTCAAAAATTTTCTCAGCAGAGCACATCCATGCTTGTGTTTGAATAATGGATTCATTGCCTGAGAACGGTACTCCACCCAGATTTCAATACTTCTTTAATAGAGCTTCAATATCTGGTTTTGACCTACCTCTTCTACTCCTACCACTCATTTTTCAATGTCTGAAAATAGCAGACAAAGTGTCAGGCAAACAGAAAAGGTATTTTAAAGCATAGAGACATATATTTGAATGTAAATGTGTCTATCGGGGTGTATTTCATTCTGCTATACTCATCCTAGGATATTATTGATCCTATTTGAAATGAGTAATCTATCTTAGAATACTACCGATTCTATTTTTGACGAGTTCGTTAATATATTTATCCCAGAACTAAGCTTAACCAAAGCTCTTATACCACATGTGACGACCAAACCCCCGTTCCACGGTGGCAAGGGTAATCTTTGGAATATAACACATAAACAAATAACAACAGAAGAAAAACATATCATTACACCAGATGTAACACCCCACCTCCGTTAAGGTCACTCACAAAGGGAATGCCTTAACTTTAATGGAGCGTTTTAGTAGACAGAACAGAAATTTACAAGAAAGTTAAACAATACTTGAGAAATTATAACTTTATTACAATGAGAAAACATGAATCAGTTTGGTTACATCATTACCAAAACTCAAGTACATAAATATCAGTCTTGTTCAGAAAATCATCAGAGTACAAAACTTTAAAATCATAATCCCCACAGAAGCTGCCATAAAGAGTCAAGCCATACTTTAAGCACATTGAGTACTTCAAGTAGAAGAAATCCGGATCAAGCTAAAGTATTCCCTCCTTGGAAAACCTAGGGGGAAACGGAAGAAAAAGGGGCGGAAACAAGCAAGGTCAGACATAAAGTTTGACAAGTCCAGTGACTTTCAGCATATGAACAGAAGATAACAATTATGACATGAAAATAAGCTGGATAAGAGATAACAGTAACAGGAGCAGCAGATGTACTTAGGTTAAACAGAAGAAACAGAATAATATTACTTTTCATTTCTCTGCACTAATACTAGTATAACAGGATTAGGTGTCACCCTAATGTCTAAACTGAAACAGAAACGGGAACAGAATAATTTCCACGGAAGAGAATGCTAGTAATGGGCCTTTACCACCCCAACAGAAACAGACAGAAACAGAATGCTAATAATGGGCCTTTACCACCAGAACAGAAGGTACAGAAACAGATTAATCCCTACGGAAACAAAATGTAGAATTAGGTGTACACTAGTAAATGGGCCTTTACCACGCGAACAGACGGAACCACGCAGAAACAGACAGGTGTTGCCACCCAACAGAAACAGACGGTACCAACAGAAACAGATAGATCTAAGTGTACCCTAAAACCATACCCCAAGCGATCGGCTCCCTAATACATAAATACCCTGTGTCGGCCCCACAGTAGGGTGTATCACTCCCTAAAGTGACAACCAATTGGCACAGAGCTATTTACAGATGTCACGGCGTCTTACATCCTCAGAGGCAGACCGGGATCCATGCACGCACATGACCCGGTTGGAACGCACCATCTACACCCCTCGCCATTATCAGGATAAACCACTTATAATTAGTTCAATAAGTGTGCCCGGACCCTACCTACTGTTGGGTCAAAGTTTTGATACCAGAAAGGGTTACTGACTAATATGGGTCCCAAAAAACAGATGACACAAGTAATTTCCCACCTAACCTTGTGTCCCCCTGACTAACAGATTTCAGATTAACTTGTTCACAGATCAGACAAGTTTTCAGACTAATGGATCAGATATACGGATTTAACAGATTTACAGATTTGTCTAACTTTGGAATTGGGCCTACAGATTCATGAAACGGGTTTGTTAAATTCATTAGTCCAATTGGTTTAACCCTATCCACCCAACACGTTTTACACATCATACTTATCCCAGATTTGCATTAATTAAATATTAATGCACAGACCTCTCACATTAGGTCGGTGGCTTGTGGCCGCTGGATATGCCGGGCGGTTCCGGGCAGACTTCTGCCACAAGCCAGACCTAACCTCGTGTCTAAGCATATTTTAGTTATGCCTACGACCTCTCACATTAGACTGACAGTTTGCGGTCGCTAGTTAAGCCGGTTGGTTCCGGGCAGGCTTCTACCACAAACAGAGTCTAACCTCGTGTCATAGCCAATTCATTCCAATACAGATTTTTCAGATATCAGACTAATTCTGTTTATTTAAAAGATTAAACTTCTGTACAAGTTACAACAGATTTTTCGATGTTCTATTAACAAATTTTGCTCAATTTTAAATCAAGCCTACAGATTCACATACTTCAAATTTTAGCATTTCAGTTCCAACAGATTACGTCATTTGACAGATTAAACAGATAACAGATCTTGCAGATTAGGCTATTTAGAAAATTTAGCAGACAAGGCAATTTAACATAATTAGTAGATTAGGCAATTCAATTTAATTAGCAGTTTAGGCAATATAACAGAACTAGCAGATTAGGCAATATAACAGACAAATTATATATATCATATCTTTGCCTAATCATAAATTTAGCCTAAACTCACTTACCAAATCATGGTCATAATTCATAATACCACATATGCTCCTAATTTTTAATTAAGCATTACACAGTATAGAATATTCTCCATAAATCACGATAAACAATATGAATTATGCCAAATTATAGCCTATGATGCCAGATATCCAAAAACCCTTATTTAGGCGCATTCACATTAATAGTTATCCTGTTTTTGTATAGGTCTTTACGCCTAAGTCACATATTCCTTTTTCAAGTCATGAATTTTTACATAAAAGAATATGTCCAAAAATCTAGATTTTTAAACTATAGCATGTAGTGTGTCCTCAACATGCATTATCATTTTATGCATAACATGTTGTAAATTATCTTTAAACTCTAACATCACGCTTTGATTTAAAACATGCATTATGTCCCCAAGTTTCAGGTTGTCCTATAATTTCCCCTTCTCCCAAATCACAGATCATCGTACCTAGTATGAACAGATCTAGATCTAACATATGTTTATTTCTCAAATTAACTATAGATCTAGATTACAACATGTACTATGTATATAAATTAGTTTCATGTTTACGGTTAAATTTACGCCCCGAATCCCAAGTCATATGTCCAATATATTTTGAGCCTCAATCTCAATTCATATGTTAAATATGCCACATGTCCAATTATATGCCCCAGATTTTATGTCCTGTCCTCGAATCAGTCCTGTCCAATTATGCATCATTCATTATTTGTCCTAAACATTTTAGCATTCGTGCATTAATCTCTTATGAGATTTGGCTCAGGCTCGTGGTAGCCTGACTATAGAACAGAAAGAAGAAAGAGATACAGAATAAGATAGATCTAAACAGAACAGAACAGACATAACCTCAAATTCAGATTTACAATTCATGTCACAATCATAATTAACGTTTATATCGGAAAATAACTGTACTTGCCTTTCGTGGTTTTAGGAAAGGAAATAAACTAGTGTTGATGCAGAAAGGCTGAATTACTCTACTTTAATTGTTGTCGTAGCTCTAAACTTGGATTTGAGATTTGATTTAGCCTTTAATTCAATTCAGGTTGGAAGAAGATGCATCAGTCCAAGTTTTGATTCCAGCAGAGTAGTGATGCCAGTTTTATTTTCAATTAGAACAGAGGCAGAATATAGATAGAATGAAATTGTGTAGAGAAAATGAGGCTAGGGGGCTGTTTATATAGGATTAGAAGGACGAATCTAGACAGAAATGAGACCGGATACATCAGAACGAACCAGGTTCAAAAACTGGGTTTCGGGAGCAGGTCGACACCGCCAGGTCGACCCCAGGTCGACACTATGGTCGACCTGGCCCTTGGGAGGTCGACACTGTGGTCGACCCCAGGTCGACCTGGTCCATGGGTGGGAATTTTTCCGCCCATCCTGTTCTGGAATTTTGAATTCGAATTTGAATTCGAATTTTCGAGCTGTTTTCGATTCTGAAATTCTCTGAAACTTCGGAGGGTCATAACTTGGTCATACGGACTCCCTTTTTTGAAAACTCGGACTTGTTTTCAAGCATAATTCCGAGACGAACGCAATGGCGCAACCCATTTCCCTTGATTTTTATTTTAAAAATTAATTATTCTCTGATTTGTTACTTATACGTTCACAGAAAATAGGGGGTGTTACATTCTCCCCTCCTTAAAGGATTTCGTCCCCGAAATTTTCAAGTTAAGAAGAATGTGTCCTACCATCCAGTCATCCATCTACTCAACCATCATCCACAAGCATCCATTGTCCTTAGAAAACTTCTAATGTTGTATGAACATATGCAAAAGTGTGTGTATATGTTCCTTATCTAATGCATAGATCAGGCAGTCCACTGATTCAGTTGACCTCCTTAATGCGAACTATGTCAGTGTCATGAGTCCAATCATGTATGCAATTTTCCTATTTAATACGTATCATTCTTATATGAGTGACAACCATTCATTCATATGCAATATCCATGTGATGAGTCAATCATTTTACATCCACAAAAATTGAAAATGCTCACACATCCATATGTAGTATGAGAGTGTTTTCGAGCCGATCTAGTGCCTAGTGTGTGTACATGCATCCATGAGCAACCACTTGCATCCACTTGCAACCATCAAACATAACATGTCTCAAACACATGTTTACACCCATTGGTTCCTACCGAAAGTTCGAAGATTCGATCGATAGGATATGGTCGAGTGATGGGAGCGAGTGCAGATAAACAAAAACTTGGTTTCCATTAGACCTTGGTTGAGAGACAAATTACCCTAAGTATCAACCGCGAAGACCGAAATCAACATCAGATTGAAACCTAGAGGATTACCCTCCTTAGACAATGTCAAAACTGGAAATCTCAACCTTATCAGAAATATTCAGATATTTACAGATTACCGGTACAGATTAGATTACTAAATGATTCTTAGGAAACTAAGCATGATAAAAACCTAGAATGTATGCGTCATAGTCAACTTAACGCTCAACACAGATACCGAACTTATCACAATTTGATGAGTCATAACCCTTATGGGTCTGAGTCAATAGGGGAATCAGAAACAATACTAGTATTTAAGTGCAGAGTATCGATTATAGAATCGAAATGCCAGAATCAGAAAAGAGTTTTAACTCAAAAATCAGATAAAGAAATTAAACCTCCTACAGAAAGTTTTCCTGTTTCTATCCTTTCCACTAGCCTCGAGAGTGTTCGCCTGCCCTCTATAAGTTGGTTCTGCCCTCTGCCCTTGCCCCCGTTTCTTCGGGCAATCCCAAGTGAAGTGTCCCATCTCACCATAGTTGAAGCAAGTGCCCTTTCTTTTTCTGCCATCCTTGTTTAGATGAGTCGAGCTTCCACAAGTAAAGCACTTTTTCTCCTTCTTATCTTTAGACTTTTCGTCCTTCTTTTGTTTTTCCTTTTTGGGCCATGCTTTCTTGTTATGTGGTTCTTCCTTCTTTGCCTCTTTCTTGCCGTTGTCTTCCTCGTGCAGTAGTGCCATGTCCACCAATCTCTCGTAAGTCGCTCCTATAGGTACATAGGTCATGGCTAGGCTGTGCAGTGGCTCGTTCAATCCTTTAACAAAGCGGAGAGCCTTTTTATGCTGGGTGTTGACTAAATCTAGCCCGAACCTGGCCAGTTGGTTGAACTGATTGACGTATTCTCTGACCGTCATACTTCCTTGCTTAAGAGATAAGAACTTTTCCAGTTGTAGACTTCGTTCAGCTTGCGAGAGGAATTTTGTCTCAAACCTTGTTCTGAAATCCATCCATGTTTCAACTGGTCTCTCGGCGTTAGTGAGTTCCCACCAATAGGAAGCTTCGTCCTTGAGCAACCACACCGCCAATTGTACCTTCTGCCTATCGTCCACCTCGAAGATAACAAACAGATCCTCAATTTCTTTGAGCCAGTTCCTTGCTTCTACGAATGATTCAGTTCCCTTGAAATCCTTTCCACCCATGGCCCTAAAATCTTTACAGATTTTTGAAAAAGCAATTGCACGAGGAGGGGGCGGAGGAGGAGGAATCGTTGCAGCTGGAGGAGGAATATCTGCTGGGCCTGCATTGTTGGCCCTAGCCTCTAGGTACCTCCTGAACCAGCCAGGTATTGGCACGCCCTCTGGAAAGTTAAGATTTCCAGACATGCTGGAATGAAAGAAAAAGATTTAAAACGGAGAACAGAAAAGATAGATATATGGCTTTTTGGGGATTATGTTTTTCAAAATAAACTTTATTTTTGAAAATACTTCCTTTTAAAACCTTTTGGAAAATAGTTTTCAAAAACTTTTTATCTAATTTGGTAACCTTCAGCTCTGATACCAAGTGTAACACCCCACCTCCGTTAAGGTCACTCACAAAGGGAATGCCTTAACTTTAATGGGCATTTTAGTAGACAGAACAGAAATTTAAAAGATAGATAAACAATACTTGAGAAATTATAACTTTATTACAGCGGGAAAATAGGAATCAGTTTGGTTACATTATTAGCAAAACTCAAGTACATAAATATCAGTCTTGTTCCGAAAATCATCAGAGTACAAAACTTTAAAATCATAATCCCCACAGAAGCAGCTATAAAGAGTCAAGCCATACTTTAAGCACTCTGAGTACTTCAAGCAGAAGAAATCCGGATCAAGCTAAAGTATTCCCTCCTTGGAAAACCTGGGGGGAAAACGGAAGAAAAAGGGGGCGAAAACAAGCAAGGTCAGACATAAAGTTTGGAAAGTCCAGTGACTTTAAGCATATGAACAGAAGATAACAATTATGACATGAAAATAAGCTGGATAAGAGATAACAGTAACAGGAGCAGCATATGTACTTAGGTTAAACAGAAGAAACAGATTAATATTACTTTTCATTTCTCTGCACTAATACTAGTATAACAGGATTAGGTGTCTCCCTAATGTCTAAACTGAAACAGAAACGGGAACAGAATAATTTCCATAGAAGAGAATGCTAGTAATGGGCCTTTACCACCTCAACAGAAACAGACAGAAACAGAATGCTAATAATGGGCCTTTACCACCAGAACAGAAGGTACAGAAACAGAAACAGATTAATCCCTCCGGAAACAGAATGTAGAATTAGGTGTACACTAGTAAATGGGCCTTTACCACCCGAACAGACGGTACCATGCAGAAACAGACAGGTGCTACCACCCAACAAAAAAAGACGGTACCAACAGAAACAGACAGAATTAAGTGTACCCTAAAACACTACCCCAAGCGATCGGCTCCCTAATACATAAATACCCTGTGTCGGCCCCCACAGTAGTGTGTATCACTCCCTAAAGTGATAACCAATTAGCACAGAGCTATTTACAGATGTCACGGCGTCTTACATCCTCAGAGGCAGACAGGGATCCATGCACGCACATGACCCGGTTGGAACGCACCATCAACACCCCTCGCCATTATCAGAATGAACCACTTATAATTAGTTCAGTAAGCGTGCCCGGACTCTACCTACTGTTGGGTCAAAGTTTTGATACCAGAAAGAGTTACTGACTAATATGGGTCCCAAACAACAGATGACACAAGTAATTTCCTTCCTAACCTTGTGTCCCCCAGACTAACAGATTTTAGATTAACTTGTTCACAGATCAGACAAGTTTTCAAACTAATGGATCAGATATACGGATTTTACAGATTTACAAATTTGTCTAACTTTGTAATTGGGCCTACAGATTTACGAAATGGGTTTGTTAAATTCATTAGTCCAATTGGTTTAACCCTATCCACGCAACACATTTTAGACATCATACTTATCCCAGATTTGCATTAATTAAATATTAATGCACAGACCTCTCACATTAGGTCGGTAGCTTATGGCCGCTGGATATGCCGGGCGGTTCAGAGCAGACTTCTGCCACAAGCTAGACCTAACCTCGTGTCTAAGCATATTTTAGTTATGGCTACGACCTCTCACATTTGACTGACAGTTTGCGGTCGCTGGTTAAGCCGGTTGGTTCCGGGAAGGTTTCTACCGCAAACAGAGTCTAACCTTGTGTCATAGCCAATTCATTCCAATACAGATATTTCAAATACCAGACTAATTCTGTTTATTTAACAGATTAAACTTCTGTACAAGTTACAACAGATTTTTCGAGGTTCTATTAACAAGTTTTGCTCAATTTTAAATCGAGCCTACAGATTCCCATACTTCAAATTTTAGCATTTCAGTTCCAACAGATTACGTCATTTGACAGATTAAATAGATAACAGATCTTGCAGATTAGGCTATTTAGCAGATTTAGCAGATAAGGCAATTTAACATAATTAGCAGATTAGGCAATTCAATTTAATTAGCAGTTTAGGCAATATAACAGAACTAGCAGATTAGGCAATATAACAGATGTAGCACATAACAGATTTAGCAGATTATATATATATCATATCTTTGCCTAATCATAAATTTAGCCTAAACTCACTTGCCAAATCATGGTCATAATTCATAATACCACATATGCTCCTAATTTTTAGTTAATCATTACACAGTACAGAATATTGTCCATAAATCACGATAAAAAATATGAATTATGCCAAATTATAGCCTATGATGCCAGATATCCAAAAACCCTTATTTAGGCGCATTCACATTAATAGTTATCCTGTTTTTGTATAGGTCTTTACGCCTAAGTCACATATTCCTTTTTCAAGTCATGAATTTTTACATAAAAGAATATGTCCAAAAATCTAGATTTTTAAACTATAGCATGTAGTGTGTCCTCAACATGCATTATCATTTTATGTATAACATGTTGTAAATTATCTTTAAACTCTAACATCACGCCTTGATTTAAAACATGCATTATGTCCCCAAGTTTCAGGTTGTCCTATAATTTCCCCTTCTCCCAAATCACATATCATCGTACCTAGTATGAACAGATCTAGATCTAACATATGTTTATTTCTCAAATTAACTACAGATCTAGATTACAACATGTACTATGTATATAATTTAGTTTCATGTTTATGGTTAAATCTACGCCCCGAATTCTAAGTCATATGTCCAATATATTTTGTGCCTCAATCTCAATTCATATGTTAAATATGCCACATGTCCAATTATATGCCTTAGATTTTATGTCCTGTCCTCGAATCAGTCCTGTCCAATTATGCATCATTCATTATTTGTCCCAAACATTTTAGCGTTCGTGCATTAATCTCTTATGAGATTTGGATCAGGCTCGTGGTAGCCTGGCTATAGAACAGAAAGAAGAAAGAGATACAGAATAAGATAGATCTAAATAGAACAGAACAAACATAACCTCAAATTCATATTTACAATTCATGTCACAATCATAATTAACGTTTATATCGGAAAATAACTGTACTTGCCTTTCGTGGTTTTAGGAAAGGAAATAAACTAGTGTTGATGCAGAAAGGCTAAATTACTCTTCTTTAATTGTTGTCGTAGCTCTAAACTTGGATTTGAGATTTGATTTAGCTTCTAATTCTATTCAGGTTGGAAGAAGATGCATCAGTCCAAGTTTTGATTCCAGGAGAGTAGCGACGCCATTTTTATTTCTAATTAGAACAGAGGCAGAATATAGACAGGTTGAAATTTTGTAGAGAAAATGAGGCTAGGGGGCTGTTTATATAGGATTAGGCGGACAAATCTAGACAGAAACGAGACCGGATACATCAGAATGAACCAGGTTCAAAAACTGGGTTTCGGGAGCAGGTCGACCACCAGGTCGACACTATGGTCGACCTGGTCTGGCCAGGTCGACCCCCAGGTCGATACTATGGTCGACCTGCCCCCTGGGAGGTCGACACTATGGTCGACCCCCAGGTCGACCTGGTCCATGGGCGGGAATTTTCCCGCCTAGCCTGTTCTGGGATTTTGAATTCGAATTTGAATTCGAATTTTCGAGTTGTTTTCGATTCTGAAATTCTATGAAACTTCGGAGGGTCATAACTTGGTCATACGGACTCCGTTTTTCGAAAACTCGAACCCATTTTGAAGCAGAATTCCGAGACAAACGCAATGGCGCAACCCATTTCCCTTGATTCTTATTTTAAAAATTAATTATTCTCTGATTTGTTACTTATACGTTCACAGAAAATACGGGGTGTTACACCAGATAATATACAATAAATACACTACAAATAATAATCATTAGAGTTACATAGTATAACAGGATCATACTTAGTACAAAATACAGTTTTAGCTTTACATAAAATGTCAGCAGCGGAATCAAAACATAATATGTATAATACGAGTTGAACAACATGAAAAGAAGTTATAGAATCCATCTTCAGCTCGATAGCTATCCAGATAGAGCCTGCTAAAAACCTGAATACAAGGCTGCCCATGTAGAAAATAGGGCAACCGAGTTTGCAAGTGAAACAAACTACGAGTCAGTCATGGGACTGGTATGAGAAATCTACTTAACTTATTTTATAATAAGGCCAATCACAGGACCACGCCACTAACGCGGAATGAGTTTACTCCATTAAATTGCCAGTGTTTAAAACAAGTAAATCATTTAAACATCGCAATGCTTTTTACAAAAATGAAGCCATTATAAGACTTAGGTCCCATCACACAATTCAACGCAAGCCGAAGGATAGAGTTTTACCTTATAATGGCCAAAATATGCTTGATACGTATAAAACAAAAGCATTTGATATCATTACTAGTGTTTATATGTTTCAAAAACAACTTCAATCATAAGTATCAATCATATGCGACATGGGTACCATATATTATGTCGCCATATATAGGTTTACAATCAAAACCGCACAATGTCGTATTTGGAAATTGGATTTCCGTCATGAACCAAGGCAAGGGATCGTGCTTACCTCTTAGAGACAATCTGGCCCATGTATCGGGACCCAGACATAGGTGGGCCCTTGGATCGTCAGGGCCGGTCCACACGGAGTGGATTAAAATGCATGAACACTGCGTTTCCCCGCCCTATGGGGCGTAAATTGGTCATATCCCGACCAAACTATCGACCCCGGAACGACCGATATAACCGAGGTGCCTCGCTATCCATCATCCACATAAGTAAAATGTCAGGACTTGCAAAACGCTGACACCACTCCTAGCTAGAAGGAAACGCAAGTCTTCCCTGATGTCCTCTCCCGTTTCTGGCTTGTACCAGGGTGTGAGGCTCGCGAATCAACGCCATACACAAAGCTATGCTATTTAAAGCTATGACAACCCGCCCCGCACCAGCCGGCATCTCCTCCGAAAGTGCGCTATACACATGCCCAGCTAGCACGGGACGGTCGTCAGAAGAAAAGAAAGAAAAGAATGAACTAACAAGGAACCTGTAGAATATCTCCCAGCGCAAGGAACAAAATATGATAACAACACACTAGACATAAAACAGGCGAGACAGTGCATAAGCTGAAAACTAAACATCATAGCAGTGGAAAATCCAAATACAGCTTATGTTCCACATCATCATTATTACAACTTTAAAACTGTCTCTAAAGTAAAAGAAAGGAAGGGTACACTACTAATGCCCAAAGTAGTGACCAGCAGCGACATAGGGAGAATATCTATATATCATACGTGGAAGCCTCCTGCTCGTCTCCGGTACAGCTACTCGTGCATACCACCTAACCTGTCTCTAGTCTGCTCGTGAGAGCACCTAGAGTAATAAGAAGATACATAAAACTATGGGTCAGAAAAAAGTCTGGTATGAGCGATAAGCAGCAAAACAGAACAATAACAGGTATACTAAACCATACCTAAACCTGGACCTGCAATCAAAGAGTTAGCACTACATACTGTACAATACTCTAAGGTGCCACTACACAGATGGTGTAAAGATAACGGGGGAGGGGGTGTGCATGTCATAATGATAGCAAACAAATCAAACATAGCAACCATCCTCACATCTCTCACTCAGTGCGAAAAGCATACGATGTCCAACACTGTCAATCACCAGAACCATCGAAGCAGTGACAGAGTTCGACTTGTACAACTACTGCTACCACCAAGCTTACCTCATGGAATCATGACTAAATCTTTACAAATGACCCCACTTCATTAGTCTATAGCCCTTTTAGTCGTACCTAGGCCACTGTGGCCCTGAATCCGTTCACGTACCCCCTACACGTAGTGATCCAAAGTTATAGACATCGACAACCCTTTAGCACATGTCTTGCAGCAAAGCCCAATCATGAAGTTCACTTGTTGGTTCCCATCTGGATCCTGAGTTTTACTTCTCATTTGGACTTCCTTTGCATCTCGGGTTTCTGGTCTTCTTCCCTGGATCGATCTTCATTTGGTTCGCAACCCATGCCTCGCGTTCAAAACTCCTGAGTTTGGTTTGGTCGTCATCCTCCTTTGGATCGGTTCGAGCCATCTGCATCGGATCGGGTCGTGATGTCCTTCTTCTAGCAGTTCAGGTTGGGGTCCACATCTCTAAGCTGTTCGGATCGTGGAGAGCTCCGGATCGGGTCGGGCCTTCCTCACCAGCTCGGATCGTTGTGTGCCGATCGGGTCGGGACTCCTGGTCGGATCGGGGTCTCCAAGCAGTATGGGATCGATGAACTAGCTCATGGCGCAACAGTTCAGAGGAGCGGTTCATGGGCGGTTGTAACGATCGGTTCGGTTCGGTGGGGGTGCGATCCGATCCGGTTTCCTGCACAGCTTTCCTGTGACTTCTAGCAACCTGTTTTACGCCATTCGACAACGTTTTCAACCAATCTAACTATTCTAATCAATCACAAAGAATACCATATAGTCATAGCAACATATAGAAACGACCATAAACACCAAAACAACAATTTGATAGGTTAAAACAGATCAAACATAGCCAAAACCCCATATTTTCCCTTAAGCATGTTTAAGCAAATCTAATGATGTGATTAGCAAAACTTAACCAAATTAACCCAAACTTCTAACAGAGGTCTAAAACATCATTTCTAATTTTATATATATTTTTCCAAAATTTTATCATGTCTAATTTCATTAATCAACACTAATTACCCTTAATTAACCGTAATTAGTGCAAAACTTTGCAAATCACTCACCTTTGCCACAAATAAAACTCAAATCTGAAATGAATCTCTGTTTGGCACGAATACTGATGTCTAACAGTAGCTCTAATCTTGCTTTGGTGCTATCTCTCCTTAATTTGATGTTGTTAAGCCTAATCTTCAATCAGAAGGTGGTTTGGGGATGTTTTAGATGTTGGAGGCCATTGTTAGGGTTGAACAAATGTCTATGGCGGCTGAAAAATGTCTAAAAACCGAAATCCCCAACCCTAACAACCCTTAAATACTCTAAATCCTGAAATCCCCCTTTGGGCCTAGCTGTTAATCACCCGATTAAACCCAATTAAGCTGTTTTTCACCATATGAAACTTGTTTCAGCCATATCTCCCAAACGGTGAGTCTGTTTGGCTAATGTGACCACTCTACGGAAAGGTAAACCATCATTCAGATCTAATGAAAGTAGTTTTAGGTCAAAACTCCTTTCCAATCAAAAGTTATGGCCGAAACAAGACTAGTTAGGGGCAAAACGGTTATTTAAAAATCAGGAAAAATCGTGAACATGGAGAATGACCCCAATAGTCGTCTCCCAAAGTTACATGACCATACGACTCTCTATAACGATGAAATAAATATTCTACGATACTATGATGCGTAGAATGCGGGTCGTTACAAAAGCTGTGCTTTGATCATCAACCACAAGGCTATGCTTTTCAACAAAAGCCTTGATCACTGCATCTCAACATGCAACATAGGCAATTCACGCTATGTAACTGACGTATATCAATCACACAGAATGAAATCCAATGTCGGACACACAGTCCATTTACAAGTCCGTTCTGGATCTGAATGAAACCGGAGGCACATTATTCCTCGTCCCATATGTCCAATACAGGAGAGAGGCCCTCGCACATCTGAACGATCAACAAGTACGTCCGGACAACCACCACTGTAACCCTTTCAGGGCAGCAACTCCCATCAAAGGCATCAGTAGCCATCCGTTCGATGTGAAGATCATTAGTCTTGCACTGTCTTCATATCTTCGACTTCTAATTGTCGACCAATTATTTGAAATGAGATTTAACTCGACCTTTTCATATAATTCACATATAATTAGAATTCAAATCAATTCATTTCCATGGTTAAATCATTTGACATCCAAATTCAGTTCATTAATGTAATTTTCATGTTAAACACATTCAACCATCTAATATCCAATAAATCGAGTAAATTCGGTTTATTTCCATTATATATCATTCATAATATTTTGTAACGATTTATCACTATTTTTATTTATTTAAAAATAGCCCGTTTATTCAAACGACGCTTCAGGCCATAACGCGGCCATGGCGCTGTTTTTCTCCAGATTTGATTTACACATATCTGAAAATCTAACTGTTGGATCTTTACAAATTTTATACCATTGGAAAGGTCTTTTCAAAGCGGACCCAACGGTTCTAGTTTCAGGAAAATCCAACGGTCGGATCTCCCGGTACAATCGTTTAAAGTTACGATTTCAAAATACGAACTGCAGCGTTGTTATTCGTTTTATTTTAATTATATATATATATAATCCATTCTGGCGCTGTTTTTATTCAGATTTGAATTAAACATTTCGTATGATCTAACCGTTGGATCTTTACAAATTTGGTATCGTTGGAAAGATATTTTCAAAGCGGACCCAACGGTTATGGTTTCGGGAAAATCCGACGGTCGGATCCCCAGTACAATCGTTTAAAGTTACGATTTCAAAACACGAACTACAGCTTCGTTATTCGATTTATTTTAATTATATATATATAATCCGTTCTTCGATTTCCAAACCATTATCATTTCACTTATTTGATAAAAATAATATTTTTACCCAATAAATATCTATTTCAACACATGACTATTTTTAACACTTCATATATATAATAAAAATATCATTTTCATTGTTAAAACAATTTATTTCAAACATGGATATTTTTAGCGATTCATATATATAATAAAAGTGTGATTTTTATTGTTAAAACAATTTATTTCAAACATGAATATTTTATATACTGCATATACATCAAAAGAATGTGATTTTTATAGTTAAAACAATCTATTTCAAACATAAATATTTTATATACTTCATATACATGATAAAAATGTGATTTTTATCATTCAAACAATTTATTCGTCATATGAATATTTTTCCAACACATGAATATATTTCAATACATGAATATAAATCAAACACATGAATATTTCAGAAAATTTCGGCAGCATAACGACAGAGGGTTTAAAACTGGCACCATCCCGAGTACGGCTCCTCGCACTACCTTACGCCTCGCAGCGTTCCTTAAGGGGCTTATCCTTATAATCTAAATATTTCGATCATTTTCATATCACAATGGATTTTTTCATAAACAATTCCAATTTTGTTTCAACCACAAACAATTATTATCAACCATTTGCATTTATCAACCAAATTTCACGTCAACCAAAATCCAAACAATCACAACCAATATATATCATCCATGGTCTGTGGATGAGGGGAGTGTGTGTGTATATATATATATATTTCAATTTCATTTTAGTTTCATTTCAACTCCATTCAACGCACATATGATTTCTACAACGCATATATATAACTTATACATCGCACATATAATTTATACAACGCTTATACATGAGGTGTACAACGCTTATATAACTTATACATCCATTATATAATTTATACATCGCCGTTCCATATCGTTTTGAATTTAGAAATCTCACATTGGGTTCCACTCCTCCAAAAATCATAGGAAGCTCAAAAAGTTCTCCGGTCTCTTCTAGATGTAGAAGACGTCCACAAGAGTCCAATGTCCGTTGTTTCACTGACTTTCGACCACATAGCAAAACGATATGATTTTTATAAGTTTGCAACACTTTTATTTGTCGAAATCAGTTAAAATAAACAAAGGTTGTACCTTTCAGCAAATGGTTCCAAACTAGATTTGGATTTTTCACCCAAACCGTGAAGCAATGCGAAGATCGGGCTATGCAGCGTTGAAGGGGAAGGAGTCACGCACATGCGCAAGGGGGTGGGGTCCATTCGGTGGCTCCTAACGGCGGTGACAGCGGCTAGAAGTCCTGCACTTCGACGAGGTGGTTCGGCCGATATACTCAACGTAGGTAGCAAAATTTATATGGATTTGAAAATCTGGAGATGCTCTACAAAATCCTCAACTGGAGTGGAAGCTAATTCGGAGTGTGGCGGGAGAAAATGAAGAGAGAAGGTGGAAATCTATTTTCGCCATTCGAAAGTAGCTTACGGGGATAGAGAAAGAGATTTTCTTTTTTTTATATAAAAATTCTGATTGGTCCGTGCTATTTATAATTCCAAAAATATTTGATTTTCCTAATGAACTCCAATTCAAACCCAACGACTATCATCCTTAGCTAAATACGCCCATTCCGGACACAATGGAATATGTTTCATAGGCCTATTCGACTGTTTCAGTCAGTTTTTCTTCAAATTAAAATATAAAACATCCAAATATGGATTTGAACATACATTTTAATTTGCTGGGGCCACACACTGATTCTAAAAATTCCAGAAAAATAAATCTAGCTTTGTTTGGACGATATGGTCCCAACAAACCTAGTTTCGTCGAATTTGGAGACCGTTTGAAAAATGGAAATTTTCTGGTCGATCCAAATTGACTGAAATTAACCAAACTTGTTTTCCATTGCCACGCTCACATATTAACTCCAAAAATCATGGAATTTGAAGCCTAGCAATAATTTGATATTTTGGATCCAATAAAAGTGGTTTCGTCGAAAACAGTGGTCATTTGCAAAATGTCTATTTTCGAGGGCTATATTAATTCAATAACGACCTTTCTGAAAATTCATTTAGTCGTAGCTTTTGATTCCCGCTATGAAATTTCTATTTTTCAAATTTGTTAGAAAGATACTCTTAAACAGATTTAAATATTTTTGGTTTCACCAAAATCCGTTTTATTTTGCATCCTGTACAGTCAGTCAAAGTTCGAATTCAAATTTTCAAACTGTCGCGACATTTCAGGCCTTGTTTTATAATTAAAATAAATTATTTATTTTTCAACATTGATTCAAATAAATATATACGTTCTAATTCTCTTCAAAATAAATTTCTTGTCATTATTATTTAAAATATTTCATTTTAAATATTCAAAATTCATTAAAATAGCCAAATTAAAATTTTTAAATTGGTTCTGATTTTTCAGGTTGTTACAGTTGCACACCTGTAGCCCTTTCTGTGTATTAAGGAACTAGAGTTGGTCAGGGATGACCACAAAAGTAGCAGGCCGAGGCAGGCTTTGTTGTGTGATGCAGGGTTCAGATCGGAACCATCTAGGCCAAATCTCTTGGATCCGTTTGCTCGGGTCGACTTGGTCGATCCAAGTTGGTTCGATCTAAGCAAACCGATCTGAGAGATTTGGCCTAGATGGTTCCGATATGAGGCGGGAAGATGGTGCTTTCATCCAAAGCATAGCCGGTTTGGGTCAACCAATGTTAGTCGACCTAAGCAGGAGATCAAAACAAGATTATAGAATGCCCAATGCCATATTCTTGAGTGGTTAGCTTGAGGAAATACGAGTTCTGACGGTCTTGCCAAAAGACAGGTCAACAGATAGGCGTAGAAGATTCACTCTCACTACAAAGCGCAAGCCTTGTAGTCAATTGTGTTACATTGCTTGAAGATGCAACGTGGGCTGGTATATTGTATTTTTCCCTTTAAAACTTGATAGAGATGTAGATTAGTAATGTTTGGTTTACCTTGTTAAAGAATGTGCACCATCGATCAACACCTCCCTTATTACTTGTATTGTACAACAGAAGAAAACATCATATGATCAACACATTATTATTTGATCTAAAAAGAAATGGCTTGATTTGTAAATGGGAAGCACGCACAATGCTTACATTTTCATTCGAGGGAGATGGTAAAACTGATGGTGCCCTCCATTTTCCTTTTTCAATGCAGACATAAAAATTATCGATAAATCTCATAAGGAGCATTTTCATGGAAGGAGAGAATAAAAATGCGCAAGCATCATAAACTGGTAACACATTTTCTATGATGACGTACCATGTGTCTACAAACTTTAGAGGAATAAAGTGTGCTATTTCGAATTGCATCGCTTCTTCTCATTTGGGCAAAACTGATTATATGTAAACAAAAGAATGCATATGATGTTTTCTTCTCAATATTAGACATGACATTATACCTGACGTCATGAAACATATTTTCCACAAAATCGGGTTTCTTCAGGTATTCTCCATAGGAAGAGAACGGTCTTATCATGAAACATGTTTTTCATTATTGATATGAGAATTGTGTCAAGTATTCCTGAATGTGCTTTAACGAGCAACGACATTATGAGTGGTAAAGTTAACATGCCTAACCATAGCAGCCTTGAAATACAATCCTGGTTGGATCGTCTAAGAAGCAAAAATTTCGTTGCGTTTGAGAACAAGACACTCTGGGCGATCAAGCAGAAACCACATATGATTGGTATGATTTACCATGCCATGAAGAGCACAACACATTGAAAAATTTCGATGGTATTCACGAAGATAAAGCAATAAGGATTCCCAAAAGAAAATTTTACTTCTTTGGAAAATCTTAAATAACGCTCTTTTTACGAGGCTAAACTATTTCAGTTAGGCATAGTTGACATAGAAATATGTTGTTTTTGTGGCGCAGAACATGAGAATATTCTCCACACCCCTTTTTGCGTGGTATTTGCCATGGGTTCTTCCTTCACTATTCTCTACATACCCCAACATTGAACCATATAGAAGAGTAGCAAAGTATATACACCTTAACTGACAAGAGGCTCGATATAAATAAGATTTTGCTATATGTTTTAAAGATTACGCTGAGTTTCATATGAAGAGAGAGGAACACGAGTGTTTTCACTTCAACTTCTAGAATAGCTGCCGATCTAATGGCAGAAATAAAACACTATGCAGGTGCATGCATGGTGCATGGGGAGTTCACTTCGCATGTGCACTGAGCATGATGTTGTTTTTCTCTTTTTTGTTTTCTTTGGTTTAGCTATCCTTATTCACACTTTGTATTTCATTTTGTCCCTTTCTTGTATTTTCTTTTTGCTTGAACAGAATTGGTAGAGTAATGGTCTCAACCCCCTTGCCTTTGCAAAAAAAAATTGCATAGAACATTTTTTTTAACATAATTGCAATAGAAGCATGAGCTAAAAAAGAGCATACTGTGTTGAGGTGAGTCCCACATCAGGGAATTTGTAAAATAAATCCTGTATGTATAAATATTAAAAGTCCCCCCTTTACATTGGCAATTAGTTTTGTCGATAATTTAGGGTTTTCTAACATGGTATCAGAGCCAAGTTTAATTCGTGTGCACATAATTGCCACACTTACTCACGTCACTCAATAAGACTCATGTGTTAGGCTCAGGATATGCCCCATGTGCCGGGGCGTGTTGAGACAAGTCCTACATTGGGGAATTTGTAAATTAAATATTGTATGTATAACTATTAAAAGTCCATCCTTCATATTGCCAATTGGTTTTATGATAATTTGGGGTTCTCTAACATACCATTCATTGGAAGAGCACACGATTGAATAGCTTTTCCAAGAGAATCTGCAATAGGGGTGGAAGCCATTGAGGCAAAGGTAGAAAAATGTGTGTGTCGACAAGGCATTCTTGGATCAATTGCGACAGCAAACCATTTTGCATATTGTTAGAGTTTCCTAACTTTGCATTAGTCGACATGATGAGAAACCTATCAATGTGTTTTCTATATTGAATTCCTTTATCCCCATTGTTAATGATATTGCATTGCTATTTTGATACCTTCTTGTCACAATTGGGAAAGAACAGGTACAACTGAAGCAACAAATTTTGTCTAAAACCATGTATGTAGAAGGGATAAGAATGCCCATTTAAGTGAAATAAAGAGTAATAAACTTAACTAGGCTTACATAGCTTGCTGGTGACGACAAAAATGTCGTAACACCCGAATATTCTCCGTTACTAGAGAATTACGTTTTGCATGGAAAAAGCTAGTCCGAAAAGCAGTAAATTACACAGATATTTATAGTGGTTTGGTCCGTGAGGAGCCTACGTCGAAGGATTTCATTGATCTTTTATTCAAAACTTTAAGTTGCAAGCATTGAACATCGTTGTGGCATTCGTTTACTAGTCTGTTCATATATGTAGGAGTCATATTTTACATATCCTAAGTTTTGAAAAAAAGTAACTTGTGCTTCTTCCTCCTAAAAACTAGGCTACTATTAATGAGTTATGGGACTTGAGGAGGTGTCACATAAGCAAAAATCCAACCCTTTTGAATGCCAAGCTTGGGGGTATTTATAGGAGTGGGTTGGTAGTGGAGTAGGTAGGATTTGAGGACCACACAGCAGAATTTCGTATACCTGGAAGGCCACATTCAGAATTTCGAATCCCCCTTGAAGTACACATAGAAAAGACCGCGTCCCTTGGGATACGAAATAGCGTATCCCATGAGGGATACAGACATTTCATATCCCTAGGGAATATGGGTTTTTCGTATTCCTACAGGATACGGTTATTTCATATCCCTCTGGGATACGAGTCTTTCGTATCTCCTAAGAGATACAATTATCACGTATCTCTAGGGGATATGAGTTTTTTGTATCCCCTAAGGGATATGAACTCGTATCCCTAAGGATACGTTGGAGGGTCATGTGTAGTGGGATTCGAAAATCACGTGGAGGGTGTCGAATGATATTAAGGCCGAGGGATACGAATTTTTTGGTGTTGCAGGATCTGAAACACTTGGGTTCGAAACATCTGGTGTAGCGTGCTTTTAGGAACCGAGGGACTTGAAACCTTTAGTACGAAGTGGAGGGAGTCGAAATCTGGTTGTAGTGCACATTTAGGAGATTCGATCAAGAGGGATTTGAATTATTCGTGGAAGAGAGGGAGTCGAAGTCTTGTAAGGAATTCAAAATCCGCAAATTCGAAATCCACTCTTTAGAGGTGGTGTGAGGTTTTTGCTTGCACGGCTTCTCTTGGACTTAGATCCTTAGTGCTTTGGGGACACTTAGGGCTTCAGTGCCATGCGAGATGATGAGTCGAGTGGGCTTGGCATACTTTTGGGTATCAGACCAAAAGGCCAGCTAACATTTGTCCACCAAAGTGTGTCTTGTATTGGCATGATGTGATTTGAGTTGAATCATCGTTTTGGTTGATCGTATAATTCCTGTTTACGAATGAATTTAAAGTTTGTTGTCAACTCTCATTTACGTTGTAACGCGAACTAGCCGTTGTCGACGTAGTGTCGCGTGTGTGCTCACACGTTTTCATGTGATTTTGCACGATGCGATTGGAGTTTGAAAATAAAATAACGTACAAGTAATAAATGTGTGGTTGGTTTATGACTATGTGAGTTGGTTTACGACTACGTGAGTTGGAATTCGAGAAACGACATCGGGTCGCGAATTTGATTGCTTGTCGTACGTTCTCGAGTCGTCTGGACTTATGAGCGTACTACTAGTTAGCAAATTGAATCCGCGTCGCTTGTTGTATCGTCGAAAGTACGTGTGCGTGGCCATAGTCGGAATCGGCAGTCAGAAATCTCTTGAAACATGGAGAATCCGTCCTCGCTTGTCCGATATTTCACTGAACATGGATATACATATACACATGTGCGACTATATATAAATGTATAATCGTTTGAGACGCAGAAACATATGCGTGAAAAATATACAAACACATGTATGTGTAACATGTATATCCGCATGTCACTGTTTGGATATATATATATAATATCATTATATATGTTCATATATTTATATTACATATATTATTATTATTTACTTCGTATCCCTCGCGGGGATACAGAATTTCATATCCCCTTAGAGATACGAAATTTCATGTCCCACTAGGATACGAAATTTCATATCCCTGCATGGGATACGAAATGTCATACGGGCTAGGCCTAATATTTCACTCCCCCTATAACTTCGAACAGAACTCTTCCCTTTCTTCTTCTTACTTTGCATGTTATTGACCCAGAAACTCGCACCTCGGTTCTTGAAAACATTGAACACTGAGCTCGAAAAACACATGTGCGATTGGACTTTGAAACTGATGATTTATCGGGTTTCGAATCGGGTTTGGCGCTGGTACACAAATCGATCTTGAGAATGAAGCTAGAGATTAATTCAAAGCCGATTTTTCCCTTGAACTCAGGATTAGAGTTCGTAGGGCTCGAGATCGAGCTTTGGGTTGAACTACGGGTCAATTCTCGGGGTGCTAGTTCAAGGTGAGCGTGTGTGTTAGAACTCGGCACCAGCGAGGAGGGAGGTCTGGAGAAGAAGGGACCATGGGAAGGAGTCTTGGAGAAGAAGAAAGGGAGAGTTGAAACGTTGGTTTAGTGGAAAAATGGGGAAGGCGATGTTTCGAAAAGGGAGGAGTCGAAATTTGAGGCCTGGAAAACTAAAATACGTATCCCTCTAGATGGGATATGAAATTTCATATCCCAAGAGGGATATGAAATTTCGTATCCCTAGAGGGACGTGAATTTTCGTATCCCTAAAGGGATATAAGATTCTTTGCTGACTCAGGCGTTTTTAGTCCCGCTTTCGTGACATTTCATGTCTCTCAATCGTGACTCGAACTTTCGACGACCCGTTTCTGACTCGCGTTGCTTCCACAGCGTTGTACGATTGAATCGAAATTCACATTAATCATAATTGAGTTAACAGTTTAGCCGGGCATATAGGATTAAAGCGTATACTTGGATTGTGAATTTGACTGAACTACGGAGCTATTAAACGTGTTTTCTAGATTTTTAATCTTAATGTAGTCACGACTCGATGCGAATCTGGCGACAGTGGTTACAGTCTTAAAGACCTTTGATCATGGCCGTATCTCTAGTTTTCTAGTTATAACTATACCAACATCACACTACATGCACATACATGTTAACTTACACAAACATGAGCGGTACAGGTTATACAATCCGATGTCTAATGCAAATATATTGAAAGTATAGCTAACAATGGAGACACAATCTAAGAAACAATATACTTTGGAAACTGAAGCTTCTAAACATTCGGCATCCCATTCTGGGTAGTCAGACCGTTCTGTCATGGAGGATAGCAAGCTTGAGACCTCTAGAGAGTCTACTCCTTCTACGCCATTGGGTTCTCCTAAAGCGTCAGGCCAAGGGATGTAGTCAGAAGGACTGCAACCGACGATCGAGCATTCAGTTGGGCCAACAACACAGGAAGTGCCTAGAGAATTCGAGGAAAATCTCGAAGGGGAAAAGCACATAGATATTACAAAGGAAAGCACTATGGAGGGGTCGAACATGATGGCAGGCGCGATTATAATTGAGAATCGCCGGATTCGGTGTCCTCGCACATGGATGAGACGACGGTGATGTGTATGGTGACACGGTTTGGTATTCCTCAGGAGATGTTCGCGCGCCTAAAAAAAGCGATAGGGATCATGCACTACCTGAAAGTTTAACTACCTGGAATAGGCATGCATGCACTTCTAGGTGCGTGCCCTCGGCTAACAACTTCATCCGGGATATACTGCACTATTTTCTCCTAGCACCTTCGCAGCTTCACCCAAGTGAACATGTTTCCTTCTTTGGTAAATGCATTCTCTTCAGAGAATACCTGCAGCTAGAGCCCACCGGACAGGACATCTGGTGTCTTTTTCAATTAAAGAGGAGGGTTGCCGTCACACCTTCTCAGTATTTTCTGGAAGCGTTTCCCAACACTCGGTTCATTGTGGGAAAATAGAGCTAGCTGAGTGTGTTCAATTTTGATTGGTTCTTTGTGCGCTGTCCCTCTAGGTTTTTGAGGAGATCATTGGAGGGAAGCAAGTATCTTTGACTTGTTTGAGTTTGCAATTTGTCGAGCTGTTATCTTAAAATTAACTTTACTTTTACGTAACAGGAAATCCTCATACGCCTACAAACCCCGTGTACTAGAAATGCTTCGAGTCTTTCTTGGCCATCCCGGTTGATGCTTTTTCTACTGTAAGTGTTCTGAACTAGGAATGACATCGTCATGCGGGCTTACTTCCCACCGGTCATGTAGTATTCAGATCGGCCATTGCCGGGGTTAAGGAAAAAGCGAAAACTAAAGGAGGCGAAAGATCTCCAGGCCATAAGAGAAAAGCATCCCGTGTCGTGTCTAATCAAAGCAAGACCGCCAAGACTCAAAGGGAACCCAGTTGAGGTGGACCCAGTGATGAGGAGAAGGTTTTCGGAGATGAGGGCTCACCAGTTACTCCTGCCCGCTTGTTACAAATGAGGCGGGGTAGGTGTGTCGCCAAGGCCGGAGTCTCCTATAACCACTTTTGAGATCACCATGTCGTTAGAAAAGGAAGGTCAGCTCGACGAGCTGAACAAGCTTCCACTTATTATGTCTCACTAGCTTAGCGCCACAAGTATGGAGGAATTAGCACTTGCCATTGGGGAGATCACTCCTTCGAGCGGGCTGCTAGCTAGTCTGTTGAGAGAACACTTAGGACACACACCCATAAATACTGCATGATGTAGCATTTGTTTGTGTGCATAGAGTGTTCGAGTCTGATCGTAAATTTGTTCCTTTTCGCAGGTGAAATGGCTCGAGGAGGTAGAGGCCGGGCCAAGGATCCGGGAGTCACCGACCGGTGAGGAGTGGGTTCATCAGAGAATTTAAAAGAAATACTAGTTTGTTTGATGAGGACTTACCTCCTCGCAATTATGTTAGTGAGTATCGTCACGGGGAACTATCCCGACGTTCCGAGTCTCCACCACCCTTCACCCGGTTATCTGGCACAGATATGAAATATGACACAAAGGGCTCTAGTCAACCTTTATCGATAATTCCTCCTTACATTTAACCCTCGACGCCCATTATCACTTCATAAGTAAATGAGTTGGATCCTACCGAGAAAGGAAAGAAGGTAATATCAAAGAAGATAGGGAAACAACTAGACGAACCCAAGGCCTCGGAGCTCATTGTAAACCAGAGGTAAGCCCAAACGAGGGAGTGGTTTCCCATGCGTTACTTTAATGAAATAAAATAGCTTCCAAGTATTAACTTTATTCCTCTAGAGGACACCGAGGAAGTGTAGATGAAGGTGTATGGCACTTATTACTAGTGTGATTAGTTCAGTAGGTATTCTGGGCATCTTTCTGAGCTAATTCAGAATAGAAACATGGAGATTGCGAACTTGGGGCAAGCTTTGGAGCGTGAGTGGACAAGTGTCCGGAATCGAGACAAGGAGATAGGTAAGATAGATCCTTAAACATGACTATTTCCCCATGTATCGTAACACCCAAAGATGCTCCGTTACTAGAGAATTTTGCTTTATATGGGAAAATTAGGTGTGAAAAGCTGTAAATAACACAAAGATTTATAGTGGTTCGGTGTTGAGGGGCCTACGTCCACTTTGAAGGATTTTGTTGGTCGTTTGTTCACAACTTTAAGTTATAAGCATTGAAAATCGTTGAGGCATTTGTTTACAAGTCTGTTCTATATGTAGGAGTCATATTTTACATATCCTAAGTTTTGAAAAAAAGTAACTTTTTCTTTTTCCTCCTAAGAACTAGGCTGCCACTAATGAGTTCTGGAACTTGAGGAGGTGTCAAATGAGCCAAAATCCAACCCTTTTGAATGCCAAGCATGGGGGGGGGGGTATTTATAGGAGTTGGTAGTGGAGTAGGTAGGATTTGAGGACCACACGCAGAATTTTGTATACCTAGAAGGCCACATTCCGAATTTCGAATCCCCCTTGAAGTACACAAAGAAAAGATCGTGTCCCTTGGGATACGAAATAGCGTATCCCATGAGGGATACGGTCATTTCGTATCCCTAGGGGATATGGGTTTTTCGTATCCCCTAAGGGATACGGTTATTTCATATCCCCTCTAGGATACGAGTCTTTCGTATCTCCTAAGGGATACGGTTATCTCGTATCCCTAGGGGATACGTGTTTTTTGTAACCCCTAATTAAGGGATACGAACTCGTATCCCTAAGGATACATTGGAGGGTCATGTGTAGTGGGATTCGAAAATCGCGTGGAGTGAGTCAAAAGATATTAAGGTCGAGGATACGAATTTCTCTGTGTTGAGGGATCTGAAACACTGGGGTTCGAAACATCTGGTGTAGCGTGCTTTTAGGAACCGAGGGACATGAAACCTTTGGTACGAAGTGGAGGGAGTCGAAATCTGGTTATAGTGCACATTTAGGGGATTCGATCTAGAGGGTTCTGAACTATTTGTGGAAGAGATGGAGTCGAAATCTTATAAGGGATTCAAAATCTGCAAACTAAGGGATTCCAAATCCACTCTTTAGAGGTGGTGTGAGGTTTTTGCTTGCACGACTTCTCTCGGACTTAGATCCTTAGTGCTTTGGGGACACTTCGGGATTCGGTGCCATGCGAGATGATGAGTCGAGTGGGCTTGGCATACTTTTGGGAATCAGACCAAAAGGCCAGTTAACATTTGCCCCTCCAAAAGTGTGTCTTGTCTTGACATGATGTGATTTGAGTTGAATCATCGTTTTGGTTGATCGTCTAATTCCTGTTTATGAATGAATTTAAATTTTTTTATCGACTCTCGTTTTTGTTGTAACGCGAACGAGCCATTGTTGACGTAGTGTTGCGTGTATGCTCACATGTTTTCATGTGGTTTTGCGCGATGCGATTGGAGTTTGAAAATAAAATAACGTGCAAGTAATAAACGTGTGGTTGGTTTACGACTACGTGAGTTGATTTACAACTACATGAGTTGGAATTCGAGAAACGACATCGGGTCATGAATTCGATTGTTTGTCATACATTCTCGAGTCGCCTGGACTTACGAGCGTACTACTAGTTTTCAAATTGAATCGGCATCGATTGTCGTACCGTCGAAAGTACATATGCGTGGTCATTGTTCGAATAGGGAGTTAGAAATATCTCGAAACATGGAGACTCCATCCTTGCTCGTCCGCTATTTCCCTGAACGTGGATATACGTATACACATGTGCGAATATATATAAATGTATGATCGCTTGAGACGCAGAAATATACGCATGAAAAATATACATATGCATGTATGTATAACATGTATATCCACAAGTCATTGTATGCATATATATATATATATAAAAATCATTATATGTGTTCATATATTTATATTACATATATTATTATTACTTACTTCGTATCCCTCGTGGGGATACAGAATTTCATATCCCCTTAAAGATATGGAATTCCGTATCCCCTTAGAGATACGAAATTCCGTGTCCTACTAGGATACGAAATTTCGTATCCCCGCATGGGATACGAAACGTAATACATGCTAGGCCTAATATTTCCCTCCCCCTATAATTTCGAACAGAACTCTCCCCATTCTTCTTCTTACTTCGCATGTTATTGTCCTAAAAACTCGCACCTCGGTTCTTGAAAACAATGAACACCGAGCTTGAAAAACACATGTGCGATTGGACTTTGAAATCGATGATTTATCGAGTTTCGAATCGGATCTAATGCTAATACTAAAATCGATCTCGAGAATGAAGCTAGAGACGAATTCAAAGCCAATTGTGACCTTGAACTCAAAATTAGAGTTCGATGGGCTCGAGATCGAGCTTTGGGTTAAACTCGGGGTCAATTCTCGTCGTGATGGTTCGAGGTAAGCGCATGGGTTTGAATTTGACACCAGCGAGGAGGGAGGTTTGGAGAAGAAGGGACCATGGGAAGTAGACTTGGAGAAGAAAAAGGGAGAGTCGAAACATTGGTTTAGTGGAAAAATAGGGATGACGATGTTTCGGAAAGGGAGGAGTCGAAATTTGAGGCCTGGAAAACTAAAATTTGTATCGCTCTAGATGGGATACGAAATTTCATATCCCAAGAGGGATATGAAATTTAGTATCCCTAGAGGGACACGAATTTTCTCATCTTTGAAGGGATATGAGATTCTTTGTTGGCTTGGGCGTTTTGAGTCCCGCTTTCATGACATTTCGTGTCTCTCAATCGTGACTCGAACTTTCGATGACCTATTTATGGACTCGCGTTGCTTCCGCGGCGTTGTACGATTGAATCGAAATTCACGTTAATCATAATTGAATCGATAGTTTAGCCGGGCACATGGGATTAGAGCATATACTTGGATTGTGAATTTGACTGAACTACCGAGCTATTAAACGTGTTTTCTAGATTTTTAATCATAACGCAGTCACGACTCGATGTGAATCTGGCGACGATGGTTACAGTCTAAAAGACTTCATATCGTGGCCGTATCCCAAGTTTTCTAGTTATAACTGTACAAACATCACACTACACTGCACATACATGTTAGCTTACACAAACATAAGCGGTACCGGTTATACAATGCGATGTCTAATGCAACTATATTGAAAGTATAGCTAGCAATGGAGGCACTATCTAAGAAACAATAGACTTTGGAAACTGGAGCTTCTTAACATTCGGCATCCCGTTCCGGGTAGTCAGATCGTTCTGTCATGGAGGATCGAAAGCTTGAGACCTCTAGAGAGTCTATTCCTTCTACGTCATTGGGTTCTCCTAAAGCGGCAGACTAGGGGACGTAGTCAGAAGGATCGCAGCCAACAGTCGAGCACTCAGTTGGGCCAACAACGCTGGGAGTGTCTAGAGTATCCGGGGAGAATCCCGGAGGGGAAAAGCACGTAGATATTACAAAGAAAAACACTCTGAAGGCGTCATACATGATGGTAGGCGCGATAATAATAGAGAACCGTTAGATACGGTATCCTCGCAAATGGATGAGATGATGGTTATTTGTATGGAGACATGGTTTGGTATTCCTTAGGGAGATGTTTGCGTACCTAAAAAAGCGACAGGGATCACGTACTACCTGAAGGGTTTACTGCCTGGAACAGGCATGCATGCACTTCTAGGTGCATGCCCTTGGCTAACAACTTCATCCGGGATATACTGTACTATTTTCGCCTAGTACCTTCATAGCTTCACCCAAGTGAACATGTTTCCCTCTTTGTACCTGCGTTCTCTTCATAGAATACCTGCAGCCAGAGCCCACTGGATAGGACATTTGGTGTCTTTTTCAATCAAAGAGGAGGGTCGCTGTCGCACCTTCTCAATATTTTCTGGAAGCGTTGCCCAACACTCGGTTCATTGTGGGAAAATTGAGCAAGCTGAGTGTTTTCAAGTTTGATTGGTTCTTTGTGCGCTATCCCTCTAGATTTTTGAGGAGATGGTTGGAGGGAAGTAAGTATCTTTGACTTCTTTGAGTTTGCAATTCGTCGAACTGTCATCTTTAAATTAACTTTACTTTTGCGTAATAGGAAATCCTCCTATGCCTACAGATCCTGTATACTAGAAATGCCTCAAGTCTTTCTTGGCCATCTCCGTCAGTGCTCGTTCTACTGAGAGTGTTCTGAACTAGGAATGACATCTTCGTGCGGGCTTACTTCCCACCGGTTGCGTAGTATTCGGACAGGTCATTGTCGAGGTTAAGGAAAAAGCGGAAATTAAAGGAGGCGAAAGCTCTCTAGGCCATAAGAGAAAAGCATCCCATGTCATGTCTAAGCGAAGCAAGACAACCAAGACATAAGGGAAAGCCAGTGGAGGTGGACCCGGTGATGAGGAGAAGGTTTTCGAAGATGAAGGGTTGCCATGTCGTTAGAAAAGGAAGGTCAGTTCGACGAGCTGAACAAGCTTCCACTTATTAAGTCTCCATATCCTAGCACCACAAGTATGGAGGAATTAACACTTACCATTGGGGAGATCACTCCTTCGAGCATGCCGCTTTCTAATCTATTGAGAGAACACTTAGGACACACACCCATAAATACTGCATGACACAACATTTGTTTGTGTGCATAGAGTGTCCGAGTCTGATCTTGAATTTGTTCCTTTTCGCAGATGAAATGGCTCGAGGAGGTAGAGGACGGGCCAAGGATCCGAGAGACATTGACCAGCGAGGAGTGGGTTCATCGGAGAATTTAAAAGAAATTCTATTTTGTTTGATGAGGCCTTACCTCCTCGCAATTATATTAGTGAGTATCGTCGTAGGGAACTATCCTGGCATTTCGAGTCTCCTCCACCCTTCACCCAGTTATCTAGCACAGATATGAGATATGACACAAAGGGCTCTAATCGGCCTTTATCGATAATTCCTCCTTACATTTCACCTTGGCTCCCGTTATCACTTCCAAAGGAAATGAGCTGGAGCCTACCGATAAAATAAAGAAGGTAATATCGAAAAAGATAGGGAAATAACTAGGCGAACCCGAGGCCTCGGAGCTCATTGTGAACCAGAGGTAAGCCCAACCGAGGGAGCAGTTTCGCACGTGTTACTTTAATGAAATAAAATGGCTTCCAAGTATTAACCCGATTCTAGAGAGGACACCGAGGAAGTGTGGATGATGGTGTATGGCGCTTATTACTAGTGTGATTAGTTCAGCAGGTATTTTGGGCATCTTTCGGAGCTGATCCGGAATAAAACACGAAGATTGCAGACTTGGGGCAAGCTTTGGAGTATTAGTGGACAAGCGTCCGGAATCGAGACAAGGAGATAGGTAAGATAGATCCTTAAACATGACTATTTCCCCATGTATCGTAACACCCAAAGATTCTCCGTTACTAAAGAATTTTGCTTCGCATGGGAAAATTAAGTGCGAAAATAGTAAATAACACAAAGATTTATAGTGGTTCAGTCCACGAGTGGCCAACGTCCACTTTGAAGGATTTTGTTGGTCTTTTATTCACAACTTTAAGTTACAGGCATTGAAAATCATTGAGGCATTTGTTTACAAGTCCGTTCATATATGTAGGAGTCATATTTTTCATATGCTAAGTTTTAGAAAAAAGTAACTTATGCTTCTTCTTTCTCAAAACTAGGCTGCCATTAATGAGTTCTATAAGCTTAAGGAGGTGTCAAATCATCCAGAATCCAACCCGTTTGAATGCCAAGCTTATAGGTATATATGGGAGTGTGTTGGTAGCGGAGTAGGTAGGATTTGTGGACCACACATCATAATTTCGTATCCTTGGAGGGCCATATTCTGAATTTTGAATCCCCTTTGAAGTACACAAAGAAAAGGTCATATCCCTCCTAAGAGATATGAAATTTGTATCCCTTGGGATATGAAATAGTGTATCCCATGAGGGATACGGTCACTTCATATCCCCTAGGGGATACAGGTTTTTCGTATCCCCTAAGGGATACAGTTATTTCATGCCCCCTAGGGATACGAGTCTTTCGTATCTTCTAAGGGATACAATTATCTCGTATCCCTAGAGGATACGAGTTTTTTGTATCCCATAAGGGATACAAACTCGTACACCTAAGGATATGTTGGAGGGTCACATGCAGTGGGATCTGAAAATCACGGTGGAGGGAGTTGAAAGATATTAAGGTCGAAGGATACAAATTTCTCAGTGTTAAGTAATCCGAAACACCGGGGTTTGAAACATCTGGTGTGGCATGCTTTTAGGAGCCGAGGGAGACGAAACTTTTGGTATGAAGTGGAGGGAGTCGAAATTTGGTGTTGTGCACTTTTAGGGGGTTCGAGCTAGAGGGGTTCAAACTATTCGGGGAAGAGAGGGAGTCGAAGTCTTGTAAGGATTAGAAATTCACTTTTTATAGGTGGTGTGAGGCATTTTCTTGCACGATTTATCTCGGACTTAGATCCTTAGTGCTCTGGTGACACTTCAGGCTTTCGTGCCACGCGAGGTGATGAGTCGAGCTGGGCTGGGTACTTTTGGAAACCGGACCTATAGGCTAGTTAACACTTGCACCTGTTTTTGCGTTTATGCATTCGTGGCCATTGTGGTTTGAAAAACAGAATGGAAAGTTGTAACAATTTGCTTAATGGCACAATCTAAACATCCGTTATGATTTGGCTATACATGATTTTCTTCATCACTGTTGTTAGGTGCTCATATATAATCAGAAGTTTGAAACAACAGTTAAATAGGAACCCGACCTAAGGACAGAGTACCAACTGGAAGAGACAATGGCACGGAAAAATCAAAACATGCCAATCATACAACGACTGAATAGGGAAGATGTGTGTATAATAACAAGACATATTTATTTACTTAGTCAAAAGCAAGTAAACATAAGCTTCAAGTGAATTTTTGCTTTAATTGTAAAAGTTAAGACACCACCGTTTGCATTGTATCACAAAACCAATGCATACCAAACCGAATGGTATATAATAATCCAACTCTGGATGACTTATATCAATATCGAAGAAATGAACGACTAAAATCATTTACATTTCTTCATCAAGATCATATAAATATAGCTCAGAACAACTCAATCTGAGAAGCCTGAAAACCTGACCAAATCTAATGAGTCTCAGATTGGATTTTGGATATATAAGTAACAATTCATCGAGTCAAATGGGATCGTAGCTTAAACTATCGCGCCCTAACAAAAAAAACACGGTTTTATGTTTTTTTGTTGGTTCCCAACGGTCTCTTAATCCACCCGAACCACAACATCAGATGGGATTAAATTTTAAATTGCACAACTTAGAGTCAATGACACTTGAAGTTTCTATAACTAGGATTCGTATATTATAATCTAGGTCAAAAGGTCTGATTAACAATTTGTCACGAAGAAACATTATATGCCCTCCTTATAAAGAAAATATGGCTAGCTTTGTAAGTTTAAAGTAAATAAATTATGCTAAAGAAAAACACGACTACAAATTAATAATTATACTATGTCTAAAAAGGCATTAGACGACATATATTATTCCTTGTTTGATGACAATATTATCCCTCCTTACATTCCAATGCGTCTCATTGCACTTGGACTAGAAACATGCCCCGTCATCTAGTATACACTCACATAACAACAATGTTAATGGTGCGCGATGCAAAAAGGCGCGAAACATTTCTAAAGCCTTGGCGTGCACCTTTTTAATTTACTACCCATGTTTAATTTTTTAAATAAATTTAAAGTTTAATAGAAATTTAAAGAAATCAATAATTCTTGCTAAAACATATGTAACAAAGATTTTTGTATATTAAAAAACATAATCAACTATTATATTATACGCATAGAATTTCAAGCATAATAGTTTTCAAATCCAAAATATTAATACATATTAGTAATAAGCTAGAAATCTAAATCTAATCAAACAATTATATCTTTCAAGTCAATATCTACATCATCAGATTCATAAACTTTAGCAACTTCCAAATCCGTATCATTTAGTGTTGGGAAATCTCGGTCTTCCCCATTTCATGAAGTTAAGATAGGCACATTAAGATTAAAAGTAGTAATAGGAGCTCAAGAATTTATATTTCTCCAATATGGAGATTCTTTCAATATACAAAAGAATAGTGAGATTACAAGAATATGATTACAAAAGTAACTCATACTCGGTGTCTCACTCAAGCTTAAGGATAAAGACTTCACAAGCTATCTCTCTTTTCTCTCAAAGAGGCTCTCTAGTTCACAAGTTTTTTTTAAGAAGTGTCTTCTCACTTAATTCTTGAATTTTTGGACGGATAGAAATGAAGGCTCCTTCCCCTATTTATACTACTTATCCTCCACAATGAATGGTGAAGATTACTTGCATCCAATGGTGGAGATTGATTCTCTAGAATGCTCCATACTCTCTAGGAATCTCTATACTATTCCACTCCCTTCCACATCTTCCATATTCTTCCGTAGGGTTCCGGAAGGTTCCACACATCTCCAAGATATTCCATAGGGTTCCGCACTCTTCCACAACCTTCTAGAGGGTTCTACACTTTTCTAGAGTTGTCCAAAATGTTCTAGAAAGTTCTACACTTCTCTAGAAAGATCTAGAATTTTCTAGAAACTCAACAAATAAGGAGGGATCCCAACAAATCTTCCCCTCCCGACTTAATAGAGGGTAGTAGCAAACCGGCACCTTGACAGCAATCTTCAAACTTCTTTGTTGGTATTACCTTAGTCATCACGTCAGACCAGTTGTCATCTGTGTGAACCTTGTCAAGATGTGTTTGCTTTTCCTCGAGGACTACTCGGATCTAGTGATATCTTGTATCAATGTGCTTTGTGCGGGATTGAAGTGTTGAATTCGTTGTCAAGTAAATTGCTCTTTGATTGTCACACTTCAAGACATACTTTTCTTGATCTATTCCCAATTCATGCAACAAGTTCTCTATCCACAACATCTCCTTGCAGGCTTCACTAGATGCGATATACTCTGCTTCTGTAGTGGATTGTGCAACACAATTTTGTAGCTTTGATTGCAATGAATTAGCTCCCCCTACAAAAGTGGTTGAGTATCCCAATGTTGATTTCCTTGAATCAATGATACCAGTCAAGTATGCATCTGTGTATCCTTCTAACACAAGTTTTCCTTTTCCAAAGCATAAACATCTTTTGGAAATTCCATGCATAGATCGGAGGATCCATTTGACCGCAACCCAATGCTAACTCCACGAGTTAGCCAAGAAGCGATTGACAACACCAACAACATAAGCGATATCTAGTCTTGTGCATATCACTGCGTACATGAGACTGCCTACTACAGATTAGTATGGTTTCTTCTTCATTTCCTCAATGTCCTTCTCACTTTTCGGACTCTGATTCAAATTTAGCTTGAAGTGTCCAACAAGTGGAGTGTTTTCTGGATTGGATTTGTAAATGTTTAACCTTTTTAACACTTTACCAATGTACCTCTCTTGGGATAACCATAACAGTCGTTTTGATCTATCATGAGTTATTTTTATCCCAATGATTTGTTTAGTTGGTCCCAAATCTTTCATGGCGAAACTCTTTCTTAAATCTTTCTTTAAAGCAGCCATCTTTATGCGGTCTTGACCAATAATAAACATATCATCCACATAGAGCAGAAGTATGAGAAAGTCACCACTTACATACCTCTGTGAAGACAAAATGATCGCTTTTCTTCCTTTTTAAATCATGTTCTTCCATGAATGCATCGAACTTCTTGTACTATTGTCGTGGTGCTTGCTTAAGTCCGTATAGACTCTTCGTGAGGCGACACACTAAATTTTGTTTGCTTGGAACATTGAATCCCTCAGGCTGCTCCATATAGATCTCTTCCTCTAGGTCACCATAAAGAAATGCAATCTTTACATTGTGTTGTTAAATCTCCAAATCTTGCATGACTGCTAGGACAAGGACAACTCGGATTGATGACATCTTTACCATGGGAGAGAAAATCTCTTCAAAGTCGATACCTTTTTCTTATCTGAATCCTTTGAGGACTAAACGAGTTTTGTAGCGAGGCTTTGAATAGTTCTCTTTGGTCTTGATTCTATACACCCACTTATTCTTCAAAGCTCTTCCCCCTTTTGGTAGCTCCACTAGTTCATATGTGTTATTATCATATGAGGATTGCATTTCTTCTTGCATTGATATTCTCTACTCTTCTTTATGATAATCACTCATTGCTTCTTTATAGCTTTGAGGCTCCCTCTCATCAGTGAGCATAACGTACTTGTTTGTGTTGTATCGGGTGTGTTAAAGCAAAATTTGCACTGTCCAAATATAAAGAAGCAGAAGCACCAAAGCCAAAAGAATAAAGGGTTTCAGGCAGCGAAACTATGATTATGAAGAAAAGCGAAAAGCTAAGGAGTTTCCGGAAGCAGAGTCCAAGAGCCAACAACAAGCTGAAAGTAGATACCAGCAGCCAAGAAGATTCAGAGTACAAGAGTTTTGGTTCGACACCAATAGCAGCAAGAAAGGAGAAAGATGTGGCCAACGTTCTATCAATACAAGCATAATGGGTGGAAGCCTAGAACCAGTACAAGAAAAGACACCGGCAAGGCAATGCCGACACTTAGCGAGATATGGAGAAATAATCTAGGAAGCATTCCACGTAATACTGGGAGGCGGTGATAAGAAGTTGTCGAAAGGCATATGGTCCGAGACCTAGCAGAAGGAAGCAAGAGGCTACCAATACCAACTTGCCTGGTATCGATAACAAAAATCATGAAGCAGTTTCAACATCACCAAAAGATGTTCCAACAGCATATCTTTATAATCAAAACCAGATACGCTAGAATGAAACAGGGCAAAAGAGGAGATACCCCTACCCATGGTTCTAGAAAGGGATCCGACAAGCGAAAGCATCATCTATCAGAACAAGTAACGAATACAGAGGGAGATAAAGCAGTTGGAGCTGACACCCTTTACCGACTCTAAAGTCTTTATGACTCGGTGTCAAAAGCCAAGCACAGAAGCAGACCAAATCCAATGGTCCCGGAGACGAAAGCCTATTAACGGAAGGCTACCGGAAGCATATGCGCAACACACTAAGGATTTGCAACCATCACCAAGAAACAGCTTTAAAGCTACCAACATGCATATCAGCGGAAACGTTCCCAGAAGCCCAAAATTGATATACCAAAGGCAAGAAGACACCGAAGAAGATATTCGATAAGAAAAAAGGCATCCGAAACCTCTCTGGCGAAACAAAGGTCATAAGAGCGACCGAAACCTTGTTAAAGCATCCGAGAGAGGCTTCTACTGGGCTCACAACAAAAAGAGTCCCAATTTTCCTTATAAATAAGACCTCAGAGGTCTCATTTTGGGGATCGACCTTTTCCGCATTCCACAATCTTTCCCTCATTTCTAAGAGAGCTAACCCTAATTTGTAAACCAATTTGGGAATTACTTTTGTAACCTCCTCCATGAATAAAATCATCAAAACCCTTAAAGTGGACGTAGATTCAGTCCGAACCGAACCACTATAAATTGTTGTTTTCTCCATTATTTTGCGTTTTATATCATGTATTGTTGTGCTTAACACTTATACTCTCTTCAACCTAATCCTTCCAACAATTTCCTAAACGCCCTTAACGCGTACTCTAGTGCCGATTAGTTACGATTGTTGTAACCCTATCCTAGGGTAACTGTTGATCTTAAGTCTCATAGGCGTGATACTCATCCCTTGAGGGAAGAGTAATTAATCTTCGGGCTTAAGACCTTGATATCTAGGAAATGGTAAACTAACTTAAGCTTGTGGGAATTAAATAATCCCATTCTATCCTTAGACCTATCTCCGGTGTTAACGAAAAATATCGTTAACAGGGTGGATGATTTTCCGGCCCTTGAGGATCGTCTCAGCTCTGGTTCAGTTGGAGTGCTAGATTGAGGTTCTTCCTGAACCGGTTCATCACGAATTTCATGATCTTCAGCATCACTACTTTCTTGTGCATTATTATCTTCATGTCGAACCAGAGTAGGTTAAGTATTCTTACTACTTCTCAATCTTGGCCTCTCTGAATTCTTGATATCTTCAATTGTTTGGTCTTCTAAGAATACAAAGTCTCTACTACGAACAACCTTCTTGTTAATTGGATCCCAAAGTCGGTACCCAAATTTATCCTTGGGTGAACGAAGGTAGATACGCTCCTTTGTCTTTGCATTAAGCTTAGCTCTCTCATTTTTGGGAATGTAAATGAATGCCTTGCACCCGAACACCTTGAGATGATTGTATGAAGCCCTCTTCCCCATCCAAACCTCCTTTGGAATGGCCCCATCCAAAGGAGTTGATGGTGTGAGGTCGACAATGTCAACCACGATCATTGTATCTTCTCCCTAAAATGATTTGGGTAACTTAGCATAAGAGCACACACAAAAATATTTCTTCAATGGTTCCGTTCATTCTCTCAGCTAGCCCATTCAATTGTGGTGTCTTAGGTGGAGTTTTTCTAGCCTAATGCCATATTTCTTGCAATAGGCTTCAGAAGGACCTCTATACTCATCTTCGTTATCTGATCGTACACACTTGTTCTTCCATCCAGTCTCATGCTCCACTAAAGCATGGAATTCTTTGAAGGAATCAAGCACTTGATCCTTTGATTTTAATAGGTGCAACCATACTTTACTTGAACGATCATCAATGAAGGTGGCAAAATGTAGAGCACCACCGATGGATCTCTCAGATATCGAACAAGCGTCAGTGTGCACGAGGTCTAGAATGTTCTTTCTCCTTGTGGGCAGAGAAGGTCTTTGGAAAGAAACTCTGTTTTAGTTTCTAGCTAAACAATGAGCACAAGGACCAAGTGGTTTACCTTCACGTCAGGTAGGAATTGTTTCCGAGTGAGTATGTGAAGACCCTTCTCACTAACGTGCTCAAGTCGTTTATGCCATATGTCTGTATCATCAGTAGAGATATTTACCTCTCCTTTGCAGAGCTTAGCTTGCATTACTTACAATGATCCTACCTTCTTTCCTTGAGCCATTATTAAATTTTTTTTGGTGAGCTTCCGCTTTCCTTCACCAAAGTAATTCATTAGATCATCTTTATCGGCTTTCCAGCGGAGATAAAATCGAGGCGTATGGCCGGGACATGCCTTACATCTTTCAAAACAGGCTTGCATCCGGTGCTTGTTGTCAGAATGATGTCTCATATCCCAACAATCTTGCTTCTATTTTGATTTCCCATTTGCACCTGCCAAAGTCACCGCATTGTTAGGATGAGAAGAAGATTTTATGTGGAGTAACGTGGAAGGAAGCACCAAAATCAACAATCCAAGAACTCTCATCATAAGCAATGTTTAGAATGTCACCTTCACCAATAGGATATAGCAGATCTTCTTTTAATACTATGGCAGTAATACTATTTTCTTCTTACTTCTTTGTTGGGCTTATTTGGTCTGGCTTAACATTACCGACCTTTTGGTCTCTTTTGAAGGATCAACATTCCATTTTCTTGTGACCCATTCTTCTATAGTAATAGCATGCAATCTTCAAGCATGACTTAGATCTACCTCGAGATTGATTTGGATTCCGACTCTTACTAGGCCCTTGAGTTTTATTCCTAACCTGATTCTCAACAACATTAGCTTCGGGATGGATAGACTCATCTCGCTCAATTCTCCTTGCTTATTCACCAAAAAAACTGTCACTGGCGGTATCCATGGTTAACTTTCCTTCCGGAGCTGAGTTACTAAGTGTAACTACGAGTGTGTCCTAACTTTTCAGTAAGAAACTAAGGAGTAGTAGGGCTTATAACTCATCATCAATCTTTATATCATTTTTTGTTAGTTAATTTAGGAGTCCTTAGAAATTATTCAAGTGCTCAATCATACTATGACCATTCTTATACTCCAACTTCACCAACCATCAAATTAAATTGATCTTTTTATGAGGCGTTATCTTCTGAATCATGGACTCAAGCTTTGTCCATAATTCATAGACCTTTGTATAAGTAGAAACATGCTCGAAGAGAGTTTTGTCAATGTACTTACAAATCATAGCAACATGCTTCATGTTCAATAGTTACCACTGAGCATCACTCTTTCCTTCTACCTTATCTTTGTAGAGGATGGGCTCATGCAAATCCTTGCAATACAAGTGGTCCTCCACCACCGGCTTCTAATAGGAATAGTTGTTGGCTGTGAGCTTGAACATGTCTCCATCATGAGCGACATTATCCTCCATCCTGAACTTACACGAGCTTAATTACGGATATGGATGAACCTGGCTCCGATACCACTGTTGAGAAATCTCGGTCTTTCCTGCTTCCTAAAGTTAAGATAGGAACTTTAACATTAAAAGTAGTAATGGTAGCACAAGAACTTATAGTTCTCCAATATGGAAATTCTTTCACTATATAAAAGAATAGCGAGATTACAAGAATATGATTACAAAAGTAACTCACACTCGGTGGCTAACTCAAGCTTGAGGATAAAGACTTCCCAAGCTATCTATCTTTTCTCCCAAAGAGGCTCTCTAATTCTCAAGTTATTTTACTTTAAAAAAAGTGGTTTCTTACTTGATTCCAAGATTTTTGGATAGATAGAAATGAAGGCTCCTTCCCCTATTTATACTACTATCTTCCATAATGAATGGTGAAGATTACTTGCATCCAAGTGTGGAGTCTGATTCTATAGAATGCTCCATACTCTCTAGGAGTCTCTACACTCTTCCACTCCCTTCTACATCTACCATATTATTACGTAAGGTTCCGGAAAGTTCCACACATCTCTAGCATATTCCATAAGATTCCACACTCTTCCATAAGCTTCTAAAGGGTTCTACACTTCTCTAGAAAGATCTAGAATTTTCTAGAAACTCCCCAATTAAGGAAGGATCCCAACATTCAAAATTGTTTCTTCGTGAATGTGTTAAAAAGCTGAAGCAGGTGCTGAAAAGCCTTTCGATGTGGATGTTTTTCTACATGGATATATAGCTTCCCCTACCCTGATGCACTAGCAGGCTAGCAGCAACACCCCAAGTCAAGTCACTCTCATCATAAAAAAGGTCAACTTCAACGTTGGAGGCATCATTTATATTTCCCATTAACCATTCATTACAATCATTAATATCGTTCAAAGATATTGGATCAATGGTGTCACGGATGTTATACCTTCTTTTAATGCTGGATTGTATTTAACAAATACCAAATCATGTAGTTTAGCTTGATCTAGCCTATTTCTCTTTTTGTTATGATAGTTTGAAACGAAAAAGAGAGAGATAGAGAGAAGACATGCCTTTTTGCATCGTGCCACAAGTAAAAATGGCACATACGCTGCGACGCGTCTTGCTTCATGGCGTGCGCCTAGGCGCGCCTTTTACAGCTGTGCACAATAGATAAAATAAAATCATATACTATCTAATGCTATAGTATCAATCATAGAATTTCTTATTGCCAAATAAAATAAATGAACTAAAATTTCATTTAAACAAACATTTTATTTTAAATTCAAGTTGTATACATTTAGCTTCTACTATACTTACATTTTCGAAAATTAACTGTACACATTTCATACCTTCTTATATATAAATTCTAATCTCACTCACTCGTCATTCATGTTTGTTTTTTACGTTGATCTTTGATTTGTTTGCTCCAGCTTGGGTTTAACCATCTACTATACCTATCAAATAAACATTACAGTAAAATGAAAAAAAAGAAACAAATCCAAATTGTAAAATTAAAATTGAATTTGAATATTAGCGTTGCCTCAATTTATATGATTTTTCGTCTCGTCGTGTTCTAGATAGGAACAAATATATATGTGCATGGACAACTTATTATATGCTTGGTATATCAAAGTGGATATCATAAGGCCCGACCTCAATTTAATCTCATGGGCATTAGCAAAGGTCAAACCCTAAAGATCAACACAGTGCAAATGTGCACATGGTTAAGTCCAAGCCTCCACGGGCTCAACTTAGGTGCATCATATACAAAAGTCAAGATAAAAAGGTTTAAGATCAAATTAAGTGAAATAAACATTATATGTGCAAAAAACAGAAGTACAAATAAATTTGCAAATGTACACATGTATCAGCTACTCAAAAGTGCACATAAACAAGTTCAAAGTGCACATAAAAAAGATCAAACATGAAACATAGCCTCAAAGTCACAAAATAGAATTGACAACATATAAAGGAGCAAACCAGACTCATAGCAACATACACAAGTGCATAATAATCGGCGTGCAAATGTGCATCTCAAGTAAGACAAGAAGAGACTACCAATAATTACACACAGGGGCACCAAAAGAAACAAATGAGGGCATCACATCAAAATAAATATCAGTACACATATCAACAACCAAAGTGCTGCCCAGCTTCAAAGGTTCAAACATATTAGCAATGGTACACGTGTACAATACAAGTGAACCTAGTGCAAGGGCTGCACAAACTAGTTAATGAATTGATGCAACATATGTACATAGTAAATGAAGACGAGCTCAGGTATGAAACTTAAACAGCTACAAGGCTACATATGAGTGACTCAAGGTAGTCTCATATGTTATATCTGAAGTCTAAATGCACCTAAGCAATAAGACATGAAACAACTAAGATTCAAAAATTAGTGCACAAGCATAGGTAAAAGAGGCACGAATGATAGGGTGCACACATAGTACAAGTTCAAGTCGATCAATTGAGGTGCAAGCAAGATGGAAGCACATAGTAAAATAGGAAAATGGTACATGATTGCAATAAATGAACAACCAAAATCATAGTAACCAAGAGCAACTAAAGGCATTCAATTCAACTGAAAGACCAAGACAATCGATCAAGGCTAAAAATCAAACTAATTCCAGCAAAAGTCAAGAATAAAAATCATAGAATCAACATTCAAGTATACACAAATTATATTTTTTATATATTTGAATATAGGGAAATTCACATATTTAGGCCTGTTTACAGATAGTATAACATGTTTAGCCATGTTTTGGAAATGTTTACAAATATAGACCTGTTTTGTTTGGGAAAGAGAACTGGGCGCATTTTGAAAATTCGCCTTCATGCGAGTTTTGAGAACTCATCTGTGTATTTTGGCACATTTCCAAACTCTACATATACGCACCTACTCTCTCATAATTCTCAACTCTATTTCTACTCAAAATGCCTTCTCAAACATTGTTTTAGCACGTTCCAATAAATCAACCCCCTTCTGAAAAAGAGGTAAACTGTGGATATATGGCTGAAGTTGTTTTAATAGATGGTGGCGAAAACATTGGTCGTTGAAGTCTTCTTTATTCCAATTTTCCCCACATATGTAATTTTTCAAAATGGATTGACGAACTGTTGTGCCAAGGGCATAGCATATGCCAAAGATCTGGAGCAAAAAATTAGACGTCTCAAATTACTCTTAGAGGACTTGCAATTTAACTGTAACTACTAGTTTTCTATTATCTGTTTTCGTTGTAGTTTTCTGAAGTTCAGTTTGAAGTATTGTTTGTGTGTTTGTAGAACTTGGAAGATTAATATGAAGTACTGTATGTTTGTTTTTTCTAAGAATATGTGTTTGTTTATCACTATAATTTGTTACGTAGTATAATCAAAGTCTATAATAACAAAAAAATGTTTGATGAAAAGACAACTCCCTGACTAAAGTGTTTTCAAATAGTACTAGTCATATTACACTGAACAAAGCTGGTCCCGAATAGAATAGTAGACAAACTGAATAGAGTTGTTTGTATAGTACACATTTACATAAGGGGACGTGATTTGACTATACACCGATAAAGTTGGTCCAATATTGTCCTATTTGATAAAGCTAGCCAAATGAGTCATTATTTCAAAACAGTTGAGTTGACAAGAATCTACCAAATCTGACCTAAAGCTTGTCCATTGTGATAAAGCTGTGAAAAGTACAATTTACTATGCTTTATTTCGAAATAGATGACATGATTAATGCTCTGCCAAATCTGACTCAAAGCTTGTTGTTTGTGATCAAGAAGGACAAAGGACAAGTGAGTCTACTTTTTTTTTTTGATATAGATGATATGATTAAAGCTCTACAAAATCTGACTTGACAACGACCTTGCTGAGTTAATTAAATTTGATTTTACAATGACATTGCTTAGATGTTTTTCCTATTTAATAACTCTTCAACACATCATTTGTCATTGTAGAAACACTTCAATTCTTATTTCAAATAACTTCAAAAAAATATACTAGCTCAACAACGGTGCCCAATTTTATTCCTACACTTTGCTACTTTGATGGTGAAGTGGTCGTGGATGAGCACCAAAATGGAAATTATGTGGGAGGATTCTGCAAACCAGGGAGAGTTCGAAAGGGTTGCACACTTGATGCTTTGAAATAATCAGTCTTCAAAGAAACCAAAATTAACCCTCTTGATTATGATATCGAGTTGTCGGTTAACTAACCTACTGATTCGGGGTCGAGAGCCGTATCACTTTCAGACGATGAAGATGTACAAGTAATGTTTTCTATTGTTAAGAAATTGATTGAGTTGTTTGTTGGAAAAATGACAAAATAAATTGTGGAAGATGTCGTGGAAGAAATCATCACACCTACTATCGTGAGTAGCGATTTAGGGTATTACGCAGAAATGTTGCAAATTTATGATCATTCACTCGTCTTTAGTTCTCCTTGTACACCAATTCATATTTTCATCCGAATGTAGGCGAGCAACATCAGCAACAACAAAAAACTTTTTAACCAAATGTTCATGATCAACAACAACAAACTAATCAGTCAGAAGACTGTGGACAACAAATGCAACATGATGTATTTCCTTCTCTGTCAGAACTGTACTATATGAGCCAAAGGTATGTGTCGCACCTCCCTTTAGTTTGCTAACTACTCGTTGAAATGTAAGATGTGACTGAAATGCATTTATTAATAGATTGTCTGAAGAACTCGAATTAGACTAGGGCATAGGTCCTTTACAACAGACTCACAATATTGATGGCATGGTGGTTGCCACGACAACTGTTGATGATACATGTTGGACGGAAGTCAACAATGAACCGTTGGACTATGACTTTCCAAACACGGAAGATCGCGAAGACGATGGTGCTGAGGTTCAAATGGAAGTACCAATGGACGAAGATCTCTGCACGGCACAAATGATGACTAGATCCATAGTGGCCAATCTAGAGTTTTCTGGTGAAAAATTCTCGACTGCTTGCATACAAAATGGTTTTGCTATAGGGGTGGTATTCCAAAGTAATGAATAGTTTCTCCACCAACTTACGGAGTGGTCTATTCTACACGGTGTTTCGTACAAGCCAATCAAGTCGAATAAAACAATATATACCGCTGTATGTAATGTTGATGCTACTTGTCCATGGCGAATACATGCTATTGAAGCACGACGTTGTAGGTTTGTTCGATTTGGTCAATCTAAATGGCAAGTGATTCATTATTATAGAGATGAATATGATGTTGAGATCGAAGGTTCTCATTGCACTTGTACACGCAACATCCCACTTTTGCAGAAGATACGTGTGCTCATGTGATGGCGGCTTGTTCAACATAGGATTTTGGTGGTAATAGAGCACATTAGATTTCCTTCTGAATGGTACTGCGTCCAAAGTTATAAAGCTTCCTACAAGCCAGAGTTTCATCCTATACGTGATAAGAAACACTGGGAACTATGCAACAGTCCACGTATATTGGCTCCGTCTGTAGGAAGACAATCCGGACGACCTAAATCTACGAGATTCAAAAATGTTATGGACGAGCATCAAACGCCCAAAACAAATAGGTGCAGCAAATGTGGATCTCAGAGTCATAACAGAAAGTAGTGTAGTTTAGTAGCATAAAATGGAGATGTATGATGAGATATCGTTGTGTTGAATTTTGTGTATCCTTATTTTACCGTTTCGAACTTATGTATCATGTGTCGGACTTTGTATCTGTCTAATTTTCAGATATTTGAATTTGTTATTTGGTTTATGTTGTTTGGTTGGGCTATGGATTTTATTTGGATGTATAATTTAAATATAATTAAATTTATAATAGTAGCATCGCGATAGTATGTAGTTTTACGTTTTCAACTTGAATTGAATATACAGGATTCATTTTAAATCAGATTTCATTGAAATAAAAATCGTTCGAATCTATTGAAATATATTTTTATAACGGGTCAAAAAAATGGAGAATTCATATTACATATTTTGACTTATGTTCAAACCAAATTTTCATAAGGTTGCTATGGAATTTAGTACCAAAATACACAGGTTAATTTTGGAAACTCGCTTTTTGGCACATTCCGAAAACTCGCTTGTGTATTTCCAAAACAGGTCTACTTTTGTTATTATTTCAAACGAGGCTAAATTTGTTCTTAAAATTTTAAAGCAGCCCAACTACAAAAATTTCCCTTGAATATATATCAAAAAAAACAAGACGCTTTTAGTACCACTCGTCCATTAGAAAATCCACAGCCGTATCAAACTCTGAAAACTTCAAACTAGAAGTATACACGAAAATCCACGCTGTCGGAAGCCGTTATGTATACGATACCAATAAGTCGTCCCAAGCCATCGGAAACCATTACTTATGCATGTACCTGTAAGCCATCGGAAGCCGTTAGAAAACCTGCATTTTTTTAAATTTTTATTGCTATTTAGCCTTCCAGCCCACATTCATCTCAAACCATCATGGCAAACCATCAGTTTATAATCCCAACACTCAAAAATTCATCAAAAACACTACATATCCACCAAAAAATCATGAAAAAACAACAACATAAGTGGATACAAAATACATCAAGTTTACCATCACAACAACATACAGTACATCAAGTCTACCACATTAACCCTACCACAACACGTCTACCATCATAACACATACAAAATGTCAAACCACAGTCATACACCAATACCATAGTCATAACAACCCAGTCATATGTACATACCCCAACAAAAAACATACATATCCATCCATCACTAATTGTCATCTTCTGTAGAACTGGCTGATGAGGGGAAGCGCCCGTATTATTGTGCAAACTCCGCTAAGCGCCGATCTAGAAGCTGAGTCATCTTAATGGCTTGGCGACAATTCTAGTCCTCAAGCTGTGCACCCTAGCTCTCAACTCCTCAATCTCTACGACGTCTATAGCAGCTCTAGTTTGTCTTCTCTGTGCCTGCTGAATGGTGGACTGTAATAATTATTTGAAAATCTTTTAATCATTTACGATTATATTAATAATCTGTAACTCGTAAAAGTTATTTAATTTCTAAACTAAAAATTCTTTACCACTTGATTTTCAAATCCATAACATCTATTCATGTCGCTGGATCCATCACTGACTGGAAGATAATGTCCTCCTCGTCGATCTTGAGCTGCTCATTTCCAGTCTCAGCTAGATGCTTCTAACGTTGCTCCATAAATTTCTCCTACAAGACCAAATAAGAAGGTATATAAAATTAATATCATGATATCTTATTTTATTATAATTGAACAATTACTATAAATACTTCTACATATAATGAAATCTTACGTGACTCTTCCTAGATTTGTCGTCATGCCATGTGTATGTGATGTTTCCGTCTCCATCGACATGCTCGATGGCATGCATACAGGTGAACACGTCTATATACGAGACTGGACCCTGCCCCTCAGCCTCCTGAATTTGATTATTACACGCAATTATTACATTTTCAAAATTATATATCATATTAGTTTTTATATAAGTCTCATTTAAAAATTTTACCAACTCCTGCCGATACTGCTGAAATGACTTAGATCCTCCTCGATGCGTGACTGGATTTTTATTTCGATATGCAGTGTTTCTTTTTGACTCCACCTATACATTCAAAATTTGATACATTACTTATCGAGTAAATATTTTTATATTTAGAAAAAAAATTAGTATACTAACCTTCGATACATCACTCTCCCAATACCTCAGAAATCCATCCCAAAAGGCTGCTCCCATCCATGGAGGTTCTTTCATGCCATTCTTCATTGTTGATATTCCATCTTTATATTTTTTTCTCATTTTCTACATCCAGTAGTCCGAGCCAGTTGTAAATCATGTGTCTGTATATCCACCTCGACCTGTATTTTATGCTAAACAAACATTACTAGTAAAATATGTACAGTATATCAGCGATTAAAAGAAATTAATATGCGAAAAATATATAAGAAAATACTTACCAGCATATCCTACCAAATGAACTCCTGTATCTGAGGTGGGATCAGATCCCACTTCGGCCAACATCCCGACATCTGAGCTCTATATCTACTCTCAAAAAGTCCAAAATAACCTTCGAAGGTTGAAGATCGAAAACCCTACGTTAAACATGATATACATAAGTGTATAGTAAAAATAATTAACATGCTAAGTAAAGTTTAATTTTTATCCTGTACTCGTAGGGATCAAGGAGACAACTGGACACTGAGAGGGTTGCGATCCAGAACCCTCGCCTGATGAATTTCCTCTAGATGACATACCTGTCACATATAAATCATTTTAAAAGATAATAATAACATCATATTCAAATTTATTTTACAGCTAACTTACACAAACGATATAAGTTGCTAAATAAATGACATAAAACATAATGAAATTGTTTATACGTATTTGATTAGGTCTCATATTCCAAGGAGTAACATATTACATTGCAGATTTAAGATAAATAAATAGAAAAAACTGCATATGACATAAAAGATGTAAAAAATGATCATAATATTCAAAAATTTAACATAGTTACATGAATTGCATAATATACATCGTATACTTCATAATTACATTAGAACTAGAAAGGTAATACTCATCATCTGCATCAGTCATCATCTTCTTCTAATTCAGATTCGGCCTCAAATTCTACAATATCTTTCTCTGCACTCTCGAACGCTTCTACCAAAACATTTGTCTCATCGACCAGAGGTCCAAAATTTGCATGATCGTCTTCAATTATTATTTCATTGTTTTGTTCGAGTTCTGCCTGATAGGCTCCTTCGTCAGGAATATTCTTCTCATCGAACGTAAATCTGGCCTTTATTTTAAAAACTGTCGACCAATCTGCTTTATCTCTTTTAAGAGACGGGTAAGGAGTGTAATAAACATGAAATGCTTGTTTGGCTAGTACAAAATGATCATACTTGTAATAGTGCGAGTATGCTTTATTTCAATCAGATTATAATCCGTATGCACATTAATCCCAGAGTCTAGAACACTTCTAAACCAATTGCATTTAAATAGAAACACCTCCTCCACAGGTCATGAGAAATATGTCAGTTGTAAAATTTGCGTTAAATTTCCATAAAATCATTAATGTGATTTTCAGGATCGTCACTGCCTTTAGTGAATACACCTATATCGTTCATTAAATTTTTAGCATCGTATTCTTTGGTGTTAAATTTATATCCATTAACAAAGTATATTGGTTGTGTCTTGACCAATCTTTTTGGTCCCACTGCAAGATGTTTCAACCCTTCATCAACAACATAATTTTTGGGTTCGTAATTTGTAAACCACGCAGAAAATTCTTTACTAGTATCTCCGTTTGGATGTTCACGTTCATGAACGCTGTAAACATAAATAAAATTTTACATTAGATGATACACACGCAAGCATGTAGAAATGATAGACGCTCGTGTCAAACCACGAAATTTTCTTTCCATGCGGTAAGAAAAATGCTCGCATCTCTTCCAAGCAATATGGATATGACAGACGACTAACAATACTCCATCCTGAAAGCATTGCATAGGCAGGAAAATAACTTATAGTCCACAACAAAGAAGCAGACATACTAAATTTTTTTCTTGAAAACATCGTATGTTTCTACTCCTTCGTTCCAAAATGTTCTTAATTCTTCAATTAACGATTGTAAATAAAAATCATTTTCTTGTGCCGGATCGTCGGGGACAAGAACAACAATAGTAAGAAATATATATTGTGTTTTCATACACATCCATAGAGGTAAATTATAAGGTGTGATGATAAAGGGCCATAATGAATATTTAGAACCAAACTGAGAAAATGGTGAAAAACCATATGTACATAATCCTGGTGACAGTATGACTCTCCGTTGCAAAATTGGGATAAGTTTTATTGAAATGCTTCCATGCTTCCCCATCAGCTGGATGGGTCAACATGCCTTCTTTCTCCAATCTTACCTTATACCATCTCATGTGAGATGCAGTTACAGGAGATGCATATAATCTCTGAAGCCTTGGAGTAATGGGTAAGTAATGCATACATTTGTATGGAACTTCCTTTCCCTTCTTCTTTCTTGGTTTATTTCTTTCTTAATTACGTATTTTACAATTTCTAAGGTTTTCTTCATCTTTCCAAAGCAACATGCATCCTTTTAAACATGTATCTATTTTCTGATAAGGTAATGCAAATTCTGACATAAGTTTTAACTTCGTAGTGATTTTCACACATTAAATTATCGGGCGATATGTGCCTTTTTATAGCTTGAACAATAGATGTAAACCCAGCTTTAATGATGTTGTATTTTGACTTCATCTCAATGTATTCTGCGATTACCGATAGGTGAGTGTCGCCTTTACAACCATCCCAAATAGGTTTCTTAGCATTATCCAACAAATCATAAATTTTCTTAGCTTCAATATTCGGTTCTTCATCATTTCCATCATGGCCGTCCACTGCAACCATAGGAAACATTGATCGTGCTGCATCTTCGACCATATTTTCAATACGGGTTGTACTAACATTTTCATCACCAACACTTTCAACCTTAGTCTCTACGGGAGTATTTGATACAACTTCTCCACGACGATCCCAAAAATAATAATCGGGTACGAATCCGTTTTTGCACAAATGGACTTTCACAACATCGAGTAACAAATACTTCAAATGTCTGCACTTGCTACACGGATAATGAATTTCAGGATCGCTTCCATTATTACTTAAAGCTAATTCAACAAAGACATTTATACCATTATAAAAATCTTCTTTTATTGAGCCTCTCTGTCCACTTCTTTGGTACATCCAACTCCTTCGATCAATAAAATAATCAATCATTTTTCCTATTTGAGAAATTTAGTCATAAGATCAAAAATTAATATTTATTTTCAAGAATACAAATTCAAAAAAACTTGTTTTTATGGTCATAAAACGATGTATATAAAATAGTTGAAAGCAAATAACATTTTCATTAAGTTAAAAAAAATCTAACCTGGCACTTTTTTTAATGCAACTCATTTATATGGTCAGGCATCCTACTTTCCATTATAAACACGGTAAACATTTACAATTGTATTCTGCTTCATCTCAAACGATTTAATAAAATTTCGGCAACATTTCCCATTTATTTCCTGCATTGTACACATGTAAGCAAGAAACAAAACGGAAAATTAAACCGAAATTTTGTAAATCTTTTGAAATGAAGTAGTATACAAAATGTAGACGCTTACGGCACCACATTTATCCTTAGGCAGCATAATGACATTTTCAATGCTTGAATCAATAATTGGATTTTCAAAGTTAGGAATAAAATTTACAGCATTATCATAGGAAGATCGATAACATTAATAGTGAAATAGTGTTCAAAAAAGTCATAAATACATAATTTCGATCCACTAATGCATTTAATAACATGAGCATAAGGAAATCATGTGACTTGTAAGACCCCATGCCCGTTAATGTCGTTCACAAAGGGAATGCATTAACTTCCATGAAGCATTATAAGTAAACAGAACAGAATATTACAAGACAGATACGTAAAGTAGTACTTGAAAATTTTATAACTTTATTACTGTAGAAACAGAAATAAGTTTGGTTACATCCTTCAAAATCACAATACCAAAAACCCAAGTACACAAGTATCAGTCTTATACCAAAATCCTTCAGAATGCATAATTTTAAAACCATAATCCCCAACATAAACTGCCACAAGAAGGTAGAGTCAAAGCCAAGCAATACTTCAAGCAGAGAGAATATGAATCAAGCTCCTATGTTTCCACCCTGAGCACCCTTGGGGGGGGGGGGTGGACGGAAAGAAAAAGAGGTGAAAACAAACGAGGTCGGACATAAAGTCTGGCGAGTCCAGTAACTTTCAGCATATAAACAGATAGTAGTATCATGACATGTAAATAAAGTTGGATGAGAGATTATAACAACATTAGTAGCAGGTATGCTTAAGTTAAACAGAAGAAAAAAATGATATAGACCAAGATATGCTTCTTACCTATATCTTACTTCTCTGCACTAATACTTAGTATAACAGGATTAGGTGTTACCCTAATGTCTAAACTGAAACAGAAACGGAAGCAGAATAATCTCTACAAAAACAAAATGCTAGCAATAGTCCTTTACCACCCCAACGGAGACAGAAGGTACAAAAACAGAATGCTAATAATGGGTCTTTACCACCCCAATGAATGGGCCTTTACCACCCCAACAGAGATAGAAGGTACAGAAACAGAATGCTAATAATGGGCCTTTACCACCCGAACTAATGGGCCTTTACCACCCAAACAGAGATAGAAGGTACAGAAACAGAATGTTAATAATGGGCTTTTACCACCCCAACAGAAACAGATAGTACACCAGCAGAAACAAATAGAACTAGGTGTACCCTAAATTCTACCCCAAGTGTTCAGCTCCGTAATACATAAATACCCGGTGTCGGCCCCACAAAAGGGTTTATCATTCCCTAAAGTGGCAACCTATAGACACAGACCTATTTACAGATGTCACGGTGTCTTACATCCTCAGAGCAGACCGGATCCATGCACGCACATGACCCGGTTGGAATGCGCCATCGACACCCCTCGCCATTATCAGAGTGAACCTCTTACAATTAGTTCAGTAAGCGTGCACAGACCCCTCCTAGTGTTGGGTCATTGTTTTGATACCTAAAAAGGGTTACTAATTAATATGGGTCCCACACAACAAATGACACAAGTAATTACCCCTGCTAACCTTGTGTCCCCAGACTAACAGATTTTCAGATTAACTTGCTTACAGATTTAAGATGTACAAAGTTCAGATTAACTAGTTCTCAGATCAGACATACAGGTTAACAAGTTTTCAAACTAACGGATCAGATATACAGATTAACAGACTTACAGATTGTTTCACCTAACCTTGTATTTGGCCTACAGATTTACAAAATGGGTTTACTAGATTCATCCGCCCAATTGATTTACCCTTATCCACCCAACACGTTTTAGGTATCATATTTATCCTAGATTTGCATTAATTAATTACTAATGCACAGACCTCTCACATTAGGTCGGTAGCTTGTGGCCGCTGGATGTGCCGGGCGGTTCTGGGCAGACTTCTGCCACAAGCCAGACCTAACCTCATGTCTAAGCATCTTTTAGCTATGCCTACGATCTCTCATATTAGACTGACAGTTTGCGGTTGCTGGTTAGGTCGGCTGGGTCCGGGCAGGCTTCTACCGCAAACAGAGTCTAACCTCGTGTCTCAGCATTCTTATTTTTAGCTAAAGTATTCATTCACAGATTATGCCAATATCAGACTAATTATGCCAATTCAACAAATTAAACTTCTTTATAAGTTACAAGAGATTATCCAAAGTTCTATTAACTTGTTTTGCTCAATTTTAGATCGAGCCTACAGATTTTCATACCCCAAATTACCGTATTCAATTTCAATAGATTTAGCAGATTAGGCAATTTAACATATTTAATCATCCCTTAAAATTCCGCCTAATCATAAAATTAAGCCTAATTTTTCATGCCCAAATTATGATCATAATTCACAATATAACATATGACCCAAATTTTAGTTAAATTTACACAGTACAGAATATTCTCTAAAAACCCCAAATCCTGTTGTACAATATGAATTATGCCAAATTATAACCTTTGATTTCAGCGTATGCCAAATATCCGAAATCCCTATTTAGGAGTATTCACATTTAATAGTTATCCTATTATAATATAGATCTTTGTGCCTAAGTCAAATACACAATAATTCTCCTTCTTTCAAATCACAAACTATCATATATAGTATGCCCAGATCCAGATCTTAAATTACAACGTATGTCCTTTTCTCAAATCAGTCACAAATCAGTCATGTCTAATTATGCATCATTCACTATTTTCCCCAATTGTTGCGTTCGTGCGTCAATCTCTTATGAGATTTGGCTCAGGCTCGTGGTAGCCTGGCTATAGAACAGAAGGAAGGAAGAGATACAGAATAGTTACTATAATATTAATAAGACAGATCTACACAGAAAAATATATCTGATAAACAAGAATATGCATAATCTCAAATTCAGATTTATAGCCATGTCAAGATCATAATTAAATTTCATATCTGAAAATTACTATACTCATGTTGGTTGGATTCTAAAAGAAAAAGGGTTGTAGTTGTTCTCTTTTAATCCTTTACAGATTGGAAGAAGAAGAAGCACTAGTTCTAGCTTCAGTTTCAGCAGAGCAGAGACGCCATTTATTTATTTTAATTAGAATTGAGGCTGCATAGCATTACAATGGTTTGGTGTGGAGAGAAAGAGGGGCTTAGGGGTGTTTAAATAGCATAGGGATTAACGAATCTGGTTAGAACGGGCGTCCAAATGTAGAAAAAATGAACCAGTCCTCGGATCTTGAAATGGGGGGAGGTCAACCCCTAGGTCCCTGGTCGACCTGGGTCCTGGGCGTGAAATTTACCACCCTGCCCGGGTGTGTGATTTGAATTTCGAACTGAGATGTTTTAATTAATTTAATTTTTTCTGAAACTTCTAAGTGCCATAACTTCTTCATACGGAGTCTGATTTACGCAAACTCAGACTCTATCTCAAGCAGAATTCCGAGGTGAACGTAATAGCATAGCCCGTTTCCCTTGATTCTTCTTTTAAAAGTTAGGTATACTTTGTTTTGTTACATTTATGTTCACAGAAAATACGGGGTGTTACATTCTCCCCTCCTTAAAGGATTTCGTCCACGAAATCTTCAAGTTAAGAAGAATGTGTCCTACCATCCAATCACCCATCTACTCAACCATCATCCACAAGCATCCATTGTCCTTAGAAAACTTCTAATGTTGTATGGAAATATGCAAAAGTGTGTGTATATGTCTCTTATCTAATGCAAAGATCAGGCGGTCTACTAATTCAGCTGACCTCCTCAATGCGAATTATGTTAGTGCCGTGAGTCCAATTATGTATGCAAGAAATCCTAGTTGATACACATCATTTCTGTATGAGTGCATAACCATTCATCCAAATGCAACATCCATGTGATGAGTCAATCATTTTGCATCCACAAAAATTGAAAAATGCGAACACATCCATATGCAGTTTGAGAGTGCTTTTGAGCTGATCTAGTGTCTAGTGTGTGTATGCATCCACGAGCAACCACTAGCAACCACTTGCATCCACTTGCAACCAACAAATATAACATGTCTCAAACACATGTTTACACCTATTAGTTTCTACCTAAAGGTTGAACACCCAATTGATAGGATACGGCCGAGTGATAGAAGCAAGTACAATTAAAACAAAAGTTCTGTTCCTATTAGACATCGGTTAAGAGAATAAATCTCTAAGTATCAACCCCGAAGACCGAAATCAACATCAGATTGACACTCAAAGAATTACTCCGATTAAACAATGTCAAAACTGGAAATCTACTTCACGCTTCGAGTAAAAACCCCTATCCTTTTCAGAAATATTCAGATACTTACATGCTACTGGTACAGATCATATTATCAAATGATTCTTAGGAAACTAAGCATGATAAAACCCCACCATATCCCACAAAACCCAGAATGTATGCGTTATAGTCAACTTAACGCCCAACACAGATACCCTCAAATCTCAACCTGTCACAAACAGATGAGTCGTAACCCTTATGGGGTTTGAGACTATAGCAGGATCAGAAACAAGACTAGTATTAAAGTGTAGAGTCTTAATTACAGAATCAAAATGCTAGAATCAAAAAGAGTTTTAACTCAAAAATCAGATAATGAAATTAAACCTTCTATAGAAATTTTCCTATCTCTAACCTATCCACCAGCCACGTGAGCATTCACCCGCCCTTCAGTAGTAGGTCCTGTCCTCTGCCCTTGTTTTTTTGGACAGTCCCTAGTGAAGTGTCCCATCTCACCACAGTTGAAGCAAGTGCCCTTCCTCTTTCTGCAATCCTTTTTCAGATGAGTCAAGCTTCCAAAAGTAAAGCACATTTTCCCCTTCTTATCTTCAGACTTTGCATCCTTCTTTAACCAAGAAGCTGGTTGAACCTTTCTCCCATCGTTTATCTCAAAGGTACCAACAAGTCCTCCACTTCGTTGAGCCAACTTCTAGCCTCGACAAACGTCTCAGTCCCATGAAGCGGTTTTCCGCAAGGAAGTCATTACACATCTTAGAAAAAGCATCTATACGCGGAGGAAGAGATTCAAAAGGGAAAGAGGAAGGAACTCGAAAAAAAGAATCGAAAGAAAGATATATGGCTTTTGGGGATTATGTTTTTCAAAATAAACTTTCCTTTTGAAAATAGTTTTCAAAAACTTTTATCTAATCTGGTAACCTTCAGCTCTGATACCAAGTGTAACACCTCATGTCCGTTAATGTCATTCACAAAGGCAATGCATTAACTTCCATGAAGCATTATAAGTAAACAGACCAGAATATTACAAGACAGATACGTAAAGTATTACTTGAAAAATTTATAACTTTATTACAGTAGAAATAGAAATAAGTTTGGTTACATCCTTCAAAATCACAATACCAAAAACCCAAGTACACAAGTATCAGTCTTATACCAAAATCCTTCAGAATGCATAATTTTAAAACCATAATCCCTAACATAAAATGCCACAAGAAGGTAGAGTCAAAGCCAAGCAATACTTCAAGCAGAGAGAATATGAATCAAGCTCCTATGTTTCCACCCTAAGCACTGGGGGGGGGGGGGGGGACAGAAAGAAAAAGAGGCGAAAACAAACGAGGTCTGACATAAAGTCTGGCGAGTCCAGTAACTTTCAGCATATAAACAGATAGTAGTATCATGACATGTAAATAAAGCTGGATGAGAGATTACAACAACAGTAGTAGCAGGTATGCTTAAGTTAAACAGAAGAAACAGAATGATATAGACCAAGATATGCTTCTTACCTATATATTACTTCTCTGCACTAATACTTAGTATAAAAGGATAAGGTGTTACCCTAATGTCTAAACTGAAACAGAATTCTAGCAATGGGCCTTTACCACCCCAACGGAGACAGAAGGTATAGAAACAGAATGCTAATAATGGGCATTTACCATCCCAATAGAGACAGAAGGTACGGAAACAGAATGCTAATAATGGGCCTTTACCACCCCAATTAATGGGTCTTTTCCACCCCAACAGAGACAGAAGGTACAGAAACAGAATGCTAATAATGGGCGTTTACCACCCCAACTAATGGGCCTTTACCACCCACATAGAAACAGACGATACACCAACAGAAAAAAACAGAACTAGGCATACCCTAAATTCTACCCTAAGCTATCGGCTCCCTAATACATAAATACCCTATGCCGACCCTACAGAAGAGTGTATCATTCCATAAAGTGGCAACCTATAGACACAGACCTATTTACAGATGTCACGGTGTCTTACATCCTCCGAGCAGACCGGATCCATGCACACACATGACCCGGTTGGAATGCGCCATCGACACCCCTCGCCATTATCAGAGTGAACCTCTTACAATTAGTTCAGTAAGCGTGCCCGGACCCCTCCTAGTGTTGGGTCATAGTTTTGATACCAGAAAAGGGTTATTGACTAATATGGGTTCCACACAACAGATGACACAAGTAATTACCCCTGCTAACCTTGTGTCCTCAGACTAACAGATTTTCAGTTTAACTTGCTTACAGATTTCAGATGTACGAAGTTCAGATTAACTAGTTCTCAGATCAGACATACAAGTTAGCAAGTTTTCAATCTAACGGATCAGATACACAGATTAACAGACTTACAGATTGTTTCACCTAACCTTGTATTTGGCCTACAGATTTACGAAACGGGTTTATTAGATTCATCCGCCCAGTTGATTTACCTTTATCCACCCAACACGTTTTAGGTATCATATTTATCCTAGGTTTGCATTAATTAATTATTAATGCACAGACCTCTCACATTAGGTCGGTAGCTTGTGGCCGCTGGATGTGCCAGGCGGTTCCGGGCAGACTTCTGCCATAAGCCAGACCTAACCTCGTGTCTAATCATCTTTTAGCTATGCCTACGACCTCTCACATTAGACAGACAGTTTGCGGTTGCTGGTTAGGCCGGTTGGGTCCGGGCAGGCTTCTACCGCAAACAGAGTCTAACCTCGTGTCTCAGCATTCTTACTTTTAGCTAAAGTACTCATTCACAGATTATGCCAATATCAGACTAGTTTTGAAAATTCAACAAATTAAACTTCTTTACAAGTTACAGTAGATTATTCAAAGTTCTATTAACTTGTTTTTCTCAATTTTAGATCGAGCCTACAGATTTTCATACCCCAAATTACCGTATTCAGTTTCAACAGATTTAGCAGATTAGGCAATTTAACATATTTAATCATCCCTTAAAATTCCATTGACATACCTCGCCTAATCATAAAATTAAGCCTAATTTTTCATGCCCAAATTATGGTCATAATTCAAAATATAACATATGCCCCAAATTTTAGTTAAATTTACATAGTATAGAATATTCTCTAAAAATCCCAAATCCTGATGTACAATACGAATTATGCCAAATAATAACCTTTGATTTTAGCGTATGCCAAATATCCAAAATCCCCATTTAGACGTATTCACATTTAATAGTTATCCTATTATAATATAGATCTTTGCGCCTAAGTCATATACACAATAATTCTCCTTCTTCCAAATCATAGGCTATCATATATAGTATACCCAGATCCAGATCTTAAATTAAAACATATGTTCTTTTCTCAATTCAGTCACAAATCAGTCATGTCTAATTATGCATCATTCACTATTTTTCCCAGTTTTTGCGTTCGTGCGTCAATATCTTATGAGATTTGGCTCAGGCTCGTGGTAGACTGGCTATAGAACAGAAGGAAGGAAGAGATACAGAATAGTTACTATAATATTAATAAGATAGATCTACACAGAAAAACAGATCTGATAAAAAAGAATATGCATAATCTCAAATTCAGATTTATAGCCATGTCAAGATCATAATTAATTTCATATCTGAAAATAACTGTACTCACGTTGGTTGGATTCTAAAAGAAAAAGGGTTGTAGTTGTTCTCTTTTAATCCCATTCAGATTGGAAGAAGAAGAATCACTAGTTCTAGCTTAGGTTTCAGCAGAGCAGAGATGCCATTTATTTATTTTAATTAGAATTGAGGCTGCATAGCATTACAATGGTTTAGTGTGGAGAGAAAGAGGGGTTTGGGGGTGTTTAAATATCATAGGGATCAACGAATCTGGTCAGAACGGGCGTCCAAATGCAGAAAAATGAACCAGTCCTCGGATTTGGAAATAAGGGGGAGGTCGATCCCCAGGTCGACCCCCTAGTCGACATATATGACCTAGGTCGACCCCCAGGTCGACCCTATGGTCGACCTGGGTCCGGGGCGGGAAATTTCCCGCCCAACCCGGGTATGGGATTTGAATTTTGAACTGAGCTGTTTTAATTAATTTAATTTTTTCTGAAACTTCTAAGTGCCATAACTTCTTCATACAGAGTCCGATTTACGCAAACTCGGACTCTGTCTCAAGCAGAATTCTGAGACGAACGCAATAGCGTAGCCCGTTTCCCTTAATTATTCCTTTAAAAATTAGGTATACTTTGTTTTGTTACTTTTATGTTCATAGAAAATACAGGGTGTTACATGACTTTCCACTAAATGCAACTACAAATCCATTCTTAAGACAACACAATGAGAAAAGGGAGACTTTACTTCAAAAACAACTCTAAAGACTTGTAACATCCCATCCAAATTCTTCTTCAATCAACTCTTATAACCGACCCAAAATAGATAGACCAAGAAAAGTATTCCACAATTGACACTCCTTTCTCCTACTAGCCATTTGTTCTATAATTTTCTAAAGAATTTCATCCACGCATGATGTAACAAGAAGTGTTTTTCATCTAAAATCCAATTATAAAAACTTTCAACCACATTGGAAATACATTCGCCATATTTTCTATCCAAAAAAACATAAGTTGGATACTATTACTAACAGAAACTAATACTACCAAAAGTAAAAGGGAAAGAAAACAAAAAAACTCAAAACACATATGAAATACAAAATAGTAATCATCATAAACTCCGAACCTAAAAATGATACTATTAAACACTAAAAACTTATACATAAAAACCGATACCTAAAAACTCATACCATCAGGCACTCAAAATTGATACCTAAAACCAATACTATCAGACGTTAAAAACTGACCTATAAATTAGAAACATAAATATGATAACAAGAACTGATATTGGTAAAAGTAGACATCGAAGGGAAAAAATATCGTAACACATATGAAGCAAAATATGATACTCATAGTAAACTTTAAAACCTAAAAATGATACTATCAAATGCTTGAAATAATACTAATTATTTACCATAACAATTGAGAACATCACAAAGCAACTTAAATCGACAAGTGATAAAATCATACCTTAATCATCATTCTTTGTAGTAGCCTTCATCAATACACTTGGTCGCCCCTTTAAATGAGTAGTGTCTAAAAAAATATAGCTTGATAATGCTTAAAGCCAAGTTTATAAGAACCAAAACAAACAAGCACTTAATCAAATTGTTTTGTAGAGGCAAAAACATCTAAGTCAACATAACTACCTGGATTACGCTTCTTTAACATCTCCAAATGCCAACTCAAATAATTATAAGACATGGCATCGTTACCATGCAATTCCATCAAAGAAAGTTGTTTTCCATAATAAGTAAAAGAGTAAAACAACTCAAGATTATATTCTCTACGAAAATCACTAGTGGTAACTCTAGACTTCTAGCTAGGATGTTCACGAATTTCATCAACAATTGATGATTTAAAAGATGAACTAGAAAGGTGGGGGTTATCAAAATTTCTAAGGCTACCACCACTTGAATTCTCATTAACCAGATTCCAATTAAAAACCCTATTAAGTTGTTTGGAATCACAAGAAGCATGCACTTTAAAAGGACATCAACCGATCGATGAAGAGAAAACAATCGTTATTCTAGTTGAACTATTTTTAAAAACAAAAGCAATTCATATCCTTTTGAATTTGATATACCAATAAAACTTCTCTAAAATCATTAGCACCTCCAAACAAAAATTAATAAAGTCAAAAATGGATAACATATAACTTATATTCAGTATATATTTCAAATAACTTCTACTATGCACACAATATTTGAACACGAAGACCCAATAGATGATAATGCATTGATAGAAGGGTCGTTACTAAAATAGAATCATCATCAATACTTTCTTATTGATAATTCTTCACCTAAATAGTTAAAAAAATTAAAATAAAGCACTCTTCCTATGTTATTAAAAACAAATTATACTCTGAATATAAGAATCAGTATCAATAGTAGTAATTTTGTTCTCAGTCACAAAACTAATCTCAATGGATAGAGGAGTTAGTTGAGACCAATGGCGACATATTTCATTCCTCAAATCATGAAATGAGAAATCCATAGAAAAGTGAGTGATAAAAGAAGTATCATTAAATATAAACAGAACAAGAAGGCTATTATCACCACAGTAAAAGAAATTTTATAAATAAAAACTAATTAGCAAAATAATTATTTAAAAGTGATACTACATTAAACTATACTGATACATGCAGATATAAAACTGATAACTACATAATATAAGATGGATATACAAAAACTACTACTATATTTTAAAACAAAAAATACACAAACAAAAGAACGTTGAATGTTTGATTAAAAAAATTGCAGTTCAACTCAAAAAATTATAATGAACGCAACTATATGAATTATGTGACAACTGCGGTTTGAAAAATAAAATTAGTAATTTTAAAATAATTATGCTCTTCATTTAATTTAAACTAATGCTAAAACAATGCAAAATGATATCCAAAACTGAAATAAACCAAACTATACACAACAATACAATTTTATCAAATGCATTATAAATCATGTGACTGACTACAAACTACAATAAAGTGAAAAATAATAAGTAATATTTCTCCATCAATAACACAAAATATATTTGTCAAACATGTTGATACTTCCCAACGACGCCAATAATAATAAAAAAACGAAAAGAAACGACAAAACTTTTAGTATATAATATTGATACCTACAGGTATGAAACTCATACCTACATAACATAAAATTGATATTGTTAACCGGCATTTTGGTTCATTCCCAAAAGTGCACAAGACACGCTCGACTCAGCGTATCGTGTGATGTTATATCTCGGAGTGTTGCCAAAGAGCCAAGGGAACGAGCCGGAAAGGGGTCACACAAACAAGAACCTCACCTCTCCTTTAAACATTGCCAAACTTATGCTTTGAACCCTGAAAGCCTCGAGTCCCCCTAGCCTTGCCTTTTCCAGATTCATAATAGAATCCCATATACCCTTGGGTATGAATTTCGTATCCCATTGGGCCCGAATTTCGTACCCTAAAGGGTACAAAGTTCGTACCTAGTAAGGGGCACGAATTTCCAGAGCACAAGAAGAGGGGTCCGAGCTTTCTATGGCCTGCATTCTGGGGTCCGAGATTTACTGATGTGGTCCCCTGCTCCTACCTACTCCCACCTAACCACTCCCCTATAAATACCCCAAGCTCATACTTCAAAGGGCTATAAATTAGTTGATTTGACATCTCTTGAGAGCTCCAAATCACCTCTTTAATGGCATCCATGCTTTGAGGAAGAAGAAGGGCAAAAGTGTCTTTTCCTTGACATTCATATATGACAATTATGACCTCAAATTACTTAGAAATGTTTGTAAAGGGGTGTCATGTAATAATCTCAAGTTTGTAACTCTTTATTGTCAATAAATTATTACCGACTCTACGAAAGTGGATGTAGGCCCCTCATGGGGTCGGACCACTATAAATCTCTTGTGTTATTTATTGCTTTCTGCACTTATATTTCCACGCGAAACTATAATTCTTAAGTAATTAGGAATCTTAGGTGTTTACGACATATTTTGCCGTCAATATTCTGGTGCTTCAATGAGAACTACTCGGATTCACATCTTTGTCGCACATCTCCATCTCGACTTCGATGTGCCTTAGTTTCTGTTCATAGCCTGCCATTGGGTTCGCTTACGATGGTCAAGCGAATTAAGAATCAAATGACCGACTCTTCTGCAGCAGCTGAAGTTAGGACATCTCAACAACCTCAGCCGATGGATATCCTAACCAGAACCGATACCCTTCCTCTTGTGGACCCCAAAGCTCCCGCAACACAAGCACAGATCCACCCACTAACTAAGAGGTATGAAAGTACGGCTCTTGAGCACAATCAGGAATTGAAGAATAACATCGACCTCATGCGCTAACTCCAAGAAATATAACACATTATCGCTCGAATTCAGCTCACTCGGAACAACGCCCAGCCACGACATACTATCTCAGAAAACTCTTCTTCCGAATCGAGGGGCCCACATCAATGAAGGAGGTTCAGCCTCATCAACAACGCAGCCGTCCGCTCCAGCGCTCATACCAATGACAACGGCAATAGTAATGTAAATGGGAATGGCGATCGATTATCAATGACGAATCGGGTCCGAGTAACCGACCCCCTCCTCGGTAGAACCCAACTGTCGCCGCTTAGGGCCAGGGGCCTACACTTTCGTCAACCCTACGTACCCAAGTCCCTTTGGATCAGGATGCACATCAACCCACTGGACCTCACCATCCATATCAAAACTTGGCATCAATGTCAAAGACATAGTAGAGGACGATCCCGTTATGCATCACGGAAGCCGTGCACAAAACCGAACTCATGAAGTTCGACAAAACCAATGGATTCCACTAGAAGACCCCCATCCAACATATCTTCCTGACATGGTCCGAAGGATCATAATGGATCTATGTGGGAATGCCAACGACTCATGGGAAACCCACCTAAAGTGTAATCCCTTCACAAGGATCATACATGAAACTGAGTGGCCATGACACTTAAACATGCCATAGATGGCACTCTGTGACTGCATGACCGACCCCTGTGCTTTTCTAAACCACTATGAATAGCAAATGGACTCCAGTCAAGCTACCAACGCGGTCAAATGCAAATGCTTCACGGTCTTCTTATCATGAAAAGATTTGCTCTGGTTTTCCTGCCTTCCACTCCATTCTATCAAAAACTTCGGCAAACTGGACTCTGAATTGGTTAAGCAATTCAGAATGCACGTCCCGACTCCAAAGAACGCCCTCACTCTGTCTAATCTTTACCAAGGGCCTAAAGAGTCACTTAAGACCTTCCTCCGGTAGTTCAATACTTCCCTTGCTGAGTTCGACGACCCAGAGCCTCACGCCGTACTTTTCCAGCTTGCAAAAAGGTGTCCTACATACTACTGAATTCGGGGCCTAGATCAACATGAAACAGCCTAAGAGTCTTGATGCTTTTTATGAATGTCGAGAAGTTCTTGTGCCAAGAGGAAGCAAGACGTAATCCAACTTCTCGGACCAACCATTCCAACGGTCCACATGCCGACACCATCGGCGACTACATCAAACGGAAACAAGTTGGTGAACCTTTCGATAAGGATAAATGAGCTGTTCCCTAGAAACCACAGTCGAACAACGGTAGGCAGGGCGACCTCAACAATAACCAGATTTCAGTAGATCCCAAGAAGCCTAGTCGCTACCAAGCTTACGGGACCTACACTCCATTGAATGAAGACTTAGAGACAATCAAGTTGGAAACATGTAATACGCTCCAGTATAAGAAACCAAATTCTAGGGAATCCACTGACCGCGAGAAGAACTCTGATAAATATTGTCGATACCATGACATGTATAGGCACAATACTAATGATTGACATTAACTCAGGGACGTGATCGAAAATCTCATCCGCGAGAAGCTCTTGGAACAATACATTAAAGACCCAGTTCCTCTCGAAATAACCACGGGTCTTCCCAAACCCGCACCTCCAACACCTGCCAATATGGCCCTAGGTCCATCCAACCAAAGGCACGTCATCGTGATTAACACTATCTGTGGGGTCCTTACCCTACGAATTAAAGCTTCCGAAAAATGGAAGAGTGCGTAAGCTCTATAAAGCACGCTACCTATGAAGCTTGCTCTACTTCGGATGAGTCCATCCTCGCTAAACATCAAAAAACAATGCAGGACGACATCGTCTTTCGTGAAAGGGAGTCTACAAGAATTGAGATCCCAACTACAGACCCTCTTGTGATCATAGCTCAGATCAGCCCTCCCTCCATCCGAAGGATACTGATCGACTTTGAAAGTTTGGTCAACATCAACCTCAAAATTGCTTACGATTAGATGAAGTTGGAGACCAAGGACTTGAAAACCTGCCATGCCACGATCCATGACTTCAACAGATCCTCCAATCACCCAATAGGCATGGTCAACCTTCCTGTTGAGATTGGAGATGGGGATCAGAGTCGGGTCTAAATCCTCACCTTCATGGTTAGTGACATCATCTCTCCCGACAAAGTCTTCTTTGGACATCCCTTCTTGCAGAATTCCAAGTCTGCATGTCACCATGGTCCCTCCTAATGAAGTTCCCGATAGAGAATGGGATCGGCACGGTCAAAGGTGACCAAGCAACCGCCTGAGATTGTTACGCAATAGGATGGAAGAACGCATGTAATAAGAACAAAGGCAAAATGGTGTCTCCGCCTTCTTATGCCAAGACCACCTCCACATATCAATCAAAGGCGTTTGAGCCTTAGCTTAGGCACCACTGTCGTCTTTCCGATGATCTCGATCCAGGGGAGGACGACGGGCCCGACTATGAGAGGTCTACCCAGTTGAACCTGCTGTGGATGTTCTGATTACCCCCAATGACCCGACAAAGGTCTTGAAAGTCGGACGCAACTCCACCCTATGATAAAAGAAGATCTTGTGAATTTCTTAAGGGCCGACCTAGATGTGTTCGCTTGGACCAACACTGATACGCACGACATCGACCCCGCAATCGCTTGTCACTGGCTAACCCTCAACCTCTCGCAACCTCCGATCAAACAGAAACGTCGATTCTTAAGAACCAAAAGATCAAGCGCACTTAATGAAGAAGTAGATAGGCTCCTCAACAACAATTTCATTTGAGAAGCCTACTATCCCGAATGGATCTCCAACCCAGTCCTGGTAAAGAAAGAAAACGACAAGTGGCGAACGTGTTTCGACTTCTCCAAATTGAATAAGGCATGACCCAATGACAACTTCCAACTCCCGAAGATCGACCAACTCGTTGACTCGACCACCGGATACCAGCTTTTATCCTTTATGGACGCCTATTCGGGATACAATCAGATTCCAATGTACCTCCCGTCGAGGACCATACTTCTCTCATAACCGATCTGAGGATCTACTACTATCGCGTCATGCCCATTGGTCTTAAGAACGCTGGATCCACTTATCAACGATTAGTCAATTCCATCTTCAAAGACCAGATTGGGAGATCCATGGAGGTATATATGGACGATATGCTCGTAAAATCAAAGATATCGAACGACCACGTCCGAGACCTCTCCTAATTGTTCAATGTCCTCTGCTAGAATGATATGAAAATCAATACCTTTATATGCTTGTTTTGTGTGGCATCGAGAAAATTTTTCAATTTCATGGTCAATCCGCGAGGCATCAAAGCCAACCCAGATAACATCAAATCTATCTGGGACATTCAAAACCCTCAGAGCATCAAGGATGTTCAAAGTTTAAACAGGAAGGCCGTTGCTTTAAGTCGATTCATTTCCAGAGCCACCGACAAGTGTATTCCCTTTTTTGATTTGCTTCTAAAAGGGAAGCGCAACTTCCTATGCACCTTGGAATGCGTTACAACATTCGAGGATCTGCTGAATTACTTAGAGTGACCACCTATCTTCTCCAAACCCGTGGATCACGAAGACTTATATGTTTACTTGGCTGTTTCTATGCAAGCAATCAGTTCAGCGCTTGGGCGCATTGAAGCTCGTGTTTTACAACCTGATTACTACATCAGCAAGAGATTGATGGGGGTAGAGAAGAACTACCCGAAGCTCGAGAAACTAGCCTGCTGCTTGTTGATATCCTCCTGGAAACTAGGGCTATACTTTCAATCTCACCCCATAAAAGTCTACACTGACCAGTCGCTACGATAGGTCCTGCAACGACCTGAGGCACCCTGACGACTACTAAAGTGGAATATAGAGCTGAGTCAGTTCGAGATAACATTCATCCCTCGTTGAGCCATCCTCGAAACCCTTTTATAGTGGAGTTCATCATCCCAGAGGAGCCTCCTCCTAAAGATATTGAAACTCCAATCATTCAATGGAAATTGTTCGTGGATGGGTCTTCTAACAATAATTGCTCTGGTGCCGGAGTCATGTTCATCACTCCAGAGGAACGCCCAATATGCTATGCCTTAAGGCTCAACTTACCCGCTACCAACAACGATGCAAAATACGAGGCTTTGATCGCTGGACTTAGAATCATGTCCGAACATAACATCAAGGCCATCCAGATCTATCTATCTCACAGCTCATCATGCGCCAGGTACAGGGAGAGTACCAGGCCAGAGGAGCAAGGGTCGCTCCCTACCTTGCTCAGTTTCGCGACTTGCTAGCCAACTTTGACCACTACTTCAACACGCACTTCCCCCGAGAACAGAACGAAAAAGCGGACTCGTTAGCCAAGCTAGCAATCTCTGGGGATGCGCAATTCACGGGCCTCTCCTTGGTCGAAGTACTTGACTCTCCAAGAATTAAACAGATGCAGAATGATTGAGTAATGACAACATAGACCAAGACCGAGTCTGTCTTGGATGGCACCAATTAAGAGGTATTTACAACATGGAACCCACCCAAGGATTTACAAAGAAAGACGAGCACTCATTCTCCAATCATCTCGCTATATCATTTTAGGTGGAATGCTCTACCATAGAGGCTTCTCTGTCCTTCTACTCTGGTGCATAGCACGCGAGGACGCTGCTTGCAAACCGATAGACGTGCACGAAGGCAAGTGTGGAGACCACACTGCAAGGAAAATACCGGCAAGAAAGTTCATCAAGAATGGTTAATTCTGGCCCACAATCGATCAAGATGCCACAAACTATGCCCGCAAGTGCAGCAAATGTCAGTGTTTCTCAAAAATCCCAAGAGCCCTGCCTACCGAGCTGACGCAAATGGTCAGTCCTTGGTCGTTTTCCATGTGGGGAATAGACAGCATTGCGACTCTTCCAATGGTGAGAGACGGGGCACATTATGCCATCGTCGCGGATTACATCATCAAATGGGTAGAAGCCAAGGCTCTCACTACGATCACCACCATGAAAGTAATCAACTTCGTCGTCCGCAATATCATTACCCACTACGGTGTCCCCCAGGCCATCATATCTGACAATGGAACCCAATCTGAGAGCATAGATTTTAAAACTTTCTGTCAGTGGATCAACATCGAAATTAGATTCTCGGTGGTGGCTCACTCTCAAGCCATTGGGAAAGTTGAGGCTGTCAATAAAGTGATTAAATCCATCATCAAGAAGCGTCTAGAAAAGGCCGTAGGCTTGTGGGAAGACGAACTCCCTCTGGCTTTGTGGGCCTACCAGACCACCCATAAGTCAGCAACTAGTCATGGTCCATTCGTCTTTGCTTATGGATCCGAAGCCATCGTCCCAATTGAGCTAACGCTTCAATCTCATTGAGTTAATTACTATGATCCGAAAACCAGTCAAGAATTACTTCAGGAATCACTAGATTTGTTCAAGGAGAAAAAGGAATGAGACCGAGCTCAGGATTTCCGCCCAATGTCAATGAGTAGCCTGATATTTCAACTCTAGAGTCTTCCATAAGGATCATAATATAGACGACCTCATCCTGAAATGGGTCTTTCCCCCATCGACTGGTCTTATTTCTCGCTGGGAAGGCTTGTACATTATAAATGGAAGCTCAGAGATGGAACTTTCAAGCTAGCAACCGTGGATGGAGCCGAGCACCCAAGGGCATGGAACAACCAACATATCCGCCGCTACTTCACATAACTTAGTGTACAGTTTTCCAACATTCCAACAATGTTTTGTTTTCTTGAAACTCAAGGCATTATGCAAGCTGTTGCTGCCAAAGTTACTTGTAAAGATTATGTTTAATTTCATGTGCCCTCGCAATGTTTTCTTCCTACATGATATGTTTGATCGACCATCGCAACTGGGTTGCACACAAAAACACTTAAACGCCAGATTAGCACCCCAAGCACGGGAACCGGTGCTACCATTTGAGCCTCAAGCCAACATCGAGGACAAACACAAATGGTGTCGATTCGACACCCAGAGCATGGGAGCCGGCACCGATACTCGAGTCCTGAGCCTGCGACGCAACTGAGTATAAACAATTCTTCTCAAGTCGTGGCCTAACACCGAGACCGCGTACAAATCGTTCTCCCCTCAAGTCTCTGGATGTGGGAACAGCTCACCATCCACCTAGTGTGATACTGACACTCACACGGCTCTATCCAACCTATCAGGTCAGGATATAGGTACCTCTCGAATTTAGGCCCAGCACCGAGGCCGGGCTTAAATCGTTTCCGCTCCTAAGTCCCCGGACTTTGGAGAAGCAACTTGGCCATAGTATGACCTACTAGGTCCGGATCTAGGCACTCTTTGGCAAATAAATGCAACCCCCATGCTCTAAACCGAAAAAAAGACGGGAGTGCCAAAAGTTGGATGAATTGCAACATCCATGATTTCCCTCTACTTAGGAGTAAAGAACTTCGGGCAGTCCAAGGTACGAGGCACCTGGCTTGGAAAACATAAGATGAACATTCGGACATTTAACATGAAATGCGATTTATATAACTAATATTTCCTTTTTTACATGCCCAAAACAGATTACATATCTAATATCTTTTCTTTCTAATGATAGGGTGTACATGAAAACCAAACCATGCCTTTAAACACCAAAAGAGTGGGTCATACTCACGTATCCTATCGGCCTACAAAACCAAAATACTGGTAAAATCTATTACAATTACTAATGCTACTCATCCTTTTTCTTTCTTTTCTTCTTTTGTACAGATTCATCACTCGATGGATGTAACACCCCGTAATTCTGTAACATTATGTTTCACAAATTAAAGTATAATTAAATTTTAGAAGAAGAATTAAGGGAAACGGGTTACGCCATTACGTTCGTCTCGAAATTCTACTTGAGATAGAATCCGAGTTTGCATAAATTGGACTCCGTGTGAAAAAGATACCCTTAAATTAAATATTGCAGCAATTGTTGTACAAACTATTTTATCAGTAAAGTAAAGTTTTATTTCCCGCTGTTTTAATTTTGTCTGTCTTGTAATTTATCTGCATCTTTTAACTTAAATGCTCCACAGAACTTAGTGCATTCCCTTTGTGAGTGACACTAACGGATGTGGGGTGTTACAGCGGATTACGGTGACTGATATCTTTCTTCCAAAGCTGCTGCTGCTTTTCCCTCCTCTTCCCTTTGTAGGTGTGACGGACTCATGAGAAACCGAGGCACGCTTTCCACCATCATCCTCACCACTCGTAACGTCTGTGATTTCCATGGGAGCAATGCACTGTACTAGTTTAGGAGCAACACTTGAGGCAAGGGCCAACAGAGCATCACCCTCTCCTATAGCTTTCTTGGCCTCAAGCTCCGCTTTCTCTTAAGCTTCTCTGGTAGCCTTCCAATCCGTTAGCTTCTTGGACTTGAGTTTCACCATGTCGTCCGCCATAGGCTATTCAAAAGTAGCTGCTTCTTTTTTTGGCAACATCGTCAACTTCGTTCTTCCTAGCCTCCACGGCAACTGTTTCCTCCTTAGCCTTATCGACAGCTCTCTTCTTCTTGGCCTCTTTGGCAACCCTTTCCTTCTCCTCCTTGGCATCGACCTTCGTATTCTCCACAGCAACGGTGGCTTTCTCCTTGGCGTCTTGCCGAGCCTTCGCTTGTGCCTCCTTCCTAGCAGCCTCGTCCTGCCTCCTTTTTTCTTCCTGCTCTTCGGACTTGGCCACCATCTGGGCCTTTTGGGCCTCCACCACGACTTGCATTGTTAGAAAATTTACCTCCACCGGACCCGTCGCAGGGCCACTATGGCCATCGATGACCTCTCCTTCCTCTAAAAGGCCCTTATAAATATGGGACTCTAGCTCGACATCCGAGAACGTGTCCACTTACCGCTTCCCTCTCCAAACTGTATCCCTTGTAGTCCTAACCTTGATTCAGTTGTTTGGAGAGGCGTGAAGGCAAAGTCTAATGTCATAGCAGCGTCAAGATGGGCTACATAGTAAAAACACAATCTTTTAGTCCATAAATTCAGTAATCACATCATATTCGATTATTCGTGGTAATGAAAATTTTCCTATGGAAAGAAATGGTGCGGATATGATAGGGAGTGTGCACGCTGTAGCAGTTAAGGTAGATTTAGATAGTCCCAATCCCGGGTGCTTGAGATCATACTCAGCGGAGGCCTAAACTGGGACAATAGGACAACTGGTCGTGGCGAATTCAGGAGCTGGTGGTCGATAGGAGATTCCCTCCGTGATTGTCTGTAACACCCTTCTATAAACGTTAAAGTAACGAATTAAAGAATAATTAATTACAAATGCGAGAATTAAGGAAAACAGGTTACGCCATTACGTTCGTCTTAGAATTCTACTTGAGATAGAGTCCGAGTTTTGCGTAAATTGAACTCCGTTTGAAGGAGTTATGACCTTCAGAAGATTCAAGAATTTAAATAAACAGCTCAGATTAAATTTCAGAAAATTCAAATTTCGAAATCAGAAGCATAAGCGCGCTGGGCAGGAACTTTCCCGCCCAAGGCCAGGTTGACCAAGAGGTCGACCAGGGGGTCGACCTCCCCCTTGGGACATATCTGAACCTGATGTGTTTCTTTGTGTGACGATTTGCTGTATCATTAGGGCATGTGTGTCAAGTTCTGGTTGGTTCTCTTAGGTTTGAATGGCTTTGATTTGCCCTAGGTTGATCTGACGACTCCTATTAAATCAAACTTCTATATAAGCAACCTAAATCTAAACCCTAAGCCACACAAAAATATTCCTAAGACGATCATGCTATCAGTACTCAACCTAGAGTAGCCGCCATTCTCCTTTTACTAGAAAGCAAGTTAGGAATTACAAATCAAATCTAATTCAACTAAGAGAATTCAACGTCTATAACAAAGGAGAGCTATTCAATTTCAGAATACAGATCCCAGAATACAAGACTAGTCTCCTTTTTGTAAGTCCAGTTATCATTTAGACCTAAATATATTAGAATCATGACTAAATAACTGGATGTAGAACAACACCTAATATAAAATTATGCCTATCCTTTTTGTTAAAACTGAATTGATTAAGGCTATGACTCTTATCATTTTAAGTTTGCGATCATGTTGTACGTAATTTGATGATAAATGTTAAATGCTTTGCAATGAATCCATATGTTGTATAATTTTCCAATGACATATATGTTGTGTAATTTAGCGATGACATATTATGTTGTATAGTTCTGCGATGACATATCATGTTGGATGAATTGGCGATGACATATTATGTTGTATAATTTGGTAATGGCATATTATGTTGTATAATTTGGCGATGACATACCATGTTGTATAATTTGGCGATGACATTTCATTTTGCATGATTTGGTAATGACACCTATATGTTGCATGTCAATTTGGGAATTTTTCTATGTTTATGCAAGTTCAACTATGTTCACATATATGACTAGAACTACATGATAATTTGCAAGTTCACAACTACATGCTAAATTTTAAGTTTATGTAGTTCTATGTAAAACCCCTATTTCACGATTCATGTTGAGTAGATATAAATTTGCAAGTTCATAATTAAATGTATATTGTTCTATGCCAAATCCATATGACACATGTGTAGTTAGATCCATATTTTTATAATGTCGGAATTATTATATGTTCCTCTTTTTCCGTTTGTGTATAAGTTAGGCTAGGCTATGTATCGAGCCTAACATTTTATGTGATTTATGCGAACGTTTAACGGGGGTAACGTTGGGGGAAAAACATGAAATTACATATAATTGGCATATTTGGCTCATAAACATGTAAATGTTTTATGGCATAAAGTGGTATAAATTTTTATACCTAAAATTATGAACTTGATTTAAAGGGAAAGTGGGGCTTGACTTGAATGACAATAATTTACATATAAACATAAAGAGGTAAATACGTAAATTTAGAAAAGACGAATATGCCTAATCCGAGGTTAGATTGAATTACGTTGTAAGACTACCCGAAACCGCCTGGCACATCCAGCAACCGTAATAATATGTATCTAATGTGAGAGGTTAGTGCATCGAGCCCAAAAGAACCCGAGGTTAGACTGAGTTGCAGTGTAAAACTGCCCGGACCCGACCAGCACATCCAGTGACCACAACAATACTTGTCTAATGTGAGTGGTTGGTGCTTTAATGAATGAATTAAAGCTAAATCAGGAATGGTAGGGTTAAGTTAATTAAGGAAACACTTAACCAATACAACATGTTAACTAAATTGATGGGTGGGGTTAGGTTAACTTAGATACTTAACCAATTTAACATGTTGATTAGGAAACCCTAGTAACGGGGACCCATTTGAGCAGTAACCCACATAGATGTATCATGATACCCTGAACTGGGTAGGGTGGGGCACGATTACTGGGCTGATTATAAGCAGTCAAAACAATGGCGGTTGGTGCGTCAGTGTAGGTTCCGTCGGAGTACGGGCGTGCACGTACTCCGGAGTGGAAAAAGCATGCACTAGACATCAGTAGTTATACACTGTGAATCTTGAATCGTGTCGGGTTTCCACCATAGTATTTGGTACACCCCATGGTGGGACCAGCACAGGTATCTACAATCGAGCGGGGCTGTATGACACAAGTAGTAAATGAGTGCGAGTAGGAGCCGACCGATAAAAGGGGATCACTGGATTTGAACTCATGATGATGGTTGAAATATCTAGTAGGTGCAGAGAATATGGATATGAGTGCGATAGTATGATTAGTTTATCTTTTGTTTCTCTCGCCTTATCCTATGTTACCTTATTTCCTTGTTATTGTCCTACGTCCAGGTTATTCAAGTCAAGGTTCTCTTACCATTTTACATGCTAAATAATCACTGGACTTACCAGACTTATGTCTGACCCATTTTTCTTTCGCTCTCTTTTCTTCCGTTTCCCCCCTCCCCTCAGATACCCAAGGAGGGAATAACTCAGCTTAATTTGGACCGTTCATCTTTCCAAGCTTGAAGACTCTGTGATGTATAGCTTGGAACCTCTTATCTTTGGCTATGGCTTTGGACACACTACTATTTGGGGATTTATGCAGTTTTATTTTTTTTTATGCTTCTTTATGTTATAATCAAGACAGAGATTCTGATGTAATGATTTGGAAGTTATTTTGAGACAATTTGCTGTAATGTTTTAGTTATGAACCACGAATGAAATAAATTTAGTTTTTCCGCTGCTTATATTTGTCTGTCTTGTAAATTATATGTGTCTTTTACCTATAATGCTCCACCAAAATTAAGGCATTTCCTTTGTGAGTGACCTTAACGAAGGTGGGGTGTTTCAATGTCTCAGCAACGACCATGCTCTCCATAGTGACAAACTTTCCCATCTTGGCAGCACGCTTTGCCAGTCTCTCCCTCTCTGCGTCCTCCTCTAACGGTCTCCTCCTTTCCTCCAGTTTATCATGCTCCTCGTCAGTCAAGAGCTCTATCATCAGTCGATGCTCATTTAAAGTTCCCACATCTACCTGATGCAGCCAAGCGTCATAGGGTACCAGCCTTTCCCAAGTTTAAGCCAGCATTCGAGGATAATCTCCGACCCATGAGATTCCACGAAATTTTAAGACCTTGACATACATGTTTCAGATATGCTCCTCTAGGGAGGCTTCCACCCTAAACTTCTGCATCCTCGACCTCCTCACTTAGTTTGTCCATTTCTCTTCGGTACTCGACCTTCAATCCATCCACCGACCCCAACACCTCCTTGTTACTGGCCTCGGCTTCCTCCTTCTCCTTCATGGCCACCTCTAGTTGCCTCTTCAGCTCGGCGACTTCCTCCTGAAGTTTCTGAGTCCCTCGTTCCATCTATTAAACTCTCGTTCTTCATCCTTAGGGCCTCATTATCGGTTTGAAACTGAGATACCCGTTCGTTGTCTTTCTCTAGTTCAGCGTACACTTTCTCCAGCTCAATTTAAACCTTTTTAGGGTCATGTTTTCATTTGTTAGTGAGGTCGTGGTATCCTTGAAATTTGATTCGGCATGCTCCACCTCCTTCTTCATCCTCTCATACACATCCTTCAGCTCCGCTGTGACGACAACAATAAAAATTTAGAATTCGAAGGCACAACTATGAAAAAATGAAATATTTACACCACAGGAAGCAGATTTACCTATAGCCTTCTCCAAATTGCGGACGGTGGTCCGCTCGACATCAATATTCAACCCCCGACTCTGGGTCTCAACATTTTTCTTTCCAATCAGATCAGAGAGATGCAAAGCGTACTTGGTAAGCTCTCAAGCCTAGAAATAATCATCTTTCACTTGCATCCACACCTCTTCAGTATCTGTCCAGGGAATCAGACTGATATCGGGAAGGAACACCAATTCATCAAAATAATGTTGGGGAATTTCTACTTTGACAACGCTTTCCTACCCTTAACGGAAAGTTCTCGAGTCTCGAGTACCGCTAGATCCTGCGTCTTCTTCCTCACCAACTCCTTTTCATGATGACTGAACTACGACTCCTTCCCTATGGGGGCATAAGTAGGAGCCAGAGCTATAATGTAGAGGGAAGCTGTCGATGAAGAATGCCTGGTCCCCGCCACGTCAGGCCAGGAATCTGAACCAGATGTCCGAATAGGAGGTGGGGGAGTTAGGGATCGTCCCTACGATGGTGTTCGCTGCTGCAATCATGCGAATGCAGAGAGTCACCAAACAAGCTAGTCTCCCTTCTGAAGCTATCAAGAAAAGTGTTTCTCGGGAATCGACGACCTCCATATCCATAACCTCGGCTTCCTCATCCTCTTTCCATGTCACCTGCCAAAGAATCCACTTATAGTCAGATACTCTACACATACGAGCAAATGCTGTGTCATGTAGTGTTTATGAGTGAGTGTCCTAAGTGTTCTCCCAGTAGACTAGATAGTGGTCCGCCTGAAGGAGTGAACTCCCTCACAGCTAAAGATGGTTCTTCCATACTTGTCGTACCCATCCAGGGAGACAGGTCTAGTGGGAGCTTATTAAGACCACCAAACTGACCCTCTCTCTTAAGCGAGATGGCGTTCTTTGAAGGATTCGTTGGAGACAGTGACTTTGTCTACACTCCTACCCCCGACTCGTCTTTCAAAGGTAGAATAGGGGCACTCAATGGCTCCTTGTCTCTGACAACTATCTCCTCACCGCCAGTCTCACCCCCGTTAATTTCTTCCTGAGTCTTAGCAACTTTGTACGGTTTATGCCCGGCAGGGGGCATCTTCCTCTTTCAACTTGGGGAACCCGCCTCTTTTTCAGCATCCATTGCCTTTCCACCACTGGTAATGGCTGTTCTAATTATCGCTCGATCATTAGGGAGCAGCCCTACATGATGGACGCGGTCTTGATTTAGGATGTTCTCGGTAGAACGTGACTCAGCCGGAATCGCCAATAGAGTTTCAAGACGCCGTTGGTACTCAACACTGGTAGGCACCTTAGGATATCCTGCCATATGAAAACAAAGTCGAAAATAGGTCGCCAAACCTGTGAGTTTCACGGTAAATGCAAAGTAGAATACTTACTTCCTTCCAACCATCTCCTCACAAACCCCGGGGGAAAAAGCACAATGAACCAGTCATAATTGTAACGGTCAGCTTCGGCCATTTTCCGACAATAAACTTAGTGATAGGCGAAGCCTTCAAGAAGTAAAGATAAGACGAGACATTAGCTCTCCTCTTCAGCTGAAACAAATACTGGATGTTCTCTTCGATGGGTTCTGGCTGCAGATACTCCCTGTAGAGAATGTCGGTACCAAAAAGGGAAGCATACGCATTCAGATGAAGCTACGACGGTGCAAGGCGAAAGTTGTACATCATAACCCGAATAGAATTGTTGGTCGGGGGCATGCACCCAGTGATACAAACCTGCTTAATCAAGGCAGTACACCCCATCGGTGGTGCGTGAGCCATATCGTCCTTTCCCGGTGAAAGAAAATCTCTTTTGGGAATGCAGAATCGTAATGCCAAGTGCCTTACCGCCGTTGCATCCATATGTGATGGCATCGAATCCAACATATTTTCAAGTATAATCGCGTCGGCCAACGTATCTGGTGCCACCAACGTGTTTCCCTCAATGATATCTACATGCTATGCCTCCTCATGCACAACCAGGGAGTGTTGTCCTTTTGGATGCTCCCCATGATCAGATGCCTCCGACAAGCTTATCGTCGGAGAAGGAATGGACCTCCCAGTAGTCACAAGCTCAGTGTCAAGATAGAATTGCTAAATGAATCGGTTGTGTGCGATGAAGGTAAAGAAGTCTCGACTTTCGAAGTCTCCTACGTCGTGCAACTTGCCTTCATTTTCAGCTTACTTTTAACATACTGGCATTAGTCATCTCAATTGCATAATCTTTACCCCTCGTGTTGATGTAAACTAACATGTGCATGTGATCATGCAGAATCACAACAATACCGTTTATAACTCAAGAACTTCGGTCGCGACGGCGGTCACAAGTCCTAAGGGTAATAATCGTCGTCATAGTCAACCAACATTACCCGATTCATGTCAAATCGCGACTACGTTATGATTGGAATCGAAGAAGCATAGCCAACTATTCTATGAGTTCGGTCACAGTCCAAGTATATATTCTCTAATCCTATGTGTTAGGTTGAATCACTGATTCAACCATGACCAAGCATGAACCCCGACCCAATCGTTCAATGTCACGAAGACAACATGGACCCAGAATCAAGACATCCGAAAATTAAGTCTGGAGTGGGAAAGGCAAAGTGAGATCGAGGAGGAATCGAACAACTCAGGACCACAGAACTCTCGTACCCCTTTCGGAGAGTACAAAAATTTGTACCCGTTAGAGGGGTACGAAAATTCATACCCCTGGGGGAATACGAAAATTCGTACCTCTCTTTGGGGAGTACAAAAATTCGTACCCCATGGAAGGGTAGGAAATTCAAACCCCTTTGAGAGGTACGAAAATTCGTACCACTCAGGCCACGCATCTGGACTTTCCCTGAAACTCCACTTTCCCTGTCTTCTCTACTTGAAGTTCGACTCCCTGCCACTCTCTCTCTCTTTCCTCCCCAATCCTTGTCCTAGACGACCCCACACTAGACTCGAGTTTGAAACCGTGATTTAACTCCCTACCCTCGAGCTCCACTCCTTCGTTTCAGATCGAAACTCACCATCAACGCACTAGGACCTTGCTGAGTTCAAGAGTCCCGACCAGGTATGAAATTTGGTTGAATCCCAGTTGCTGACCTCGGGGAGAGGACCCATCTCCACGAACCCGAGTCCTCGTGTGAGCACTAAGCACAGATGTCCTTCGCCCTACCTATTTCCGATTTGAATGCTTAAGTTGGTCAAATTCTAGGGTTTGAAATCTTGAGTTCAATCGCAGTGAAAATAAAAATGGGAAGAAGAAAGAGAGTGGGGGCAGGAGCTCATATTTATAGAGAGGAAAAGGGTCGAAACGGTGGCCCTTCGTGTTCGCTAGCGGAATGCGAAGTCTCATACCCCAGTGGGGTACGAAATTTCGTACCCCACTGGAGTACGAGATTTTGTATCCACATTTGGGGTACGAAATCCTCGTACCCCACACGTTGATATGGGTACCCGAAGGAAAAAATGCAAATGCGTGTGTTTCCGTGTACGTATGAAGGCATATGTAAATACATATGCACAAATTCGATATACATGCGCGTGCACAATAGCATATACACATCATCATACCGACAGAAATTCGTTATGTTACGATGTAAGAAATAGTCGATAATTAACATTTATTTTCATAAATTTACAGAAAAATCGAAGATTCAACAAACACTTCCATCAACTCAAAGCACATCATGTCAAGATAAGATGTAGTTGGGGGAAAAATGTTAACCTGCCTTTTGGTCTGGTTCCCAAAAGTACACATGGCACGCTCGGTTCAACGTATCGCGTGATGTTATAGCCCGGAGTGTTGCCAAAGAGCTCAGGGAACAAGCCAAAATGGAGTCACGCAAACTGGAACCTCACCGCTTCTCAAAAGATTGCCAAACTTATGGTTTGAATCCCAAAAACCTCGAGTCTCCCTTGCCTTGCCTTCTCCGGATTCATACTAGAATCCCACGTACCCCTCGGGGTATGAATTTCGTACCCCTTGGGTTCCGAATTTCGTACCCTATGTGATATGAAGTTCGTACCCAATAACGGGTACAAATTACTAGAGAACGAGAAGAGGGGTCTGAGCTTTCTATGGCCTGCATTCTAGGGTCTGGGATTTACTGATGTGGTCCCCTATTCCTACCTACTCCCTCCTAACTACTCCACTATAAATACCCCAAGCTCATACTTCAAAGGAGTTGGAAAGTAGTTGACTTGACATCTCTTAAGAGCTCCAAGTGACCTCTTTAATGACATCCACACTTTGAGGAAAAAGAAGGGCAAAAGTGTCTTTTTCCTAATATTCAAATATGAAAATTTTGACCTCAAAGTACTTCGAAATGTTTGTAAAGGGATGTCATGTAATAGTCTCAAGCTTGTAACTCTTTGACGTTAATAAAATATCAGCGACTCTTCCAACGTGGATGTAGACCCCTCATGGGATCGGACCACTATAATTTTCTTGTGTTATTTACTGTTTTCCGCACTTATTTTTCCGCATGAAACTATAATTACTAAGTAATTAGGTATCTTGGATGTTTACGACATATTTTGCCGTTAGCAGATACCTAATATTTGCTACTAATTTCAAAACAAAAATGACACATAACCAAATATCATGGACTATTTGATTAAAAAATCAGCAGTTCAATTCATAAAATTATGATGAATGCAACCATATGAACTATGTGACAAATACAGTTCCAAAAATAAAAGAAAAATAAATTTAAAACAATTGTATTCTTCAGGTAATTAAAAATAATACTAAAAAACTGATACCCAGAACTTGAAATAAAAAAACAAAACACATCAATAGAGTTTCATTGAATGCAATGTAAATCATGTAAATAACTGCAAAACATTATTTAAACAATATTCAAATCAAAAATAAAAACTATCATTTCTCCATTAATAACAAAAAAAAGATATCAAATATGCTCTAACTACCCAAAGACGACATTAATCATCAAAAAGGAACACAAATGTCCAAACTTGATCGTAGTTTTGCAAGACGAATTAAAACGCCATTGAAAAGAAAATAAAGAAAAGCTTAAGTGTACAAATTCGATCTTGAATCCAACCAAATTCAGCTTGAAGTCGAGATGAATCTTGAAGATCAAATAGGAAGACGAGAAAGAAGAAGAGATCAAAGCGTCCAAATAAGGGCTCATTTAAAATTATGCGACTTGAAAAGAAGAAATTAAACTGATTGAATAAGAAGACGAGAAATAGCGCATGACAATTAAGCCTTATTTAAAGCTATTAAAACTTTATCCTTTTGAATAATTTTTGGAAAGGTCGTACTTAGGCTTGAAAAAGCGTACAATTTAATTTGTCTTTATCAATATTTTCCAGTTTATAAAATATCATTTTAGAAATATAACGTAAAAGAAACCAATACTATTTTATATAATATCATTTCAAAAATAAACAAACCGTCGATGTATAGAGAACATTAGACGTAATGATCAATTTTTACTTTTCAAATACATTGTAGTGAAAATATAGAAGGCAACTAAACTTGGAAAGTAATATAGTACATCGTTTTAAAACACAAAATAATAATAATAAATCTAAAATGGATGGTAAATACTTTAGTCCTTATAGAATTTGTACCATGGAGGTTGTTGAAATTTGAATATGCTTCCCTAAGTCCAAACCTTAAAATATTTTCAACTATTGTTGTACCTGTTAAAGAAATTATTATCATCTAGAAATGTATATGTCTTTTAAATAATAGCAGAAATATAACTAAAAATCTATGTGATATGGAGCCTTGTACTACTGTTAGTTTAAATCTAAAGGAGAAATCGTATTCACCGGTCTTCAAAAAAGTATATGCTCATGTCAATCGAATTTTCAATATAATCGAATTTCCCTTTTTTTTCTTTTCTTTGATCTCGGGTATTTGATTTTTCGAAGAAGAAAGGGTTGTCCCCTCTTTTTAAAAATAAAAGCGTAATAATCGGAGTCGGCATTCATGTGTCCACTAATTCAAATCTAAAAATAAATCAAACATTTGATTTACATTATTTATTTAAAATGGTTCTCCCTTTTTCAAATTTTTTGATAAGTTACCCTATAGGTTATTACAACATTGGCAATAATTTAAATAATATTTTTATTATAAATAGTGAGCGACATCTAGTAATACATCGTTTTTACCCAAGTTGTAATAAAATCAACGATTCGATGCAACCTTTATGTGACGAGTGTTTCAACGTAATTTAATCCTTTAAACCAATATTGTTGAGTATAAAAATATGATTTTTGTTTCATTATAAAAAACATATATATTATTATATAAATGTGTTTATATGCGTACTATTCTATATTTCATATCATATATAGAAATAAATATTTATTGAATAGAATACTATTACACATAATTGAATATTCAAACAGTGTTCTTATTCAAATAGATATTTTAGTTCAACATTTGAAATAGTACACATTTTTGACTCCACTATTTACAATTCAGTTAAATATGTTTGGATATTTCTGACATGACACACTTGAGCATATATCACACATGAAATTGTACTATTGTAAGAATTCAAACAAAACAGACATATTGAAAAAACAATACAAATATATTTTATTTCAATCAATTTGTTTATCACAAATAATAGTACAATTTATTCATGTCTATAATCATTAAGTATACAGATGATCCTCACTACATTCCACTCGATTCACTCAGTTACACATACTCGGTTACATGTACATTCACTGACATTGACACACTGAATCTTCTTATGTTTCAGAGTCAGTCCAGTCATCTATATACCTGTCACAAAAACACACCCAGTAAACTGGAAAAAAATAGATTTAAATATAAGAAAATATAAAAATTTTCCTTAAAATTTGGTGTGTTTCTCATCATTTTTTTAGACTTAGTCTGATATACATACATACATACATACATATATATATATATATATATATATATATATCTTTATCTGAGTCTGAACTACTTGTTATACTCACAATGATGCACCGTAAATACTAAAAGGCAAGTTGTTTCCCTAGTGCTCATAGATCATCTCTGACACAACTATAATGGTTTGCTGAAAAGAACCAACATTTAAAATTAGTTGATTCTGAACAGCCATAACCCAGATGTAGTGGTCATCTTGGTGCCAACTTTTTGGCAAAAGCTATCAAGGCTCGATAGATCGGAGCCTAATGCCACAAGACGGGCCATACAGTATTAACAACCACAACGAACGACCTTTTATTCCATAAAATCCAAACAAGGTTCATCCCGGTCCAGATTCCTTCTAGCAGCGGCATATTTCCTTCCTACATAATCGTGCTCTCAGCCGACCGAGTCGAACTCTCCTTAAAATTCAGATCGATCTGATTTACTTGGAAATATCCAAATGATTTGTTCAAGCAAATCCAATTCTCAAGGAAATTAAAGTGGTCAGGCGCATCCGACCAAAACACTACTTTTGATACACCATGGTTCAAGTGCCACGCAAGCCACACTTCTCGAGAGAACTATGATTCAGCAGTAGACCAGGTCCCACCGCCGCAACTATTCAGCCGAATCAAGCTCCACGTTTCCAAGCTCCGCAAAAGAGGTTAGCCACGTGGCACGAAGCTCATCGCACTCCTCCAACTACAAATACCCCATTGCCGCAAATGGAAAGGCATGTTGAACTCTCCACTTCTAACCCACGCTCGGTATACTGGAAAGCTTTCAACCGTGCACTTAAAGTACTATAAAGATATTATAATATCTATTTCTCTTCCATTGAAAAGAATGATTGTACCTTGTAATCCTAAAATAATCAAGAAATTTAAAGTGGACGTAGGCACCGATTTTGCCGAACCACTATAAACATTTTGTGCGTGTCCCCTGTTTTTACTTACTTTATCGTACTCTATGATTGATATTCATGTGATCTATGCACGATTGGAGGTTGACTGTCACTAGTGACCAACTTTTGATGTTAACACTTTGGTGTGCTAGGTAGAGGGACACACCAGACATAACCTACGACCTTCGACTGCCTTCAGCAATCTCTAAGATGAACGATGGCAAACAAGCGGAAGAAGGATGCCTCATCTTCCCATCCTTTACTTGTTGATGCAGCAGGAACAAGAGCAGTGGGGGCAAGCCATGAGGCTTCCTCCCACGAAGACACGTCGTAGTACCTCACAAGGGACGACATGGATAAAATCTTGTTTAAGTTTAGAAATCAGATGGCATCTCAGGGTGAACTGCTCAAACGTCAGCAGGAAGCGATGAACGACTACCTTGCTCGGATGGACAAGGGACCCAACATTCTAGTATCATTTCCTACATCTAGTGGGACTGAGGGCAACAACTGATCTTCAGTCTGCGGAAACCCAAGCCCCAGATCGGACCACACCTTTGCTTCCTCCTGGCTTAGCTTCACTTCTCGATCGACCAGAGCTTGGATGATCACTGTCGGTACTACATTGAGTTCTTCTGATAGCATGGCCAAATTCCAGATCAACTAACCACTTTTCCTCCACTCCAGGGCTCGACTCAACCCCCTGTACAGATACCTCTAGATCCAGTGTAGCCATTGGGACGACCAGGATCAAGAACGTTGCAACATTTGGTTCGGCCCAACATCTTACCACAAACCTGTATTATGTCGCCTCTCCTTCAACAAAGACTGGTGACAACAATCCTCCATGTCACCAAGACCACTCTACCATACCGGTCCCTAGCGTGATAGGAGGAAACACTACTGTAAATCCTTCTAACATCGCTCCGAGTGGGGGCAACGCTGAGCCCCAGATGTGTATCACTCGCCTGAGCCAATTACTCCCAATAGAAACAGGTATGGTTCGGTCCAATAATAACCAGGAGACTTTACTTGCGACTGAGCCAGGCCCCGAAACTGGTATGCACCCTAACTCTCACCTTCACTCAACTCTCAGAGGTCGAACCTAACCAGCTGTTCCCCTTACGAGCATGATTTCGACGGATCCTAATCCTGGGACTTTAACCAATACCCATAATGTAGAAATGGATTCGTGGCAATGACTCCTCGAGGATGGAAGCCAGCTTGCGAGTATCATCAGAAACTTCACTCAGGGCACGTCTTCCTAACAGGATATAGATGACATCCATCACAGTCCATTCACCAGGGAAATCGGAAACTCCTGAAATCCTCCAGACTTCAACTTTTCGGCCAAGACTGATCCAACCATTCATCTCATGCGATAAGTGCTTTCTGCATTGACCAACGTCATTGCCAAGTGCTTCCCCCTCTCTTCCTTACCAACATAGCTGGTATGTGGTTCCGGCAGCTAACAACTAAGTCGATCAACAACTGGAATATGTTTGTAACCTACTTCATCGAGCAGTTCAGAGTCCACATCTTCTAACTAAAGAGCATCATCACTGCCATCAAAAACCGACCCAGCGAGACCCACTGATCCTTCCTAGAAAGATTCAATGCGGTCTTAGCATCAGCCAATCGACCCGAGCCGATGATGATACTTATTGTCGCTATTGCGGGTGTTCAGAACTGATTGAAATTCAGGATCTCTTTAACCAGGGATCCTCCCAAGGATATTGACGACTTTTGTGCCGAAGCAGGCTGATTCCTTCGACAAGAGAACGCTAGCATCGAGATGGTAAGCCTCGTGGTGCTTGCCACTGAGGACGAAGGTCCATCCAACACCAATGGCCAGAGCAAAGGCAAAGGGAAAGTCTCAAAAAAGAACGATCGCAACGTATGACTCCAAAGGTAGAACAAATATGATCAATACACCGAGATCAACTCCTCTCTACTCGACATTTACCTTGATGTACGAGGAACTCTACCCTTCCCAAAACCTCTTCGAAGGGAGCTGACCCAAAAGGAACTCGACTTTGGAAAGCACTTCATGTACCATAACATGGTAGGTCATGACACCAGTGAATGCAGGTACTTGCGGGATCTCATTGAGGATAGAGTCAGGCGTAGAGAACTTCCCGAGTATGTCAAGACACCTACAGAGGTCATGCCCCCACAATCTTCTACCTAAGCTCCTCAGGTCGGTCCTCGAGCTCCTAGAAATGGAAAGGATCCTAAGCCCAGCAATCGCGGTATCATCAGAATTAATAAGATTTAGATTTTTTCCCATTTCTTAAAGTAGTAAGAAATGTATTTTTAGTGTTTTTTTCAATGGTATGTTTAAGTACACACGTATGGAGCTAGCTCCTAGGCGTGCTCTGGATTCAGCTATCACCCCATTTGTTTTCCATTTCTCTGCAATAGCTCCTTAGCAGCAATAAAGTTTCTTTCCCAAGCATAGAATATGTTAGAAACTATTCTAAGCCGAGCAAGATTGGTGCTCGCCGATCCAAATATGGTCAGTGCTAACCACCACTTCTAAGCTATGGCCAATGCCATCCACCATATCTAAGCCAACTCCACGAGCCGAGTATGGCCCACCTTCCATAAGCCGAGTGTAATTGATACTCGCCACTATATCCAACCGACTCCATAAGGCGAGTATAGTTAAAACTCCAGAAGCCGAGTATGCTTGATACTTCCACAATCCGAGCATAGCTATACTCGCCTCCTCTTTAAGCCGAGTGTAAACTACCATTCGCCAAACTTCACAATGAATTTTCAGAAGCAAGGTTTATACTCAAACTAACTGATTACTTAGGGAAACATTGTCAAGATCCGCTTAGAAACCCTGGAACAATTGACTATATCGTATCTTCAAGCAAAGCTAAGTATGGCTTATACTTGCCAACTCTTTAAGTCAAGTATGGTTAATACTCACCACCACTTCCTGATCAAACCCGCAGCTATCTCTAAACCGAGAGTGGCCCAATACTATCTTTACAGGCATTGAACATCATGACAAAGTCTGTCAACTAATCTCGGCCTTCATACGGTCTTCAATGGTTGTTGGATTTCTGGCCTTAATACAACCATCGGGATCATCGAAATTTTGGCCTTAATATGGCTTAGCTCAACTATAGCTAATCTGTACATTGGGCTCCGATACAATATTCTTTTAAAGTTCCAGAACACATCTCCCTTTACCAAAGAAGATGTATTCTAGGAGGCAAAGGGTTGACTAACTTTTTGGCAAAAGCCGTCAAGGCTCGATAGATCGGAGCCCGACACCATAAGGATCGCCATACAGTATTGACTAACAACAATGAACGACCTTTATTCCGGAACGTCCAAACAAGGTTTGGCCCGGTCCAGATTCCTTCCAACAGCGGCATATGTCTTCCCTGCATAATCGCTCTCTAAGCCGACCGAGTTGACTTCTCTATAAAATTCGGATCGAATTGGTTAACATGGAAATATTCAAATGATTTATTCGAGGAAATCCGATTCTCAAGGCAGTTAAAGTGGTCAAGTGCATCCGGCCAAAACACTGCTTTTGATACACCATAGTTCAAGTGCCACACAAGACACACTTCTCGAGAGAATAATTACTGAGCAGTAGACTGGGTCCCACCTCCGCAACTATTCAGCCAGATCGAGCTCCATGTGCCCAAGCTCCGCAAAAGAGGCAAGCCACGCGGCACAAAGCTCATCGCCCTCCTCCTACTATAAATACCCTATTGCCAAAAATGGAAAGGCATGTTGAACTCTCCACTTCCAACCCACGCTCGGTACACTGGAAAGCTTCCAACCATGCACTTAAAGTACTACAAAGTACAAAGATATTATAATCTCTACTTCTCTTCCACTAAAAAAAAACTGACTGTACCCTGTAATCCTAAAAAATCAATAAATATAAAGTGGACGTAGGCACCGATTTTGCTAAACCGCTATAAAAAAATTGTGCACATTCCCTGTTTTTACTTACTTTATCATACTATGTGATTGATATTCGTGTAATCTACGCACGATTGAAGGTTGACCATTACTAGTGACCAACTTTTGACGTCAACACTGTTGATAGAAAATTCATGTCTGTCATTCAAGTGTGCAACATATATAAAAGTTGTACATACATTATACATGTATACACATACAGTTGTGTGTATATACATATATATAATGTGCAAGTACATAGGTTCGACATGCAAAGCGTAAATGGACAAAGCAAGTTCAGAGCACCAATGCAATAAGGCTGAATGGTCAATGCTGGTGCAATAAGGAACAACAATACAGTGAATATGTAAGAGCACAATGGCACACATGAATGGATGGAGCAGTATGAACCAGAACAACACATACAAGACCTATGAACCTACAAGCCAACGTGTCAAGTGAAAGAAGTACATGGTCGGGCACCATACACAAGGTCACAAGAACAAAACTAAAGATATAGAAGGTTTAAATTCAAGTGAAGGCCTGGCTACAACAATAGTTTGCAAGTATGAAAATATATGCAAGTAAGAAAATGTAATTTAGCAAGAATGACACAGGCATGTAAAGGAGCAAGCACATCGAACTTCCAAGATCAAATACATGGCAATACCCCAATGTATAAGGCAATATATGCAATAGTCCATGTATACACTAGTGCAACAATAAACAAGTGCACGAGGCACAAAGGCACAAAGGAACAATAGTTAAAAGGTTCCAAGTCTAAAAAGTGAAACAACAATGCACAGATTCTGGTGCAACTATAAAACAATTTTAAAATTCAAGTAGAAGTCAAGTTGTTAGGTCTTAGCAATGGTCAAGAGTTCCAAGACCATGTACAAACTAGAAGCGGTAAAATGACCAGCACAAAACAACAGTACAAACTTGTAATGTCCCGTATTTTCTGACCATTTATTTGAAATATTTTATTTATTTAAAATATTGATTTGAGTTTAAATAATGGGATTTGACCATTTTAATTTGAATATTTAAATTATATTAATAATATAATAATATTTTAATTTTGGGATATTGGGAAAATGTTGAATTTGCTGTATAATGTGAACGAGCGATTTAAAGTGGTTTAAATATGGTTTATATTGAATAAAACGATGTCAGAACGTTTAATTTATAATTATATTATAAACAAACTAGAAATGGCACGATAGTTCGTAAATTTTGTTTTTGAAATTCAACTGAATATACAGAATCCGTTTTAAGTCGGAATTTTGTGAAACCAGAAACATTTGAATCGATTTGATTACATTTTTCTAATGGAAGAGAAAAATCGAGATTTCGTCATGTAGATCGTGAGCTATGTCCAAATCAAATTTCTAAATAATCGCCGTAGAATCATTTATCGACCGTAATGGTTTATTTGATATAACTAGATATCGGTTTCGAATTTAGACAAGATTCTTTTGAGACATAGTGATAAATAAATTTTTAGAATTTTACTGTAATTTTTAATTAATTAAATATGCAAATTTTTATTTGGACTATTTTACACCCAATGTCAACATTTCGGGGTTTCACAGAATAAGTCAACGGACCTATATTATTATATTTTTGGGATCGCGGCACCTCGTTGGGCATGACCGTATTCTTATTTCTGTCCGTAGCAGTTCGGACATGAAAACGATTTTATGTAACGGGTACCGAAATCACTTATAAAACCTTAAATAAACATATCTATATATGTCATTCTTCCACATGCTACCCTAAGAACCAAGTGTGCAGCCTATATGATTTAAAATGGAAACGGACACCAGATTCTGTTGAAGCTATGGACCCAATTTCTTCAATAGTAAAGGAAGTGAAAATTCATTGGTGCACATACCTATCAAACACGGCTACCCGGTTTGCTGAAGCCAACCTATACCACATGCTATGATTGAAATGTGAAAAATTATTTCATATCAGCTAGTTAATAAAAAAAATCTGCATACACAGCTACCTAAAACAATCGCGTGCAGACCCTAGGGCTATCCAAATCTGAGAAAGGAAATTACACTGTGTAGTGAAGCTCAACGTAGACTCTAGGGCTGACAATATATCTTCACCATTTAAATAAAATCAATCAGTATTAATCAGATGAAAACACGCTGAAAAACAATCGAACAACTCATGTTATTCTATTACAAAACCTATCCTATGCTACAACATAAAACGTGTTGGCCAAACAATAACCGTGCTCCCCAATATTTCTCCTCTATATATATCACTCTCCCCGTAATCCTTTCAAGAAAACAAAATAACCCATAGCAATATAATGCAAATTCCTCTCTCTATCCAATAACGAGGAAAGCTTCGTTAACAAGTTCAAACCGAACGAAAGAATCCACTCTTTAGATTAAACAAGGGCTCCCCTTTTGAACCCATTACAAACTGCAAACCCAATCCCTCCCGAAACAAAAGGAACTCCCGTGCAAGGAAATAGCAGACCGAACCCCATATGTATACATGGAGGAACTGAAAGTGTACGGGGAACAGAAGCTCGTGTTTTCGGGGATGTAAAACTAGTCGGAGGACGTTAGAATGGCAGGATAAGGCCGTGGTCACAGCCGGTGGTGGCAGTGGGAAGCCTCGGAAGATGGAGTGTGAGTTCACTATGGGTAGAGTGGTCGAGGAGAGAGAGGTTGTGCCGAGATGTGTACATCAATGCTGATGGGGGAAGGGACGTGATCAGTACACCGTAAGGGGAGGAAAATAGTAGAAGGAAGAGTTGGGGTCGGTGGACTCAAATGGAGCTATGAACTTGAATGGGGAGTGCTGATGCAGGTATTGGTGGTAGCCCAGTGCATAGGGGTCAGCACAGACATCAATGAAGTTAGGGAGCTTGCAGGATGAAGAAATAGGGGAGAAAGGCAATGAACAGTAAGTGACAATCGTGCCTAATCATGTTTTTAAATGGGCCAAATCGAAGTTATATTGCGCCTAATATCAATTACATGGCCAAATAAGGTATAAAATATTTGGTTATTAAATAGTATTAAGTTATTTACTTTGAATAGTATGTGACGTGGCCTGCTAGTTATATAATGTGCATGGTACATAGTTTAATGGTTAATACTTAAGTGTGCCTAAACACGTTTATGAATCTATACCTAACCAACCATTAACGATGTCTGGTAGAAGGTTTTCAATACGTAAGTATTAATTTATGTCGTGACCTGAAATAGTAGTTGTGCCTAATCCTTTCCCAATACGCCAAACCACTAAATTGCCTAATTATACATGTGTGTCCAGTTAAGAGTTCAGGTAGCAAAGGGTATATAACATCGGTGATGGGGAAAAATGGAACTGTCTTGTTTTAAGAGATCGGCTGTTGTTTTAAGATTTAACAAGTAATGAATTCAAGTAGTAATTTAAAATGGGAATTACATATGGCTAACCTAACTTCAAGGTACCTAATCACGTGGCAAATTAATGTGTTTAAGCCCTGTTTGAATCCAACCTAAATAAGGATTTACATGAATAGTTTTGTGTATAACGTTAATCAGAGCAGTATGGTTAGTTCGTGAACTGGAATTTATATGTTTCGAGTATGCCTAATGGATATAGGAATATGCCTAATCAAGGTTGGAACGTGCTTAAATAAAGTTTATTAATGTAAATAGAAAATTAGGTCAATAGAATATTATTTAAATTTTTAATGATATTAATAAATTATAAAGTGAATGTCGTACGTATTAAATTATATCTTGGCCATGCAGTAACAGAGTGGACAATGGGGACCGTATGGACGGACGAAATATTCTTGAGCTGGTTTGAACAGAGTTGGGCACAGCTGGGGGTTTTGATTAAATTAGGCGTTTGAATCGTTCTGTCATCGAATGGAATCAAGGTGAGTTAAACTCACTCAGTTTCTCCCTACTTATATTTTATAAGTTGGGTTTTTATTTTTGTGTGTTATGGTTGCTAATGATTGACTTGTTGTTGATGATATATTCACATATCGTTTGAACTGATGAAATTAAACGTCGTTTAATTTCAGTGAAATCAAATCGTTATTTTAACGATTGGTTCCAATTAAGGTAACTTACCTTATTGGTCACGTTTATAAAATAAACGTGTTTCAATAAATGAATTATTTTGATTGATTGTTGTGGTTGATATTGAATTGTCATTATAGACTATTATGAGACCATTATTAAATTGTTTTGATTAGATGGTTGAATATTGACCTGAAATTCACCATTTGTTCGGTTTAAACCAATGGGTACTATTGGTTGAGTGATTAGCATTACATGGCATATGAATTAACCATTTTATGAATATCGATCTATCGTCAGGTAAATCGACGAGATAAAGTTATAAAATTTATTTTATAACTGGAAATAGATTTTTAAATCTATTATTTTGATTTAAAGTTTGTAAAAAAAAGAAAAATATTTATTATTTATTAATCGAGTTTATAATTGTTTTTTATAAAGGAAATTTATGATATTTATCAGATTTGTGAGCGAATAAGTAGAAATTAACTTAATGTTATAGTTTTGAATATTCGTTGTGAGATATAATTAAGAAGAAATTATTTAAGTTAATTATATTCTTAATTAATTTAAATAAAGAATTATTTGGAATTGGTTAATGAGGTAGTCATATTTTGGATTGACAAAAATCCGAGCAACGAAATGTATTGTTTAAAGAAGGAGAGGGATATTTTAGTAAGTAAATTCATGATAAATGGATTAGGAAATAATAATTATAATCGAGAATGAGAATTTCAAAGGTAAGAAGTGTATAGAGTAAAATAAATATTTAAATGAGGTGTGTTTGGTATTAGAAGGTTCGGTTTTTGAATTACAACTAATGTCCATCTAAAGATAGGAACGTTGTTGATCAAGGTCTGAGAGGTAAATAAATACCCCAACTTGAACGACTTGGGGATTATCTGAGGGTGATATTAGTTTGAAATGGGAAGGTGGGTAAAATAATTTATTATTTCCATATGAGAAATAATAACGAAATGTCAATAAAGAGTCGAGAATATATAAAATGAGATTTTTCCCAAGTAATGGAAGTGGGAGGATTTGGCATATATATATATATGTGTGTATATATATATATGTTCAAAGTGAAATAAATGAAAAGGAAATGGTGGGAAGTTAAAATGGTGTTTTTGAGATAAAAGGAAATTGAAACGTTAAGTTTTGTGAATGGTTTATACTAAAAGTATAATAGATGGGTATTATATTCAAGTGATAAAATAAAGGAGATTTCATAACGCTGTTTTACTTGAAATGAGAAGAGTCGTTTTTCCAAGATGGTTAATAAGAAATAAATAGTGAATGGGTTTGAAACGATGGTAGAATAAAGACTTGAATATGATTATAGAATATTTTCTTAAATATGAAAGTGAAATAATTTGAAATAATGACCTTACATCAAATATTTTATATTTGTAATATCGAAATGTTAAAGAGTTTAAGATTAACTACCGTTAATCATTTTTAATTAGAAAAGCCATGTAGTGTTGGTACTGAACTGGTAAACTCATGTGATTCACACAATTATTTATTTGATAGTTAAATCACCGACTATCAAACCTGACCCATATGATCATTGGTACGGAAAGACCGGGATCGAATTTTATATTCGAAAACCATTCCGACCAGCGAATACATGGAAAGAGATTATCAAACATGGAGCAATTGAAGACCGTTGATCTTCATGAGCGGAAGAACAACTGATTTGAATTTCTCTGGTTTAGCGGCCGGAGATATCTCAGCAGTGATACGGTCGTGATTGGAATCTACGGATTGTAAGGACTACTCGCTACCGATCTATGGGGTGATTCCTGGGTTGCAGTAGGAGGGTGCCTTCGGTTCATCCTGTTCCTAGATGACTTGTATGGACGGATGCCTAACAGAGTATTTCCAAAGGAATTACGTACGTTGATTTCTTCAAACGTACCATAGTTGGAGGCGGAGGACCACGGTTCTCTAATATTAACAACTAAAGTATTTTTGTGGACGTCAATTAGTGATATTTGGCGGATCTGACGATGTGACATTCAAAGTAAATGGTGGCCAGATGTTTTCAAGGCGAGTCAAACCTCAAGCCTCACAACCGGGAAATGACAAAAATCGGGCAGGCAGCATGGCTATGTGGGTCGCTCCCATTAGGGTGTTTAATCACCTATCTAGAGAAATTCCATTTGCTTCTTTAATCTATATTTCAATGCTGTCCCTTTTCAGGAGGCAGTTGCTGATCCCAACCGTCGGTGATATACATTCGATACAATCAAGTGAAATGAGTGGTCGGTCATGTGTGGGTCGGGTTGCAAGACGTTCTTGTTGAACCCAATATATTCGTCTCTAGAGATACACGATCGGCAGGTGGCCCCATACCTAGTCAGAGTTGGAATCCAATCTCCAATAAGCACCTGCGGTTTTAATTGTATACTATATATGTGGAGTAAGAGATGCAAGCATTCCACTAGATTGTTATTTACTTGTATTTAGACATTATTATAATATTAGAAAAGATATGGGTTTCAAAACTGTTTTGGGTTATCGTAAGGTAAAAGCCGTCCGTGTTTATGTGTGGATTCGGTCTTACGATTATCCTTTTCTTTTGAAAAGATTTTGAACTGTAAAATCAAGTTAAATGGTTACCCTTAAACTTAGTGTATTTATCTCACTCTGGTTCACCAAACTGACCCGGTATTTGTAATGCCCGGGTTAGCCCGGGTTTGCAGGTTCAGGTTATTGGATTGGACACAACGAAAGGCGTGCTGGAGAAGTCCAGACATATTTAGTCTTATTCCGCTGTGTTGTATATAAGGGCAGATTATTATAACTGTCCAGATGTGTTGATATACTCTGATATTGTAAGTGTTTTTCAAAAGCTCTCAGTAAAGATTTATTTCTATATTATATTTTGTTCCGCTGCGATTTGAGACTCTATGTTGTGTTGATTCTTCTTCTTTTATTCTAATATCTATTTCTCTCTTATCTCACCCACTAACTTCTTTCCCTAAACGTTCAAGTGTTCTCGGTGTTTTGGAGGATTGGCATGAGATATGGTAATGTATTTATGTCGATTTTCAGAGCCGAAAACCCTTGGTTGTTACAGTGGTATCAGAGCGATTGGGTTAATGATAACCTTGGCTCTATGGCGTAACTCGATAAAGCTGGGGTTAGTAACACCCTAGATTGAGTTTGAGTGTATATATACGAGAGCGTATTTGTAGATTTTATATACAAATGTTTTGTATTGTGTTGCTTGATCGGTTCGAGTGTTGAAAAGCGTTGGACTGATAATGAACACAATATTGTTTTGTAGAAGGGGTAAATGAAATAATTTTACTCGAATTTTATTTTTGAATTGAAAGGGAATTATTTTCTTAAATTATTTAGATATGGTGTATTGACTGATTTGAATGGAATTCAAAATTTGGTTAAAATTTTGAATTGAAACTTAACTAGGTTAAGTGAAATCGAATTAAAACAATAATAATGATATTGAAAATAAATTAAGAAGTGGTGTTGAAATTAAAAATTTAATGAATAATAATTAAATCGAAATCAATCGAATATTAATTGGTGGATATTCAAATATGTTGAATTAAATAGTAATATTGAATGTGGATTCAGTCGATTTGATTGAGATTGTTGTGCCCTGATTATTGATTTATTGGTGGCTGTTTGAATATATTTCATCCATGGGTTAATAAAGAGTTAAATAAACTGAAACCCATAAAAAATGAAGTGTTATTTAAATATTTCATATATGTGTTACTTATATGATGAATTGAGTTAAGTACAGGTGCCAGATGATTATGAGGATTGAGTTTGATTGCATAAATTACACATAAATTGAGTAGTAAACTCAATCGTGCTCGAAAAAGGTACACCTACGCAAAAATAAAAATTTTGGTTTTGATTTTTGTTTTGCCGGCCGTGTGGGTCGATATTATTGGTTTCTGCGATATCGCAGAAGTCCCTCCGTGCATAGGAGACTCTGCTGAATTTTTCTGAGAATTTAATGTGTTAGAATATTTTCGATAATTTTTGAAAATTTTGTTTTACCATAATAAATTGGTTTTGCTTTGAAATAAAATATATTTTTAAAAGTTAATGGGATTACAACACTTTTCTTACCTTAGCAATTTCGAGGACGAAATTATTTTTAAGGGGAGAAGAATGTAATGTCCCGTATTTTCTGACCATTTATTTGAAATATTTTATTTATTTAAAATATTGATTTGAGTTTAAATAATGGGATTTGACCATTTTAGTTTGAATATTTAAATTATATTAATAATATAATAATATTTTATTTTTGGGATATTGGGAAAATGTTGAATTTGATGTATAATGTGAATGAGCGATTTAAAGTGGTTTAAATATGGTTTATATTGAATAAAACGACGTCAGAACGTTTAATTCATAATTATATTATAAACGAATTAGAAATGGCATGATAGTTCGTAAATTTCGTTTTTGAACTTCAACTGAATATACAGAATCCGTTTTAAGTTGGAATTCTGTGAAACCAGAAATGTTTGAATGGATTTGATTACATTTTTCTAATGAAGATAAAAATCGAGATTTCGTCGTGTAGATTGTGAGCTATGTCCAAATAATATTTCTAAATAATCGCCGTAGAATCATTTATCGACCGTAATGGTTTATTTGATATAACTAGATATCGGTTTCAAATTTAGACAAGATTCTTTTGAGACATAGTGATAAATAAATTTTACTGTAATTTTTAATTAATTAAATACGCAAATTTTTATTTGGAGTATTTTACACCTTATATCAACATTTCGGGTTTTCGCAGAATAAGTTAACGGACCTATATTATTATATTTTTGGGATCGCGGCACCTCGCTGGACATGACCGTATTCTTATTTCTGTCTGTAGCAGTTTGGACATGAACAGTGGCGGAGCCAGAAATTCCAGTTAGGGGGGGGGGGGGGGGCAAGATGTTAAGCGCGGGGGTTCGGGGGCGACAACCCCCGAAATTTTTTTTCCCTTGTGGTTGGCCGTTTGATTATTTGTAAAAAAAAAAAGTCAAACAAACCATTGAATCAATCAACAAAACATCTGACCTGAAAATCTGAAATTTATACCAAAAATTAAGCTGAATAGAGAGTGAGGATTTCGGCTTCTCAGAGGACAGTGGGCCAGATTTCATCGGATGTGTGTAATTAGAAGCGTCATGAGGCGCAACTGCTGTTGAATATCGAACCACTGTAATTAGAAACTTCATCGAACCACTTTCTACAATCAATCGAACCACTGTCTACAATTATAACCTAGATAAATTAGGAATTTTTTTATATTCGGTTTGCAGAATATAAAGCATTTGAACATATCTATTTCAGAAACTAGTTCAATGTCGGCATTGCTAAGTTAAGCAGTACCCAATGATGAATGAATGAGATAAGAAAACAGAAGTGTAGAAAAAAATGGGATTTTGAGTATCAGGCAATAGTTGCAGTTGCACTAAAGATGCTCAGTGGCATTTCAACAAATAGGACATGAACCAGAAAATGTCACTGAAGTGATAAATGAAAAAAACGTCCATTTGCAATGCACTGCAGAAGAATAGAATCCTGGTTGCTAAAATCACTACTTGAAATAAATTATCGTTTGAACAGATTACAATTGCAGGTCAGATTCGAATGGAATTAAACAGTCATACCTAATTTCGGATTGTTGCTTCTCCCCAATTTCGGATTGGTGGCGCTGAAGACGACGATGGCGGACTAGAAGGCTGGAGGCATTGCGTTTGCTGGAGCGGCTCGCCGGTTTCAATCGATAACAATTAGGGTTTTCTCCTTTTCTTTTCGTGAGCGGGAGACTGAAGTGATTTTGGACTGGGTCACGTATTTTATTTTGGAATGTTTCATTTTTATTTTTATTTTTAATTGAACAGCGGATGCTAGGAGGGGCAAGTGCCCAGGTCAGGCTGGGTGTGCCTCCGCCCCTGGACATGAAAACGATTTTATGTAACGGGTACCGAAATCACTTATAAAACCTTAAATAAACATATCTATATATGTCATTCTTCCATATGCTACCCAAAGAACCAAGTGTGCAGCCTATATGATTTAAAATGGAAACGGACACCATATTTTGTTGAAGCTACGGACCCTATTTCTTCAATAGTAAAGGAAGTGAAAATTCATTGATGCACATACCTATCAAACACGGCTACCCGGTCTGCTGAAGCCAACCTATACCACATGCTATGATTGAAATGTGAAAAATTATTTCGTATCAGCTAGTTAATAATAAAAAAATGCATACAAAGCTACCTAAAACAATCGCGTATAGACCCTAAGGCTATCCAAATCTGAGAAAGGAAATTACACTGTGTAGTGAAGCTCAACGTAGACCCTAGTGCTGACAATATATCTTCACCATTAAAATAAATTCAATCAGATGAAAACACGCTGAAAAACAATCGAACAACTCATGCTATTCTGTTACACAACCTATCCTATGCTACAACATAAAACGTGCTGGCCAAACAATAGCCGTGCTCCCCAATCTTTCTTCTCTATATATATTACTCTCCCCGTAATCCTTTCAAGAAAACAAAATAACCCATAGCAGTATAACGCAAATTCCTCTCTGTATCCAATAACGAGGAAAGCCTCGTTAACAAGTTCAAACCGAACAAAAGAATCCTCTCTTCAGATTAAACAAGGGCTCCCTTCTTGAATCCATTACAAACTGCAAACCCAATCCCTCCCGAAACAAAGGAACTCCCGTGCAAGGAAATAGCAGACCGAACCCCATATGTATACATGGAGGAACTGAAAGTGTACGGGGAACAGAAAGCTCGTGTTTTCGTGGATGTACAAGTAGTCGGAGGACGTTAGAATGGCGGGATCAGGCCGTGGTCACAGTCGGTCGGTGGTGGCAGTGGGAAGCCTCAGAAGATGGAGTGTGAGTTCACTGTGGGTAGAGTGGTCGAAAAGAGAGAGGTTGTGCCGAGATGTGTACAGCAATGCTGATGGGGGAAGGGACGTGATTAGTACACCGTAAGGGGAGGAAAATAGTAGAAGGAAGAGTTGGGGTCTATGGACTCAAATGGAGGTATGAACTTGAATGGGGAGTGCTGACACAGGTATTGGTGGTAGATCAGTGCACAGGGGTCAGCACAGACATCAACGAAGTAAGGGAGCATGCGGGATGAAGAAATAGGGGAGAAAGGCAATGAACAGTAAGTGACAATCGTGCCTAATCATGTTTTTAAATGGGCCAAATCGAAGTTATATTGCGCCTAATATCAGTTACATGGCCAAATAAGGTATAAAATATTTGGTTAATAAATAGTATTAAGTTATTTATTTTGAATAGTATGTGACGTGGCCTGCTAATTATATAATGTGCCTGGTACATAGTTTAATGGTTAATACTTAAGTGTGCCCAAACACGTTTATAAATCTATACCTAACCAACCATTAATGATGACTGGTAGAAGGTTTTCAATACGTAAGTCTTAATTTATGTCGTGACCTAAAATAGTAGTTGTGCCTAATCCTTTCCCAATACGCCCAACCACTAAATTGCCTAATTATACATGTGTGTCCAGTTAGGAGTTCAGGTAGCAAAGGGTATATAACATCGGTGGTGGGGAAAAATGGAACTGTCATGTTTTAAGAGATCGGCTGTTATTTTAAGATTTAACAAGTAATGAATTCAAGTAGCAGTTTAAAATGGGAATTACATATGGCTAACCAAACTTCAAGGTACCTAATCACGTTGCAAATTAATGTGTCTAAGCCCGGTTTGAATCCAACCTAAATAAGGATTTACATGAATAGTTTTATGTATAACATTAATCAGATCAGTATGGTTAGTTCGTGAACTAGAATTTATATGTTTCGAGTATGCCTAATGGATATAGGAATATGCCTAATCAAGGTTGGAACGTGCTTAAATAAAGTTTATTAATGTAAATAGAAAATTAGGTCAATAGAATATTATTTAAGTTTTTAATGATATTAATAAATTATAAAGTGAATGCCGTACGTATTAAATTATATCTTGGCCATACAGTAACAGAGTGGACAATGGGGACCGTATGGACGGACGAAATATTCTGGAGCTAGTTTGAACAGAGTTGGGCACAGCTGGGGGTTTTGATTAAATTAGGCATTTGAATCTTTCTGTCATCGAATGGAATCAAGGTGAGTTAAACTCACTTAGTTTCTACCCACTTATATTTTATAAGTTGGGTTTTTATTTTTGTGTGTTATGGTTGCTAATGATTGACTTGTTGTTGATGATATATTCACATATCGTTTGAACTGATGAAACTAAACGTCGTTTAATTTCAGTGAAAACAAATCGTTATTTTAACGATTGGTTCCAATTAAGGTAACTTACCTTATTGGTCACGTTTATATAATAAACGTGTTTTAATAAATGAATTGTTTTGATTGATTGTTGTGGTTGATATTGAATTGTCGTTATAGACTGTTATGAGACCATTATTAAATTGTTTTGATTAGATGGTTGAATATTGACCTGAAATTCACCATTTGTTCGGTTTAAACCAATGGGTACTATTGGTTGAGTGATTAGCAGTACATGGCCTATGAATTAACCGTTTTATGAATATCGATCTACCGTCAGGTAAATCGACGAGATAAAGTTATAAAATTTATTTTATAACTGGAAATAGATTTTTAAATCTATTATTTTGAATTAAAGTTTGCAAAAAAAAAGAAAAATATTTATTATTCATTAATCGGTCTTATAATTGATTTTTATAAAGGAAATTTCTGATATTTATCAGATTTGTGAGCGAATAAGTAGAAATTAACTTAATGTTATAGTTTTGAATATTCGTTGTGAGAAATAATTAAGAAGAAATTATTTAAGTTAATTATATTCTTAATTAATTTAAATAAAGAATTAGAATTGGTTAATGTCGTGATCAACAAAATGGCCTGGTGCAGTAGGTTCAGGTAGAAACCGAATCAAAGGCAAATAGTAACAAATGATGGAGATTTTACAAAGAGAAAAGTCAACATTTGGCCAGGGAGAATGATTCACCGAATAAGCTATTCAAGTTTCTAAAAATGAACATATACGAGATTTTTTAACTTTCAGCAAGGAAGTGTCAATATGAAGTTCTAGAAAATATCAAAGTCAAGCAAGCATGTATTTGTTTATTTTCGAAAGAGGACTAGTTCAAAATTCCAGAGGAAATTATATGCAAATTTATTCCAAGAAGTTAGAATATTTCAAACTCAACAAATTCAAAGTCGTGAATGCCAAAGAACAAATATATCGAAAATATCACAACCAAGTCTAACAAGGCTAAATCCGAGATTATATCGAAGTTTGAAACTCTATATATACACATGAATTCATCATCGACAGGTTGTGGAAAATCGAATCCAAGTTCAAGCATAAATCAAACAAAATTCTAATTGATAATTCATACCAGAGGGAGTGGACGAATAACTTGGATCAAATTAAACTTCTTGATTAATGCAAAGGAGATCGCAACTGGGAATCGGAGCACATCAGAGAAGAGAGTGGCAGCCTCAAATCGTATTCAAAAGGGATTTGAAACTCTAGTTTTAACCGCCATCGCCATTTTCATTTTCCATAGAACAAAGAAATAACGGGTTGATTAATAAAAGTGGGCCGGTTAAAAGGAAATAGGATAGCCTTAAAAAGGAAAAGGAAAAGGAGATTGAATTGTTTATCTAACTATTTCCTTGTTAATTTTTACTATATTATATTTTTATTTTGAACTCTAGTTTAACTAGGTTACAAACTACAAGGATTACAGTTTAGGGATTACGAGTTACGGGTTTTGTATTTAGGGGAAATCTGATCTCGGGGATAAAGATCAACGTAAGGTTTTTAGCATAGGATTAGATCAGTTAGGAGCGGGTGTCGCAAGTTTACAATGGATTTTAAGCATAGATTTTGTTAATTTCCTAGTAAAAACCTTAGAGAATGCAGCAGTATGCAGGGTTTTGCTGAAGCTGGGTAAATTATGTGTTGTTTCCGTTTTTGCATTTACTCTAACTATTATCTGTGTTGCTATTATTTATTACTCATCGAAAAAATGGAATAAACCATATTCACCCTGTCCCCCTTTAAGGTTAATTTAGATCCTACAAGTGGTATCAGAGCAGGTATTTTTTATTTTAAATAACTCTTGAGTCATGGATTTCCCTGACGGTGATTTTTCTAGTTGTCAATCTAGAGATAATTTTTCTAGTATAACCCCAACTGTTTTTGATGGAACAGTTTTTTAAATTGGAAACTAAAAATGTATTTTTATTTAAAATATGTTAATACTATATGTTGGGATATCATTAAAAATGGAGGTGATATGATAGATGAGAATGATATTATAATCAATTCTCATGCTACGAACATATATTCTTATATTAATGATGATCAATTTAACTATATATCCCATTGTTTAACTGCATAGGAAATCTGGAAAACACTCGATGCGTTGTACGGAAGAAAAGACAACAATAGCTCAAAACCCTTGAAAACCAACTCAAATTCAGAATTATGCTTGGCAGGATTTACAAAAGATGGATCAGATGATGATAATGATGAAGCGCAACAGATGATGAGCAAGTGAATTTCCTTTTGAAGAGTTAGTTCTTCTTTATGAAAAATTAACTAATATTATTGATATTCTCAAACTGAAACAAAAAATTGAAATCTGAAAACATTGAATTAAGCAATAGAAATCATGATTTGGAACTAAAACTAGAAAACATTAAAAATATTAAAAACTCTAATTGCGGAAAATGTTTAAATTTGCAAAATGATTTAGTTCATCCAAATGAAAAGATTCAAAAACTTGAAAAGAAAATTATGCTTTTAAAAATAAATGAGATTGAACTAAAAATGAAAAACATTTTTTTGCAAAAGCTGTTGGATAGGTTTAAGAAAGCTAAAAAATCCAAACATGAAATTTTAGCGAAAGAGAGCTTATTGAAAACTGAATTGAATTTGGATGAGCATGAAATTGAAACCCGGAAAATCAGAAATCTCAAATGCAATAAATGCACGACTTTTCAAAAAGAATTGTTTGAAATAAAAGAAAATTTCATAACCCTTGAAACCCAAAACGTGATTTTGAAAATAACGAATTTTAAATTACTCGTATAAATCACGATTTGGAAAAGGAAATTGAAAAATTCATGAATTTTGAAATTGAAGAGCGTAAACAATTTGAAATTGAGATTTGTTAGTCTAATGTTAAAATTAAAATGCTTGAATATGAAATTATGGTTTTGTAACAAAATGATGTCGTAACGACTGCCTTTTTGACTGCTTGAAGTCAGTAATTAAACCAACTCAAACCGCTCGAAACGACAAATTATTATTTAGCTTACGGGTTTAAACATAATCAAACACAGAAATCACAGAATAAATAAACTATAATATCTCACAACGGAAGCATTTTACATAAAATACCAGAGTTGTACAATAAATTTTACCGACCAGAATTACATAGATTTTTAAATTAAATAAAACTTTCAGAAATTGTCAAACCAACGCGCACGTCTTCACCGGTCACTAATTTCAATAGTGGAAGACTTTAAATCTGCAACACTCGGATCTGACCAGAGCATTCCATGCAAAACACAAAACACTCGTGTCAGGATTAATAATCCTGGTGCACATAAAATCAACTAAAATAAAATACTCAGGTGACATATACGAGTAATTTAACACAAGAATATTCTTAAGATCCAGACATCATATTTTATTTTATTAATTGGTTTATTTCAAATCTTTACTTCATTATCATTTTCCAAAAATCGAATTAATATTCAAATTCAAACTTCAAATCCCAATTCCATGTCATATATTAGTTTTAATGTCAAATTAATTTCTATATTTCAAGAAGATTCGTTTTCAAATTTCAATCAGAAATTTAATTCTTCCCAAGTAATGAAATCTAAATAACCCAATCAATTCAAATCTTTTGTGATTAAATTTAACCTTCAAATCAACAAATTTAATTTTAAATTAAATATCAAATTGGATCGCTATGTCTAAAATTAAATTTAATCTTTTCGCTAAATCGTTTCTTTTATTAAAATAAAAATCTCAAGCTTAGTATTTAAGTTCAAATAGAACTTCAAATATAAAAGCTTCTACTAAATTTCTAAATCTATTCGTTAAATCGAAAATATAGGTATGTCTTATTTAACCTATATCTATATTTCCGTAAAATTTCATACGATGTCTCGAACTTGCAAATATGATAGGAGGGGTGATAAATGGTCAATACAACAATCGAAATAATTGCAATACACAAATCAAATACCACTATTACATCTAATTATCAACAATTAGTTCATTTAAATTTCAGTTACTATTTCATATGATTTAATTAACAATTCAAGAATTTATCAACCACTAATTCAAATCATTTTCAACTAACCATTCATTAAATTATGACTAAGAACTTAACGACGAAGATTCATGAAATTAACAGTTAACTAAACAAATAATTTAAACTAACAATTCAAGCAGTTATCAACCAAACAAGCACAAAATAAATTTAATTTCATATGATGTTAATTTATTAGCATACGAATATTAATTGTGAGAGAAATGCTCACCTTGCATGGTTATGACGAAGACAAGAAATAAACATAGACAACGATCAATCCTAAGCAGCGAATTTGCAAATTGAAGATCCTTCTTTTGAAGGAGGATGGACAAAAATTTAAGAAGAGGATACAACGAATTTTTAAGGAAGTGGAGGCTGATGAAGTAGAAAAGAATTTAGGTTTGGTTTTTTTAATGTGGAGAGGTGGAAGAAGATCTAAAATTTATAAAAGACAATTGCAAAGAAGAAGAAAAAGAATGAGGAAGGAAATTAAGAAGATGCGTGATTTATTTCTTGCCACGGTCACATCACATATGGTAGGTTACGAAGGAAATAAAGTGGTTGACTAAGGTTGAGGTGGCATATTTATTTCTCATTTAGATTTCAAAAGTAAATCACAAAGAGAAAGAGAATAAACAGAAAGAAATGAATGCAAGATTAATTGTTTAACGCTAATTGTTAGAATTTTTGTGACTTTTCAAATTTCAAAACACATAATATTAAATATCATGTGTTACGCACCAAACTCGCCCTGTCCGAATTGATCACTAAACCGACCAAGACTGCTCGAGAACACGGGTTGTAATGAGAACACGATGCATCAGAACACAAACATGAGAACATCTCATTGATATTATGACAATTTACATCAGAGTACAAGATATCAGAGTTCAAATAAATAATATACAGTGGAGAATAATATCAAAGATTTAAATTACAAAACTATGGAAAATATAATACATGAATATAATTTGCAGTGGATAACATCAACTACCACAACTGAAAGAAATACACGGATACAAAGCATTCCGAATATAGCTCCAGCCGTAATTCAGGATCATGTGACAAGAAATATTTGCAAACCAAAACTACTAGCTGCCTATGTGGAAAATATGGGCACCCAGAATTTAGGTGGAAACAATAAACTCCAAGTTAGTCATGGGACTGGTGTGAGAACTTAAAACAGTTATTAAAACTTTACTTAAAAAGTGGAAAAATCATGGGACCACGCGGTATAACACAAAACGGATTTACTCCACATGAATACTAGTTTAAATCATAAAATAACGCAATGTTTTTTGAAAAATGTTGCTATTTTAAGACTCAAGTCCCATTATACAATGCAAACACAAACCATAGGATAGAATTTTACCTTATAATAGCCAAATATGCTTGATGCGCTTTAAAACAAATCATTTTGATATTAGTATAAGTGCATAGTGTATAAGACAACTTCGAATATAAATGTATCAATCATAGACGGCATAGTACCCCATCTAACTATGTCGCCATATATGTATACAACTAAAACCGAAAAGTCTCGTATTGGAAATTTGATTTCCATCATAAGTCAAAGTGAGGGATGTCTCCTTATTGGTTTAGAGACACTCTAATGTTTATGGGTTAGTGATTCCTAAACAATACATTTCCCGGTCCAATAGGACCTATCGCCCAAGCCTTTTAGTCGGTTCTATATCCGATGCACCTCGCAACACATCAACCACATAAGTAAAAATGTCTGGGCTCCATATCATGACACCACTTCTAGCTAGAAAGAAATGCATGCACTCCCTGCAGCACTATCCCATTTTAGATCCATACCGCGATGTGAGGCTCGCGAATTAACGCTACAACACAAAGCTACGCTATATTAAAGTCGTGCTTTGATCATCATCCATAAGACTCTGCTTTTCAACAAAATCCTTGATCATAGCATCATGCCACATTGTCAATCCATATTATACCATTGATTTCCACCAACATATAACCTCTAAGCTCATACGTCTCAGAGAAGGGTGCTAAGCAAGAGAAAAAATTCTCCGCCACCAAAATAGATATATATATTTAGCAGAGATCAACGAATATAGCACATAATACAATGTCAGACATACAATCCATTTACAAGTCCGTTCTAGGTATGAACGAAACAGAAGGCAACTTATTCCTTGTCCCATATGTCCAATAAAGGAGAGAGGTCCTCGCATATCTAGTCGATCTCCAAGTACGTCTGGATGATCGCCACTTATTACCTCGTCTTAGGTGTACATCCCAATCAAGACATCAGTAATCATCCAAACGATGTGAAGACATTCGGTCTTCCACCACCGTCTTAAAATCTTCGACTTCGACGTCGTATCAGTTATTCAAAATGGGTTAAACCCGGTCTTTCGTATCTTATAATCAAGTGCTATAAAAGCACATCATACGCCTCATTCCAATCCAGAATATTCTTTTATTCAAATATTCATAACATTGGGAATCATTCCCACAAATCATATCAAATATTTAATTCATTTAAACCTCTTGTTTAAATCTTTGTTTGAAAACTATCACAAAAGATTTTGTGTTATCTTTTAACAATATTAAACCAAATCAAGGTTTATCAAACTAGTTGGGATTTACGAGCCTTACTAAAGTAATCATTCATTTTTATTATCCCAATCCCAACCTATTCATCATGGAGAAAAACTGGTAGTACTCCATATTTAACACCCTCTATGTTATCGGTAAAATTAATTACTATGTCACGTTTCAAATCTATTTAAAGATTTAACTATCGCATGGAGTAAAACTAGTGGTACTCCATTCTCGGACATTCGTTAAATTCGGTAAATATAATTACCTTATTCACAATTCAATCTAAATATAGATTTATTAAACTCCAACTTCGTTTTAATCTCAAAAATCTTACTTAATGATTATTTAATATTAGAAATTTATCTTGCCTTTAACTGAGTTAAAGAACCAATGTTATTTAAAACAAAGTTCACGATAAACCCAAAATCCTCTTCCATTTAAATCGAACTTTCATGGAAATTCAATCAATCATAATCGATATAAATTCTGCATCGACTAATACTATAAGTGGAATAATGGCAAGGCCTTTTAAATTCCATAAATTGTAACGGTCTTCCTTCATAGAAGCTCACCTCGATTGTCACTAAACTAAATTCCACTCAGTTTCAATTTAATGTATTCAATTGGAAAACTTCACTTTGGAAAATTTCTTTAAATCTTAGTTAAAAGATTTATAAATTCCAAAACATATCTTCACTGTTAATTGGGTTTCAAGAACAAATGTTATTTAAAACATCGTTCACAATAAACCCAAAATCAACATACATTTAATTCCAAATATATGTATTAATTGGAAAACTTCATTAATCTTAATTAAAAAATTTACTCTTTTCTCAGTTGGGTTTAAGAACAGTGTTATTGAAGACACCATTCACGACAAACCCAAATCCAATTTGACATCAAATTTAAGGCTTTTAATAGAAATTAATTGACTTATATTCAATATCAAATTCTGAAACCAATGGATATCGTATTGGGAGTAACGACATCTATATCTTCCAAATTCCTCAATAATATCTGTATAATTACGGAATCCAATATTGAAAAATTCTAAAGATTATTTTCATTCAAATCCTTTTAAATTCATACATTGGAAAAATTCTGGTTATATTAAAACCATATCAATTCTTTATTCTAGTTGTTAACCATTTAATCTAGATAAAGGTATCTTTTATCTTTTCAAACTTGGAGCATTTTATCCAAAATTATTTCAATATTTTTGTGTCCATCCAAAATCGGACATCAAAATCGTATTTTGATTCCATTGAATATTATTTTAAAATACTCGTTATTTCTGAATTGGAATCCGACTCAATCAATTACCATATAATGTTATATGGATTCCATACATCGCATGTATTCAAAAATAATGATAAACCACTATTAAACATTCAATTCACATACAGAGTGCAATTTGCAACTGTATAAGCATTAAATAATTAAATAACACTTATAGCAATCTGTTAATCAATTGGTTGACATATTATTAAATCCAATGGAGATGTGAATTAATTATCATCCCCAGAACCATGTGGGGTTTTCAACCATCAAGCAAATATTATTATTTGTATACTTTGGGCGATGTGTAAAATAATCGTCCTAACACTCGTGTGGGATTTACATCACAATCCATGTGAACTTATCTAATATTTGTGAGACGGGTGGGTAAATTGTCATCCCAAATTAAATTAAAATATAAATGTTTTATTTTCATAGTTTAATAATGATAACATTTTAAAACTGTAAACATCCATCAATCACCACACAAATATGGAAATCACAGGCAATCAATATATATCTAGTTATAAAAATGAATAACTGTACAAAAGAATTGAGTGAGAGAGTTCTCACCATTGGTTCCCACTCCGTCAGTCTTTAATTGACAATTTTATAAAACGATTTTGTAAAAATTGAGCTGTTGAAATCCGTGAATTAGAGAAACAAAAAAGTCACAAACAAAGGCGAAATGGGCCAAAACCCGGTTGGGAAAGAGCTAGAAATAACCTATACAATTGACGGTGTCTCCACCAGTCTACTGATAAAAAACAGTAGGACCAGTCGACTGGTCTGCTTTTCACCAGTCGACTGGTGGCGGTGGAATGGTGTAATTTGATTATTTTTTTAGCCAAACCTTATATGAGTCATTTCTGGCGAATTAAGGCCTCATAAGCTCGTCGAAACAATTCAAGAAAACATACAAACATGCATAAACTTATATACATGAGAATGCAATAATTTTAATTATAAGCTCAAAAGTGAACCAAATTCCGAACCAAAGCATGCAAAGGTGATTCAAGCGACTTGTGAAGACTTAGGACTTTGTCGTGGCAACAACAGAGCTTCACAAGATCACCAACTCAACTCGTAGCATATGAATTAGATCGTCTGGACAATCCTTATCGTAATTTTCAATTCAGTGGAACATGAATACATGAAATCGACTAAGTTTCACTAGCATATGCTAACTCAAATGAATTCTAAAACACACTTTTACAAGCCTTTAGTCTTGTGGCATAGATGTGAGTTCATAATGATCTCACCTTTGCTTGTTTAGAAACAAGGAATCGATTCAAAGCTTTGCTAAATCAACCACTCTTCCAAAATAGCTTGCTAATCTCCAACCTAAGCTCATAAAAATGGATTTCCTAGGAATTAGGTTTCGGAAATCATGAGAGATTGAAGAGGAAACAAGATGAAGAAGATGGAGAGGAGCTTGCCTAAGCTTTTCCTTGGATTTGCACTTGATTTTAACAAGAATTAGAGCTCCTAGGATTAACTAGGTTTAGGGCAATTTAATTTCCCATTCCTTATCCCCATTTTCTATTTTTACTAAGTGTTTTGAGTGAATGAAGAGTAGAGGGCTGATGGAGCTCTTAAGTGAGTGGCTGGGTTGGCTAACCAAGCCCCAACCAAGGTCCCAATTTTCACAAACTCGAAACATCTCGATGCTTATAGTTTTTGAACACGCAAACGGCATTTTGAACTCAATGGAAGTGGTTTCGTGTCCAAATTCATCCTTATGCAAAAAGTGGTATTTTGGTCATAATCGTAAAGAAAAAGACCAAATTTCACCCAACTCTAAAGGTATCGATTTTCGAACTCGCAAATGGCATTTTGAACTCAATGGAAGTAGTTTCGAGTCCAAATTCATCTGGATGCAAAATGGCTATTTTTAAGGGCTATATAATATATATATATATCGACTATTCTAAATTTGGATCTAGACATAACTTACAATTTATAATGTGAAATTTCAATTTCCTACATTTTTTAGATTATTACAATTCTAAATATTCCAACGTTTCTTGTTTTATCAAATTCTAATTTATATTGAATTCTATACATTCATTCATAGTTTAAAATCAAATTTTCAAACTACCGCGCCATTTCAAGCTCATTTTAATTAAATTTTAAATTTATACATTCTAACTTGGATTAAAATAAATTTTAAGTTGCTTATTCTCAAAATTATTCATCTAAAATATTTAATTTCTATGTAAATCCATTAAAAATAAATGTTAAATTGGTTCCAAAAATACGGGTTGTTACAACCTCCCTTACTTAAAATCTTTTCATCCCCGAAAAGGAAGAAGGAACTGAAGGTTGTTTACTTAACCAACTCAACCTTCGCTTGATTCAAGTTCTTCAACTTTTCAGTTTCTAAGAACATTCTAATTTCTCGAAATTTTGGCTAATGCCTTAAATTTTCGCAAAAAATCGCCATAACCGCCTTTGTATGGGTTGACCGGTACAACTACAAATGACCTCTATAGGCTCTCATATATCAAAAGAAAATCCAAAAGGCAATCGGCTCATAAAATCATCAAACCCGATAAATATAGTAATATGTACCTATTTGACGGACATACAATTTTATTCCTCTTCTTAGCTTCCACGCAATAACCTATACAATATACATATATATATATATATAAATATATATGTATGTATATACATGTGTGTATATATATCCAATTCGAACTAATTTTCAGTTCAGTTCAATATTTTAATTAGTTAAACTAATAATCACACATCACAACCAGCAATCAATTAGTTAATTAGCTTTTCAAACATATATCTTTTATGTATACTCAAAATCATATTTTCAATGCCAAATCACAAACATTAAACTCTAACTAAATTTTGGTTCTCACACCAATCAATTGGAAATATATAGATATCCCACTTTCGAAACTCGAATATAAATGCTGATGATATGATCACTATCATCAAAATCTTCTCCGGGCGACTAGAGTGTGATTCTATATATACCCAGTATATTTGAGACTTCGAATACATGTGGATCAGACGTATATGAAAATCCTCTTATACCGGATAGTCCAAAACAAAATAAAATTCTCAAATACGTATAATAAGATATAATTTTCAAAATTAAATTCATTTTTTAAAAATAATACTCTTCAAACTCATTCTAGGGCATTACTAAGCCTATCTCTGATGAGCCATTGTTATAAGATGTTACAAATCCTATCTCTGATGAATTCTTCCGTTCGGTTCTAATGTTTCTTATTCTCGAGCTTTGTAAACCAAAGCTTTGATACCAAACTATTACGTACCGAATTCACCCGGTCCAAATCGATCGCTAAACCTACCAAGATTGCTCGATAATGCGGGTTGTAATGAGATGCATTAGAACACTAACATGAGAACATCTCATTGCTATTACAACAATTTACATTAGAGTACAAGATATCAGAGTTCAAAAAAAATATACAACAAAAATCAATATTATAGATTTAAATTACAAAACAGCGGAAAATATAATACGTGAATACAATACGCAGTGGAAAACATCAACTACCACAACTGGAAGAACTATACGGATACAAAGCATTCCGAATATAGCTCCAGTTGTAATCCAGGATCCTACGAAAAGAAATATCTACAAACAAAAACTACTCACTGCGCGTGTGGGAAATATGGGCACCCAGAATTTAGTTGGAAACAATAAACTCCGAATCAGTCATGGAACTGGTGTGGGAATTTAAAACACTTATTAAAACTTTACTTTAAAAGTGGAAAAATCATGGGACCACAACATATGACACAGAACGGGTTTACTCCACATGAATACTAGTTTAAATCATAAACAACCTAATGCTTTTTGAAAAATGAAGCTATTATAAGACTCAGGTCCCATCACAGAATGCAAACACAAACCACGGGAAAGAGTTTTACCTTATAATAGCCAAACATGCTTGATACGCTTTAAAACAAATCATTTTGATATTACTATAAGTGCATAGTGCATAAAGCAACTTCAAATATAAACGTATCAATCATAAACGGCATAGTACCCCATCCTACTATGTCGCCACGTAGGTTTACAACTAAAACCGAAAAGTCTCGTATTGGAAATTGGATTTCCATCATGAGTCATTGCGAGGGATGTCTCCTTACCGGTTTTGAGACACTCTAGCAAATGTCTTAGGACTCAGACCCTAGTGAGCCCTTGGATCTTCAAGATCGATCTGCACCTAACGTTTCTGGATTAGTTATTCCTGAACAATACGTTTCCCGGTCCTATCGGACTTATCACTCGAGCCTTTTAGTCGGCTCTATATCCGAGGCGCCTTGCTATCCATCAACCACATAACTAAAAATGTTTGGGCTCCATACCATGACACCATTTCTAGCTAGAAAGAAATGCATGCACTCCCTGCAGTCACTATCCCGTTTTAGACTCATACTGGTGTGTGAGGCTAGCGAATTAACGCTACAACACAAAGCTATGCTATATTAAAGTTGTGCTTTGATCATCATCCACAAGACTCTTCTTTTCAATGAAAGCCTTGATCATGGCATTTCAGCAAGCCACATTGTCAATCCGTACTATACCATTACTTTCCACCAATATATAATCTCTAAGCTCGTACATCTCAGAGAAAGGTGTTAAGAAAGAGAATAAATTCTCTGCCACCAAAACAGAAATATATTTCGTAGAGATCAACGAATATGGAACACAATACAATGTCAGACATACAATCCCTTTACAAGTCGGTTCCGAGTTTGAACAAAACCGGAGGCACCTTATTCCTCGTTCCATATGTCCAATATAGGAGAGAGTTCCTCGCATATTCGGTCGATCTCCAAGTGCGTTTGGATAATCACTACTTATTACCTCGTTTTGGGTGTAAATCCAAATCAAGACATCAGTAATCATCTAAACGATGTGATGACCTCCGGTCTTCCACCACCGACTTCAAATCTTCGACTTAGTCGTCGTATTAGTTATTAAAAATGGGTTAAATCCGGTCTTTTTGAATAACTCGCGTATCTTATAATCAAGTGCTATAAAAACACATCATACACCTCATTACAATCCAGAATATTCTTTTATTCAAATATTCATTATATTGGGAATCATTCCCATAAATCTTATAAAAGATTTAATTCAATTAAACGTCTTATTTAAATCTTTCTTTGAAAACCATTGCAAAAGATTTTGTGTTATCTTTGAACAATCTTAAACCAAATTAAGGTTTATCAAACTAGTCGGGATTTACGAGCCTTACCGAAGTAATCATTCATTTTTATTATTCCAATTCCAACCTATTCATCATGGAGCAAAGCCGGTAGTACTCCATATCTAGCATCTTTTGTGTTATTGGTAAAATTAATTACCATGTCATGTTTCAGACCTATTTAAATATTTAACCGTCGCATGGAGTAAAACTAGTGGTACTTCATTCTCGAACATTCCTTAAATTCGGTAAATTTAATTACCTTATTCACAATTCAATCTAATTAAAGATTCATTAAAACTCCAACTTCGTTTTAATCTCAAAAATCATTACTTAATGATTATTTAACATTAGGAAATTTGTCTTGAGTTTAACAGGGTTAAAGAACCAATGTCATTTAAAACAAAGTTCACGATAAACCCAAAATTCTCTTCCATTAAAATGGAACTTTCATGGAAATTCGGTCAATCGTAATCGATATAAATTACTATAAGTGGAATAACGACAAGGCCTTTTAAATTCCATAAATAGTAACGATCTTCCTTCATAGAAGCTCATCTCGATTGCCACTAAACTGAATTCCACTCAATTTCAATTTAATGTATTTAAATTGGAAAACTTTACTTTGGACATTTTCTTTAAATCTTAGTTAAAAGATTTATAAATCCCAAATCATATCTTCACTGTTAATTGGGTTTTAAAAACAAATGTTATTTAAAACATCATTCAAAATAAACCCAAAATCAACTTCCATTTAATTCCAAATATATGTATTAATTGGAAAACTTCATTAATCATAATTAAAAGATTTATTCTTTTCTCGATTGGGTTTAAGAATAATGTTATTGAAAACAACATTCACAACAAACCCTAAATCCAATTTGATATCAAAGACAAGGATTTGAATGGAAATTATATCGACTTATATTCAATATAAAATTCTGAAACCAACGGATATCGTATTGGGAATAATAATATCTATATCTTCCAAATTCGTAAATAATATCCGTATAATCACGGAATCCAATATTGAAACATTCCGACGATTATTTCCTGTCAAATCCTTTCCAATTAATACACTGGAAAAATTCTGGATATATTAAAACCATATCAGTTCTTTATTCTAGTTGTTAACCATTTCATGCAGATAAAAATATCTTTTATCTTTTCAAACTTGCAGTACTTCATTCAAAATTATTTCAATATTTTCACATCCATCCAAAATCGGACTTCAAAATCATATTTTGATTCTTCATTGAATATTATTTTAAAATACTCGTTATTTCTAAATTGGAATCCGACTCAATATATTACCATATAATTTTATAATGATTCCATACATCGCATGTATTCAAAAATAGTGATAAACAATATTAAACATTCAATTCACATCCAGAGTGCAATTTTCAACTCTATAAGCATTAAATAATTAAATAACACTTATAACAATATGTTAAACAATTGGTTGACATATAATTAAATCCAAGGGAGATGTGAATTAATTATCATCCCCAAACCCGTGTGGGGTTGAGATCAAACAATTATTATTATTTGTATACTTGTGCGATGTGTAAAATAATCGTCCCAACACCATGTGGGATTTAGATCATAATCCATGTGAAATTATATAATATTTAGGAGACGGGTGGGTAAATTATCATCCCAAATTTAATTAAAATATAAACATTTTATTTTCACAGTTTAATAATGATAATATTTTAAAACTGTAAACATCCATCAATCACTGAACAGATATGGAAATCACAGATAATCAGTATATATCTAGTTATAAAAATGAATCATTGTACAAAAGAATTGAGTGAGAGAGCTCTCACCATCGGTTCACTCTCTGTAAGTCTTTAATTGATGATTTTATAAAATGATTTCATAAAAATCAAGCTATTGAAATATGTGAATTAGAGAAACTGAAAAGTCACAAACAAAGGCGAAATGGGCCGAAACCTGGTTAGGAAAGGGCCAGAAACAACCTATACAGTAGAATGTGGTTTCCACCGGTCTACTATCAAAAAACAACAGGACCAGTCGACTGGTCTGCTTTTGACCAGTCGACTGGTCAACTTACCAGCAGACATCATTTTTTTTCTAGGGTAACAGGTACCAGTCAACTGGTCTGCTTTTCACCAGTTGATTGGGGGTTGTCAAATGGTGTAATTTGATTATTTTTTTAGCCAAACCTTACGTTAATCGTTTCCCGCGAACTACGGAGGCTATGCGCTTGATCTACATGATAATAAGGCCTCATAAGCTCGTCGAAACAACTCAAGAACACATACAAACATGCATAAACTTATGTACATGAGATTGCAATGATTTTGATTATAAGCTCAAAAGTGAACCAAATTCCAAACCAAAGCATGCAAAAGTGATTCAAGCGACTTGTGAAGACTTAAGAATTTGTCGTGGCGACAACGGAGCTTCACCAGATCACCAATTCAACTCGTAGAAAATGAATTAGATCGTTGTGGACAATCCTCAACATAATTTTCAATTCAGTGGAACATGAATACATGAAATCGATTAAGTTTCATTAGCCTACCCAATTCACTAGCATATGCCAACTCAAATGAATTATAAACCACACTTTTACAAGCCTCTAGGCTTGTGGCATAGAAGTGAGTTCATAAAGATCTCACCTTTGCTTGTTTAGAAATAAGGAACTGATTCAAAGCTTTGCTAAATCAACCACTCTTCCAAAATAGCTTACTAATCTCCAACCTAATATCATATTAAAGGATTTCCTAGGAATTAGGTTTAGGAAATCATGAGAGATTAAAGAGGAAACAAGATGAATAAGATGGAGAGGAGCTTACCTAAGCTTTTCCGAGGATTTGCACTTGATTTCAACAAGAACAGGAGCTCCTAGAATTAACTAGGTTTAGGGAATTTTAATTTTTCATCCTCTATCTCCATTTTCTATTTTTGCTAAATGTTTTGAATGAATGAAGAGGAGAGGGCTGATGGAGCTCTTAAATGAGTGGGCTAGGTTGGCCAACCAAGGTTCGAATTTTCACAAACTCGAAACATATCGATGCTTATAGTTTTCGAACACTCAAACGACATTCTGAACTCAATGGAAGTGGTTTCGCGTCCAAATGTTCCTTAAGTAAAAAGTGGTATTTTGGTCATACTCACAAAGAAAAAGACCAAATTTCACCCAACCCTAAAGGTATCAATGTTTATAGTTTTCGGACTTGCAAATGGCATTTTGAACTCAATGGAAGTAGTTTCAAGTTCAAATTCATCTGCATGCAAAATAGGTATTTTTAAGGGCTATATATAATATTAAACATATATATATATATATATATATATATATATATTCCATAGCGACTATTTTAAATTTGGATTTAGAAACAACTTACAATTTATAAAGTGAAATCTCAATTTCTTACATTCGTTAGATTATTACAATTCTAAATATTCCAACTTTTTTTTATGAATTTCTAATTTCTATTGAATTCTATACGTTCATTCAATATTTAAAATCAAATTTTCAAACTACCGCGTCATTTCAATCTCGTTTTAATTAAATTTTAAATTTATACGTTCTAACTTCAATCAAATGAAATTTTAAGTCTTTATTCTCAAAATAATTCATCTAAATATTTAATTTCTATGTAAATCAATTAAAAATAAATTTTAAATTGGTTTCAAAAATATGGTTGTTACATCATGTGTTAAAAGTTTTACATAGAAAATGTTAAAAGTTTTACGGGTTTTTTTGGCTCCGAATATGAACAACATGATATAAAAAATAAGGGAAAAATATATATATATGGAATTGGTTTGATTGTAGAGAAAATAATGATGGAAAACAAAAAAGGGAAAGTTGAATTAAAGGGATGGAGATTTGAGGAATGAGAATACGAAATAAGGTATATGAAAATATAATGTAGGTAAATAAATTAATAAAGTGAGGGAAAGAAATGAATGCATTAATAATGAAGAAATAAAATGGAGAGAAAGGAGACAGTGAATTTGGGGAAAGTAGAAAAAGAAGGGGAAAGAAGATAAACATGCGTGAAATGTGAATGTGCAGAGAAATTGTGTATTATTTATTTTATTATTAATGTCAACATTAATTTTCATTGACTATAACAATTATGGCTTTTAATTCATTGAGGCAGTAGCGTTCGTTTCATTTCTTATTGCAATACCCCACCTCCGTTAAGGTCACTCACAAAGGGAATGCCTTAAGTTTGATGGAGCGTTTTAGTAGACAGAACAGAATATTACAAGATAGATAAGTAGTACTTGAAAAATTATAACTTTACTACAACAGAAGCAGAAATAAGTTTGGTCTAAATCACAATACCAAAACTTAAGTACACAATTATCTGTCTTATACAAAATCCTTCAGAATGTAAAGTTTCGAAGCCATAATCCCTAACATAAACTACCTTGAAAAGATAGAGTCAAAGCCAAGAAATACTCCAAGAACTTCAAGCAGAGAGAATCAGAATCAAGCTCCTATGTTTCCACCCTGAGAACCTGGGGGGGAACGGAAAGAAAAGGGGCGAAAACAAATGAGGTCAGACATAAAGTCTGGCGAGTCTAGTGACTTTTAGCATATAAACAGATAATATTATCATGACATGTAAATAAAGCTGGATGAGAGATTACATCAACATGAATAGCAGATATACTTAAAGTTAACAGAAGAAACAGAATGATGTAAACCAAGTTATGTTCCTTACTTACATCTTACTTCTCTGCACTAATACTAGTATAACAGGGTTACGTGTTACCCTAATGTCTAAACTGAAACAGAATCGAAACAGAATAATGTATACCACCCCAACAGACAGAAGGTACAGAAGTAGAATACTAATAATGGGCCTTTACCTCCCCAACAAACAGAAGGTACGGAAACAGAATACTAACAATGGGCCTTTACCACCCAACTAATGGGCCTTTACCACCCCATTAGACGGAAGGTACGGAAACAGAATCGGAAACGGAATCAGAGACGAAAACAGAATAATCCCTACGGAAACAGAATGTTAGAATTAGGTGTACACTAGTAATGGGCCTTTACCACCCCAACAGATGGTACCATGCAGAAACAGACAGGTGTTACCACCCAACAGAAACAGACGGTACCAACAAAAACAGATAGAACTAAGTGTACCCTAAGTCCTACCCCAAGCAATCGGCTCCCTAATACAAAAATACCCTGTGTCGGCCCCACAATAGGGTGTATCACTCCCCAAAGTGGCAACCTATTGGCACAGACCTATTTATAGATGTCACGGTGTCTTACATCCTCAGAGCAGACCGGATCCATGCATGCACATGACCCGGTTGGAACGCACCATCAACACCCGTCGCCATTATCAGAATGAACCGCTTTTAATTGGTTCAGTAAGCGTGCCCGGACCCCTACATAGCGTGGGGTCAAAGTTTTTGATACCAGAAAGGGTTACTGACTAATATGGGTCCTAAACAGTAGATGACACAAGTATTTCCCCTCCTAACCTTGTCTCCCCGTACTAACAGATTTCAGATTAACTTGTTTACAAGTTTCAGACATACAGAGTTCATATTTACTAGTTCATAGATCAGACAATCAAGTTAACAAGTTTTCAGACTAACGGATCAGATGTACAGTTTTAACAGACTTACAGATTGTCTACCTTTGTATCAGGCCTACAGATTCATGAAACGGGTTTGTTAAATTCATCAATCCTATTGGTTTAACCCTATCCACCCAACACGTTTTAGACATCATATTTATCTCAGATTCGCATTAATTAAATATTAATGCACAGACCTCTCACATTAGGTTGATAGTTTGTGGCCGCTAGATATGCCGGGCGGTTCTGGGCAGACTTCTACCACAAGCCAGACTTAACCTCGTGTCTAAGCATATTTTAGTTATGCCTACGACCTCTCACATTAGACTGACAGTTTGCGGTCGTTGGTTAAGCCGGTTGGTTCCGGGAAGGCTTCTACCATAAACGGAGTCTAACCTCGTGTCATAGCCACTTTATTCCATTACAAAAAATATCAGACTAATTATGTCCATTTAGCAGATTTAACTTCTTTACAAATTACGGCAGATTATCCAAAGTTCTATTAACATGTTTTGCTCAATTTTAGATCGAGCCTCCAAATTACAATTATTCAACTTTCAACAGATTAAGCAATTCAACAGAATTAGTAGATAACAGATCTAGCAGATTAGAAAATTTAGCAGATTAGCAGAACATGCAATTCAACAGATTTAGCAGATAAGGCAATTCAGTAGATTAACAGATTTAACATTTCTTAAAAATTCTATTTACATATCTTGCCTAATCATAAATTAAGCCTAAACTTACATGCTCAAATCATGGTCATAATTCATAATACAATATATGCCGCCAAATTTTCGTTAAACTTTGCACAGTACAGAACACTCTCTAAAAGCCCCATATCATGATTTGAATTATGCCAAATTATAATCTTTAATGCCAATATCTAAAAATCCATATTTAGGCGCATTCACATTAATAGTTATCCTAATTTAATATATGTCCTTACGCCTAAGTTTCATATTCCTTTTTCAAGTCATGAATCGTTATATAAAATATACCCAAAAATCTAGATCTTTAAATTATACCCTCTCAAAATCAGATCATAATTTTTATATGCATTATGTCCCCAAGTTTCAAGTCATATGTTATCATTCAATGATTCCTCTTCTTCCAAATCACAGAGTATGCACAGATCTAGAACTAATTTACAACATATGTCCTTTTCTCAAATCAGTCACAGATTAGTCATGTCCAATTATGCATTATTCATTATTTACTCAAAAATTTAGCGTTTGTGTGTTAATCTCTTATGAGATTTGGCACAGGCTCGTAGTAGCCTGGCTATAGAACAGAAGAAAAAAAGAATAGTCACAGAAAAACAGATCTGACAGATAAGAATATGCATAACCTCAGATTCAGATTTATAGCCATGTCAAGATCATAATTAAAGTTCATATCTGAAAATAACCGTACTCACAAAAAGGGAACAATTCTTGTATTCTGGAATCTGTATTCTGACACTGAATAGCTCTCCTTTGGCGTAGACTATCGATTATATTAGAAAATAGTTGTTCTCTTTTAATTCTATTCAGATTGGAAGAAGATGCACTAGTTCTAGCTTAGATTTCAGCAGAGTAGCAACGCCATTATTTTATTTTAATTAGAATAGAGGCAGAGTATAGGCAGAATGAAATTGTGTGGAGAGAAAGTGAGGTTGGGGATGTTTTTATAGGAGAATAGGGTGATTTAGAGCCTTCAGATCAGTCCAGAAGTCATCAGAACCACCTAGCTCGAAGACAGGTCATCAGCCACTTAGAAGAAGACACGTCATCACAGAACACTCCAGAATTCTATGTTGGATCGGTATGGGCGTACTTGGTAGGTTTGCCAGTGTATTTTTGTACTGGCGCACTTCACAAGTGCACCAGTGTATTCTGGCTTATTTCCGGTTTTTCTGCCTAGCTTCGTTCGTCCATATCTTCTTCATATGGTATCCGCTTTATGCAAACTCGGACTCTATCTCAAGCAAAATTTCGAGACAAACTCAATGGCGCAACCCGTTTCCCTTAGTTCTTCACCTAAAAATTAAGTGTACTTTAATTTGTTACTTATACGTTCACAGAAAATACGGGGTGTTACATTCTCCCCTCCTTAAAGGATTTCGTCCCTGAAATCATTAAGTTAAGAAGAATGTGTCCTACCATCCAATCATCCATCTACTCAACCATCATCCACAAGCATCCGTTGTCCTTAGAAAACTTCTAATGTTATATGAACATATGCAAAAGTGTGTGCATATGTCTCTTATCTAATGCAAATATCAGGCGGTCTACTGATTCAGTTGACCTATTCAATGCGAACCATGTTGGTGCCATGAGTCCAATTATGTATGCAAGAAATCCTATTTGATACGCTTCATTTCTATATGAGTGCATAACCATTCATCCAAATGCAACATCCATATGATGAGTCAATCATTTTGCATCCACAAAAATCGAAAAATGCACACATATCCATATGTAGTATGAAAGTGTTATTGAGTCGATCTAGTGCCTAGTCTGTGTATATGCATCCATGAGCAACCACTAGCAACCACTTGCATCCACTTGCAACTATCAAACATAACATGTCTCAAACACATGTTTACACCCATTAGTTTCTACCTAAAGGTCGAAGACTCGATCGATAGGATACAGCCGAGTGATAGAAGTAAGTACAATTAAAATAAAAGTTCTGTTCCCATTAGACATCGGTTAAGAAAATAAATCCCTAAGTATCAACCCCGAAGACCGAAATCAACATCAGATTGACACTGAGAGAATTACTCCCGTTAAACAAGGTCAAAACTAGAAATCTACTTCACGCTTCGAGTAAAACTCCTATCCTTTTCAGAAATATTCAGATACTTATAGACAACTGGTACAGATCAGATTATCAAATGATTCTTAGGAAACTAAGCATGATAAAACCCTACCATATCCCACAAAAACCAGAATTTAAGCGTTATAGTCAACTTAACGCCTAACACAGATAACCTTAAACCCCAACATATCACAAACAGATGAGTCGTAACCCTCATGTGGTTTGAGACTATAGCGGGATCAGAAACAAACTAGTATTAAAGTGCAGAGTCTCAATTACAGAATCAAAATTCCAGAATCAAAGAGGGTTTTAACTCAATAATCAGATAAGAAATTAAACCTTTTATAGAATTTTTTCCTATCTCTGTCCTATCCACCAGCCACGAGAGCATTCGCCTGCCCTCCAAAAGTAGGTTCTGCCCTCTTCCCTTGCCTTCTGGGCAATCCTTGATCAGATGTCCTATCTCACCGCAACGAAAACAACTAGTCTTCTTACATGTTAACAAGTCTTTCTATAAAGTTTCCCCTATCGCGTGGAAAACCCTACGAAGCTCGAAAGAGGATTAGCCGTAGGTGAAATTACTGCGGCTACAGATGGAAATTAGGCACTTCTTTGCCCTTCGATAGACGTCGTAGTCTCATCATGCCTACGGAACCATGCCGCGATGAGGTTACCTCCCAGAAAGCTAGGAGCCTCGGAGACTCAGAAAAGATGGAAACAAGGATTAAACAGAAAATCAAAAGATAGATATATGGCTTTGGGGACTATGTTTTTCAAAATAAACTCCACTTTTGAAAATACTTCCTTTTTAAAACCTTTTTGAAAATAGTTTTCAAAAATTTCTTATAAATCTGGGAACCTTCATCTCTGATACCAAGTGTAACACCCCACCTCCGTTAAGGTTACTCACAAAGGGAATGCCTTAACTTTGATGGAGCGTTTTAGTAGACAGAACAGAATATTACAAGACAGATAAGTAGTACTTGAAAAATTATAACTTTATTATAGCAGAAGCAGAAATAAGTTTGGTCTAAATCACAATACCAAAACTCAAGTACACAATTATCAGTCTTATACAAAATCCTTCAGAATGTAAAGTTTCAAAGCCATAATCCCCAACATAAACTACCATGAAAAGATAGAGTCAAAGCCAAGCAATACTCCAAGCACTTCAAGCAGAGAGAACCAGAATCAAGCTCCTATGTTTCCACCCTGAGCACCTTGGGTGGGGGGTACAGAAAGAAAAGGGGCGAAAACAAATGAGGTCAGACATAAAGTCTGGCGAGTCCAGTGACTTCCAGCATATAAACAGATAATATCATCATGACATGTAAATAAAGCTGGATGAGAGATTACATCAACTGGAATAACAAATATACTTTAAGTTAACAGAAGAAACAAAATGATGTAAACCAAGTTATGTTCCTTACTTACATCTTACTTCTCTGCACTAATACTAGTATAATAGGGTTAGGTGTTACCCTAATGTCTAAACTAAAGTAGAATCAAAAAAGAATAATCTATACCACCCCAACAGACAAAAGGTACAGAAGCAGAATACTAATAATGGGCCTTTACCTCCCCAACAGACAGAAGGTACGGAAACAGAATACTAATAATGGGCCTTTACCACCCAACTAATAGGCCTTTACCACCCCAACAGACAGAAGGTACGAAAACAGAATCGGAAACGGAATCAGAGACGAAAACAGAATAATCCCTACGGAAACAGAATGTTAGAATTAGGTGTACACTAGTAATTAGCCTTTACCACCCCAACAGACGGTACCACACAGAAACAGACAGGTGTTACCACCCAACAGAAACAGACGGTACCTTCATATATGGACAGAACTAAGTGTACCCTAAGTCCTACCCCGCGCGATCGGCTCCCTAATACATAAATACCCTGTGTCGGCCCCACAGTAGGGTGTATCACTCCCTAAAGAGGCAACCTATTGGCACAGACCTATTTACAGATGTCACGGTGTCTTACATCCTCAAAGCAGACCGGATCCATGCACGCACATGACCCGGTTGGAACGCACCATCAACACCCCTCGCCATTATCAGAATGAACCGCTTATAATTAGTTCAGGAAGCATGCCCGGACCCCTACATAGCGTGGGGTTAAAGTTTTTGATACCAGAAAGTGTTATTGACTAATATGAGTCCCAAACAGTAGAAGACACAAGTATTTCCCCTCCTAACCTTGTGTCCCCAGACTAACAGATTTCAGATTAACTTATTTACAAGTTTCAGACATACAGAGTTCAGATTTACTAGTTCACAGATCAGACCATCAAGTTAATAAGTTTTTAGACTAATGGATCAGATGTACAGTTTTAAAAGATTTACAGATGTCTAACTTTGTATTGGGCCTACAGATTCACAAAATTGGTTTGTTAAATTCATCAGTCTAGTTGGTTTAACCCTATCCACCCAACACATTTTAGACATTATATTTATCTCAGATTTGCATTAATTAAATATTAATGCACAGACCTCTCACATTAGGTCGGTAGCTTGTGGCCGCTGGATATGCCGGGCGGTTCCGGGCATATCCTCTCACATTAGCCAGACCTAACCTCGTGTCTAAGCATATTTTAGTCATGTCTACGACCTCTCGCATTAGACTGATTGTTTGTGGTCGCTGGTTAAGCCGGTTGGTTCTGGGCAGGTTTCTACCGCAATCGAAGTCTAACCTCGTGTCATAGCCACTTTATTCCATTACAGAAAATATCAAACTAATTATGTCCATTTAGCAGATTTAACTTCTTTACAAGTTACGGCAGATTATCCAAAGTTCCATTAATATGTTTTGCTCAATTTTAGATCAAGCCTCCAAATTACAATTATTCAGCTCTCAAAAGATTAAGCAATTCAACAGATTTAGCAGATAATAGATCTGGCAGATTAGGAAATTTAGCAAATTAGCAAAACAGGCAATTCAAAAAATTTAGCAGATTAGGCAATTCAGCAGATTAGCATATTTAACATTTCTTAAAAATTCTATTTACATATCTTGCCTAATCATAAATTAAGTCTAAACTTACATGCTCAAATCATGGTCATAATTCATAATACAATATATGCCCCCAAATTTAAGTTAAACTTTGCACAGTACAAAACACTCTCTAAAAGCCCCAAATTATGATATGAATTATGCCTAATTATAGCCTTTAATGACAATATCCAATAATCCATATTTAGGCGCATTCACATTAATAGTTATCATATTTTAATATAGATCCTTACGCCTAAGTTTCATATTACTTTTTCAAGTCATGAATCATTATATAAAATATACCCAAAAATCTAGATCTTTAAATTATATCCTCTCAAAATCAGATCATAATTTTTATATGCATTATGTCCCCAAGTTTCAAGTCATATGTTATCATTCAGTGATTCTTCTTCTTCCGAATCACAGAATATGCACAGATCTAGATCTAATTTACAACATATGTCCCTTTCTCAAATCAGTCACAGATCAGTCATGTCCAATTATGCATTATTCATTATTTACTCCAAAATTTAGCGTTCGTGCGTTAATCTCTTATGAGATTTGGCACAGGCTCGTAGTAGCCTGGCTATAGAACAGAAAAAAAAAGAATAGTCACAGAAAAACAGAGATAAGAATATGCAACCTCAAATTCTGATTTATAGCCATGTCAAGATCATAATTAAAGCTCATATCTGAAAATAATTGTACTCACAAAAAGGGAACGATTCTTGTATTCTGTAATCTGTATTCTGACACTGAATAGCTCTCCTTTGGCGTAGACTATCGATTATATTAGAAAATAGTTTTTCTCTTTTAATTCTATTCAGATTTGAAGAAGATGCACTAGTTCTAGCTTAGATTTTAGCAGAGTAGCGATGCCATTATTTTATTTTAATTAGAATAGAGGTAGAGTATAGGCAGAATGAAATTGTGTAGAGAGAAAGTGAGGTTTGGGGGTGTTTTTATAGGAGAATAGGGTGATTTAGAGCCTTCAGATCAGTCCAGAAGTCATCAAAACCACCCAGCTCGAAGACAGGTCATCCAGCCACTCAGAAGAAGACACGTCATCACAGAACACTCCAGAATTCTGTACTGGATCGGTATTGGTGCACTTGGCAGGTGCGCCAGTGTATTTTTGTACTGGTGCACTTCAATAAGTGCGCCAGTGTATTCTGGCCTGTTTCCAGTTTTTCTGTCTAACTTCGTTCGTCCATATCTTCTTCATACGGTATCCGTTTTACGCAAACTCGGACTCTACCTCAAGCAGGATTTTGAGACGAACGCATTTGCGCAACCCGTTTCCCTTAATTCTTCTCCTAAAAATTAAGTATACTTTAATTTATTACTTATACGTTCATAGAAAATACGGGGTGTTACACTTATGGCACACATTTATTCAACATTTGTAATTCAAGGCATAAATGTTATCATGCATGAAATTGAAAGTTATTAAATGTAATTTATTTTTCTCTTTTATGATCAACGCATGTATGGAAACATATGCTTAAGAGTGTTTAGAAGAAATGAAATGAATGGCAAAGATATATACTCTTATATATATATATATATATATATATATATATATATATATATTTGTATTTTAGGAAACAACGTTTCCTTACGAATCAATTTCATGTTTTAATTTCCAAATAAATACACTAAATTAATTTTATCATTTAATTCTAATATTCAAATCTAACGTATCTTATATATCATTGATGTTCAACATTGTGATAATTTCTTTTTAAAAATCATATTTAACCATTCATTATTATCATAAATTTTATTTTAAAACCATTTTAAATTCAATAATTATATTACATAACTTAAATGGTCAAAATTTACGGGATGTTACAATCTCCCTCACTCAGAACTTTTCACCCTTGAAAGGGGATGAAATAAGGAACTAGTAATTAAACGATATACCATTCATACGCATATCAACTTCGATTGTTTATTCGAACACAGAATTTTGCTTTTAATTAATATTGGTAAGCCGATCACTCTAGTGCGGACTTCTGATTTGACTTTTTGATTAGAAACTTCCATTCTCCTTGCATAACAATAAACTATGATAGAGAACTTCATATTCTTGTTAAAACTCTTATCAGTGTTTGATGTCAAGAATTGAGCGAACAATTCTATTTGAGATCAAAATCCTATATTTAAACAAAATCAAGATTGTTATGAAAATAGATTGATTTATGTTCAACTAAGAATTCATTCCGTAAGTTCTTTTCCTTTTCGGAGACAAAAATTAGTATTTTGATTTATTTCAAAGATGCGAACTTGCAGAATATTTAAAATGTCTTTCTTAGTTCATTATGTTGAAGTGATACAATGTTAAATTTTCATGTTATTAATTTGTTACTTAACATCAAAATACTTTTATAACTCGAAGGGTTAACAAGTTTATTTTCGTTCTTACAAAATTTAGACATACGTTGATTAGATGCATGATTAAAAATCTCCAAGTACTCAATATACTTGTTTCAACTTCCATTGAAAATACTAAAAAACTTTTAAAAATAGATACAGAAAGCACATTCCCCCATGGATTGCGGTTACTCGGTGGCTACGCTACTATCCCAGTAGAATTGCTTGTAACCATATGCATCACGCCCCTCGAATTTCTCCATGGTCATTACATAGATCGCAGTTACTCAGCGGTTATGCCACTATCCCAATGGAATCGCTTGTTACTGTAGGCATCTCGCCTCTCGAATTATGCTATGAAAGTATCAAATGAGTATAGTAAATCATAATGACCCACCGAGTGGGATTCCAATATCAATGGATACTCCAATCAATGGAGCACTAACACAACTACTATTTTCAATTTTCAATGGACTCTCTTGACGAGCGCCAACTCAACCCCTCTCATTAGGAATTGTGATTTTCAGTTGAAGGTACTTCCCATATCTTTATTTCGAAAACATACATACAAAATATATAGTACTTCATCTCATTTTCTCATATATCGCACTTATATAAATATCAATTTACATAAGATTTTCCAAATCATGTTTTCGTATATATCATTCTTATATTAATTCCATTATATAAGATTTCATTTCATGACAATTAACTTCCAAATCAATAGTTTTCAAATTTATCATCATTTTTACATAAATCTACATATATAAGGTTCGAAACTTAATACTAAATATTCAAAATCAAAGATTCTCGAAATTCCATTTTAATACCAATTTAGTTTTGATTTCACAATTGATTTGTATATTCACTATTATTTCAAATCTAGTTCATATTGACAATTAATTCATTATTAAAACGTCACTTTCGATTTAGGTTACGTATCACAAATATTATTTGTTCAATTGAATCTTTATACACAATTTATTTCGGACTTAAATTGCTTGGATTTGAAATATACTTTTATCTAAAAATAATTAGATACAAATTAGTTTTAAAATAGTAACTTTGAAATAAGAAAAGTTTTTATATAAAGTAAGTTTGCAAAAATTGTCCAGAATCAAAAATAGACTTGGTATAGAATAATCAAATAAGATAGATAAATTTAATACTTTAGTAAAAATAAAACAATGGTCAAACATATATAGTTGTAAAAATAATAATACTAATTTAAAAAAATCCCAATCTGAATCAATTTTCTAAACTTTTCAAAATTTTAGTTAACATAAATTCCGATGTCGAATTCAAACTCAAATTTAAATTAAGATTCAATTGTAAACATTTTAGTTTGAACCAAATTTTCAAATTAGATCACATCAAATATCTCATCTTCAATCTCGCCTGAAGTTTGAATTTAACATTCATTTTATATCATTGGTTAAACCAAATTGCAAATTTCCAAATGTTAAGTTCATCCCTTAAATTAATTCCTTACAAGACAAATTTGAATTTATTAAAGGCTAAACTTAATAAAATCCTTAACTCAACTAATTTAAATTTTTTAAATTTAAACATCATGTAAACTTTACATTTATCTTCAACTTTCAAACTACCAAACTAAATTTCCATAAATTAATGCCATTCATTGAATTAGTTAAGTTAATTTATACCATCAATTTAAATATTTTAACAAATTAATTTAAGTTTGCAATTTAATATCAAAACCATTTGATTCATATAGTCAGGCTAAAATAATTTTTTCTCTATTATTACTTTTGTTAAAATATTATTTAAAACAAAATTTTATTCAAAATGTTCCAAAACTTCCAAACTTATAAAATATCTTTCATTTCCATTTCCAATGTTTAAGTCCTTTGAGTTATTTGGATTATGTTCAACTTGAAATTCAGATCTTGTTTACCAAAGGTTGGATTATTCAAATATTTGGAAAATTTATCTTTCAATTCAACAATTGTAAATCGTGAGCTCAATCATTTTTTTGAAGTCATCTCTTCCAGATGTACAATTTCATTATTGTAATACACATAATTATTATTCAACCAAACTTGAGAATTAACTGCGTGTTTTCTATCAATCATTCAAAATAGACATATAATTGTTTATCAAATCTTGCTTCACAAATCAATTTTGTTTGATCAAGATAAACATGTAGCTAAACTACCAAAGTGGTCTCCCTAACTTTGAGACTCGAGAATAAATTCCGATGACAAAGAATTATCATAGCAATTATTTTTAAGAGACAAAAGTGGGTTCTCCATTTATATATATATATATATTTCTTTTTGAAAATATTTCAAAAAATCACGTCAAACATTTGTATTCGAAAATACTCAAATATACTACTTATAAAAAAGTTTAAAACCTTAGAAATCAATTTCAAAAAAAATTCCGAAATCATATTCTTAAATTTAAGTCAAAAGATCTCTTGAATTATAACTAAATTGATATATCATCCTATTCCGTAATCTAGCTTCATTAGCAATACACGCTTTTTTTTATGGTTCAACAATTCCAATTCATATACATACTTAGTTGATACTTTCATCTCAAAATGTTCCTTGTCAAAACCTTTCTTAACCTTATCTTATATAAGTTGGGTTTCATATACATAAAAACTATTAAGAAATCTATTTTAAGCTATTTCAGGTTTCTTTTACATCTCATTTCAACACTTCCACCAACATAGTATAAAATTAATACTTGGAAAATTCAATTGTCAATTGTCAATTGTTGTCCATAATTCAAAGTTCAAATATGTGATTCAAATCAAAAGCCATGTCATTAATCCAACTTTATTTTAGACTTTTTCTGATGCACAATAAACGAAAGGTACAAGGATATGAAATTAGCAGTGGCAGTTCAACAACAACAAGTAAAGCTAAGTGAACGAATCAAAATGAACAAAAGAACTATCTATTCTCAAGGCCAAGGGAGTAAACAATACAACTACGAATTATGTTCTTTTCCTATTTTTAATTGGTTTTCTTCATACTCCAAAATATTCAATTGTCTTCATAATTTTTTTCTATTTCATTCAAGTCATTCGCCGTTAACTATTCAAATTTACAATTTAATTCTAAACATTCATTTTCAAATTCTGCTTATATTTCACAACAACATAACTTTATTTAAATTTTCATCATAGGTTCACATTAATTTTACAAAGCATCTTCATTAAAATTTATCCAAATCATTTTCGAATAATTATCAAAATAATTAGTCTAAGTATTTATCAATGTTTCAGTCGGATTCATATAGTCATACCGCTATCAAACCTCGAAAATAAACACTAGTGGTGTCACACAATCACCAGAATCATTTCCAAGCGACAAGAGTGTGATTTCATATCCATCTAGCATGTATAAGACTTTGTACATACGATGGCCAGGCGTATATTCAAAATCTTCACATACCGACAATCCAATCGTGACGTCGAACAAAATACTCAAACTCCTATTTTAAGATATATTTAAAAATAATCATGTTAGATGATTTATTCAATTTCAAAATAGTTTATATTTTAAAATACACTCTCTCTACTGTGATTCTAGTGTTGATTCCACTTATTCTAGGGTATTACTACCCAATCTCTAATGAGTTTATGAACCCGATAAGCTAAGCTTTTTATAACCAAAGCTCTGATACTAACTATAACGACCTGCCTTTTTTGACTGCTTCAAGTTGGTAATTAAACCAACTCAAACTTATTGAAAAGACAAATTGTTATTTAGCTTACAGGTTTAAATAGAATCAAACACAGAAATCACAGAATAAATGAACTACAATATCTCACAATGGAAGCATTTTACATAAAATATCATAGTTGTAAAATAAATTTTACACAGTGGAATTACATAGATTTTTAAATTAAATAAAATTTGCAGAAATTTCGAACCAGCGCGCATGTCTTCACCAGTCACTAACTTCAATAGAGAAAGTCTTTAAATCAGCAACACTCAGTTCTAACCCGAGCGTTCCATGCAAAACATAAAACACTTGAGTTAGGATTAATATTCTTATGCACATAAAATCAACTAAAATGAAATACTTAGGTGACCTGTACAAGGTATTTAACACAAGAATATTCTCAAGATCCAGACATCATATTTTATTTTATTAATTGGTTTATCTCAAATCTTTAGTTCACTATCATTTTCCTAAAATCGACTTAATATTCAAATTCAAAGTTCAAATCCCAATTCCATGTCATATATTAGTTTTAATGTCAATTCAATTTTTATATTTCGAGAAGATTCATTTCGAATTTCAGTCATAAATTTAATTCTTCCCAATTGATTAAATATAAATAACCCAATCAATTCAAATCTTTTAAGATTAAATTTAACCTTTAAATCAACGAATTTAATTTTAAATTAAATATCAAATTGGATCATTATACCTAAGATATCTAAAATTAAATTTAATCTTTTTGCTAAATCATTTATTTTATTAAAACAAAGTTTCAAGCTTAATATCTAAGTTCAAATTAAAATTTTCAACTAGATTTCTAAATATAGATTCGTTAAATCCAAAATATAGGTATGCATCATTTAACCCATATCTATATTTTCGTAAAATTTCATACAATGTTTTGAATTTGCAAATGAAACGACCCAAACTCACCCTTACGGGAAAGCCCGGATTGAGTTGAGAACACGACAATTCAGAACACAAATAGAAGAACAGTTCATTGTTATTACGACAATTTAAATCAGAGTACAAGAATATAAAAGAGTATGAACAAATTATACACATCAGAAAATATCAGAGATTTTGAAATACATTATGTAGCAGTGGAAAAATAATACATAAAAATACATAACACAACTGAAGGGAATATACGGATATTGAGCGTTCCGAATATAGCTCCAGTTGTGATTTAGGATCCTGTGAATATAATAGCTGCAAAACAAAAACTCCTAGCTGCCCATGTGGAAAATAGGTGAAATGATCAAAATTTCCCCGTGAAGGAAAACCGGATTGAGTTGAGAACACGACAAATCAGAACACAAACAAAAGAATATTTCATTGCTTATTACAACAATTCCATCAAAATACAAGAATATAACAGAGTATGAATAAATAATATACATTCGATAGATATCAGAGATTTAAAATTACATTTAAATACATAGCAGTGGAAAACAAATACAAAAACAACTAAAAGGAATATACGGATACAGAGCTTTCCGAATATCATTCCAGTTGTAAACCAGGATCCTGTGAATATAAATCTGTAAAACCAAAACTACTAGCTGCCCGTGTGGAAAATAGGGGCACCCGGAGTTTAGGTTAAAACAACAAACTCTAGGTCAGTCATATGACTGGTGTGAGAACTAAAACTGTTATTTAAAACTTTACTTTGAAATCAGATATATCAAGGGACCACGCCGTATAACACGGAACGGGTTTCCTCCCAAGAATACCAGTGCATATAACAAAATAACGCAGTGCTTTTTGGAAAAATGAAGCTATTATAAGACCTAGGTCCCATCACACAATGCAATGCAAGCCGGAGGATAGGGTTTCCCCTTATAATAGCCAAACATGCTTGGTACGTTTAAAACAAATCATTTGATACTATTATAAGTGCATAGTGTATAAAACATCTTCAAATATAAATGCATCAAACCTAGACGGCATGGGTACCATATATCATGTCGCCAATACTAGGCCCTATAATCAAAACCGCAATTATCACGTATTGGAAGTTGGATTTCCATCTGTGAACCAAGGCAAGGGATCGTCCTTACCGCTTCAAGACAATCTAGCCCACGTCTCAGGACCCAGACTCGGGTGGGCCCTTGGATCGTCAGGGACGGTCCACCCAAAGTGCAAAGGGTGAATTAAAATGTGTGAACATGCATTTCCCTGCCCTATTGGGCGTAAGTCTAGTCTGCATAAAGACCATATCATCCATCGCCCCACAATGCCGATATAACTAAGACGCCTCGCTATCATCATCCACATAAGTAAAATGCCCGGGCGTGCAAAACCCAGACACCACTCCTAGCTAGAAGGAAACGCATGCCCTCCTGATGTCCTCTCCCGTTTATGGTTCACACCAGGGCGTGAGGCTCGCGAATTAACGCTACACAAAGCTATGTTATATTAAAGCCGTGCTTTGATCATCAACCATAAGACTCTGCTTTTCAAAAGAAGCCTTGATCATTTGCATCTCAGCATGCCACACAGGCAATTCACGCTATGCAACTGATGTCTATCAATCACATAGAATGAAATCCGTTGTCAAACACACATCCATTTATAAGTTCGTTCTGGATCTAAACGAAACCAGAGGCATCTTATTCCTTGTCCTGTATGTCCAATACAGGAGAGAGGCCCTTGCATATCCAGTCGATCTCCAAGTACATCTGGAATGATCACCTGTTATTACCTCGTCTTGGGTGTACAGCCCAATCAAGACATCAGTAATCATCCAAACGATGTGAAGACCTCCGGTCTTCAACCACCATCTTCATTATCGACTCATCGCCGATTCAGTTATTCAGAATGGGATAAACCCGGTCTTTCTGAATAACTCGCGTATATAATAAACAAGTGCTATAAAAACACAACATATGCCTCATTCCAATTCTGAATATTCTTTTATTTAAATATTCATATCCTTTGGGAAAGGTTCCCATTAATTTATCAAAGATAAATACTTTAAATTTATTCTTTAATCCTCCTTTGGATATCAATTCAAATCAAATTATGGTTTATCCAAACTAGTCGAGATTAGCGAACCTTACCGAAGTAATCATTTGTTTTAATTTCCCAATCCCAACCTATTCATCCCATGAAGTAAAACTGGTAATACTTCATACCAAACACCACGGTGTTATCAGTAAAATTAATTACCATTTCACGTTCAAATCTAATTAAAGATTTAACTAACGCTTGAAACAAAATTGGTGGTACTCCATTCTCGATCATTTCTTGGATTTGATAATTTTAGTTGTCAAATTCACCTTTCAATCTATTTAAAGATTCACTAAAACTCTAATTTAGTTTTAATTTCCAACAATCATTACTTAATGATTGTTCCAATTCAGGAAATAAATCTTGTCTTTAACTAGGTTAAAAAACTAATGTCATTTAAAACAAAGTTCACGATAAAACCCAAAACCACATTCCATTAATTATGGAATTTTCACGGAAAAACAAACCAATATATAATCTATATCAATTTCCGTATCCGACTAAAATTATAAATGGAATAATGGCAAAGCCTTTTAAATTCCATATATATTATCAGTCTTCCTCCATAGAAGTTCATTTCGATTATTATCAAATTGAATCCCATTCCATTCCAGTTTAATTTATTAAACTGGAAAACTTTACTTTGGAAATTCCATTAAATCTTAGAATAAAGATTTACAAATTCCAAATCACATTTCATTGCAAATTGGGTTAAAGAACAAATATTGTTAAAACACAGTTCATAATAAACCCGATTTACATTCCATTTCGATTCCAATTAAATGTTCATTAATCGGTAATTCTTCTTTAAACCTAAGTTAAAAGACTTATTCTGTAACGACCCAGCGGGAATTCAACGCTCGAATTCCAACAATAATACATCAAACCGTATTACCTGTCAGAACTTAAGTATCGAAAACACCAGATTGTTAATGAAAGAAAATAGAGGGCGAGATAAGAAAGAAAGAAATAATAGAATAGAAGAAGAAGAAGAACAACAACACATCATCAGAGTATCTCATCGCAGCGGAATAAAATATAATATAGAAATAAACTTTATTGAGAGCTTGAAATTTATACTTACAATCATCAGAGCAAATCAACACATCTGGGCAGTTACAATAATCGGTCCTCATATACAACACACAGAGGAATAAATACTAGTACGTTTGAACTCCTCCAGCATGTCTTTTGAACCTCGTAGCATCCACTGACCTGAGCCTGCACATCCCAGGCTAATCCGAACATTACAAACGCCGGATCAGTCTGGTGGACCAGAGTGAGAAAACTCGCTAAATATCTATAACATCCATATTGATTTTTAAGTCAAAAATCCTTTTGAAAGAAAGGATAATAGTAAGACCAACCCACATATAAATACGGATGGTTTTTACCTTACTATAACCCAAAACATTTTTGAAATCATATATTTCTCGGATATTATAATAGTGTCTAATCACAAATAAATATCAATCTAGCGGAACGCTTGCATCTCACGCTCCACATATATAGTATACAATCAAAACCGCGGGCGCTTATTGGAGATTGGATTTCCAACTATGACAAGGTATGGAACCACCTTTCGACAGTGTATCTCTAGAGGCGAATACACTGGGTTCAACAAGAACGTCTTGCAACCTGGCCCACACATGACCGACCACTCATTTCGCTTGAGTGTATCGAATGTATATCACCAAAGGTTGGGATCAGCAACCGTTCCCCTAAAAGGGACAGCATTGAAATAGATTAAAAGAAGGAAATGGATTTTCTCTAGATAGGTGATTATACACCCTAATGGGAGCGACCCACATAGCCATGCTGCCTGCCCGATTTTTGTCATTTCCCAGTTGTTGAGGCTTAAGGTTAGAATTATCTTTAAAACAACACAATATCTTTGAATGCCACATCGTCTGATCCGCCAAATCACTAATTTAGTTCACAAAAATACTCTGGGTGTTTATGCTAAGAGAAGGTGTCTTCTCTGCCACCTACAGAGATACGTTTGTAAAAATCAATGTTCGTGATTCTTAAGAAATACTCTGTTAGACATTTGTCCATACAATTCATCCAGGAGCAGGATGAACCGAAGGTACTCTCCTACCACATCCTAGGAATCACCCTATAGATCAGTAGCGAGTAGTCCTTGCAAATTCATAGATTTCAACCACGATAGAACCACAATACATCTCTGGTTATAAATTATAAATTAAGTTTATATATAGTAGAATCTGAAAACTATAGTAGTAAACCAGAGATATAAGTAATCCTTCTGATTATGACGATCTATGGTCTTCAATGACTCTATCTTGATCAGCGTTTGATATCTTCTTGAATTCGTATTTATTGGTTGGAATTGTTTTCGAATATAATTCGATCCCGGTCTTTCCGTACCAACAATCGTATGGGTCAAATTTGATAGTCAGTTATTTAACTATCAAATAAACAACCATTCAGCCATAAAAATGAAATGAATATACTGGTTTAGTACTCAGCATCACTTGGCCCTTTTTAATTTAAAATTAATTTAAAACTTCTTAATCCGTCAATATTAAAAACATGGTATTTATATCTTATTTAGTATAAGAATATTTGCAAAACTATTTTTATACTTGAATACTCCCATAATGGGTTCACTCAACTTTCACGTAAAACATCATTACAAAATCTTTCTAGGCCTTTATTCTCTTTTGAATAAACAGATTCAAACTCATTTTTAAATCCCTTTCTTCATAAATATAGTATAATTTCACAAAGTTCTTTCATTTCCATTACATTGGAAATATTATCTTATATTCCCAAATCCTTTTTTATTTCCATTACTCTGGGGTTATTATTGTAACTCCTCGAACCCATTTTCCATAGTCGGGAATGTTCTTGTTTCTTAATTCTCTTATCTTAACTACTTATCGACTCGTAGTATTTGACCTCAAATCCATTAAATTGTTTTCAACTTGGAAATCTCGTTTTAATTCCATTCGTTACAATTAATCTCATTATTAAGTATCGTCACTTAAAATCATCGTTTTAGCCTCACACTCTTTTATACCTTTATTCGAGTTTAATATAAGCTCCCTTTTATCTCGATCTCCTTTTCAAACATTCGTTTAAGTTGTCGCATCAACTCATAATCTATTTTATGACTTTGTTATGAAACTCGGTTTTAATATCATTCATAATCACTTTTCAAAACTTAATCATATTCCATTCCATATTGGTAACTTACTTAAATGTGTTAACTGAAATTATTATTAATTAAAATAATAATTTAATACATCATTAACTACTGAAAATTTAATTCTTTATTAACTAAAGTAAGAAATAATCTCTCTATTTAAAATCTTATTTAAATTAACAAATATTCATTAGACGGTTTCCTTACATTTATTTAACAATAATCTAATTTAATTTAATAATCAATCACAGTTAAAACGGTTGACTTATCGTATTCAAAATATGGTTATCCCATTAGCCAATTCTACTTAATTCTCCTTTTAAATTAATTAATAATATAATTAATTTAAGCAATTCCATTTAATCCAATTTTTAACCGATTAGGTTAATTTCCGCTCATTTACATATAAATCTTATTAATATAAGAATTCGCTTTGTAAAATCATCATTTAATAATAACTTATAAAATTTATATAATAAATATTTATTTCCTTTTAAATAACTTCAATTCCAATTAATAGTTTAAAAGTTTATTTTTAGTTATAAAATAAAATTTATAACTTCATTACTGTCGATTCACTTGACGGTAAATCAACATTTGTAATACAATTTATTTATTGGCCATATTCTGCCCACTACCCAACCAATACTGTCCTTTAGTTATTAACAAACAAACGTTTAATAATGATTCAACGATTAATAAACAAATCAACCATCAAATCAGGGTGGTCAAACAGTTCATATAATGTGATTTGAAAATAAATAATAAATTTGAGGAATCCCGTTGGATCCCTCCAACCTGTTCTTCCCTACATCCAAATACGTTACTGCAAATTCAATAATTAACAATCAAACAAAATAGCAATTCAAGCATTATTTATTTATTTAACATGTTTATATTATTGTAAACGTTACAAACAAGGTATGTTACCTTGTTTGGAAAATAATCGATAAAATATCGATTAGATTTATTTGAATTAATTAATGTTTAAAATCAACCAATTCAATCAATAACTAATCAACATACCACAAACAATTATCAACCATAATACAAAATTAAACCCGATTTATATAAAATATAAATGGGTAAAAACTGAGTGAGTAAGCTCACCTTGACGCCCATTCGTTGTCAGAACGGTTCGATTTCCATTAATTTTAACTTCGTCCCAACTAGTTCCATAATGATGCGCTTGTCGACACGGTTTCACGGCCCTTGTTTCGCCCGATTCTGTGTATGTGGGTTACAAATATTATAACTTACTATATAGTTTAAACAAATATTTTTATTTTCTCTTAATTGTAATTAACTATAACTTGGCTGGCTTTGTTTCTCAACTAAAACAAACTAATACATTAGACGTTCTTAACACGCCCAAGCTAAATTCTCATTTTTTTTATATCCTCCACATTGGTTATCCATATAATTACTTGTTTAATGAAGTAGATAAACGCCGATTAGATTTAATATGTAAGTATGGACAATATATGGCTATTACTTATCCTGGGGATTAATTACTGATGTCGAACACCAAGGTATTAATGCTCCATTTCATAACTGCATATTAATAATAAATAATAATTTCCTTAATATTACTTGCATTCTCTACAACTAGGCCTGAACATTGGTTGCTTAATGTGTCCACTGCTGCTTATTGATAAATGGAACAGTATAGGCTTCGCATTCGAATTATGCCATATATATAACTAAACTTAGGCATATTGACAGACATGTTATGTATTATTTAACTGGACACAATAATGTTTTGATCAGGGGATGTTTGTATGAACTAACACATATAATAAATTACCAGTCTACGTTATAAACCCATCAGGCCCATACGAAATTCTATTAGGCCACAATAACCGTGATTAGGCTATTTTAAAATGGATTAGGCGCATTAAATATAGATGAGGCATATAACATGAAGTATTGTTCCTCATTCTGTTACGTTCCACACTCCCCTAAAAATGTATGACCTCGCACCACAACTACATGTCAAAGCTGGAGACGCACTCGCAAATAGAGCCGAGATACACCAGTAACCTACTTTACTCGACACATTCTTGTTATTGGAAACAGCAAGAGTTCGCCGCCATGACTGCCGACCACATGAATGACGTGTCGACTGATCACCAGAGGCCATCCACCTTCAAGCTTGATTCACCCGGCTTCGCTACCATTCCAGGAACCCTCGAGTACCCCATCGCGTTCATCACAAAAAGAAGTAGCTCTCTCCTTTGTGTTTTTAGTTTCTAACTTTGCTGGAGCTTATGTGGTTATGCTAAGAAGAGAGGAAAGTTTTTGCCTTATTAAATGGAACTAAGTGGTTTATACAAGGAGAATGAAGGGAAAGCATGCCTGTATTTATACCCTAGATAAACGTGGTGGCCACGTTTATAGGCATGAGGTAGGTACGTAAAGTATGGCGACAGGCATGAATTATCTTGTCACTAGCTGTTGAGTGTTTTAGATTTTAGCTACCGTTCTTTTTCTTTTTCCATAGTTTTAAAAGACTCAACAGCGAAGAAATAGAAATAGACCAGGCTTTTGGTTGGCAGAGATATGGTTAGGGTAGCACCGTGATTGATGGTGATATAACAATGCCAAATGTTTCTTTGTTGGAAATGTCTGCTAGTGATGGCGGGAAATTCGTGTCTGGAAAGGTGGGTATGCTGCGAGGATATCACTTCATGAGATTTGATAGCACCAACGGCTTAGGAGATAGGAGGGGATGGCATAGCTGATAGCTATAGCGGCTTGTGTTTTCATTTGTGCTGATTGAGTTCGCATTGATGGATGATGGTGAAAACACAACATAGATATGATGGGAAAGGAGCAATAGCATCTACACTCTGTATTACTTCTACATGGGTAGCAACTGGCGCCTTCCAATCAAGTGAAAGGAGAAGGAAAAAGTATGTTTGTAAGTGTGGAAAGACAATCATAGCATGCACGGACAGGGTAAAGGGTAGATGATGGCTGTGCATATATAACTGAACGAGTTTTCCTTTTCATTCATTTGGCCAGAGATATTTAAATCAGACGAGAGGGGTAGACCAGCTGTTTGAAAAGACATGTCATAGGGTAGCAGAAAAAGAACAACGCAGGGTTCATTCGGTTTTACTTCAGCACGAAGTACTTGCATTTTTTTTATTAATAGTTATCGCTTAAGCTTTCTATTGTTAATTTTAATTACGGTACGATATAAACACTTAAAATCGTTGTTTTACCATAGATCGTTTAATATACGTACCGCATACATAAATCCCAAATGAAATGAAAATAAACACATCGCCACGTCTCAACGTTCCGGCCGCAATGAAATTAATTTCGTTGAAAACCGACTTTGTTTGCACAACGACGCTAATTTATTTATCGGTTCACTTTTAAATTGAACACACTGATAAAATAACTCCGATTAGCTCCAAACTAGAAATCTGACGATAATTAATTATACGTATCCGAATAAAATTTGTTTCGTTGAAAACGGAGGTCATTTGAAAAATAACCCTTATAATTATATATAAATTAACGTTCAACTTAGTTTTATAAACGAATTATATATTATAAATCCATTTATAATTCCAAAATGATATTTGAAATACTAAAATATTTTAAATATTTGATCACCAAAAATACGGGACGTTACATTCCTTCCCCCTTAAAAGAATTTCATCCCCGAAATTACTAAAGTAGAAGAAATGGTACAAATCACATTATCATTTCTAAAATTCAACTTATTATAAAACGAAAACTAATTTATTATTGTAAATAAAATAATTTCAAAAATATCGAAAATTTTCTGACACTTTAAATTCTTGGAAAAAATCCGGTAGAGTCTTCCCTGTACAGAGGCACTTCTGCTATGTCGTAGGATCAACAAATATATATACATCGACCCCAATGGTCAGAATACAAAGTTCAAAAGCCAAAAAAATTATATTTTCGCGTAAGCGTGCCTTATACAAGCACTATTGAGTATACTGGTTCAATTTATTGCGATGCTCAACCAAAATCAACCTCAAAGCCTTCTAGCATCTGTCTCCACTCAATTTACTATATGAGTAACATTCACATGAAGTTTTATATAACATTCATTGGTCAACAAGCGTAATCATCATTCATTTTCATATACACAGTTTAATCATTAATTTCAATTCATAAGTGATTCCATTTAGATTTATAATATTGGAATTTATTTCCTGAGTTTTCAATTCATTCACCCTTATTTAACTATTGAAGAATATTCATTCACCTAGCCTATCACACAATCAACCACCAATTCACAACCAACATAAACCAATCACTTTAACAACAATGAACATTTACTTAGGTTTTCCTCACTTGGGTTTAACATATTATTCATTCCATTATTATTAATTAAATTCCAAATTTATCTTCACTTAACCAAGTAAATTCAAACTCCATATTCACTTAACTAATTAATCCTCCAATTCACTTCTGTTTCAAAATCCAAATTTACTTTACTAATTTCCAGTTTACTTCCATTATAAAATCCAAATTCTGATTTCATTTTAATTTAAAATTAAAACTCTAGTATACCAATTTCATATGGGAGATTTCCTGGGTTATATTAAGCCGCTAAGTTTTTCAATCCAAGTTGAATCCTATTCATATCAACCAATCACACCAATATCTCAATAATTTGAGAAAATTATTTTCTTTTTATAAAAATATAAATCGGGAAAATTATTTCATTCACTTGCTTTACAAACAATATCATGTCACCTGCTAGCCCAAATGCTTCTCGACATTTGAATCGATCAAATAACACAATACAAAACCTTTATATATAAAATCTACAAATACGCGGTCTCATATATATACACACAAACTCAATCTAGGATATTACTAACCCCATCTCTATTGAGTTACGCCATAGAGCCAAGGTTATTACTAAACCAACAGCTCTGATACCACTGTAATGACCCAACGGGAATTCGACTCTCGAATTCCAACAATAATACATCAAACTGTATTACCAGTCAGAACTCAAGTATCGAAAACACTAGACTGTTAATGAAAGAAAATAGAGGGTGAGATAAGAAATAAAGAAATAATAGAATAAAAGAAGAAGAAGAACACATCATCATGTAACGGTGTGATTTTCGACCCTCCGAAAACCGTGTCATTATTGAAAGAAATTAGAAGATGAGATAGAAAAGATAGAACTAATAGAATAGAAGAATAGGAAGTTATCAAAAATCTCACAGCGGAATTTAAAAATACAAATACATTACATCATAGGGTCTGATACATCATAATACATCAACAACTTACATCATCATAGTACATTCACATAATAATACATCATGATATGGAAATACAAATCTAACTGGATACATAGGTGTAGTAAACTACTAGACTTGATCTGCAACTAGAACTTCGTAAGGTTCCATTTGCCAACCTGAATTACTTGCCTACTCATAATAAATATTATGAGTACCCAAGAGTTTAGGGAAAACACAGAAAATAAACTCCGGGTCAGTCAGGGGACTGGTGTGAGTAAACACAGTTAAATAGATGTAAACAGGGAAATAAGGAATAAGGTGTTCCGTTATTAATAGATTCGATTACTTTAGAAATCTTAAGCCCAATCCATAACTAATATATGGAAAACGACCCTTGTATTTTAAATATCAAAACGTTTGATATTTATGATAGTATTTATCAAATAAATAATCATCTAGTGAATCGCTTGCATCTCACGTTCACGTACATAGAATAAAATCTAAAACCGTCGAGCGCTTATTGGAATTTGGTTTTCTAACTGATAGGGTATGGGAGCACCCATCGATCAGTGTACTCTAGAGAAGATACACAGGGGTTCAACAAGAACATCCTGCAACCCGGCCACACATGACCGTCCACTCATTTAGCTTGAGTGTAACGAATATATTACCACCTCCACGGTTGGGAATGACCCACCGATTACCGAAGTTACAGCAGTGAATATAGATTTAAGAAACAAAAGGAAATACTCTAGATAGTGATAATATACCCTGCTTGGGTATGACCCAACTAGCCATGCTGCCTAGCCCAACTATTGTCTTTCCGGGTTGTGAGGTTTGATGTCACGTTTACCGTTGATGGATTATTTTTCAACGTCTTTGAATATCACACCGTCCTATCTGACATATCACTCGTTTGTTTCCATAAATATATTCTGGGTATAAGGCTAAAGAAACGAATTTCTTCGCCACCAACAAAATACACTTGCGTAAAGTCGATGTGTAAAATCTGAACGATATACGTTGTCACACATCCGACTGTTCGGATCTGTACTGGGATTGAACAGACCATAGATACTATTTTGAAATAATCCTTGCATTCTTCATCTTTATCGATTCCCGGTATACGTCGTAAAATTCGAGTCGAAGTGGGAAGTAAATTCCGGACTCTTCGAAACGATGTACGAATTGTCTTTTGTAGTCGATAATTTATTACCAGCTTACTGTTTTTAATTCAGTTGCACATCCTACATTTATAATTAGATATACAGTATATAAAATTCTCTGTTTCATATCTGGATATTTTAAATATCATTTACAAATGTATAGTTAAAGTGTGTGCGACGCACACAAGACGTTATACAGTTTTTATCAATATTTGGCAGTGTCTAGAAAAAGCCCGTGCTTCGCACACGGTATTTTGTCATGTTGAACATTGATGTTTAGATGATGTTTCCCTGCTAAAGTTCTGCTGGAAATCATTTATTTCCTTCATATTTTACTTAAATAAATTGTTTAATAATTTATTTAAATTAAATTATCTTTAAAACATAAGTTTCCATCTCGATGAACTTCATCGGACAACTTCGATTCTCTGACCTCACTGTCATCTTTACTGTTCCACTTGCCTAAGCTAAATTAAATAACAACTCTATTTTTATTAAATTAATTAATTACTGATTAATTATATTTTATTTATTTAATTAAATTCGATTAAATTAAATTCTTGCATTTAAAAACTGTTTCTCTCTTACAATTGCCAAGTCGGATCTGGCATCTCCAAATCAAATGACCACCAAGGGGTGATCACTCACTTTCACTTGCCAAACCCACCGGATCAACTATGCCAGAAAGCCTTGCCTCGACCCTTGCCTTGCCACTCCGATCAGCTCGAAAACACTAGTGAATCCACTCGAAAATCTTGTGCCAACCTCCTCTTTTCCTTCTCCATTTTATTCTCTGGCCTCGCCTGTACAACGTGCACTGGTGTGCACATGCACACCTCCACCCGACATCGTGGCGCCTTCGAACCACCACCCACAAGTTCCCTTGTCACCACCGATCATCTATGACCAGTCACCACCACCTCTAGTCACCCCCCTCTCCAAATCACTCTTCCACGTTTTGAAACCGAAACCTGCTTCTGAACCTCCCCACCTACATCGACCTCGACCCGCCACCTCCGACCACCGGAGCACCTCGCACCGCCTCCATTTGCTCCGCCATGTCCCAACGCCGCTCCACGTCATTTCCTGGCCCACTCGATCGCCTGTGGACCCCGTACGACGCCTCCAACCGATTGAACCCATTCTGCCTCCAAAAACCTAAATCGAGCTCGCTAGCTCAAATCACTCGATGGTAAAATCATTGGGTATTTTTCCCATGATCCCCGAAGCTTCGACCTCCTCCACGCCCCACGCCCTGGCGTTCCTCGACGTCGATCACCGGAAATTGGAAGGAATGCAAATTCCGTGCATCTCGGCTTATCTCCCTCATCCCAACGTTTAAAATCTTGAAAACACTTTTAAAAATCATAGTTTGGTATGTCGATTGTATTCATAAACCTGTATTACGATTTCAGGATGTTTGAAAATTCGAGTGTAGAGTTTGAGACAGAGGACACAGCTGTTCTCTATTGTTCTTGGTTTTCACAGCATGTTCTTCATACTCATAGCTTTCAAAAGGTTGTAGATGTTCTAGTATATATGTTTATTACTAAATATATACGTATGGTTTTGTGTTTCGAACAATCAGGGTGAAGTTTCAAAACACAGGTGTATTTGTTTTAACAGAGTAAGGTAGCAGTATTTCCTTGATCATGATTTTAAAGGATGAACTCATTACCCCAACGACTACTACTCATATACATGGTTTACTGATGATGTAAACTTGGTGCTCTAGCTTCTACACTGGTGTTAACAACTTGATAACTTGCATTGATAATATATAAACACGGGGGGTATATAAAACTGTTTACTGTAAACAATGAAATCAAACTTGAACTTAGTGAGGTTTACTCACTTGTAAATAGCTCTTGAATTCTTGCTTGAAAATGGATGATAACTCTCAGCAAAAACTTGTATTTGTGTAAAGAGAAAATGCATGGAATTGGACGTGTATTTATAGGAAAATCTCTAAAGTTTTCTACGGCAAACTCTCTACCTACCCCCTTTCTCTCTCTTGCATTTGTGGTGTAAAATTGTTACAGCAAAGTAAGTACACCCTTCACCGAAACATCTTCTTACCAACCTCTCTTTGGTCTCTACTAAGTATATGAGCCTATGCTTGCATTAAATGCAAGGCTTGATTTCATTAAATGCTACACAACACTTGCCATCAAAGTGTAAGAGAATGGATATTTCTCTCCTGATATTTGTTTGCTACTAAATCATTTCAGCCGCAAATATATATGTATGAGGGGATTAGGTCCTAATCTACTACTTAATGATGGGTTTGGATCTTGTTTGCTTTTGTATGCTAACTTCCATATGCTAGTTGTAAATAGGATTTTGTTACACTATTTTGTGTTGCCAATATTCTCACTCTTCTCTTAGTTAGAAATTTTGTCACAAATGTTTTGCTTAAGTATGTTATAATATAAATATTAAACATACCTTATATAAGTTAAGTTCTAGTGCAAACCATATATGTATATACATACATATAGGTGATTATACACATTTTAATTGGTTGAGCAACTCAAATATATTTAAATTTCCTTATTAAAATAGTTATCAGATGCTTGAAAAATCCAGCCATTACAGACTACCCCACTTAAAAGAATTTCGCCCCGAAATTACATAAGAAAGATAGAGAGTTTCCAAAAGAAAATATTTCATAAACTGGTTGTTTTAGTACACATACACATATGACTAGTTCTATACTAACACTAGTCTCGATACATACAATAATACTAGACTTGACTACTCAAGTTCTAAACTGCCCCAAAATATACATACGTAACTATCCTCCTCCATTCTCTGTCCTACTACTCGTCGTCAGAGATATCTATTATCTCTACGACCTCCTCGTCATCAGATATATTAAGGACCTCAACTACGTCTTCTGCATCAGTCTCCTCCTCATCATCCTCTATATAAATCACACCCACTGGTGGTATTAAATATAGCCTCACCACGGGGTATCCATACTCACCGAATACTTGTACTCCTCCTCCTGCTATGCGAAACTCGACGAGAACTTGTTCTAATCTATTCCATATCGCTGTCCTTTGGGCTACTTGCTCTTTTTGCTGGTTTCCCGTAGCAATGACTGGGGTTCCCGGAACAACTTGGTCTTCTTCTTCCTCTTCTTCTTCTTCTTCTTCTTCGTATTCTTCCTCTTCTTCCTCTTCAGTGTCCATATACTCAACTTCTTCCTCCTCCTCGTCACCCTCATCTACTTCACCATAACCGTCAACACTCCCTTCATCTCCTAACACTTCATCCTCATCAGTAAAGTCTTGGTGTCCTCCATCTTGTTCTATTGGTTCGTTCCTGCCAAGCACTGATCCTTCTGATGATATGTGTGTACCCTCGTCGCCGATGGGTGATCTCTCTCGGTTGTTGTCAGAATCTCCTACTCTTTGTCTCTTTGCTTGAAGCATGAGGAACTGGAGTGGTGTCATCCTCTTTCTTGCCGTGGTCTTCCACAATGGTGCCATCTGGTAAGTAAACAAGAAAATAGAACTCATTAGTGATGTAAACATACAAGAGAGTTCATAAGTCCTAATAAACTAAATCCATAAAACACACATGCAAAAACTCACGGAAATGTAGAAATCGAAATTTCATTACATTTAACTATACCAAAGTAAATCATACCTAACCCGTAGGAAAATCTGGGTATAATTTCTATATATGCTTCTCGGTCTCCCACGTACAGTCTTTCGGGTTTTCGCTCCACTGGATCTTTAGTAGCCTCACCACTTTGTTGCGAAGTTGCTTTCCCTCTCGGTCAATAATACTAAATGGATGTCTTATCACTGTCAAATCTGGCTCGATCGCTATCTCTTGCTGAACAGAGGGTTCCATAATTATTGATGGATTGTGCATACATTTTCTCAAGTGTGATACGTGAAATATGTTGTGAATTCCCGCCATATATTCTGGTAATTCAACTTTATATGCTTGAAAACCAATTCTTTCTAAGACGCGGAAAGGTCCAACATATCTTGGTGCTAACTTTCCATATTTTCCAAATCTTACTACTCCCATCATTGGTGAGATCTTCACAAAAACTAGATCTTCTATTTCGAATACTAAATCTCTTCGCCTTTTATCGGCATAGCTTTTCTGGCGATCCTGGGCTTCCTTCATTCTCAGTTTCACTAATTCCACTTCTGCTGTCGCCTCTCGTATCATATCCGGACCAAGTACCAATTTGTTTCCGGACTCCACCTAACATGCAGGCGCTTTACAAGGTCTTCCATATAATGCTTCATATGGTGCCATTTGTATACTCGCCTGGTAACTGTTATTATATGAAAATTCTACTAGGTGTAAATGATCTTCCCACGATCCTCCAAAATCTAAAATACACGCTCTTAGAAGATCTTCCAATATACGATTCACTCTTTCCATCTGACCGTCCGTTTGAGGATGGTAAGCTGTACTGAAATTTAATCTTGTTCCCAACGTTCTCTGCAAAGCTTCCCAAAATCTACTTGTGAAAATGGTATCTCTGTCGCTTACAATGCTCGTTGGAATACCGTGCAGTCGTACTATCTCATTCATGAATACTTCGGCTAATGTTATGGCAGTGCGCGTTGGTTTCACTGGAATAAAGTGCGCACTCTTAGTTAACCGATCTACGATTACCCAAATCCCTTCGTAGCCTCTCCTTGTTCTTGGCAAACCATCGATGAAGTCCATCGATATCATTTCCCACTTCCAGTTGGGAATCTCTAATGGCCGTAATAGTCCAGCAGTCTTTTGATGGTCTCCCTTGACTTGCTGACAACATAGACATTCATTTACGAAAGTAATGATATCTTTTTTCATTCCTGACCACCAGAATACTCGTCTCATATCGTGATTCATTTTATGAATTCCTGGATGGATGCTCAACTTTGATGCATGGCATTCTTTTAAAATCTCCTGTCTTATCCCATCCACGTTAGGTACGCATAATCTGCCGTTTATTCCCAATACTCCTTGATTGTCCAACTCGAAGTCAGTCTCTTTTCCGTTTGTGACTCCTCGAATAATCTTTTCCAGTTTGGGATCCCTTTTCTGATTACTCATTATCCTTTTTTGGAGAGTCGGTGTGACTTCCAAAAGTGATAAAATCGCATTTCTACTCAAGGCATCTGCCACTACGTTCGCTTTTCCCGGTGTATAAATGATATCCAAGTCATATGATGCAAGAAATTCTAACCACCGCTGTTGTCTCAGATTTAAATCTTTTTGAGTGAACAGATACTTCAATGGTTTATGATCGGTGAAAAGTTCGAATCTCTCACCCAGAAGATAATGTCTCCACATCTTTAATGCGAAAACAACTGCCAATAACTCTAGGTCGTGAGTTGCGTAATTCTTCTCGGGAATCTTTAACTGCTTACTTGCATATGCAATCACTTGTCCCTTCTGCATTAACACCGCTCCTACTCCCTTTCCATAAGCATCGGTGTAAACTGCAAATCCGCTCGTTCCATCGGGAACAGCTAATATTGGTGCTTCCGTTAATCTCTTCTTTAGTTCTTGAAACGATTCTTCACACTTTGGGTCCCAAATAAACTTTTGGCCCTTCTTCGTTAACTTTGTCAGATGTGACGATATTTTGGAGTAGTCTCGGATAAATCTTCGATAGTATCCCGCCAGTCCTAGGAAACTACGAATATCTGTTGGTGTTTGAGGTTGTTTCCATAGTTGTACTGCATCTACTTTAACTGGGTCTACTGATATCCCATCTCCGTTTACTATGTGCCCCAAAAATCTCACTTCCGATTTCCAAAAGTGACATTTTGAAAACTTTGCCTTCAACACGTGTTTCCTTAGAGTTTCTAGCACTACTCTAAGATGACCACGGTGCTCTTCTTCGGTTTTTGAAAAGATTAAGGTATCGTCAATGAAAACGAGAACGAATTTATTAAGAATTTTCCTAAAGAATCTGTTCATCAGATCTACGAAGAAAGTTGGTGCGTTGGTTAGTCCGAACGGCATAACCAACCATTCATAAAAGAAATTTGGGCCTCTGAATGCTGTTAAAGGAATACAATCTTCAGAGATTCTCAATTGGTGAAATCCTGTTGCTAAATCCATCTGGGAGAATACCGTTGCTCCGTGCAATTGATCGAAAAGGTCATCAATTCTAGGTAATGGATATCTATTTTGGATGGTTACTTTATTTAATTCTCGGTAGTCTACACACAGTTGTAAGGACCCATCAGACTTTACTACAAAAACTGCCGCAGAGCCCCAACTAGAAAAACTAGGTCGGATTAAGCCTTTACTCAGCAAATCCCGAGTTTGTTTCTCTAATTCCTGAACTTCCTTGGGAGCCATCCGTCTCTTTAGTTGAATCCTTTGTCTATCTCCTAGGACTAAATCAATTCGGAATTCGATCTCTCGATGCGGAGGTAAACTTCCGACTTCCTCGAATGCGTCCTTGAATTCTCTTACTACTTCCAAAGTGTCGAGACTTTCTTGAGGTGCTTCTAAAGCGTATAGAAAACTACAGTTGTGAATTCCCGGTTTCCCACAAGTTATTCTAGCTTTTCGCTCTAAGCTAGTTATAAGGGTTATGATTTCTTTATCACATTTTATCTTGGCTTGGAACTTGCTTAACCAGTCTAATCCAAGTATAAAATTGAAACTTTTGAAGTCTAGAACATAGAAGTCAAATCGAAAAGAGTGTGAGAGATATAAGAGAGTTATATCCTCACAACACATTTTAAGCTCAGTTTTTCCCCCTATGGGGTTTGATACGCAAATGGGGTTTGGTGATATAATTGGTTTAAGGTCAAACTGATCTATGGTTTCGGCTGAAATAAAACTGTGTGAAGTGCCGGTACCAAATAAAACACGAAGGTAAATTCCATTAAACTGTAAAGTACCTTCCAGCACTCCCTTCCCTTTCACATTCTGAGAAGTAGACGGTTCATCTTTGATTGTAAAAACCCTAGGCTGTGGTGCCCTCTTCATCAATGGACAGTCTTTCACCATGTGTCCTGGTTGATGACAGTTGAAACAAAGATTCTTCACTACCACCTCGTTCCTCCGATTCTGGTTTTGGTTCTGATTCTGTTGCTGTTTCTGAGGTTTTTGTTGCTGTCTTGGGTATTGCTGGGGTTTCTGTTGCTGTTGCGGGTATTGCTGGGGTTTCTGGTTCCCCTTTTGTTTGCAGAATCGTGCAATGTGTCCCTTTTGCTTGCAGTTGTGACACACCACATTCTTAAATTTACCTTCCACAGTCTGTTGCCCCGTCTTAGCTTGGCCCTGATTATCCTTCCAATCTGGGTTGACCTTTCTTTTCATGACATTCACCCCACTCGTCTCCCCAGTCTGGATCCTCGCTCCTGGTTTCTTTGCATCTAGTGCTTCATATCTGAGTGCTAGGTCTACTAGTTCCACAAAAGGATCCTTCAAATGTCCCATCATCCTTCCTTGCAGATTATCTCTAAGTCCAGCCACAAACATCTCGTTCTTTTTCAAAAGAGTATTTATCAGCTCCGGTCCAAAGATTGAAAGTGCGTTGAACTGGTTTTCGTACTCAGCGACAGACATGCTTTCCTGCTTTAAGTCAATGAAGTCTTGGTACATCCTTGTCCTTCCAGTAGCAGGTAGATATTGACCTTCAAAAGCTTCTTTGAACATGGGCCAAGTAAAGTTTTCCTCAGGAGTGTTAGCAGTCTGGGCATCCCACCATATTGCTGCGGCTCCTTCCAGATTCCATGAAGCTAGGAGACGCTTATGCTCGTCATCTAACCTCAGTCCTTTAAAAATCTTCTCACATGATCTAATCCACGCTTGGACTCCGACTAGTGATTCAGTTCCTCTGAAGATCTTTCCTCCCAGAGTTGTGTAATTCTTACAGACCATAGCAAAGTTAGCTGAGTTGGTGCTCGGATTACTTCAGTAGTATCCACTTGGGTCTGGTTAATAGTGTGTCCGTTTGTCGTAGTTGCTCCGCTTGCTCCTCGGCCTCTTCCTCCACAAGAACTCATTTTCAACTCCTTAAGTACACGGATTGAAATTTTATTAACTAAATTGGAAAAATATGTCGAGGGATTACCTAAGTAAATACGATCTACCTATATTAAAAATATAGTTTTTAGTAAAAATACGCTCTCTTACTATTTCAAAGCCTAAATGTTTCCGAAGAACATAGGCTTTGATACCAACTGTAACGGCGCGATTTTCGACCCTCCGAAAACCGTGTCATTAGATAGAACTAATAAAATAAAAGAATAAGAAGTTATCAGAAATCTCACAGCGGAATTTAAAAATACAAATACATTACATCATAGGGTCTGATACATCATAATACATCAACAACTTACATCATCATAGTACATTCACATAATAATACATCATGATATGGAAATACAAATCTAACTGGATACATAGGTGTAGTAAACTACTAGACTTGTCCTGCAACTTGAAATCGTAAGGTCCCATTTGCCAACCTGAATTACTTGCCTACTCATAATAAATATTATGAGTACCCAATAGTTTAGGGAAAACACAGAAAATAAACTCCGGGTCAGTCAGGGGACTGGTGTGAGTAAACACAGTTAAATAGATGTAAACAGGGAAATAAGGAATAAGGTGTTCCGTTATTAATAGATTCAATTACTTTAGAAATCTTAAGCCCAATCCATAACTAATATACGGAAAACGACCCTTGTATTTTAAATATCAAAACGTTTGACATTTATGATAGTATTTATCAAATAAATAATCATCTAGTGAATCGCTTGCATCTCACGTTCACGTACATAGAATAAAATCTAAAACCGTCGAGCGCTTATTGCAATTTGGTTTTCTAACTGACAGGGTATGGGAGCACCCACCGATCAGTGTACTCTAGAGAAGATACACTGGGGTTCAACAAGAACATCCTGCAACCCGGCCACACATGACCGTCCACTCATTTAGCTTGAGTGTAACGAATATATTACCACCTCCACGGTTGGGAATGACCCACCGATTACCGAAGTTACAGCAGTGAATATAGATTTAAGAAACAAAAGGAAATACTCTAGATAGTGATAATATACCCTGCTAGGGTATGACCCAACTAGCCATGCTGCCTAGCCCAACTATTGCCTTTCCGGGTTGTGAGGTTTGAAGTCACGTTTACCGTTGACGGATTATTCTTCAACGTCTTTGAATATCACACTGTCCTATCTGACAGATCACTCATTTGTTTCCACAAATATATTCTGGGTATAAGTCTAAAGAAACGAATTTCTTCGCCACCAACAAAATACACTTACGTAAAGTCGATGTGTAAAATCTGAACGATATACGTTGTCAGACATCCGACTGTTCGGATCTGTTCTGGGATTGAACAGATCGTAGATACTATTTTGAAATAGTCCTTGCATTCTTCATCTTTATCGATTCCTGGTATACGTCGTAAAATTCGAGTCGAAGTGGGAAGTAAATTCCGGACTCTTCGAAACGATGTACGAATTGTCTTTTGTAGTCGATAATTTATTATCAGCTTACTGTTTTTAATTCAGTTGACATCCTATATTTATAATTAGATATACAGTATATAAAATTCTCTGTTTCATATCTGGATATTTTAAATATCAATTACAAATGTATAGTTAAAGTGTGTGCGACGCACACAAGATGTTATACAGTTTTTATCAATATTTGGCAGTGTCTAGAAAAAGCCCGTGCTTCGCACACGGTATTTTGTCATGTTGAACATTGATGTTTAGATGATGTTTCCCTGCTAAAGTTCTGCTGGAAATCATTTATTTCCTTCATATTTTACTTAAATAAATTGTTTAATAATTTATTTAAATTAAATTATCTTTAAAACATAAGTTTCCATCTCGATGAACTTCATCGGACAACTTCGATTCTCTGACCTCACTGTCATCTTTACTGTTCCACTTGCCTAAGCTAAATTAAATAAAAACTCTATTTTTATTAAATTAATTAATTACTGATTAATTATATTTTATTTATTTATTTAATTAAATTCGATTAAATTAAATTCTTGCATTTAAAAACTGTTTCTCTCTTACAATTGCCAAGTCGGATCTGGCATCTCCAAATCAAATGACCACCAAGGGGTGATCACTCACTTTCACTTGCCAAACCCACCGGATCAACTATGCCAGAAAGCCTTGCCTCGACCCTTGCCTTGCCACTCCGATCAGCTCGAAAACACTAGTGAATCCACTCGAAAATCTTGTGCCAACCTCCTCTTTTCCTTCTCCATTTTCTTCTCTGGCCTCGCCTGTACAACGTTCACTGGTGTGCACATGCACACCTCCACCCGACATCGTGGCGCCTTCGAACCACCACCCACAAGTTCCCTTGTCACCATCGATCATCTATGACCAGTCACCACCACCTCTAGTCACCTCCCTCTCCAAATCACTCTTCCACGTTTTGAAACCGAAACTTGCTTCTGAACCTTCCCACCTACATCGACCTCGACCCGCCACCTCCGACCACCGGAGCACCTCGCACCGCCTCCATTTGCTCCGTCATGTCCCAACGCCGCTCCACGTCACTTCCTAGCCCACTCGGTTGCCTGTGGAACCCGTACGACGCCTCCAACCGATTGAACCCATTCTGCCTCCAAAAACCTAAATCGAGCTCGCTAGCTCAAATCACTCGATGGTAAAATCATTGGGTATTTTTCCCATGATCCCCGAATCTTCGACCTCCTCCACGCCCCACGCCCTAGCGTTCCTCGACGTCGATCACCGGAAATTGGAAGGAACGCAAATTCCGTGCATTTCGGCTTATCTCCCTCATCCCAACGTTTAAAATCTTGAAAACACTTTTAAAAATCATAGTTTGGTATGTCGATTGTATTCATAAACTTGTATTACGATTTCAGGATGTTTGAAAACTCGAGTGTAGAGTTTGAGACAGAGGACACAGCTGTTCTCTGTTGTTCTTGGTTTTCACAGCATGTTCTTCATGCTCACAACTTTCAAAAAGTTGTAGATGTTCTAGTATATATGTTTATTACTAAATATATACGTATGGTTTTGTGTTTCGAACAATCAGGGTGAAGTTTCAAAACACAGGAGTATTTGTTTTAACAGAGTAAGGTAGCAGTATTTACTTGATCATGATTTTAAAGGATGAACTCATTACCCCAACGACTACTACTCATATACATGGTTTACTGATGATGTAAACTTGGTGCTCTAGCATCTACACTGGTGTTAACAACATGATAACTTGCATTGACAATATATAAACATGGGAGGTATATAAAACTGTTTACTGTAAACAATGAAATCAAACTTGAACTTAGTGAGGTTTACTCACTTGTAAATAGCTCTTGAATTCTTGCTTGAAAATGGATGATAACTCTCAGCAAAAACTTGTATTTGTGTAAAGAGAAAATGCATGGAATTGGACGTGTATTTATAGGAAAATCTCTAAAGTTTTCTACAGCAAACTCTCTACCTACCCCCTTTCTCTCTCTTGCATTTGTGGTGTAAAATTGTTACAGCAAAAGTAAGTGTACCCTTCACCGAAACATCTTCTTACCAACCTCTCTTTGGTCTCTACTAAGTATATGAGCCTATGCTTGCATTAAATGCAAGGCTTGATTTCATTAAATGCTACACAACACTTGCCATCAAAGTGTAAGAGAATGGATATTTCTCTCCTAATATTTGTTTGCTACTAAATCATTTCAGCCGCAGATATATATGTATGAGGGGATTAGGTCCTAATCTACTACTTAATGATGGGTTTGGATCTTGTTTGCTTTTGTATGCTAACTTCCATATGCTAGTTGTAAATAGGATTTTGTTACACTATTTTGTGTTGCCAATATTCTCACTCTTCTCTTAGTTAGAAATTTGTCACAAATGTTTTGCTTAAGTATGTTATAATATAAATATTAAACATACCTTATATAAGTTAAGTTCTAGTGCAAACCATATATGTATATACATACATATAGGTGATTATACACATTTTAATTGGTTGAGCAACTCAAATATATTTAAATTTCCTTATTAAAATAGATATCAGATGCTTGAAAAATCCATCCATTACACATCATTAGAGTCTCACATCGCAGCGGAATAAAATGTAATATGGAAATAAACTTTATTGAGAGCTTGAAATTTATACTTACAATTATCAGAGTACATCAACACATATGGGCAATTACAATAATCTATCCTCATATACAACACACAGCGGAATATATACTAATACGTCTGAAATCCTCCAACACATCTTCTGAACCTCGTAGCATCCACTGACCTGAACCTGTACATCACGGGCTAACCGGAACATTACAAACGCCGGATCAGTCTGGTGGACCAGAGTGGGAAAACTCGCTAAGTTTCAATAACATTCATATTGATTTTTAAGTCAAAAATCCTTTTGAAAGAAAGGATAATAGTAAGACCGGCCAACACATAAATACGAACGGTTTTTACCTTACTATAACCTAAAACATTTTTGAATTCATATATTTCTCTGATATTATAATAGTGTCTAATCACAAATAAATATCAATCTAGCGGAACGCTTGCATCTCACGCTCCACATATATAGTATACAATCAAAACCTTGGGCGCTTATTGGAGATTGGATTTCCAACTATGAAAAAGTATGGAACCACCTTTTGATAGTGTATCTCTAGAGGCAAATACACTGGGTTCAACAAGAACGTCTTGCAACCCCACCCACACATGACTGACCACTTATTTCACTTGAAAGAAAGGATAATAGTAAGACCGGCCCACACATAAATACGAATGGTTTTTACCTTACTATAACCCAAAACATTTTTGAAATCATATATTTCTCTGATATTATAATAGTGTCTAATCACAAATAAATATAAATCCAGCGGAACACTTGCATCTCACGCTCCACATATATAGTATACAATCAAAGCCGCGGGCGCTTATTGGAGACTGGATTTCCAACTATGACAAGGTATGGAACCACCTTTCTATAGTGTATCTTTAGAGGCAAATACACTGGGTTCAACAAGAACGTCTTGCAACCCGGCCCATACATGACTGACCACTTATTTCGCTTGAGTGTATCAAATGTTTATCACCAACGGTTGGGATCAGCAGTCATTTCCCGAAAAGGGATATCATTGAAATAGATTAAAAGAAGGAAATGGATTTTCTCTAGATTGGTGATTATACACCCTAATGGGAGCGACCCACATAGCCATGCTGCCTGCCCAATTTTTGTCATTTCCAGGTTATTGAGGCTTGAGGTTAGAATTATCTTTAAAACAACGCAATATTTTTGAATGCCACATCGTCAGATCCGCCAAATCACTAATTGATGTTCACAAAAATACTCTGGGTGTTTATGCTAAGAGAAGGTGTCTTCTCTGCCACCTACAGAGATACGTTTGTAAAAATCAACGTACGTGATTCTTAAGAAATACTCTGTCAGACATTCGTCCATACAAGTCATCCAGAAACAGGATAACCGAAGGAACTCTCCTACCACATCCTAGGAATCACCCTATAGATCAGTAGCGAGTAGTCCTTGCAAATTCATAGATTTCAACCACGATAGAACCACAATACATCTCTGGTTATAAATTATAAATTAAGTTTATATATAGTAGAATTTGAAAACAATAGTAGTAAACCAGAGATATAAGTAATCCTTCGATTTATGAAGATCTATGGTCTTCAATGGCTCTTTCTTGATCAGCAACTAATATCTTCTTGAATTCGTATTTGTTGGTCGGAATGGTTTTCGAATATAATTCGATCCCGGTCTTTCCGTACCAACAATCGTATGGGTCAGATTTGATAGTCGGTTATTTAACTATCAAATAAACAACCATTCAGCCATAAAAATAAAATGAATATATCGGTTTAGTACTCAGCATCACTTGGCCTTTTTTAATTTAAAACTAATTTAAAACTTCTTAATCCTTCAATATTTAAAACATGGTTATATCTTATTTAATATAAGAATATTTGCAAAACTGTTTTTATACTTGAATACTCCCATAATGAGTTCGCTCAACTTTCACGTAAAAAAACCGTTACAAAATCTTTCTAGGCCTTTATTCTCTTTTGAATAAACAGATTCAAACTCATTTTCTAAATCCCTTTCTTCATAAATATAGTATATTTTCACAAAATTCTTTCATTTCCATTACATTGGAAATATTATCTTATATTCCCAAATCCTTTTTTATTTCCGTTACTCTGGGACTATTATTATAAATCCTAGAACCCTTTTTCCATAGTCGGTAATGTTCTTGTTTCTTAATTCTCTTTTCTTAACTACTTATCGACTTGTAGTATTTAACCTCAAATCCATTAAATTGTTTTCAACTAGAAAATCTCGTTTTAATTCCATTCGTTACACTTAATCTCATTATTAAGTATCGTCACTTAAAATCATCGTTTAACCTCACACTCTTTTATAGCTTTATTCGAGTTTAATATAAACTCCCTTTTGTCTCGATCTCCTTTTCAAACATTCGTTTAAGTTGTCGCATCAACTCATAATCTCTTTTATAACCTTGATATGAAACTCGATTTTAATATCATTCATAATCAATTTTCAAAACTTAATCATATTCCATTCCATATTGGTAACTTACTTAAATGTGTTAACTGAAATTATTATTAATTAAAATAATAATTTAATATATAATTAACTACCAGAAATTTAATTCTTTATTAACTAAAGTAAACAATAATCTCTCTATTTAAAATCTTATTAAAATTAACAAATATTCATTAGACAGTTTCATAAGATTTATTTAACAATAATCTAATTTAATAATCAATCATAGTTAAAACGGTCGACTTATCGTATTCAAAATATGGTCATCCCATTAGCCAATTCTACTTAATTCTCCTTTTAAATTAATTAATAATATAATTAATTTAAGCAATTCCATTTAGTCCAACTTTTAACCCATTAGGTTAATTTCTGCTCATTTACATATAAATCTTATTAATATAAGAATTCGCTTTGTAAAATCATCATTTAATAATAACTTATAAACTTTATATAATAAATATTTATTTCCTTTTAAATAACTTCAATTCCAATTAATAGATTAAAAGTCTATTTTCAGTTATAAAATAAATTTTATAACTTGATTACCGTCGATTCACTTGACGGTAAATCAATAATTGTAATACAATTTGTTTATTGGCCATATTTTGCCCACTACCCAACCAATATTGTCCATTGGTTATTAACAAAAAAACGTTGAGTAATGATTCAATGATCAATAAACAAATCAATGATCAAATTAGGGTGGTCAAACAGTTCGTATAATGTGATATGAAAATAAATAATAAATCTGAGGAATCACGTTGGATCCCTCCAACTTTTTCTTCCCTGAATCCAGATACGTTACTGCAAATTCAATAACTAACAATCAAACAATAATATCAATTCAAGCATTATTTATTTATTTAACACGTTTATATTATTATAAAAGTAACCAACAAGGTATGTTACCATGTTTGGAAAATAATCGATAAAATATCGATTAGATTTATTTGAATTAACTAATGTTTAAAATCAACCAATTCAATTAATAACTAATCAGCATACCACAAACAATTATCAACCATAGCACAAAATAAAACCCGATTTATATAAAATATAAATGGGTAAAAACTGAGTGAGTAAACTCAACTTGATTCCCATTCATTGTCAGAACGGTTCGATTTCCATTAATTTTAACTTCGTCCCAACTAGTTCCATAATGATGCGCTTGTCGACACGGTTTCACGGCCCTTGTTTTGCCCGATTCTACGTACGTGGGTTACAAATATTATGACATACTGTTTAATTTAAACAAATATTTTTATTTTCTCTTAATTGTAATTAACTATAACCTGGCCGGCTTTGTTTCTCAACTAAAACAAACTAATTCATTGGACGTTCTTAACACGCCCAAGCTAAATTCTCATTTTGTTTTTATATCTGCCACATTGGTTATCCATATAATTACTTGTTTAATGAACTAGATAAATGCCGATTAGATTTAATATGTAAGTATGGACAATATATGGCTATTACTTATCCTGGGGATTAAATACTGACGTCGAACACCAAGGTATCAATGCTCCATTTCATAACTGCATATTAATAATAAATAATAATTTCCTTTATATAACTTGCATTCTCTACAACTAGGACTGAACATTGGTTGCTTAAAGTGTCCACTGCTACTTGTTGATAAATGGAATAGTATATGCTTCGCCTTCAAATTATGCCATATATATAACTAAACTTAGGCATATTGACAGACATGCTATGTATTATTTAAATGGGCAAAACAATTTTTGATCAGGGGATATTTGTATGAACTAACACATATAATAAATTACCAGTCTACGTTGTAAACCCATCAGGCCCATACGAAATTCTATTATGCCACAATAACCGTGATTAGGCTATTTTAAAATGGATAAGGCGCATTAAATATAGATGAGCCATATAACATGAAGTACTGTTCCTCATTCTGCTACGTTCCACACTCCCCCAAAAATGTATGACCTCGCACCACAACTACATGTCAAAGCTGGAGACGCACTCCCAAACAGAGCCAAGATCCACCAGTAACCTCTTTTACTCGACACATTCTTGCAATTGGAAACAACAAGAGTCCACCCCCACGACTGCCGACCACATGAATGATGTGTCGACTGATCATCAGAGGCCATCCACCTTCAAGCTTGACTCACCCGGCTTCGCTACCATTCCAGGAACCCCCGAGTACCCCCATCGTGTTCGTCACATAAAGAAGTAGCTCTCTCCTTTGTGTTTTTAGTTTCTAACTTTGTTGGAGCTTACGTGGTTATGCTGAGCAGAGAGGAAAGTTGTTGCCTTATTAAATGGAACTAAATGGTTTATACAAGGAGAACGAAGGGAAAGCATGCATGTATTTATACCCAAGATAAACGTGGTGGCCACGTTTATAGGCATGAGGTAGGTACGTAAAGTATGGCGGAAGGCATGAATTATCTTGTCACTAGCTGTTGAGTGTTTCAGATTTTAGCTACCGTCCTTTTTCTTTTTCCATAGTTATAAAAGACTCAACAAAGAAGAAATAGAAATAGACCAGGCTTTTGGTTGGCAGAGATATGGTTAGGGTAGCACCGTGATTGATGGTGATCTAACAAAGCCAACCGTTCCTTTGTTGGAAATGTCTATTAGTGATGAAGGGAAATTCATGTCTGGAAAGGTGGGTAGGCTACGAGGATATCACTTCATGAGATTTGATAGCACCAACAACTTAGGGGATAGGAGGGGATGACATAGCTGATAGCTACAGCGGCTTGTGTTTTCATTTGTGCTGATTGAGTTCGCATTGATGGATGATGGTGAAAACACAACATAGATATGATGGGATGGAGCAATAGCATCTACACTCTGTATTACTTCTACATGGGTAGCAGCTGGCGCCTTCCAATCAAGTGAAACGAAAACGAAAAAGTATGTTTGTAAGTGTGGAAAGACAATCATAGCATGCATGGACAGGGTAAAGGGTAGATGATGGCTGTGCATATATAACTGAACGAGTTTTCCTTTTCATTCATTTGGCCAGAGGTATTTAAATCAGACGAGAGAGGTAGACCAACTGTTTGAAAAGACATGTCATAGGGTAGCAGAAAAAGAACAACGCAGGGTTCATTCAGTTTTACTTCAACAAGAAGTAATTGCAATTTTTTTATTAATAGTTATCGCTTAAGCTTTCTGTTGTTAATTTTTAATACGGTACGATATAAAATTTTACCACTTAAAATCGTTGTTTTACCGCAGATCGTTTAATATACGTACCGGATGCATAAATCCCAAATGAAATGAAAATGAACACATCGCCACGTCTCAACTTTCCGGCCCCAATGATATTAATTTCGTTGAAAACCGACTTCGTTTGCACAACGACAATAAATTATTTATCGGTTCACTTTTAAATTGAACACACTGATAAAATAACTCCGATTGGCTCCAAACTGGAAATCTGACGATAATTAATTATACATATCCTAATCAAATTCGTTTTGTTGAAAACGTAGGTCGTTTGAAAAATAACCCTTATAATTATATATAAGTTAACGTTCAACTTCGTTTTATAAACAAATTATATATTATAAAACCATTTATAATTCCAAAACGATATTTAAAATACTAAAATATATTAAATATTTGATCACCAAAAATACGGGATGTTACATATTTTTTCACACGGGGTTTTAGAACAGTGTTAATGTAGACGCCATTCCATCAGTCTCTAACCGTAAATTAGTAAGAGAACAATTCCCTAAGTATCAATCCCGAAGGCTGAAACCAACATCAGATCAATACCCTGGAAACCATTCAACTTAGCTAACCTCTTGTTAGTTTCTAATTTCCTTAACTCCATTGGGTTTAAGAGCAGTGTTAGTGAAGATACCGTTCGCAACAAACCCAAATTCCCATTTCATATTAAATACAAGGCTCTGAATAGAAAATATATCGGCTTATATTCAATATCAAATTCTGAACTCAACAAACATCGTATTGGAATAACGATATACATATCTTCCAAATTCCTCCATAATGCCCATATAATCACGGAATCCAATATCGAGATATTCCAAAGATAATTTCGATTCATATCCATTCCAATTCATATATTAGAAATTCTGGTTATTTTTAAAACCATTTCAAATCCAATTTATTTATTTAAAATTAATTGGATTATAATTCTAGTTCATAACTAGTTCATTTCGATAAAAATCTATTTTTATCTTTTCAAATATGGAATTTTCATCCCAATTCTTTCCAAATCATTTCTTATGATTTTACACTAATTATTGATATTTTTAGTAATTTTATCTAGGCTTGTACAGTCGATTTCCATAAACGGCCACCGAACTGCACTTACAGCTACCTTTTCCAAATTTGATTTAGACATAATTCCAAATCCAACTGTTAGATTTCAAATCGCTAATAGTCGTTAGAAATCTATTTTCGATACGAATCCAACGGTTCTAGTTTTAGAAGAATCCGACAGTCGGATCTCCCGTAATGTCCATTCGAAGTCAATGGTTGAAATTCGCAAACTGCCACTGCGCGGCGCATTCTATTCAGGCCATTATATATATAATGTATATATTATATATATTTCGTCGATTTCCATTTAAAACGTATCTTATTAATCGTTTTAAATTCGTTTTCAAACCGATTTCAAATTCATATTCAATTTCAAATCAAAATTGAATATTCCATATCATCGATATATAAATGATAGTATTTTCAAAACATTAAATCTCTTCCATTTCGATATTTATTATAAAAATAAATAAAATCGATATAAATATTATTAACGTCAAAATGACGTTAATCTAATCAACATGGCTTTATATATTTAATTATTTTCGTGTCCATCCCAAATCGGACATCGAAATCACATTTTGATCTTTTACTGGATATTATTTTAAAATATTCGTTATTTTAAAATATTCATTCTTTCTAAATTGGAATCAGACACGGTCAATTACTATATAATGTTATTTATATGGATTTCATACAACACATTATAGAACAACAATGATAACCATCAACCATCATCAAAAGTGCATTCTACACTATATAAGCATTAAATATAAATATTTAACGCTTACAACAGTCTGTTAGCCTATCGATTGACATACAACTAAATAGTTGGGATTAGTGTACGACAAATATCATCCCAACACCTATGTGGGGTTTCAATCCACAAACACAGAATTTATTTGTGTAGTTGGACGATGTGTATAATTTATCATCCGAATCCATATCAGTCAAATAAGTGTGCATAAACAAATCATCTGATTTGTAAATGGATATTTATTTATTTCAATACATGAATATTTTATTTTATTCATATACATGTTATAATTATATTTTTAACGATTTTATCCAGCATATGAATATTTTATACCGTACATTTCACATCACAAAAAAAATTCACTGAATAAACTAGTCATCCATGGTCTGTGGACGACGGGGAGCAGTTCATATATGCAGTTATAAAATAAATAACTGTATAAAAAAATTATAGCGAGGAGTTCTCACCTTGGGTTTCCACTCCGTCATTCTTTATTGGATAGTTCAGATTTGGATTTGTTTTCCAGTCGGTTCCATTGCAATCTGTTTCACGCAATTTAGATTAAAAATCACATTTTTGATAAAGCTTCATATATTTTAAAAATCACATTTTTAAATCGATGTTATATATATAAAAACCATATTTTTGTAACGCTTCTATATATAAAAATCCCATTTTTTTATCTAACTAAAAATTATATTTTTATCTAAGAAAAACCATATTTTTGTATAAGCAAAATCATATTTTTGTAATGCTATTTTTATTTTTCAATGACAATGCTAGTTTTATTTCAATGACAATGCTAATTTTATTTCAATGATAGTGCTAATTTTATTTAAGAATTATATTTCAAAATTTATGTAAAAATCTTATTTTTACCAATGCTATATATATAAATAATATTTTTATTTTATAAAACAATGGTATTTTTATTTATAATTTCAGATTTATAAAGCTATGCTATTTTATTAAATTTATTAAACTAAAAAAAAAGCTTACTGTTGTTCATCTTTTTCGTTGAACTCATGGTCGGTGGGGAGAAACCTCCCACCTCGCCACCTATGAGCCACTAGGTCCGAATCCGCAACCACCACGTTGAAGCCCTTGATGCCCTCCACCTTCAGCCAGAACCGCACCCCGTTCGAACTCTCCCCAGCATTGTAAATCGATCTCGACCTTCGGCTCTTCCTGGCCAATATTCCGCCACCATGCATCACCAGACGCGATCACCTCTAATCAAAATGACTCCCTCGCTGAGTTGAACATCTTTTCCATTATGAGATTGTGGTATTGACGATCGGATTTTTAGTTAGAGGACGAGAAAGATTTGAACGATTTCTGTAGTTCGTTCAAAAGTGTCGGCCCAGAAATTATGTTGACCGCAGTTGACTTTTATTTAGGGTTTTGAAACGTTAAGGAGTTTATATATAATATTTTAGTAATTATTCAATTCGAAAAAAGGAGAAGTTGCGTTCAAACTCCAATCTAAACTCAATGACTATCAACCCTAACTAAATACCCCTATTTTAAACACAATGGAATATGTTTCGTAAGCCCATTCGACTGTTATAGTCAGTTATTCTTCAAATTAAAATATAAAACATTCAATTTTAGATTTGAACATACATTTTAATTTGCCGGGGCCTCATACTGATTCGAAAAATTCCAGAAAAATAAATCTGACTATGTTTTGATGATACGGTCCTAACAAAAATAATTTCATTGAATTTGGAGACTGTTTGAAAAATGGTCATTTTCTGGTCAATCCAATTTGACTGAAATTGACAAAACACGTTTTCTTTTGCCACGCTCACAATTTAATTTCAAAAATTATGAAAATTAGAATCTAGAAATAATTTGACATTCCAGATCCAACAAAAGTGGTTTCGTCGAAAACGGAGGTTGTTTGCAAAATGGGTATCTTTAAGGGCTATATTTCCATAGCGACTATTCAGAACTTTCAACTGGGCATAACTTTTTACTCCTACTATGAAATTTCAATTTTTCGGACTCGTTGGAAAGATATTTTCGAACAAATCCAAATATTTTTTGTTTCACTAAAATCCAATTTATTTTGAATCTTGTGCATTCATTTGAAATTTGAAATCGAATTTTCAAACTACCGTGTCATTTCCAATTTTATAATTAAAATAAATATTCATATTCTAACTTCGATTCAAATAAATATATACATTCCAATTCGATTCAGAATAAATTTCTAGCCGTTATTATTTAAAATAAATCATTTTTAACATTCAAAATTCATTAAAATTGCCAAAATAAAATTTTTAAATTGGTTCCATTTTCCGGGTTGTTACAATCTCCCCCACTTAAAATCTTTTCATCCTCGAAAAGGAACGGAGCTGAAATTTGTTTAACTAATCCACTCAACTTTCATTCTGACTTTCATTCTCTAACTTTTTAGTTTCTAAGAATTTCTAATTTTTCAAAAATTTGGCTAGCACCCTAAATTTTCGAAAAATTTCGCCATAACCTCCTTTGTACGGGGAGCACCGGGAAAATCCCCAAACCGCCATACAGTCCCTCTCATCTCAAAAAGAAAAAGAAAATGCCAAGCGGCTAGCCAATAGGCTCATAAAATCATCCAAACCCAAGAAATTTGTAAACATGTACCTATTTGTCCGGCATACAATTTTATTCCTCTGCTTAGCTTCCCTGCTAAGACCTGTTCAATGTATATACATTTATATGCATGTAATTTCAATCAATTTTCAAGTCAGTTCAATACTTTGATTCAGTTTGGCCTAATTCACCTTTCATTCACATGTTGGTTTAAATGAATAACCATACAACACAAACATCAATCACTTAGTGGATTAATTTTCAAATTCATAACTTTGATATATATACACACACAATCATGTTTTTGATGCCAAATCACAACAATAGACCTATCTAGTTTTGGTTCTCACACCATTCTAATGGAAATATATAGATATCCCACTTTTGAAACTCGAACACAAACTACTGATGCTATATAGTCATCAACAGTTTCACCCCCGGGCGACTAGAGTGTGATTCTATATCTACCAAGTATATTTAAACTTCGTATACACATGGATAAGTCGTATATGAAAAATCTTTATATACTTGATTTTCCAAATCAATATAAAATAAATATTTCAATATGTATAATATAATTTAAATTCTCAAAACAAAAATTGTTTTCGTCTGTATTTGAAAAACAACACTCTTCCTAGGATACTACCGATCCCATTTCTAATGGGTCATTCTCATTGGATATTACTAATCCAATCTCTAATGAATTCTTTCATATGGTTCTAATGTGTCTTGTTCTCGAGCTCTGTAACCAAAGCTCTGATACCAAAATGAAACGACCCGAACTTCCCTAAGAAGGAAAACCCGGATCGAGTTGAAAACACGACAAATCAGAACACAAACAGAAGAACATTTCATTGTTTATTACAGCAATTCCATCAAAATACAAGAATATAACAGAGTATGAATAAATAATATACATTTGATTAATATCAGAGATTTAAAATTACATTGAAATACATAGCAGCAGAAAACTAATACAAACACAACTGAAAGGAATATACAGATACAGAGCTTTCCGAATATCATTCCAGCTGTAAACCAGGATCCTATGAATATAAATCTGCAAAACCAAAACTAATAGCTACCCGTGTGGAAAATAGGGGAACCCAGAGTTTAGGTTAAAACAATAAACTCCAGGTCAGTCATGGGACAGGTGTGGGAATTAAAACTGTTATTTAAAACTTTACTTTGAAATCAGATATATCAAGGGACCACGCCGTATAACACGGAATGGGTTTCCTCCCAATATACCAGTGCATATAACAAAACAACGCAATGCTTTTTTTGGAAAAATGAAGCTATTATAAGACCCAGGTTCCATCACACAATGCAACGCAAGCTGGAGGATAGGGTTTTCCCTTATAATAGCCAAACATGCTTGGTACATTTAAAACAAATCATTTGATACTATTATAAGTGCATAGTGTTTTAAAAATACTTCAAATGTAAATGTATCAATCATAGGCGACAAGGGTACCATCTATCATGTCGTCATACTAGGCTCTACAATCAAAACCGAAATGTCACGTATTGGAAATTGGATTTCCATCTGTGAACCAAGGCAAGGGATCATCCTTACCGCTTTGAGACAATCTATCCCATGTCTCAGGACCCAGACTCAGGTGGGCCCTTGGATCGTCAGGGTCGGCGCACAAAAAATTGCAAAGAGTGAATTAAAATGCCTGAACATGCGTTTCCCCGCCCTATAGGGTGTAAGTTTGGTCTATATAAAGACTATATCATCCATCGGCCCCGCAGCGCCGATATAACTGAGGCGCCTCGCTATCCATCATCCACATAAGTATAACGCTTGGGCGTGCAAAACCTAGACACCACTCCTAGCTAAAAGGAAACGCATGCCCTCCCTGATGTCCTCTCCCGTTTCTGGTCCACACCGGGGCGTGAGGCTCGCGAATTAACGCTACACAAAGCTATGCTATATTAAAGTCGTGGTTTGATCATCAACCACAAGACTCTGCTTTTCAACAGAAGCCTTGATCATTTGCGTCTCAGCATGCCACACAAGAAATTCACGCTATGCAACCGATGTCTATCAATCAAACAGAATGAAATCCGAGGTGAGACACACATCCGTTACAAGTTCGTTCTGGGTCTGAACGAAACCGGAGGAACCTTATTCCTCGTCCCGTATGTCCAATACAGGGGAGAGGCCCTTGTATATCCGGTCGATCTCCAAGTACGTCTGGAATGATCAACACTTATTACCTTGTCTTGGGTGTACAGCTCAATCAAGACATCAGTAATCATCCAAACGATGTGAAGACCTCCGGTCTTCAACTACCGTCTTCATCGTCGACTCATCGCCGATTCAGTTATTCAGAATGGGATAAACCCGGTCTTTCTGAATAACTCGCGTATATAATAAAAAAGTGCTATAAAAACACAACATACGCCTCATTCCAATTCTGAATATTCTTTATTTAAATATTCATATCCTTTGGGAAAGGTTCCCATTAATTTTAACAAAGATAAATTCTTTAAATTTATTTTTTAATCTTCCTTTGGATATCAATTCAAACCAAATTATGGTTTATCCAAACTAGTCGGGATTAGCGAACCTTACTGAAGTAATCATTTGTTTTAACCTTCCAATCCCAACCTATTCATCCCATAAAGTAAAACTGGTAATACTTTATACCTAACACCACGGGGTTATCGGTAAAATTAATTACCATTCCACGTTCAAGTCTAATTAAAGATTTAACTAATGCTTGGAGCAAAACTGGTGTTACTCTATTCTCGATCGTTTCTTGGATTTGATAATTTTAGTTATCAAATTCACCTTTCAATCTATTTAAAGATTCATTAAAACTCTAATTCAGTTTTAATTTCCAACAATCATTACTTAATGATTTTTCCAATTCAGGAAATAAATCCTGTCTTTAACAGGGTTAAAGAACTAATGTCATTTCAAACACAGTTCACGATAAAACCGAAAATCACATTCCATTAATTATGGAATTTTCACAGAAAAACAAACCAATATATAATCTATATCAATTTCCGTATCCGACTAAAATTATAAATGGAATAACGGCAAAGCCTTTTAAATTCCATATATATTATCAGTCTTCCTCCATAGAAGTTCATTTCGATTTATATCAAATTGAATCCCATTCCATTCCAATTTAGTTTACTAAACTGGAAAACTTTACTTTGGAAATTCCATTAAATCTTAGAATAAAGATTTATAAATTCCAAATCACATTTCACTGCAAATCGGGTTAAAGAACGAATACCGTTAAAACATAGTTCACAATAAACCCAATTTACATTCCATTTCAATTCCAATTAAATGTTCATTAATTGGTAATTCTTCTTTAAACCTTAGTTAAAAGACTTATTCTTTTCACACGGGGTTTCAGAACAGTGTTAATGAAGACACCATTCCATCAGTCTCTAACCTTAAATTAGTAAGAGAACAATTCCCTAAGTATCAATCCCGAAGGCCGAAACCAACATCCGATCAATACCCAGGAAATCATTCAACTTAGCTAACCTCCAGTTAGTTTCTAATTTCCTTAACTCCATTGGATTTAAGAATAGTGTTAGTGAAGACACCGTTCACGACAAACCAAGAATCCCATTTGATATTAAATACAAGGCTATGAATAGAAAATATATCGGCTTATATTCAATATCAAATTATGAACTCAACAAACATCGTATTCGAATAACGATATATATATATATATATATATATATATATATATATATCTTTCAAATTCCTCCACAATGCCCGTATAATCATGGAATCCAATATCGAGATATTCCGAAGATATTTTTGATTCAAATCCATTCCAATTCATATATTGGAAATTCTGGTTATTTTTAAAACCATTTCAAATCCAATTTATTTATTTAAAATTAATTGGATTATAATTCTAGTTCATAACTAGTTCATTTCGATAAAAATTCTTTTTTATCTTTTAAAAATATGGAATTTTCTTCCCAATTCTTTCCAAATCATTTCTTATGATTTTACACTAATTATTGATATTTTTAACAATTTTATCAAGGACCGTACAACCAATTTCAATAAACGACCATCGAACTACACTTACAACGACCTTTTCCAAATTTGATTTGGACATAATTCCAAATCCAACCGTTAGATTTCAAATCTCTAATATTCATTAAAAATCTCTTTTCGATACAAACCCAACGGTTCCGGCTTCAGGAGAATCAGACGGTCGGATCTCCTGTAATGTCCATTCGAAGTCAATGGTCGAAATTCGTGAACTGCCAAGGCGCGGCGCGTTCTATTCAGGCCATTATATATATAATATATATATTTCGTCGATTTCCATTTAAAACGTATTTTATAAATCGTTTTTATTTCGTTTTTAAACCGATTTCAACTTCATATTCAATTTCAAATCAAAATTGAACATTCCATATCATCGATATATAAATGATAGTATTTTCAAAACATTAAATTTTGAAATCTCTTCCTTTCCAATATTCATTATAAAAATGAATAAAATCGATATAATATCGTTCATGTCAAAATGACATTAATCTAATCAACACGGCTTTATATATTTAATTATTTTCGTGTCCAACCCAAATCGGACATCAAAATCACATTTTTATCTTTTACTGAATATTATTTTAAAATATTCATTATTTTAAAATATTCGTTATTTTAAAATATTCATTGTTTCTGAACTGGAATCAGACACGGTCAATTACCATATAATGTTATTTATATGGATTTCATACAACACATGTATAGAACAACAATGATAACCATCAACCATCACCAAAATTGCATTCTACATGGTATAAGCATTAAATATAAATATTTAACGCTTACAACATTATGTCAACCTATCGATTGACATACAACTAAACAGTTGGGATTAGTGTACGTCAAATATCATCCCAACACCCATATGGAGTTTCAATCCACAAACAAAGAATTTATTTGTGCAGTTGGGCGACGTGTAAAATTTATTGTCCCAATCCAATCCGTCAAATAAGTGTATATAAACAAATAATCCGATTTGTAAATGGATATTTATTATATTTCAACACATGAATATTTTGTTTTATTCATATACATGTTAAAAATTATATTTCTAACGATAAATTATTTTATTCAACACATGAATATTTTATACCGTCCATTTCACATCACAAACAATTTTCACATAACAACCAAACAAACAAGTCGTCCATGGTCTGTGGATGACGGGGATAGTTCAGATTTGGATTTGTTTTCCAGTCGGTTCCATCGCAATCTGTTTCACGCAGTTTAGATTAATAATCTCATGTTTAATAATGCTTCATATATTTTAAAAATTCACATTTTTAAAACGATGTAATATATATATATATATCTAAATCATATTTTTTTAACGCTTCTATATATATAAATCCCATTTTTTTATCTAACTAAAAATTATATTTTTATCTAAGCAAAACCATATTTTTGTATAAGCAAAATCATATTTTTGTATTGCTATTTTTATTTTTCAATGACAATGCGAATTTTATTTCAAACACAATGCTAATTTTATTTCAATGACAATGCTAATTTTATTTAAGAATTATATTTCCAAATTATTTATGTAAAAATCTTATTTTTACCAATGCTATATATATAATATTTTTATTTTATAAAACAATGGTATTTTTATTTATAATTTCAGATTTATAAAGCTATGCTATTTAATTAAATTTATTAAATTAAAAAAAAAGCTTACTATTGTTCATCATTTTCGTTGAACCCATTGTCAGAAGGGAGAAACCACCCACCGCGCCACTTGTGAGCTACCAGGTCCGAATCCGCAACCACCACGTTGAAGCCCTTGAAGCCCTCCATCTTCAGCCAGAACCACACCCCGTTCGAACTCTCCCCGGCGTTGTTAAATTGAGCCCGATCGTCAGCTCTTACTGGCCAAAATTCCGCTGCTACGCATCACCAGACGCAATCACCTCCAATCAAAATGACCCCCACGTTGAGCTGAACATCTTTTCCATTATGAGATTGTGGTATTGACGATCGGATTTTGATTTAGAGGAAGAGAAAGGTTTGAACGATTTCTATCGTTCGTTCAAAAGTGTCGGCCCAGAAATTATGTTAACCGAAGTTGATTTTTTTTAGGGTTTTGAAACGTTAAGGAGTTTGTATCTAATAATTTAATAGTTATTTAATTCAGAAAAAAAGGAGAAGTTGCGTTCAAACTCCAATCTAAACCCAACTATCACCCCTAGCTAATTACCCCTACTCTAAACACAATGGAATATGTCGTGAGCCCATTCGACTGTTATAGTCAGTTATTCTTCAAATTAAAATATAAAACGTTCAATTTTAGATTTGAACGTACATTTTAATTTGCCGGGGCCGCATACTGATTCGAAAAATTCCAGAAAAATAAATCTGGCTATGTTTTGATGATACGGTCCTAACAAAACAAATTTCGTCGAATTGGGAGACCGTTTGAAAATTTGCCATTTTCTGGTCGATCCAATTTGACTGAAATTGACAAAACATGTTTTCTTTTGCCACGCACACATATTAATTTCAAAAATTATGAAAATTGGAATCTAGCAATAATTTTACATTCAGGATCCAACAAAAGTGGTTTCGTCGAAAACGGAGGTTGTTTGCAAAATGGCTATTTTTAAGGGCTATATTTCTATACCGGCTATTCTGAATTTCAACTGCGCATAACTTTTTATTTTCGCTATGAAATTTCAATTTTTCGGATTCGTTGGAAAGATATTTTCGAACAAATTATAATATTTTTAGTTTCACTAAAATCCAGTTTATTTTGAATCTTGTACATTCATTTGAAATTTGAAATCGAATTTTCAAACTACCGCGTCATTTCCAATTCCTTTTATAATTAAAATAAATATTTATATTCTAACTTCGATTAAAATAAATATATACATTCCAATTTGATTCAAAGTAAATTTCTAGCCTTATTATTTAAAATAAATCATTTTAAATATACAAAATTCATTAAAATTGCCAAAATAAATTTTTTAAATTGCTTCTGATTTTCAGGGTTGTTACAATAGGGGCACCCAGAGTTTAGGTTAAAACAATAAACTCCAGGTCAGTCATGTGACTGGTGTGAGAACTAAAAAAGTTATTTAAAATTTTATTTTAGAAATAAGGTAAATCAAGGGACCACGCCGTATAATCACGGAATGGTTTTCCTCCCAAGAAACCAGTGCATAAAACAAACAGCGCAATGCTTTTTAGAAAAATGAAGCTATCATAAGACCCAAGTCCCATCACACAATGCAACACAAATGGAGGATAAGGTTTTCCCTTATAATAGCGAAACATGCTAGGTACATTTAAAACGAATCATTTGATACTATTATAAGTGCATAGTGTTTTAAAACAACTTCAAATTTAAATGTATCAATCATAGGCGGCATGGGTACCATCTATCATGTCGCCATACTAGGCTCTGCATTAAAAACCAAAATGTCACGTATTGGAAATTGGATTTCCGTCATGAGTCGAGGCAAGGGATGTACTCTTCACCGGCTTCGAGATGCTCTAGCAAATGGCTCAGGATCTCCCGCAGTAGACCCTTGGATCCTCCAAGGCCGGTCCACATACGTTAGTGGATTAGTATTCCTGAACACAAGTTTCCCGGTCCTATAGGACATATATCCATCGGCTCCTGCAATAGTCGATATATCCGAGGCGCCTCGCATACCAACAACCACATAGATAAAAATATAAAAATTTCTGGGTTTGCAAAAACCTGACACCGCCCATAGCTAGAAAGAAACGTTATGTCCTCCTTGGGTCCCTTATCCCGTTTTTAACTCATACCGAGGTGTGAGGTTCGCGAATTAACGCTATACACAAAACTAGGCTATATTAAAGTCGTTCTTCAATCATCAACCACAAGACTTTGCTTTTCAACAGAAGCCTTGATCATCTGCATCTCAACATGCCACACAGGCAATTCATGGCATGCGACTAATGTCCATCGATATATAACCTTTGAGCCCGTACGTCTCAGAGAAGGGTGTTAAGCAAGAGAATAAATTCTCCGCCACCAAACATATATATATATATATATTTCATAGAGATCAATCAACACAGGATAAAATCCAATGTTAGACACACATCCATTTACAATTTCGTTTTGGGTCTGATCGAACTGAAGGCACCTTATTCCTCGACCCATATGTCCAATACAGGAGAGAGATACTCACATTTCCGGTCGATCTCCGAGTATGTCTGGAAGACCACCACTTATTACCTTGTCGTGGGTGTACAGCCCAATCAAGACATCTGTAAGGAACTGAGATTTTCGACCCAGAAAATCAACATAAAACCCATGTTAATTATTCAGGTATCGATCATTCCTGATCATTAATAAAAAGAAGTTAGAGGGTCAGAATAGATAAGATAGAAAATTAGAATAGAAGAAGAAAAAGAACACAATCGGAGTAAACACGAATCTCACAGCAAAACGAACAAAATATATTATACAACATAACTTTGAAATAAAACAGTGTATATATACAATAACATTATCAGAGTACAACACTTACACACAGCGGGAATAACAATAGCTATATATGATCCTGAAGCCTCCTGCTTCAAGCTCCTCCAAGCATATCTGTAAAGACCTGAACTACTTGACTGCCCATACAAATTTGGGCACCCAAGAGTTTAGGGAAAACAAAACAAAATAAACTTTGGGTCAGTCATGGGACTGGTGTGAGTAAACTCAAATCATCGGTTTAAATTTTCAAAATCCTTTTCAAAAGAAAAGATAATCGTAAGACCAATCCACACATAAACACGGACGGTTTTTACCTTACGATAACCCAAAAAGTTTTGGAAATCAATACTTCTCTGATATTATAATAATGTCTAATCACAAGTAATTATCAATCTAGTAGAACGCTTGCATCTCACGTTCCTTATATATAGTATACAAACAAAACCGCGGGCGCTTATTGGAGATTAGATTCCAACTATGACAAGGTATGGGACCACCTGCCGATAGTGTACCTCTAGAGACGAATACACTGGTTCAAAAAGAACGTCTTGCAATCCGGCCCTCACATGACCGACCACTCATTTCTCTTGAGTGTATAGAATGTATATCACCAACGGTTGGGAGCTACCCGCCGTCTTCCCGAAAAGGGACAGCATCGATCATAGATAAAAGAATAAAATGGATTTTCTCTAGATAGGTGATATACAACCTAATGAGAGCGACCCACTTAGCCATGCTGCCTGCCCGATTTCTGTCATTTCCTGGTTGATGAGGCTTGAGGTCATAACGTATCTTTGATAGATCGTACATTCATTTACTTTGAATGCCACATCGTCATACCCGCCAAATCACATATTTGATTTCCTCAAAAATACCATGGGTATAAAGCTAAGAGAAACGAATTCCTCTGCCACCAAACGTAAGTACGTTTGAAGAGATCAACATACGCGATCCTTTAGATATACCCTGTCAGACATTCGTCCATTCACGTTTGTCCTAGGACTGGACAAACTTAAGGCACTATTCTGTAAACAGGATAGCCCTTGCATAACTTTGTCTTCAATATTTGATCGCAACACTAAAGTCCATACAGAGTGGTTTTCAGATAATCCATATGATCCCGGTCTCTCCATATTGACGATGGAAAAATGGTCAAAAACTTCGATAGTCGGTGATTTAACTATCTAGGAAAAATAGGTGTACAACCAACGATCTTATTTCTAGATAGAAATTCGATCGATCAATCATCAATCAACATTTTCCCTTTTCAAATTAATATATTTTTAATTTATTCATTTTCCCTTTCTATACATTTTCTATATTATAAAACATTTCCAATCTTTATTTGGAATTCCAAAACTCCTTCATTAGATTTAAACAGACGTTTAACTATAACGTCACTATGCGAATTCGAACCATTACACTCATTAACTAGATTCACTAACCAGCCTTCACTATCGAACCTTAACCATTCCTTAGTTAAAAACGAAGTCAATCAAGTTGGGTTATAAGTACCTCTCAGACTTTAACTGAACAACATTCCTAACTTCGAAACAGACAAGGTCCACCTTTAAACCTTTTACAAACTTCCTTACGAAACTCTCGAATTCTATTTACGAATCCACTTCTTTTACCAAAATTATTTGATTATAACCATAGCGATATAATCTCATACCTTCGAAATATAATAACTTAAATATAACTTTTCTTCCTTAATTTGAATAAATAAACAACGACTAATTTATTAATAAATAAATAAAACTTGATTTGAAGCTGGAAAGTATATAGCATTTTCCCAAATTCGATATAATCGAATTTGAACTTACAATCCCCTCTCGAATAATCTTTATTCAATTTAACTCCCTTCGAATAACTCATATTCGATTTAACCCACCTCGAATAAATTATATTCGATTTAACTCACCTCGAATAAACTATATTCGATTTAACTCACCTCGAATAGACTATATTCGATTTAGCTCACCTCGAATGGACTATATTCGATTACACTTTCTTCGAATAACTATATTCGATAATCTCTCTTCGAATGATTTACATTCGATTAACTTTCTTTCGAATAAGCTATATTCGATTAACTCCTTTAACTCTATTCGAATAAACTATTTCGAATAACTCCTTTGGATCAACATATTTGGATTAACTCGGTTTGGTTAACTCATCTTGGCTAACTCAACTCGATTAACTCAACTTGACTAACTTATTTGATTAACTTAACTTATTTAGTTCCTATCGAATAACTAATATTCGATTAACTTATATTCGAATAACTATATCTGTTTCAACTTTATTTTCGAATAGCTATTATTCGATTTAACTCCATTCGCTTGACTCTAGATCGCAGCGATCACAATGGTTACGCCTGATTCCCTCAGGAAACATCCAACTGCCATAGGCTATCTGCAGCCCTGCGAATTATGCTAGCAGTCGTACGAAATGGAAACACATCCTAAATAACTATGTTGACTAACCCTATCTCAAATAACTATATTCGATCAACTCTAATTAAATAACTAATATTCAATTAATTCTAATTCGATTAACTCTAACTGATTAACTCCTTTGATTTACTCTTCGTTTATTCAATTTCAAATATCGATGTTGAAATAGATCTTTACTTCTCTATATAAGTCCTAACTTGTATATTCTATTTATCCAATGATAAACATTTCATCTGATTTATAAAACATCATTTATAAATTTATCTTCTCAATTTATCGGTCAGAATAGATTCTATTTAAAATCTTTTCTTTAAATCCATAGCATGTTATACCCATGTGCGAAGCACGGGTCTAAACTTTTCAAATGTAAAATTCTCCTTTTATACAATTCTAGTCACTTTTTAAGTATTTCCTTTTATAACCTATTTATTTTACACATATTCCTCTTTCTATTCTATTTATTTTCAAACACATATCCGTTTTCAATTCTATTTGTAATAGTTTACAAATATTTCTTTTTCAATTCTATTTATTTGATTAACAAATAAATATCCCTTTTAAATCTATTTATTTTCTAAATAAATATTTTCTTTTTATAAAATCTTTGGATTATATAAATATTTCTTTTTCATTATAACATTGAAAATTTCATTTTTAACATTCCAGTATTCCCTATGGTATTTAACATACCATACAACAATGATCGACATCATTCAACCATACAAAATCAACAACAGATTTCATATCACATTATATAACACAATATATGAAAAAATAGTAAAATAAATGTTGAGGAACCCAGTTGGGTCCCTCCGACCTGTTTCCCTGCATCCACAGATGTTAAACAACATAAATAACATGGATGTGAAGTATTCTGATAAACAAAATTTATATTCGATTAACAATTTATAACAATATCGTTATCTATATTTTCAATCAACTAACTAGCAGTTCAACCAAACAGCCAACACACCACAAACAACCATTATATAATTCTAAAAATATTTTATAAAAATATAAATTGAGCAGAGTTAGTGAGATTACTCACATTTCGCGTTAACCGTTAAATAACGATTTGCGTCTGTTGATTCAGATGGACAATTTATTTTGCTATAAATTGTAACGAGCTCGGATTCACTCTCAGTCAGTTCCATTGGGTTGCTTCCGTCCATGCGGTCCCATCGGATCTTGTTTTGTCAAATTCTGATAAAGTACAGAAAAGATATGCATTTTATAAGTTAGTATACTATTTTAATATTTAATATAACTTAAATTATTTTGATTTGGGCTTAACCTTTTCCTTTCGGCCCATTTAGAAATAAAACAAGCCTGCCAAAAATCATTCTTCTTCCCCGACAGTTCACACATCCACACAGCTCCTTATATATAGGCCATTACCGCACCTTGTTATTTCCATATCTCGCAAACCACTTTATTAGAAATCAATCAAAAATCACCAAACTCTTCTCCTACTAAATCTCCATCACCTCAACCTAGTTCTAGGAAACTCGCACCCCGACTCTCACCTTCCTCCCCCCGTAAACAATACTGCTCTCATGACAACATTGTGGCTTCTTCCTCCTCCCATATCTTCACTCTTCATTTCACTAAAAATCACGTAAAAATTTCCATAAATTTCCTCTTCGAAAACTCTACATTTCCATGCCAACAGAACCTTACTCGATCACTTCACCTAGATCGCGGTTCTCTACTCCTCCGCTCAGCAACAATGCTTCCATCGACATTTTTAGAGCTCAATCTCCCTCAAACTACACACACACATTCGAATTCCTACCACAAACACATTGGAAACTCTCATTTCGCTTATCAATGCACCCAATCTCCCATAACCCGTAACCCTGACTCACGGCGATGAAAACCCCCATCCAAAACAAACGTCGATCTCATTGAAACTGGTATGAAAATGAAGAGCATAATACCAGGAATTGAAATATATACATATAATGGTTTATTGGATTTTATTTGATTTGTGAAGGATTTTTGAATCTCACATTTTAAGAAATCAGGTGGTGGCTACTACTTTTGACCGAGTAGAAAGTAATTTAAGGTTATGAAGGAAGTGGGTTATTCATAGTGTAAGAGAAATATTTTTTTTAATTGATTATTATATTAATTTAAAATGAATCGCAATTTATTTTACTGTTTAAAAATTCCTATGATCACACATAACACCCAAAAGACACGAAACTGTACACGTAGCTACTGTTCGACATTGGGACCCAAAGAAACTGGCTTCGTCGAATTCCGACTTCGTTTGCTCACACAGCGTATTTTTAACGGTTAGAATATCGACTGTCTTCAGATTAAAATCCTGTACGGCCACATACTGACTTCAAAAATCACGAAAACTAAAATCTATCAATAATTTAATATTGCGGATCCAACAAAATTAGTTTCGTCGAATTCTGAGGTCGTTTGAAAAACTGGCTATTTTTAAAGCTCTAAATAACCCTTTTAAATATATAACTATATTTAAAAACATTTAAATTTAATATTTAAAAATAAATATTATCGTATTTATATTCACAACAGAATATCATACAGCTCCACTGGGATTTATAACTCGTTATTCCAAATCCAGTGTTACATCGATATTTGATTTATATTTAAAAAATCATTTTAAAATATAAATAAATCGATATAAATTATAAAGGAATTCCATAGCGACTTTTTTAAAATTTGATTTGGACATAACTAAAAATCTACACGACGAAATCTCGATTTTTCTCTTCCACTTGAAAGATATATTTCACCAGCTCCTAACGTTTCTTGTTTCACAGAAATCCGATTTAAAATGGACCCTGTACATTCAGTTGAAGTTCAAATCGCCAAATAGCGAACTACCGCGCCATTTCGAGCTCGATTATATCTATATTATAATTATACGTTCAAATTGTCATTAAATAATATATTCGCCAATATAATTCAACTCTAAACTGATATATATATATATATATTAAATAATCCAATTCACACTATATTGTGAATTCCACTATTTCTGACTATTTCAGAAATTAAATATATTATTATATTAATTAAATAGTCCATGTTATTTAATTCTGGTCATTTTAAATAACCAAACCATTATTTAAATAATTAAATAAATTATTTATATCGCTGAAAAATGCGGGTCGTTACAACATCAGTAATCAACCAAACGATATGAAGACCTCTTGTCTTCAACCACCGTCTTCATCATCGACTTGTCGTCGAATCAGTTATTCAGAATGCTTATAAACCCAGCCCTTCTGAATAACTCGCGTATATAATAAACAAGTGCTACACAAACACAACATACGCCTCATTCCAATTCAGAATATTCTTTTATTCAAATATTCACATCATTAGGGAAAGGTTCCCATTAATTTTATCAAATATAAATTCTTTTAAATTTATTCTTTAATCTTCCTTTGGATATCATTTCTAAACCAAATTAAGGTTTATCCATACTAGTCCGAATTAGCGCAACTTACCAAAGTAATCATTTGTTTTATTTCCCAATCTCAACCTATCCATCCCATGGAAAAAATTTGGCAATACTCTATATCTAACACCATGGTGTTATCGGTAAATTTAATTACCATTTGCTGTTCAAATCTAATTAAAGATTTAACTATCACTTGGAGCTAAACTGGTGATACTCCATTCTCGATCATTTCTTGAATGTGATAATTTAAATTAACACATTCACATTTCAATCTAATTAAAGATTCATTAAAATTCCACTTAGTTTTAATCTTCCCGACAATCAATATTAATGATTATTTAACTTTGGGAAATCAAACATGCCACATCGACAGTCTACACCGTACTATTGATTTCTGCCTATATATAACCTTTAAGCCTGTACGTCTTGGAGAAGGGTGCTAAGGACGAGAATAAATTCTCCGCCACCAAACAGATATATATTCAGCAAAGATCAACCATACGGTTCGTAATACAATGATCGACATGTAATCCTATCTTTAACTGGGTTAAAGAACCAATGTCATTTAAAACACAGTTCAAGATAAACCCAAAATCCCATTCCATTAATTATGGAATCTTCATGGAAAAAAAGATCAATATATAACCGATATCAATTTTCGTATCAGACTAATAATATAAATGGAATAACGAAAAAGCCTTTTAAATTCCATATATATGAACAGTCTTCCTCCACAAAAGTTCATTTCGATTATTACCAAATCGAATTCCATTCCATTCCAATTAAATATTAATTAATTGAAAAACTTTACTTTGGAAAATCCCATTAAATCTTAATAAAATATTTATATATTCCAAATCACATTTCACCGCAAATCGGGTTAAAGAATGAATGTCATTAAAACACAGTTCATAATAAATCCAATTCACATTCCATTTTATTCCAATTAAATGTTAATTAACAGGAAAAACTAATAATCTTAATTAAAATATTTATTATTTTAACACGGGGTTTAAGAACAGTGTTATTTAAGGCACCATCCACGACAAATCCAAAATCCAATTCTTTTATTTAATTCCAATTAAATCTTAATTAATTGGAGAACTTCACTAAATCTTAATTAAAAGATTTATTCTTTCCTCAACTAGGTTTAAGAACAGAGTTAATGAAGACGCCATTCACGACAACCCAAAATCCAATTCAGTATTAAATACAAGGCTCTTAATAGAAATTATGTCGGCTTATATTCAATATCAAATTCCGAAATCATAAAATATCTTATTGGGAATAACAATATATATCTTCCAAATTCGTCCACAATATCCATATAGTCACGAAATCCAATATGGAAATATTCCGAAGACAATTTCGATTCAAATCCATTCCAATTCATATATTGGAAATTCTGGTTATTTTTACAACCATTTCAAATTCAATTTATTTATTTAAAAATATTGGATTATAATTCTAGTTCATAACTAGTTCAGTTTGATAAAAATATATTTTTATCTTCACAAATGTGGAATTTTCCATCCGAATTCTTTCCAAATCATTTATTATGATTTTGCACAAATTATCAATATTTTTAATAATTTTATCAAGTCCCGTACAGTCAGTTTCCATAAACGGTCATCGAACTGCACTTACAGTGACCTTTTTCAAATTTGATTTGTACATAATTCTATAAACGGTCATCGAACTGTACTTACAACGACTTTTTTCAAATTTGATTTGGAAATAATTCCAAAGCCAACCATTAGATTTCAAATACCTTATATTCGTTGGAAATCTCGTTTCGATACGAACCCAACGGTTCTGGTTTTAGGAGAACCCGATGGTCGGATCTCCTGTAACGTCAATTCGAAGTCAATGGTCGAAATTCGTGAACGGCCACGGCGCGGCACGTTCTATTCAGGCCATTAAATATATATAATATGTGTATTATATATATTTCATCGATTTCCATTTAAAACATATTTTATAAATTGTTTTAAATTCGTTTTAAAAATGATTTCAACTTCATATTCAATTTTAAATCAAAATTGAATATTCCATATCATTAATATATATATGGTAATATTTCCAAAACATTAGATTTTGAGATCACTTCCTTTTCGATATTCATTATAAAAATTAATAAAATCGATATAAATATCACTCGCGTCAAAATGGCGCTAATCTAATCAACATGACATCATATATTTCAATATTTTCGTGTCCATCCCAAATCGGACATCAAAATCATATTTTGATCCATTACTGAATATTATTTTAAAATATTAGTTATTTTAAAATATTCATTATTCATTGATTTAAAGTATTTGTTAATTTAAAATATTCGTTCTTTCCGAATTGGAATCAAACACAGTCAATTACCATATAATTTTATTTATATGGATTTCGTACACACATGTACACAACAATAATCAAACACAGTCAGCCATCATCCAGATTGCATTGCACAACTGCATAAGTATTAAATATATATAATTAACGCTTACAATAATCTGTCAACCAATCTATTGACATACAACTAAACAATTGTGACTAGTGTACGTCAAATATTATCCCAATACCCGTGTAGGGTTTCAATCAACACACACCGATTTTATTTATGCAGTTGGGCGATGTGTAAAATATATCGTCCCAATCAATATCAGTCAAATGTGTGTACATAAACAAATCGTCCGATTTGTCAATGAATATTTATTTTCATTCATATATACATTAAAAATTATATTTTTAACGATAATATTTATTTCAACACATGAATATTTTATACAGTCATTTATATAATAAAAATGATATTTTTATTGTTCTAACATTTTTTGAAAATTTCGGTAGCATAACGGCACGATACTAGAACCGGAATAAGGTATAGCCTTATCTCTCGCCTAATAATGGCTCGTGCCATATACAAATTACCAAATTCTAATCGATTCAATTTACTTCCCAAACCAAACTCAAACAAACAAAGAAAATAACCAAACAACCATGGTTTCAAACAAAGGTGTCAGGTGCTACTAAGCACTGTCTGCATCCTAGTATATATTTTAACTAGAAAATAAAGTTAGAGTGAGAAGTTCTCACCTTTGGGATACACTCTGCTAGTTTTATTTCTGAACCTTTGAACCGTTTGGATTTGCCCGAAATTCCAACGTTGTCTTTTCCACGATGTTCATAGTGAAAATCACATTTTTAATATAATGTTTATATATTTTAAAAATTGTATTTTTATATCGCTATATATATGTAAAAGATCGAATTTTTATACAACTAAAAATTGAATTGTTATTCAACGCTACTACATATATATAAATTATATTTTTATATTTTTAAAAATCATGTCTTTATATTTTAAAAACTCATGTCTTTATATTTTAAAAACTCTTATCTTTGTATTTTTAAAAATCTAATCTTTTCACAATAGAAATATCTAATCTTTTCTATTATAAAAATCAAATATTTTCTTTTTTTAAAAAAATCTTAACATTTCTTTATAAAAAATCAAATATTTTCTTTTATAAAAATCAAATCTTTATCCATTGTTATGTACAATAAAGTCATATTTTTATACGCTATCTATATAAAAAATGATTTTATAACTGCTAATATATATGTAAAACTGATTTTATAAATATTTTTTTAACATATAAAAACTCAGATTTAAAATTAAAAAACTTACAATCAAAATGGGAAGAAGGGGAGGCTGCTATGGTTCGTCGGAGGGCGAAAGGGGGTGCGCCGGTCATACGGTGCAGGTGGTCGGTGGATTGGGTGCGGGGGTGCTGGAGTAGTTTTAGGGTTTGGAGCATCGGGTTTTTCCAATGGGGAACGGAGAGGAGAGAGAAGGGAGATCGGAGGGGGGCGCGACGCGTTGGGGAGGCGGAGGGGTGGGCGGTGCGCCAGTGGTGGCGATGGCGATGGCCGCCATCGATTTGACGAGTCAGGATTTTTTTAATTCCGTTTATATTTCAACGAGGAGGGAGAAAGAGGGATGGGGGCATTATATAAATATATATTTAATTTAATAATATTATTTTTTCAGTAAAAGTTGACTTTTCATTCGAGCTCCGAATCGAGTCCAACGACTATGGCCCCTAGCTAAATACCCCCATTTCGAGTGGAATGGGATATATCCCACAAGATAATTCAACTGTTATGATCAATTTCAGTTTAAATTAAAATATAAATCCATTTATATTACATTTGAACGTACATTTTAATTTACTGGGGCCACATACTGACTCCAAAAATTCCAGAAAAATAAATCTAGCTTTGTTTTGACGATACGGTCCTAACAAAACTAATTTCATTGAATTTGGAGCCCGTTTGAAAAACTGTCATTTTCCAGTCGATTAAATTCAAACTGAAAGTACCAAACGCGTTTAAATTCACCACGCTCACATATTGATTCCAAAAATTATGAAAATTGGAATCCAGCAATAACCTGACATTCCGGATCCAACAAAAGTGGTTTTGTTAAAAACGGGGGCCATTTGCAAAATGGCTATTTTTAAGGGCTTTATATACATAAATTCCACAACGACTTTTCTGAATTTTAAACTGGACATATCTTTCAATTTATAAACCAAAATCTCAGTTTCTTACATCCTTCGAAAGATATTGCTAATCAGATTCAAATATTTCTTATGTCATCCAATTCTGACTTATATTGAATTCTGTACATTCATTTGAAATTAGAAATCGAATTTTCAAACTACCACGCTATTTCAGGCTCGTTTTATAATTAAAATAAATTTATTCGTTCTAACATCGATTTAAATAAAAAAATTCATCATTATTATTTAAAATAAATCATTTTAAATATTCAAAATTCATTAAAATTGCCAAAATAAAAATTTTAAATTGGTTCTGATTTTCCGGGTTGTTACAATCTCCCCCACTTAAAATCTTTTCGTCCTCGAAAAGGAACGGAGCTAAAAGTTGTTTAACCAACCAACTCAACTTTCGTTCTGGCTTTCATTCTTCAACTTTTCAGTTTCTAAGAATTTCTAATTTTTCAAAATTTGGCTAACACCCTAAATTTTCGAATTTTATTTCCATAACCTCCTTTGTATGGGGAGACATTTAAAACCTCAACTAGCCACGCAGGGCCCTCATCAATCTAAAAGAAAATGAAAAAGCCAAGAAACTAGCCAATCAGCTGATAAAATTATCCGAACCCAAGAAAATAGTAAACATGTACCTATTTGTCGGGCATACAATTTTTATTCCTCTTCTCTAGCCTCCTAGCAATGACCTGTTCAATGTATATACATGTATATGCATGAAATTCCAAACAATTTTCAATTCAGTTCAATATTGGATTCATTTTGGCTTAATGGTTCAAAATTTTAATTAATCAAACAACTCAATCAGCAATCAATTAGTTGATTATCGTTTCAAACACATATCTTTAATATATATATATATATATATATATATATATATATATATATATATTAAAAAATCATATTTTTGATGCCAATACACAACAATATATCCTATCAAGTTTTGGTTCTCACACAGTCAATTGGAATAATATAGATATCCCACTTTCGAAACTCGAACATAAATTCTGATGATGAGATCTCAATCATCAGAATCACCTCCGGTCGACTAGAGTGTGATTCTATATCTATCCAGTATATTTGAGGCTTCGTATACACGTTTGCATGGCGTATATGCAAAATATTTATACACTTGATTGTCCAAATTCAATATAAAATAAAATATTCAAATACGTTTAATAAGGTTTAAATTTGCAAAACAAAATTTTTTTTCGTTTTTATTTATAAAAATAACACTCTTCCAACTCATTCTAGGGCGTTACTAACCCTATCTCTAACGAGTCATTCTCCTTGGATATTACTAATCCAATCTATGATGAATTCTTTCGTTTGGTTCTAATATGTCTTGTTCTCGAGCTCCGTAAACCAAAGCTCTGATACCAAAAATGAAATGACACAAACTCGCCCTTACGGGAAAGCCCAGATTGAGTTGAGAACACAACAAATCAGAACACAAACAGAAGAACAGTTCATTCTTATTACAACAATTTACATCAGAGTACAAGAATATAACAGAGTATGAATAAATTATACACATCAGAAAATATCATAAATTTTAAAATACATTACGTAGCAGCGGAAAAATAATACATAATAATACATTACACAACTGAAGGGAATATATGGATACAGAGCATTCCGAATATAGCTCCAGCTATAACCATGGATCCTGTGAATATAATATCTGCAAAACCAAAACTCCTAGCTGCCCATGTGGAAAATAGGGGCACCCAAAGTTTAGGTTAAAACAATAAACTCCAGGTTAGTCATGTGACTGGTGTGAGAACTAAAATAGTTATTTAAACTTTACTTTAGAAATAAGGTAAATCAAGGGACCATGCCGTATAATCACGGAATGGGTTTCCTCCCAAGAATACCAGTGCATAAAACAAACAGCGCAATGATTTTTAGAAAAATGAAGCTATTATAAGACCTAGGTCCCATCGCACAATGCAACGAAAGCCGGAGGATAGGGTTTTCCCTTATAATAGCCAAACATGCTTGGTACGTTTAAAACAAATCATTTGATACTATTATAAGTGCATAGTGTTTTAAAACAACTTCAAATGTAAATGTGTCAATCATAGGCGGCAAGGGTACCATCTATTATGTCGCCATACTAGGCTCTACAATCAAAACCAAAATGTCACGTATTGGAAATTGGATTTCCGTCATGAGTCGAGGCAAGGGATGTACGCCTCACCGGCTTCGAGACACTAGCAAATGCCTCAGGATCTCCCGCAGTAGACCCTTGGATCCTCCACGGTCGGTCCATACTTACGTTAGTGGATTAGTATTCCTGAACACACGTTTCCCGATCTTATAGGACCTATACCCATCGGCTCCCGCAGTAGCCGATATATATGAGGCGCCTCGCATTCCAACAACCACATAGGTAAAAATATCAAAATGTCTGGGCTTGCAAAACCCTGACACCACCCATAGCTAGAAAAGAACGTCATGTCCTCCTTGGGTCCCTTATCCCATTTTTAACTCATACTGAGGTGCGAGGCTTGCGAATCAACGCTATACACAAAGCTATGCTATATTAAAGCCATGCTTTGATCATCAACCACAAGACTCTGCTTTTCAACAGAAGCCTTGATTATCTGCTTCTCAGCATGCCGCACAGGCAATTCACGCCATGCGACTGATGTCTATCGATATATAACTTCTGAGCTCGTACGTCTCAGAGAAGGGTGTTAAGCAACAGAATAAATTTTCCACCACCAAACAGATATATATTTAATAGAGATCAATCAACACAGAATAAAATTCAATGTCAGACACACATCCTTTTACAAGTTCATTCTGGGTCTGAACGAAACCGGAGGCACCTTATTCCTCGTCTCATATGTCCAATACAAGAGAGAGGTCCTCACATAACCGGTCGGTCTCCAAGTACGTCTGGAAGATCGCCACTTATTACCTTGTCGTGGGTGTGCAGCCTAATCAAGACATCAGTAATCAACCAAACGATGTGAAGACCTCTTGTGTTCAACCACCATCTTCATCATCGACTTATCGTCGAATCAGTTATTTAGAATGGCTATAAACCCGGCCTTTCTGAATAACTCGCGTATATAACAAACAAGTGCTACACAAACACAACATATGCCTCATTCCAATTCAGAATATTCTTTTATTCAAATATTCATCATTAGGGAAAGGTTCCCATAATTTTATCAAAGATAAATTCTTTTAAATTTATTCTTTAATCTTCCTTTGGATATCATTTCTAACCCAAATTAAGGTTTATCCAAACTAGTCGGGATTAGCGCACCTTACCGAAATAATCATTTGTTTTATTTCCCTGTCTCAACCTATCTGTTTCATAGAGAAAAACTAGTAATATTCCATATCTAACACCACGGTGTTATCGGTATATTAAATTACTATTTATCGTTCAAATCTAATTAAAGATTTACTATCGCTTGGGCCAAAACTGGTGATACTCCATTCTCGATCATTTTTTGAATTTGATAATCTAAATTATCACATTCACATTTCAATCTAATTAAAGATTCATTAATATTCCACTTAGTTTTAATCTTCCTAAAAATCAATATTAATGATTATTAAACTTTGGGAAATCAAACATGTCGCATCAACAATCTACACCGTAGTATTGATTTCCGCTTATATATAACCTCTAAGTTCGTACGTCTTAGAGAAGGGTGTTAAGTAGGAGAATAAATTCTCCGCCAGCAAACATATATATATTCATCAAAGATCAACAATACAGTTTGAAATACAATGATCGACATGTAATCCTGTCTTTAACTGGGTTAAAGAACCAATGTCATTTAAAACACAGTTCATGATAGACCCAAAATCCCATTCCATTAATTATGGAATCTTCACGGAAAAACAAATCAATATATAATCGATATAAATTTCTGTATCTGACTAATAATATAAATGGAATAATTACAAAGCCTTTTAAATTCCATATATATTAACAGTCTTCCTCCACAGAAGTTCATTTCGATAATTACCAAATCGAATTACATTCCATTCCAATTAAATATTAATTAATTGAAAAACTTTACTTTGGAAAATCCCATTAAATCTTAATAAAAGATTTATATATTCCAAATCACATTTCACTACAAATCGGGTTAAAGAACGAATGTCGATAAAACACAGTTCATAATAAACCCAATTCACATCCATTTTATTCCAATTAAATGTTAATTAACTTAAAACACTAATAATCTTAATTAAAAGATTTAATTATTTTCACGTGGGGTTTAGGAACAGTGTTATTTAAGACACCTTTCACGACAAACCCAAAATCCAATTCTTTTATTCAATTCCAATTAAATCTTAATTAATTGGAAAACTTCACTAAATCTTAATTAAAAGATTTATTCTTTCCTAAACTGGGTTTAAGAACAGTGTTAATGAATACACCATTAACAACAACCCAAAATCCAATTCAATATTAAATACAAGGCTCTAAATAGAAATTATATTAACTTATATTCAATATCAAATTCTGAAATCAACAAATATCGCATTGGGAATAACGATATATATATATATATATATATATATATATATCTTCCAAATTCCTCCACAATATCCGTATAATCACGAAATCCAATATCAAAATATTTCAAAGATAATTTCAATTCAAATCCATTCCTATTCATATATTGGAAATTCTGGTTATTTTTACAACCATTTCAAATCCAATTTATTTATTTAAAAATACTGGATTATAATTCTAGTTCATAACTACTTCATTTTTATAAAAATATATTTTTATCTTTACAAACATGGAATTTTTATCCAAATTCTTTCCAAATCATTTATTATGATTTTACATAAATTATCAATATTTTTAATAATTTTATCAAGGCCCGTAGAGTCGATTTCCATAAACGGTCGTCAAACTGCATTTACAATGACCTTTTCCAAATTTGATTTGGACGTAATTCCAAATCCAACCGTTAGATTTCAAGACCCTTCATTGGAAAGCTCTTTTCGATATGAACCCAACGGTTCCAGCTTTCGAAGAATCCGAAGGTCAGATCTCCCGTAACGTTAATTGGAAGTCAATGGTCGAAATTCGCGAATGGCAGCAGCGCAGCGCGTTCTATTCAGGCCATTAAATATTGATAATATATATATATATATATTATATATATTTCATCGATTTCCATTTAAAGCGTATTTTATAAATCGTTCTAAATTCGTTTTAAAAACGATTTCAACTTCATATTCAATTTTAGATCAAAATTGAATATTCCATATCATTAATATATAATATATGGTAATATTTCTAAAATATTAGATTTTTAAATCACTTTCTTTTCGATATTCATTATAAAAGTTAATGAAATCGATATAAATATCGTTCACGTCAAAATGGCGCTAATCTAATCAACACGACTTCATATATTTCAATATTTTTGTGTCCTAAATCAATTATCAAAATCATATTTTGATCCATTACTGAATATTATTTTAAAATATTAGTTATTTTAGAATATTCATTATTCGTCGATTTAAAATATTTGTTAATTTAAAATATTCATTCTTTCCGAATTAGATTCAAACACAGTCAATTACCATATAATTCTATTTATATGGATTTCATACACACATGTACACGACAATAATCAAACACAATCAGCCATCATCCAGAGTGCATTACACAACTGCATAAGCATTAAATATAAATAATTAACACTTACAACAGTCTGTCAACCAATCTATTGACATACAACTAAACAATTGGGATTAGTGCACGTCAAATATCATCCCAATACCCGTGTGGGGCTTCAATCGACACACATCGATTTTATTTGTGCAGTTGGGCGATGTGTAAAATATATCGTCCCAATCAATATCAGTCAAATGTGTGTACACAAACAAATTGTTCGATTTGTAGATGAATATTTATTTTCATTCATATACAATAAAAATGATATTTTTATTGTTCTAACATTTTTAGAAAATTTCGGCAGCATAACGGCGCGATACTAGAACCGGAATAAGGTATAGCCTTATCCCTCGCCTAATAATGGCTCGCGCCATATACAACCAAATTATAATCGATTCAATTTACTTCCCAAACCAAATTCAAACAAACAAAACAATCAAAGCAAACAACCATGGTTTCAAACAAAGGTGTCGAGTGCTACTAAGCACCGCCTGCATCCTAGTATATATATTTAACTAGAAAATAAAGTTAGAGTGGGAAGTTCTCACCTTTGGGATCCACTCCGCCAGTTTTATTTCTGAACTTCTGAACCATTTGGATTTTCCCGAAATTCCAACGTAGACTTTTCCACACTGTTCATAATAAAAATCACATTTTTAATATGATGTTTATATATTTAAGAATCACATTTTTATACCGCTATATATATAAGATCGAATTTTTATGTAACTAAAAATCGAATTTTTATATAACTAAAAATCGAATTTTTATTCAATGCTACTACATATATAAAAATTATATTTTTAACAATCATGTCTTTATATTTTAAAAACACATGTCTTTATATTTTAGAAACTCATGTCTTTATATTTTTAAAAAATTTAACCTTTTCGTTGTAAAAAATTTAATATTTTCTGTTATAAAAATCTTTTCTTTTATAAAAATCAAATCTTTATCCATCGTTATGTATAATAAAAGTCCTATTTTTATATGCTATCTATATAAAAACTGATTTTATAAATGCCAATATATATAAAACTGATTTTATAAATATGTTTTTAACATATAAAACTCAGATTTAAAATTAAAAAAAAACTTACAGTCGAAATGGGAAGAGGGGGAGGCTGATAGGGCTCGTCGGAGGGCAGAAGGGGGTGCGCCGGCCGTACGGTGCAAGTGGTCGGCGGATTGGATGCGGGGGTGCTGGAGCGGTTTTAGGGTTTGGGGCATCGGATTTTTCCAATGGGGAATGGAGAGGAGAGAGAAGGGAGATCGGAGGGGGGCGTGATGCGTTGGGGAGGCGGAGGGGTGGGCGGTGTGCCAGTGGTGGCGATGGCGATGGCCGCCATCGATTTGAGGAGTCGGGTTTTTATTTATTTATTTCGTTTCTATTTACAATGAGGAGGGAGAAAGAGGGATGGGGGCATTATATAAATATATATTTAATAATATTATTTTTTCCATAAAAGTTGACTTTTCATTCGTGCTCCGAATCGAGTCCAACGACTGTGGTCCCTAGCAAATACCCCCATTTCGAGCGGAATGGGATATGTCCCACAAGACAATTCGACTGTTACGATCAGTTTTCGTTTAAATTAAAATACAAATCCATTTATATTACATTTGAACGTACATTTTAATTTACTGGGGCCATATACTGACTCCAAAAATTCCAAAAAATGAATCTAGCTTTGTTTTGACGGTATGATCCTAACAAAACTAATCTAATCGAATTTGGAGACCGTTTGAAAAACGATCATTTTCCAAACGATTACATTCAAATTGAAAGTACCAAAAGCGTTTAAATTCAGCACGCTCGCATATTGAATCCAAAAATTATGAAAATTGGAATCCAGCAATAATTTGACTTTCCGGATCCAACAAAAGTGGTTTCATCGAAAACGAAGGTCGTTTGCAAAATGGCTATTTTTAAGCACTTTATATATATATATATATATATATATATATATATATATATATATATATATATACACCACAACGACTTTTCTGAATTTTAAACTGGACATATCCTTCAATTTATAAAATGAAATCTTAGTTTCTTACATCCGTTAGAAAGATATTATTAATCAGATTCAAATATTTCTTGTGTCGTCCAATTCTGACTTATATTGAATTATGTACATTCAGTTGAAGAAATCGAATTTTCAAACTATCACGCCCTTTCAGGCTCGTTTTATAATTAAAATAAATTTATTCGTTCTAACTTTGATTTAAATTAATTTTTTCGTTGTTATTATTTAAAATAAATCACTTTAAATATTCAAAATTCGTTAAGATTGCCAAAATAAAAAATTTAAATTGGTTCTGATTTTCTGGGTTGTTACAGCAAATATGATAGCATGGGTGATAAATGGTCAATACAACAAGCATACAACAATCACCATAATTGCAATACATAAATCAAATACCACTATTATATCTATTTATCAACAATTATTCTAGGTAAATTTCAACAACTATTTAATATGATTTAATCAACAATTCAAGAATTTAACAACCACTAACTCAAATCGTTTTCAATTAACCATTCATTAAATTATGACTAGCAACTAACGACCAAGATTCATGAAATTATAACTAAACAAACAACTTTAAACTAACAATTCAAGCAGTTATCAACCAAGCACACACAAAATAAATTTAATTTCATATGATGTTAATTTATTATCATATGAATATTAATCGTGAGAGCGGTGCTCACCTAGCGTGGTTATGATGAAGACAAGAAATAAACATGGACAATGACCAATCCTAAGAAGCGAATTTGCAAATTGAAGATCTTTTTTTTGTAGGAGGATGGAAAAAAAATTAAGAAGAAGAGGACACTGCGAATTTTTAAGAAAGAGGAAGCAGAAGAAGTAGAAAGGAATTTAGGTTTAGTTTTTTTTCATGTGGAGAGGAGGAAGAAGTTCTAAAATTTATAGAAGAAAATTGCAGGGAAGAAGAAATAGAATGAGGAAGGAAATTAAGAAAGATGCATGATTTATTTCTCATCGGGGTCTCTTCACATATGGTAGCTTACGAAGGAAATAAATTGGCTGATTAAGGCTGAGGTGACATATTTATTTCTCATTCAAAATTTCAAAAGTAAATCACAAAGACGAAGAGTAAATAGAAAGAAATGAATGCAAGATTAATTGTTTAACGCTAATTGTTAGAAAGTTCGTGACTTTTCAAATTTCAAAACACTTAATATTGAATATCATGTGTTAAAAGTTTTACATAGATAATGTTAAAAGATTTACGGTATTTTTTTTGCTTTCGAATATAAACAATAAGATATAAAAGATAAGGGAATATATATAGTGTATGTGTGTGTGTGTGTGTGTTAGTGTGTGTGTGTGGAATTGGTTTGATTTTGGAGAAAAAAATGATGGGAAACAAAAAGGGGAGAGGAGAATTAAAGGGAAGGAGATTTAAGGAATGTCAATACGAAATAAGGTACATGAAAATATAATGTGGGGAAAGAAATTAATAAAGCGAGGGTAAGAAACGAATGCATTACTAATGAAATAAAGTGGAGGGAAAGGAGGCAGCGAATTTGGGGAAAGTAGAAAAAGAAGGGGAAAGAAGATAAACATGCGCGAAATGTGAATGTGTTACGATCCGAAATTCCCCGATCTTTGAAGAGATAGAGTACCGCGGATTGTATGAGAACACGACGCATCAGAACGCAAAAAGGAGAACTTTTCATTGCTATTATGAAAATTTACATCAGAGTGTAAGATATCAGAGTACAAATAAATAATTTACTGTAATGTCCCGTATTTTTGGTGATCAAATATTTAATTTGGAATTTTAAATGGATTTAAAATATGTATTTTGATTATAAAACGAACTTTGAACGTTAAATTATATTTAGTATAAAATGAGCTCGAAATGGCGCTGCAGTTCGTAATATGGAGTTTTGAACTTCGATTGAATATACAGGATCCGATATAAGTCGAATTTCTGTGAAACAAGAAACGTGTGAATCTTGTTGATTATACTTTTCATATAAAAGAGAAAAATTCAGCTTTCGTGTTATGGATTATTAGTTATGTCCAATTCAATTTTTAAAATAGTTTGTTATGGAAATTGTTATTAAAATATAACGTTTATTTAATATATTTAAAAGGGAAATTTTAAATCGTTTTAACTCGAAATTGACAATATTGAGTTGTGTAAATTATATTTGGAATTGTATATATATTCTGTTTGGATATATATGATAAAAATAATTTATTATGATTTATTTGAACTGATTTGGAATTTAAATAATATTATATTTGATATTATTTGAGCGTTAAAAATAGCCATTTTTGCAAATGGTCTCCGTTTTCGATGAAATTAGTTTCATTGGAACCGTATCGTTAAATCATTGTAAGAATATATAATTTCGTGGCAAACCGATATCTATGTTACTTCGGTGGTCAAAAACGTCTTTGTTTTTATTTAATTGTTTTGATTATTTAGATAGGGGTAACTGTAACACCCCACACCCGCTATGGTCACTCTCTAAGGGAATGCCATAACATCGGTGGAGTATTTTAAGTGAATATAGAACAGAAAAATTACAACAAGACAGATATAAGTAATACTTGAGAATTTCAAAACATCATTTCATTGCAGCGGAAAGTAAAACATGTTTGGTTACATCACAAAACCATAATAAGAGTCAAGTACAAAATATCCATCCTGATAAATAAAAGTACATAATCCCAATACATGAACTGATAGCCATAAAAGAAAGGGTAAGCTGAGCTCTACATCTATGGTCCAAGCTCCAAAAGAGAATAAAGCAGCCTGATCAAAGCCTACTCGTACTGAGCCCACTCTGATAACCTGAGGGTTGGGAAAAAGATAAAAACAACGGGGTCAGACATAAGTCTGAGCGAGTCCTATAACTTTAACAATACAATCATTAAAGTAACCAGAGAAGACATAAGCTTGATATACGGTAACGTCTGGGGATGAATGGCTACACTAAGCAGCTTGGTAGACTTAGGATAAACTAAGATAACCGTAAAGACGCATCTACCCACCCAAGGATAATTACTATACTGCACCACACCAGTCATTCCTAATTTTAAAAGTTGATCCCACTAAGTGTACTTAGTAATTTAGTAGTTTCGTGTACCCCTATCTGACTACATAGGTGTACCCACTACTCCCTAAGCGATCGGCTCCCTTACGTAGACACCCGTGCTGGTCCCACGATGGGGTGTATCATTACCCAAAATGGCAACCTGATAATATCAACGGTGCACGGCTTTATATCTACACGATGCAACAACGACTTACCAACCAGCCCGGGTCCACACACGTATATGAAACCCGTTGGTCCTGCGTTGCCACCGCTAACCCGGTTTGGCCTCTTATAGTCAAGCCCAATATGCGTGTCCCGTCACTCGACTAGAGTCGAGCCTACTAAGATACGTTTGGGATATTGGTTGAAATGGGCCCCCACAAGCTACCACCTAAGCTTGTTATTTCTAGTGAATCCCACTTAACCCTTTAACCATGTCCACTTACATGTTATACATTTTGGCTAAGTCATTTAATCATATTCTAGTTGTCATACAAGGTACCCACTAGATTTCCACATGCCACCCAAAGCACTTACTTAACCCTTTAACCATGTTTTAATTACATGTTTCACTTTGGTTAAGTATTCTAATCGTATTTTCTATTGCCACCCAAGGCAACCCACTAGTCTCCTCATGCCACCCAAGGCACCCACTTAACCCCTCATGTCCATCTACATGCTAATATGGTCAAGTGTTTCTTAATTAATTAAGACCGTGATCTTCATAAAGACCTCTCACATTAGACTATCTTTTATGACTGCTGGTTAAGCCGGTTGGGTCCGGGCAGCCTTATGTCATAACCGAGTCTAACCTCGTGTCTTTACATTAATCACGTATTTAGTTTGTGCCTAAGACCTCTCACATTGGGCTAACATTTGTAGCAACTGGTTAAGCCGGTTGGGTCCGGGCAGTTTTACGCTACAACTGAGTCCAACCTCGTGTCTTAGTCGATTAATTACACCTAATTAATCACCCTCATATTTATACTAATTATACCTAATTAATTACACATTTTTAAGAATATGGGTAGACCTAACTAAATAGGTAAATTCCCAATTCCATAGTATGGGTAGACCTAACTTAATAGGTAAATTCCCAACTCCATAATATGGGTAGACCTAACTCAATAGGTAAATTCCCAATTATGTCCATTTAATTTGTGGTATGCTTAATCATACCCAATTCACATCATTTTATTAATATGCATATTAACCCCACCGTTCCCCACGTAATTCGTTCTCATAACGTGACATAATAAAAGGGAAGATTCATCACAAATGTCATGGGTTTAACCAACATAGCATATAACTTTATCATGGGTTCAAAAGGTGTCAACTTGCATATATGAGCATACATTAAACCCAACTAGCATTTAACCCAAACTTGCATTATGCATATCATAAAAAGAGACAACTTGCATATGAACTTGCACATAAACTTGCATATGAAATTGCACATAAACTTGCATATGAACTTGCACATAAACTTGCATGTGAACTTGCACATAAACTTGCATGTGAACTTGCATAACATGTCATACATAGAGGCAAACTCGCATATGTTATGCATATCATAAAAAGAGGCAAACTTGCATATGAAATTGCATCATAATAGGGTAAACATGCATATGTATGCATAGCATACAAAGGTGTCATCTTGCATATGTATGCATCTTATTTAAAAAGGGTAGACTTGCATGTCATAATGTATGCATAAAACCAAACACTTAGCATGCCTAAAAACAAATACTTAGCATGCATAAAATCAAATACTTAGCATGCCTAAAATCAAACACTTAGCATGCATAAAATCAAGTACTTAGCATGCATAAAACCAAACACTTAGCATGCATAAAACAAATACTTAGCATGCATAAAATCAAGTACTTAGCATGCATAAAACCAAACACTTAGCATGCATAAAATCAAATACTTAGCATGCATAAAATCAAACACTTAACATGCATAAAACTCACCACTTAACTTGCATAAACCCATATATTTAACTTGCATAAACCCACATACTTATCTTGCATAAACCCACATACTTAACTTGCATAAACCCACATACTTAACTTGCATAAACATAGGGTTAACATTAAACATAGATTAGCAAACTAACATCATATCATATGATTTAAAACCCACAAATCCGCATACAAAACCGCATGATCTCATCATATCTCATCTACTTAATTTAGCAATTGGTTATTAAAGTGATAGAAACTCACCAAAACCAAGATTAGCAAACTTATGAAGTAGAACTAGTTGCTATACAAGAAGGAGATGATGATTAGAGGTTGATTAGCTTGCAACTTTCTTCATAAACTAGTGGAGGCTCCTCTCAAGTTTGATTTTGGCACCATGATGGCATCATTTCTATTTTTAGTAGGGATTAGGCTTGCATTAGGGGGTATTTATAGGATTAGGGTGTGTTTTAGACCATAGGATTAACCCTAGGTTAGATTAGGTCCGTCAGATTTTAGGAAGTTTCCAGAAACCAGCCCCAAAGCCTAACCCAAACTCAACTAGGTGCACCAGGCCAGCATCAGCCGACAGGCCAAGTCGACAGCCCTGTCGATAGCCAAGTCGACAGGCATGTCGACAGGCAAGTCGACAGCCCTGTCGACAGCCATATCGACCAGGCTGGGCGGGAGTTTTCCCGCCTGGCTCCATTTCTGCATGTTTCGAATTTTGAACCTGAATTTTTAAATCTGTTTTGAACTTTGAATTTTCTGTAAACTTCATTGGGCCATAACCGGGCCATACGGACTCCGATTCTTGAAAACTCGGACTCTATTTCGTGTATTTTTCCGAGACGAACGCAATGACGCAGCCCGTTACCCCCAATTCCCACATCTGAGATTATTTATTCTCCAATTGGTGAATTTTAGCATTAACTAAAATTAGGGGTGTTACATTCTCCCCTCCTTAAAGGATTTCGTCCCCGAAATCTCTAAGCTAAGGAGAATGCATATCCCACCATCCAAACAACCATCTACTCAATCCATCAAACACGGGCATCCATTGTCCTTAAAACAATTTCTAATGATGTATGAGCATATGCAAAGAGTGTGTGTATATGTTCCCTATCTAATGTATGAACATATGCAAACCATGATAGTGTCATGCATCCATTATGTATGCGAGAGAACCCTATCGACACATACAATATCTACATGAGTGCACAATCATTCACTAAAATGCATCATCCATATGATAACACAATCATTACACATCCATAAATATAGCTTCCTACACACAATTTTATGCAATATGCAATATGAAGTGATTGAGCCGATCTAGTGCCTAGAGTGTGTATATATGCATCCACGAGCAACCACTAGCAACCACTTGCATCCACATGCATCCATCAAACATAACATGTCTCAAACACATGTTTCAACCATAGGTTTACCCTATCTAAAGGTCAAAGGTACTAATGAGAGGACATACTAAAGATAAGATAAGCACTAGACAAACGATAAAGGAGATGTTTAAAGGACATACCCTAAAAAAAAGGAATGGGTATAACGAACGCATCTTCGCTTCTGTCTCCCCAGTAGCACTGCTCTCACCTTCTCCCCTTTCCATTTTGACTAGTCAAACCTCTCTGTTTCTCAACTTCCCAATCTCTGACCCAAGGATGCGGGTAGGAGCTCGTCGAATAATCACATCACGCTTTACTTCTTTAAGCAAGCTCGGCTCTACCGCCTCTGCGGTCTCATGTAGGCACTTCCTCACATGGAATACATCATGTACACCACTAAGTCTGTCGGGCAACTCCACCAATGGAAGATGCTCTTCCCTTGTACCTTCAAAATTCAAGATTCATTGCCTCAGAAGGTTTTCTAAAATACAATTCACCCTCTCGGTCTGACCGTCCGTCTGAGGATGATATGCGGTACTCAAACACAACTGAGTCCCTACCGCCTCTTGCAAACTCTTCCAAAACTCTCTAGTGAAGATAGGACCTCGATCGCTCACTATACTGGAAGGTACACCATGCAATCTAATAATCTCTCGAATGTAAACTGAAGCTAGACATGGAACAGTCCTCTTGCTCTTCACGGGTATGAAATGGGCACACTTAGTAAGTCTGTCTACTACAACCCAAATTCCCGTATTACCCTTTCTTGATCTGGGTAACCCGTCAATAAAATCCATCGAGACGCTATCCCACTTCCATTGCGGAACTTCCAATGGGTGAAGCAACCCACCAGGTTTCTTTTGCTCCGCCTTCACTTGTTGGCACACCAAGCATCGAGCGACATACTCGGCCACATCTTTCTTCATACCGGCCCAGAAGAAAACACGCTTCATGTCCTGGTACATCTTGTCCCCACCGGGATGAATGGTCATCTTCGACCGATGTGCATCATCAAATATAGCCTTCCTCAAACCCCTGTCTTGTGGTACGCAAAGTCTACCGTCTCTACCAACTTAACTAACTGTGGGTCGTCCCGCTGCTCCGCCAATACGCCCCAAAAGAGTAGGCCTAACCTCCAAGGAGGCTAGCAAACCGGGTACAAAGTCAACGGAAAGTCTAAAGTCAAACATAGTAATAAACTCTAAACTCCGTCGTTCAACGAACAATGAACTCAAGGACAACCTTTTTCTTCTTAAGGCATTCGTCACCACGTTACCCTTGCCATGGGTATACGCTATCTCAAACTCATAGGATGCCAAGAATCCCATCCAGTTTTGCTGCCCTAAGACTATGCGCTCGAAGAGTCTCCAACACTTCCCTAAGATGTAGGGCATGCTTTTCTCCACTTCTAGAGAAAACCGGTATAATACCAAAATCATCAAAACTGTCCATCTCTCACGCAGACCACCTTAGTCGAACTCGACATCCCCCAAATGCAAGCCCCAAAGGCCTAAACCAATTTCAGACAAACAACCAAGGGATACCTCCTACGAATTCAGACGACCTACGTGAGATGATACTAGTAAAAACGGCTAAATAATTAAGCCCTTGTCCAACTCTGGATGTCCTTGCCAGTCTCACTCCAACACCACCGTTTATTCCATAACTGGCTCGGCTCAACCTATTAAAGCCATCCGGAGTCCTAAAAGCAGCCTTCTCTATACTATCCTCAGCCACTCTCAACTGACGAAACCCCGTGGCTAAGTCCAACTTATGAAAATACTGAGGCGCCAACTAATTGGAAAAAGATCATCAATCCTCGGCAATGGGTGTCTATTCTTCTTTGTGAGTTTATTTAGCTCTCTTTAGCCTACACAAAGTCTGAGGGACCCATCCGCCTTCATAGCAAAAACTACCGGAGCACCCCACTCCGATATACTTCGTCTTCTAAACCCCTTCTCAAGCAAATTGCCTACTTGCTTATGGAGTTCTCTCCTCTCACGAGAAGCCACGTGGCACACTGGCCAAGACACTGGTTTGGTATTGTCTACCAGATATATTCGGAAGTCAACCTCCCGCTCCGGAGGTAAGCCCTTCACCTCCTCAAACACATCCGAGTATTCCCGGACCACTCTAACAGATCGCAAACTCTTGACCGACGTGTCAAGCGATTCTAGATAACTTAGCATAACAGATTCCATGGGATTACAAGAGATCTCGAGAGTGTTACCCAAGCGGGTCATAAGCCTAACAACTCTCCTTCCACAATAAGAACGGCACCATTACTGGATAACCAGTCCATGCCCAAAACTAACCCATAGCCCGTGAAGCCCAAAAAGCATCACATCTAAACTCAACGCTAAGTATAGCAACTTTCAAACCCAAACACATCATGGAGCCCCAATTGGGTTTGAAACAACTAAGGGATCATCTACTAACTGGTGTCTAAGTGCAGTGACTCAACTAACAATAATGAAATAAACGAACTCGATGCGTCAAAATCAAATAAAGTTTGACCCAGATAATCAAACAGAAAAACTAGACTTTCAATGGAAATAGTTCTACCTCTTTCCTGAATCGGTAGAACCGCGAGAGCCTGAGCTTGCCCCCTTGCCTGAGTTGGTGCCAAAAGAACTTGCACCTGTCCTCCTGAGGTAGATCCCATCCTTTGCCCTTTCTTAGGGCAGTCTTTCACTAGATGTCCTGCTTCGTCACAGTGGAAGCAGCCAGCCTTCCTCTTCTTGCGACAATCCTTGCTTAGGTGGCCTAGTGTCCCACAACTGAAGCACTTCTTCTTTCCCTTGCCACCGTTGCCTTTCCCACCCTTGTTTTGCTGTTGCTGTTGAGGTCTCTTCTGATCTCCTTTCTTCTCGGGTGCTTTATTAGCATTGGGACCCTTCTCTTCCTCATGCATAAGTGCCATGTCCACTAACTTCTCAAAAGTGGCCCCAATAGGGATGTGAGACATAGCAAATCCGTGCATCGGTTCGTTTAAGCCTTTAACGAACCTCAGAGCTTTCTCTTCCGGTGTGTTTACCAAGTCTATGTTGAATCTCGCTAACTGCTTAAACTTGTTAACATATTCTTTCACCGACAAGTTCCCTTGCTTTAAGTTCAAGAACCTTTCCACGTGCATATTTTCTTCCGCTTTTGAGAGAAACTTTGCCTCAAACCTTTGCCTGAAATCCATCCAAGAGTCAACAGGGCGTTCTCCATTAGTGACCTCCCACCAGAACGAGGCCTCTCCTTCCATTAACCAAGAGGCTAACCTGACTTTCTTTCCCTCTTCCACTTACAAGATTTCCATCAATTCTTCCGTCTCATTAAGCCAATCCCTAGCTCCCACAAAAGGTTTCCCTCCCATAGCCTTAAACTTCCTACAAGTCATAACAAAAGTATCCGCGCGAGGAGGAACGAGTGCAACGGGTGGAGGAGGAACATTTGCTGGACCTGCAGCGGCGGCCCTAGCCTCTAACAACCTCCTATACCATACTGGTACCGCTATACCGTCCGGAAGATAAAGATCTTCAGCCATGCTGAGACGAAAAAGGAAAGATTCAAACGGAGAATTCAAAAGATAAAGATACGGCTATCGGGGATTATGCTTTTCTTTTAAAAAAAACTTTTCTCTTAAAAGACATGTTTTTGAAAATACTCCTTTCAAAAATATTCTTAGAAAATAGTTTTCTAAAAGTTTTATCTGTTCCGGTAACCTTTGCTCTGATACCACGTGTAACACCCCACACCCGCTATGGTCACTCTCTAAGGGAATGCCATAACATCGGTGGAGTATTTTAAGTGAATATAGAACAGAAAAATTACAACAAGACAGATATAAGTAATACTTGAGAATTTCAAAACATCATTTCATTGCAGCGGAAAGTAAAACATGTTTGGTTACATCACAAAACCATAATAAGAGTCAAGTACAAAATATCCATCCTGATAAATAAAAGTACATAATCCCAATACATGAACTGATAGCCATAAAAGAAAGGGTAAGCTGAGCTCTACATCTGTGGTCCAAGCTCCAAAAGAGAATAAAGCAGCCTGATCAAAGCCTACTCGTACTGAGCCCACTCTGATAACCTGAGGGTTGGGAAAAAGATAAAAACAACGGGGTCAGACATAAGTCTGAGCGAGTCCTATAACTTTAACAATACAATCATTAAAGCAACCAGAGAAGACATAAGCTTGATATACGGTAACGTCTGGGGATGAATGGCTACACTAAGCAGCTTGGTAGACTTAGGATAAACTAAGATAACCGTAAAGACGCATCTACCCACCCAAGGATAATTACTATACTGCACCACACCAGTCATTCCTAATTTTAAAAGTTGATCCCACTAAGTGTACTTAGTAATTTAGTAGTTTCGTGTACCCCTATCTGACTACATAGGTGTACCCACTACTCCCCAAGCGATCGGCTCCCTTACGTAGACACCCGTGCTGGTCCCACGATGGGGTGTATCATTACCCAAAATGGCAACCTGATAATATCAACGGTGCACGGCTTTATATCTACACGATGCAACAACGACTTACCAACCAGCCCGGGTCCACACACGCATATGAAACCCGTTGGTCCTGCGTTGCCACCGCTAACCCGGTTTGGCCTCTTATAGTCAAGCCCAATATGCGTGTCCCGTCACTCGACTAGAGTCGAGCCTACTAAGATACGTTTGGGATATTGGTTGAAATGGGCCCCCACAAGCTACCACCTAAGCTTGTTATTTCTAGTGAATCCCACTTAACCCTTTAACCATGTCCACTTACATGTTATACATTTTGGCTAAGTCATTTAATCATATTCTAGTTGTCATACAAGGTACCCACTAGATTTCCACATGCCACCCAAAGCACTTACTTAACCCTTTAACCATGTTTTAATTACATGTTTCACTTTGGTTAAGTATTCTAATCGTATTTTCTATTGCCACCCAAGGCAACCCACTAGTCTCCTCATGCCACCCAAGGCACCCACTTAACCCCTCATGTCCATCTACATGCTAATATGGTCAAGTGTTTCTTAATTAATTAAGACTGTGATCTTCATAAAGACCTCTCACATTAGACTATCTTTTATGACTGCTGGTTAAGCCGGTTGGGTCCGGGCAGCCTTATGTCATAACCGAGTCTAACCTCGTGTCTTTACATTAATCACGTATTTAGTTTGTGCCTAAGACCTCTCGCATTGGGCTAACATTTGTAGCAACTGGTTAAGCCGGTTGGGTCCGGGCAGTTTTACGCTACAACTGAGTCCAACCTCGTGTCTTAGTCGATTAATTACACCTAATTAATCACCCTCATATTTATATTAATTATCCCTAATTAATTACACATTTTTAAGAATATGGGTAGACCTAACTAAATAGGTAAATTCCCAATTCCATAGTATGGGTAGACCTAACTTAATAGGTAAATTCCCAACTCCATAATATGGGTAGACCTAACTCAATAGGTAAATTCCCAATTATGTCCATTTAATTTGTGGTATGCTTAATCATACCCAATTCACATCATTTTATTAATATGCATATTAACCCCATCGTTCCCCACGTAATTCGTTCTCATAACGTGACATAATAAAAGGGAAGATTCATCACAAATGTCATGGGTTTAACCAACATAGCATATAACTTTATCATGGGTTCAAAAGGTGTCAACTTGCATATATGAGCATACATTAAACCCAACTAGCATTTAACCCAAACTTGCATTATGCATATCATAAAAAGAGACAACTTGTATATGAACTTGCACATAAACTTGCATATGAAATTGCACATAAACTTGCATATGAACTTGCACATAAACTTGCATGTGAACTTGCACATAAACTTGCATGTGAACTTGCATAACATGTCATACATAGAGGCAAACTCGCATATGTTATGCATATCATAAAAAGAGGCAAACTTGCATATGAAATTGCATCATAATAGGGTAAACATGCATATGTATGCATAGCATACAAAGGTGTCATCTTGCATATGTATGCATCTTATTTAAAAAGGGTAGACTTGCATGTCATAATGTATGCATAAAACCAAACACTTAGCATGCCTAAAATCAAATACTTAGCATGCATAAAATCAAATACTTAGCATGCCTAAAATCAAACACTTAGCATGCATAAAATCAAGTACTTAGCATGCATAAAACCAAACACTTAGCATGCATAAAATCAAATACTTAGCATGCATAAAATCAAGTACTTAGCATGCATAAAACCAAACACTTAGCATGCATAAAATCAAATACTTAGCATGCATAAAATCAAACACTTAACATGCATAAAACTCACCACTTAACTTGCATAAACCCATATATTTAACTTGCATAAACCCACATACTTATCTTGCATAAACCCACATACTTAACTTGCATAAACCCACATACTTAACTTGCATAAACATAGGGTTAACATTAAACATAGATTAGCAAACTAACATCATATCATATGATTTAAAACCCACAAATCCGCATACAAAACCGCATGATCTCATCATATCTCATCTACTTAATTTAGCAATTCGTTATTAAAGTGATAGAAACTCACCAAAACCAAGATTAGCAAACTTATGAAGTAGAACTAATTGCTATACAAGAAGGAGATGATGATTAGAGGTTGATTAGCTTGCAACTTTCTTCATAAACTAGTGGAGGCTCCTCTCAAGTTTGATTTTGGCGGCATGATGGCATCATTTCTATTTTTAGTAGGGATTAGGCTTGCATTAGGGTGTATTTATAGGATTAGGGTGTGTTTTAGACCATAGGATTAACCCTAGGTTAGATTAGGTCCGTCAGATTTTAGGAAGTTTCCAGAAACCAGCCCCAAAGCCTAACCCAAACTCAACTAGGTGCACCAGGCCAGCATCAGCCGACAGGGCAAGTCGACAGCCCTGTCGACAGCCAAGTCGACAGGCATGTCGACAGGCAAGTCGACAGCCCTGTCGACAGCCATGTCGACCAGGCTGGGCGGGAGTTTTCCCTCCTGGCCCCATTTCTGCATGTTTCGAAATTTGAACCTGAATTTTTAAATCTGTTTTGAACTTTGAATTTTCTGTAAACTTCATTGGGCCATAACCGGGCCATACGGACTCCGATTCTCGAAAACTCGGACTCTATTTCGCGTATTTTTCCGAGACGAACGCAATGACGCAGCCCGTTACCCCCAATTCCCACTTCTGAGATTATTTATTCTGCAATTGGTGAATTTTAGCATTAACTAAAATTCGGGGTGTTACAGTAACTTTTAATGAATAAACAACTGGTCAAACAAACTCCAATTTTAGTGAAACAAGATTCATTAGATCCGTTAGGAAGAGGTCTAATTAAATGACAAGGTCACATATTTTTTTGGATTTTTTCTATAATTATAGGAATTTTAAATGCGTGATTTTTCATCGGTAATTATATAGGGATTTTTACCAACGACCTCGGAATTTGACAAAACCTGTCCCATCAGGTCCGGAATATTTTTTTATGCTAGGATTACATTTTTTCATCTCAATTGGAGATAGATGATGCTTTTTTCGCGTGTTACTTCAATGCCAAGTATCGTTTAATTATAAAATAATCAGTTTACAACCCTATAAACAAATCATAACAGTCAAAACCCTACTTCCTTTACACTGTGTGGTCAATTTCTTTGATGCCGCCACTAAAACAATTGGATGGATGAAACTATCCATTTTAATTCCTCGTTAATCTACTCAATCGATCATCTAAACATAAAACACTCAACTGAAAACTTGATGAGTTGGTCGAGACCGTTGTAATGATCGGTGGTGATGACCTTGGGTAGTCCGATGTGACTGTGGCGGGCTCGAGAAACCAGCGTCGTTCGTGAGTCCTGGAGAGAGACTGGATGCGTCGAGTGGCGCAAGGCATCTGGCGAACGTCGGCCAGGGCATGGCGCAACGTCTGGAGTGATTTGATGAAAGTCCGGTTGGACATGGAGGTAGCGACGGATGGAGTTCTGGTGATCTGAACGTGGTGCAACAACGAAGCATTGGAAGCATGGGTGTGGTGGAATGGATACAGCAGCGTTTGGGAACAAGTAGGTAGAAGGTTGAAAGGAGAAAATCGAAACAAAAGGGGTTGTGGTTTTATTTGTTGTTTGAAGTTGGTGCTTGCATGAAGACAACGTCAGTATGGGTATTGTGAGTAAAGATGACTGGGGAAACAAATGAATGAGGAATCTGGAAGGAAACACAGGCGTGAAGTCTTCTTATGAAAATCGGTCAATAAAAGAGGTACATGACAAGGGATGAACGGTTTTTTCAGCTAGTGGTTTATTTTGAGTATAGAGACAATGGAAATTCGTGAGAGAAAAAGAACGAAGGGTGCTGACAATTGAAACGTGGATTGTTTTTCCAGTCAAAGCAAATGAAGGAAAAATGCGGATCTGTTCTGTAACATCCCATGTCCGTTAATGTCACTTACAAAGGGAATGCATTAAGTTTCGTGGAGCATTATGAGTAAAAAGAACATAATATTATGAGAAAGATACATAGAGTAGTACTTGAAAATTCTATAACTTCATTGCAGCGGAAACAAAATAAAGTTGGGTTACATCTTCAAATATCAAAACCAAGTACATAATACCAGTCTTGTACAAAAGCCTTCAGAGTGCATAATTTTAAAGCCATAATCCCTGTAATGACCCGAAAATCCGGTCCAATTTGAGCTGACCAAAAACACAAGTCCAACCCCAAATTAAACTGAAAATCAGGAAATTAATAGAAAGAAAACAGAGGGTGAGGAAAGATAAGATAGAAACTTAGAATAGAAGAAGAAGAAGAACACAATATCAGAGTAACACAAATCTCACAGCGGAACGAATAAATATATTTCATAACATAACTTTGAAATACAAATCTATACTTGAATATACATATCATTATCAAAGTACAGCACTTACAACACAGCGGAAATAACTATAACTATATGATCCTGAAGCCTCCTGCTCCAAGCACTTCCAGTATATCTGTAAATACCGACTACTTGACTGCCCATACAAATTTAGGCACCCAAGAGTTTAGGGAAACAAACAAATAAACTTCGGGTCAGTCATGGGACTGGTGTGAGTAAAACAGTTTAAAACAGTTCAAGTAGGTAATCGATATCTCATAAGACCACGCCGTATAACGGAACGGGTTTTTTCCCCTATGAGAATCCAAATATCTTTATATCAAAAACCTTTTGATATTATAATAATGTCTACCAACACAATATAATAATCATCTAGCAGAAACGCTTTCATCTCATGTTCTACATATATAGTATACAATCAAAACCGCAAGCACGTATTGGGTAATGGATTTCCAACTATGACAAGGTATGGAACCACCTTTCGCTTGTGTACCTCTAGAAAGGAATACACTGGGTTCAACAAGAACATCTTGCAAACCGGCCACATATGACCGACCACTCATTTCGCTTGAGTGTATCGAATGTATATTACCAACGGTTGGGATCAGCAACCATTTCCCGAATTGGACAGTATCGACAATAGATTTTTGGAAGTAAATGAAACACTAGATCAGGTGATTATACACCCTACTTCGGAGCGACCGACTTAGCCATGTTGCCTGCCTGATTTTTGTCATTTACCGGATGTGAGGCTAGAAGCTACGCTTTATCATCACACCAGATTCACTTTGAATGCCACATCGTCAAATCCATCAAATCACTGATTGACGTCTACAACCATACATTACGTGTCAGCTAAAAGAAGTTTCCTTCTCCGCTTCCACTCTTGGTACGGTTGGAGAAATCAATATACGTGATCGTCTGGAAATACTCTATAAGACATCCGTCCATACAAGTCATCCAGAAACAGGATGAATCGAAGGCACTATTCAGTACATCCATCTTAGGCACTGTTATCTAAGACTTATACATTAGCCCTTGCACCTTATACAATAGCCCTTGCACTTTACTCCGTCTTCAATTATCTTTGGCATATATGATTCGCAACGCTTATGCCAATACAGAGTGGTTCTTTGGATAATAATCCAACCGGTCTCTCCATATTAACAACGTTAAAATGGTCAAAACTTCGATAGTCTGTGATTTAACTATCAAAGAAAAACACGTGTGCAAACAACGATATTATTTCCAAATGGAAATTCTATCAATCAATCATCAATTATATATATATATACACATATTCATATTTCCTTATTTTCTATGTTTAGAAAATATACGTTAACACTGGGAAACATTTCCATTTCTAATCCATATTTCAAATTTCAATATTTGATTACGTTTCTAATTCTATTTGGAAAACATTTCCAAATCTTCTTTACTTGGATTTAAACAGATGTGTAAATCAACATCGCGACGACAACTCAAACCACTATACTTATTCACTAAATACACTTAACCACTTTTACTCTCGAACCTTAACCATTTCTAAATTAAAAACGAAGTCAATCAAGTTGGGGTATAACTACCTCTCAAAACTTAACCGAACAACTTTTCAAATCTCGAAATAGGGTAAATTCATCTTTTAACTCTTTAACACTTCCTTACGTAACTCTCGTTCGAATAAATCTCTATTCGATAACTCCTCCCTTCGAATAACTATATTTGATAATCTCTCTTACGAATAACTAGATTCGAAAACATTTCTTCGAATAAAATAAATTCGATTAACGCTATTTATTTAACCCTTACTTAACTCCTTTCTAATAACTAATTCGATAACTCTTTTCGATTAAACTATAATCGATAACTCCTTTCGATTAACTCATTCAATAACTCTTATTTATTTAACTCTATTCGAATAACTCTTATTTATTTTATTTGAATCACTAACATTCGATTAACGCAAATTCTATTAACTATATTTAATTAACCCTATCGATTTAACTCTAACTGGTTAACTCTAACTGGTTTAACTCTAACCGGTTTAACTCTAACTGGTTAACTCTAAATGGTTAACCCTAACTGGTTAACTCTTTGTCCTTATTCAGTTTCAAACATCGATGTTGAAATCGATTCTTACTTCTTTATACAAGTCTTGACTTATATATTCTATTTATTTTCTAAGTAAATAATCCCTATTTAATATTTTATTTATTTAACAAATAAATAATCCATTTTATTGTATCTTATCTATTTATTCTAAATAAATACATCACTTTATAAATATTCCATTTATAAAGATTTCCTTTATTTATAATTCCACTAAAATGTATTTTCTATTTATAAATATTCCATTTATAAATATTCTATTTATAAATATTCTCTCTTATAAAATACTCTTGATTTTATAAATATTCTCTTTTCAATATTCCGGTATGTCATGGTGATTAACATATCAAGCTATGATGTTCAATATCGTCCATACATATATAATCAACAACAGGTTATAAATCACATCATATATCACAATATATGAAACAATAAAATAACTGTTGAGGAATCCAGTCGGATTCCTCCAACCTGTTTCCCTTCATCAACAGATGTTACACAATAAAATTCAACATCACTTTCAGTTCCATATGATATATTCTGTTAAACAGAATCAATATAGAAATTCAACTAACTGACTAGCAGTTCAATCAAAACAGTCAACACACAATCAATCAGCCAATATTTAACAGTTCTAAAAATACAACTTGAAATTATAAATTGTTCAGAGTTAGTGAGATTTACTCACATTGGCAGTTCATCGTTAAAGAACGATAAATTGTTTGTTTGATTTGGATCAAACAATTTATTTTTCCGTAAATTCAAACGAGCTCCAATGGACTTCCAGTCAGTTTCATTATGTAGTGTCTGTCCATATGGTCCCAACGCAACTTACGGTTCGTCAATCTGATACAGTATGAACGAGATATTTGATTTACAAGCTATACGAATTATTTTAAAAAAAACTTGGGTTTAAATTCCTAAATGGGCTCACCAATTTAAATAAGGCCCATCCACCCAAATACCAGCCCAACCCGCTCCTCAACCTCTTCTTCCCCAAAACATGAAACGCGGCCTTCTCCTCTTGTACACCTCAAAACAGCCGATCCTTTCTCCTATCCAACCTCCTTCATCTCTTCACTAAAAATCCCAATAAAATAATCACAATTCTTCTCATTGATTTCCCTTCTATCGTATACCACTTTCGTATAACTCGGTGGAATTCAATGCTTCTCGTCGAACAGGAAATCACGCTCAGAATGGCATACGAGCGACACAATTTCCACCGAGCACTTCACAAATGAGCATACGGATGCGGTTTTCAACGCTTAACCCAAGAATGAACTCAGTTTTGCAAATTACTGCCTCAACTCTCCCCTTTCTCGAGCCCTAGCCGACGCTGATGTGAGACCAGCAAACCCTGAGTGAATCGAACCCTGGGAGGACCACGCCAAAATGAAGAGCACATCACCAGAAATCTGAATATTCTCGTTTCCCAATTTCTAGCATTTTATTCGAATTTCATTTTGATTTTATTTGTTGCGTTTGATTCCAGAAGAAAGTGGCGGCTTAGAAAATTGTTCTGGTGTTTATAGATGAGGGTTGTGGTTGAAAATGGGAGGACGTGGCATGATTTTTGATCACAAATACATAGGATATTTATTTATTCATTTCCTATTTGTTTTTGCTTTCTAAAAATCTGTGTGATCACACACGATACCAAAAATCATGAAACTGGACATGTAACTAGAGTTTGACATTACGGTCCCAACGAAACTGGTTTGTCGAATTCCGACTTCGTATGCTCACACAGCGTATTTTAAAAATCAAAATACTGACTGTTTTTCACTCTAAAAATCCGTACGGCCACACAGTGACTTCAAAAATCACGGAAACAGAACTCTAGCAATAATTTAATATTGTGGATCCAACAAAATTAGTTTCGTCGAATTCCGACTTCGTTTGCAGAAGTGGCTTATTTTTACAGCTCCGAATGACCCATTTAAATATATAAATATATTTAAATATAATTAAATAAAATATAAATGAATTTATATTATCATATATATATTCACAGAGGAATACCTTACAGCTTCAGAATATTCCTGTATGGATTTACAACTCGATATTACATCGTCAGAGTTATATCGATGTTCGATTTCTATTTAAATCCTTATATAAAATATAATTAAATCGTTATGGTCAGGGCGCTACATTTCTGAGAATTCGATCTGGACATAACTCAAAATCTACACGATGAAATCCCGATTTTTCTCTTCCACTAGAAAGATATACTCCACCAGCTCCACACGTTTCTTGTTTCACTGAAATCCGGCTTAAAACGAATCTTGTACATTCAGTTGAAGTTCAAATCGCCAATTAGCGAACTGCCATGCCATTTCGAGTTCGTTTATAATTATATTATAAACTATACGTTCAACTGTCGACGACTGAATATATTCGTTATTATAATTCAACTTTAAACTGAATTATATAATTCGAATTGCCCAATTTACACATATCGTCATCTCGGCCAATTCTGATTATTTCAGAATTAATATATTATTTTAATTAAGTATTCATCATTATTTAATTCCACGACCATTTAATTCATTATATCACTATTTATATAATTATATAAATTAATTATAATACCTCTGCCAACGCCGGTCATTACAATCCCCAACAAAAATGCCTTAAATAGGTGGAATCAAAGCCAAGCAGTTATTCAACATCTTCTAGTACCTCAAGCAGAGAGAAATCCGAATCAAACTTGAATATTTCCTCCCTGAAAACCTGGGGGGAAACGGAAGAAAAGAGGCGAAAACAAACGAGGTCAGACATAAAGTCTAGCGAGTCAAATAACTTTAACAATATAATTATTAAAGTAATATGACAAGACATATACTGGAAAATAAGGAATGACTGTGAAACAAGCAGGCATAACCAGGTAAGCAAGATGAATAAAACAACGTTAATTTCGCTTCTAATCACTATAGGATAAATACTACACTGCACCAATACTAGACACTCTAAAAGTTGATCCCGCTTACTGAACATAACAATCATAATAATGATAATGGTAGTCTTCATGTACCCCTTGCTGTCTTCATAGGTGTCGTCTGCTCCTATCTCCACTAGTTGTACCCACTACCCTCCCCATTCTAATTACAACATTTATTCATAATACGGTAGTCGTACTCCTAGCTGTCTTCATAGGTGCCGCCTGCTCCTTTCTCCGCTAGTCGTACCCACTACCTTCCCCATTCGATTGGCTCCCTAACTCGTAGATACCCGTGTTGGTCCCACAGTAGGGTGTATCACTCCCTAAAGTGGCAACCCGATATGACTGAAATACACGGCTTATACCTAGACGATGCAACAACGTCTTACCTACCAACCCGGGCCCACGCACATGACCCCGTTGGACTTGCGTTGCCACTACTAACCCGTTTGACCTCTTACAATCGAATCCAGTAAGCGTTTTTTGTCCTCGACCTAGATCGAGCTCACTTGGATACTAAATGGATTACTGGATTAAAAGCGTCCCCCACACTTGACACAAGCTTTCCACATATGCTTGGTCCCCACTAGGATTTCCCACTTAATTCCCTCTTACTCATGTCTTTTTACATGTTTCAACTTGGTTATGTGTTTATAATTATATTCCACATGTCACCCATGTTTCCCACTTATCAAATCAACATGTATTATTTATTAAGTTTGTCTTAACCTTATCCACTTATCAGATAAATATATATATTATTGGTTAAGCTGGTCTTAACCCTACCCACTTATCAGATTAATATATATTATTGGTTTCGCTGGTCTTAACCCTACCACTTATCAAATTAATATATATTATTGGTTAAGTTGTTCTTAACCCTAACCACTTATCATATTAATATATATATTATTGGTTAAGCTAGTCTTAACCCTACCCACTTATCATATTAATATATATTATTGGTTAAGCTGGTCTTAATCCTACCCACTTATTAGATTAATATATATTATTGGTTAAGCTGGTCTTAACCCTACCCACTTAATATGTTTTATATATCATATATGTATATATATATATATATTGTATAACATGTTTTACTTAATTTATGATTAAGTACATCTTAGTTCACATATACATTGGTTAATAGAATAACTCCCTAAGTATCAACCCCGAAGACCGAAATCAACATCAGATCGATACTCAGAGAATTACTCAACTCTGCCAATCTTCTGTTTGTCATTCATACTCGTCTTTGATCAGCATTAATTAATTATTAATGCACAAACCTCTCACATTAAGTCGATTGCTTGTGGCCGCTGGATATGTCGGGCGGTTCCAGGCAGACTTCCACCATAAGCCAGGCTTAATCCCGTGTCTAAGCATCTTTTAATTATGCCTACGACCTCTCACATTAGACAGCCGTTTGCGGTTGCTGGATGTGCCGGGCAGGTCCGGGCAGTCTTATACCACAAACAAGTCTAACCTCGTGTCTTAGGCATTTACTACGCATTTATTTTATACCTTTGACCTCTCACATTAGACTACCGTTTGTGGTTGCTGGATATGCCGGGCAGGTCCGGGCAGTCTTATACCAAAACGAGTCTAACCTCGTGTCTTAGGCATTTATTATTACACATAATTATTTAACCCTAATTTGAATTAATGTCCCTATTTCAAATTGTCAATAATTTCCAATTTAATCTATGTTCATAACTCTCACCTAAATTATGTCCAGAATTTCTAGGCATATAAATTATGCCAATTAATGTCTAAAATTAATTATATATGCTTTTAAGCCATTTTATGTCAATTTCACAACTTCAATATTTAATATTTTCCCAATATCCCCACATCGTTCGTAGGTGTAATTCATAAAATATGTTAGACTTGCAAATAGTCTAACTCATAGAAAGAAAAGAAACATCACAACTTGCATAACACATAAAATGGATCTAACTAGCATATAAGAATAGTCTAGCATGGATCAAAACTTGCATGATTATAATTCATATTAACATAAATTTGCATAATCAATAACTTACATAGGCAATAGGCAAAATTTGCATAAACTTGCATATGATCTACATACCAACTTGTATTAAACTTGCATATGTAATTTAGGCATGTAAACTAAGATTTACGTATAAGCTTACATATGATTCGCGTACAGACTTGCATATGATTTACATCCAAACTTACATATAAACTAATGTCATAAAAAAATGAATCAAATTAAACATATGTGATTAGACATATGTAATGGATCCACCAACAAAAGTTAACAAAAACTGGCATATAAACCAACATCATGAATCTTTGTACATAAGATAGCAACTAGCGTATATTCACAAAATAGACAATATCATATCGATCAATGATTCAACAGGCACAATCTTACAACCCAAATTATAACTCATCATAATTAATTTATTAATTATTTTGTTAAAGAAATTATACTCACAAATAACGGATTAGAAAAGAGAATAAATTCGTTCGTCGTTTGTCGTAAAATCTTGTCTCACAATTCCTTAGCTTTAAGAAGAAGGTGAAATATTCCAGCAGCAGCATGCTGGCTAAGAGACTAATTTAGTTTAGGTTTAGAGATTGAGTCTTTTTATGCTTATATAATTAATTCTATCCTTTAGATATTATGTTTTTAATCTACATCGCACACCTAGTGCTGAGTCAGCAAATGTATTATATATATATTAATAACCTTCTATTTTTCTTCCCTTAAATTAATATGAATTGAACTTAAACATCTAATTGCATGTTTTCTTCGATTAGCGTATTCTTCTTAATTGATGTCAATTAACATTGAATAACAATTTTACTATATTCCTCAAATTAACATATTCTGCTTAATGTTAATTGACATAAATGACAAATTAGCATAAGCATTTATACAAATTAAGATAATTATATGGTTTCCTAACAATACCCTATTAACATGTTTACAATTTGATGTCAAATAACATGCTTTTACAAATGAACATAAATGCCCAATTAACATATTTTCTTTAATTAATATGAATGAAAAATTAGCACAAACACATATATAAACTAAGGTCAATTACATGTTTTTCAATCAGTGCCATATTAACACACATCTACAAATTAATTTCAGTCTATTCATGTTTACATATTCTTCCTTTACTGTATACATTAATTGCCCATATATATATATATATATATATATATATATATGTATATATATATACGCACCTATTCATAAATTCTAATATTGACAACTAATGCAAATTGATTGCTTACCTATTTTAAAAAGTGGAAATCGAGTATATAATTTAATTCCCTTTTTTTCTACTTTCCTCGTAATATACAAAGTCAATGCATAATGAAGTCACCTACGTACATATATATATATCTATTTATTCATGCATAAATCTTTCCTTCCCAAATAAATTGACTGTATTTATCTTCTTCTTTTCTTTCTTTTTACTCCATGCATCCACACATTTCCTTCCGCTTTTTGTATTAATTGCATTAATTTTTCTTTTACTGTAGCCTAATTGATTCGCACGCATTTTTTTTCAATGCACATTTTTAAACTTGTAACTTCTTAACATATTTGCATATATATGTATTCATTTTTTTTATTTTTCTTCATTAATTAAATAATCCTTTAATTAATTATCTTTACGGTATAGTATATCTAATTTCTGGGTGTTATATTCTCCCCTACTTAAAGGATTTCGTCCCCGAAATCTTCAAGTTAAGAAGAATGTTATCATCTTACCAACCACAACCATTTACTCATCCGTCATACACAAACATCCATTGTCCTTAGAAGAATTCTAATGCCTGTATGAACAAGTGCATAAGTGTGTGTATATGTTCCTATATCCTAATGCAGAAATCAGGCGATCCACTGATTCAGTTGACCTCCTTAATGCAATATATGTCTGTGCCGTGTATCCAATATGTATGCAAAAGAATCTTAATGATACATATAAATTCTATATGTGTGCACAACCACCACCAATGTGCAACATCCATGTGATGAGCCAACCATATTGCATCCATAAAAAAATTTGCACACACCCATATGCAATATGTAAGTGATTGAGATGATCTAGTGCCTAATGTGTGTGTAAGTGCATCCACGAGCAACCACTAGCAAACACTTGCATCCACTTGCATCCATCAAACATAACATGTCTCAAACACATGTTTACAACCATAGGATTTTTCCTAACTAAAGATCGAAGATATAATCGAGAAGATATACTAAACGATAGAACAAGTATAAACAAAGCGATAGAAAAAGGAGAAGTTAAGAATACACCCTCCAAAAGGAAAGGGTACATCGCGCGCATCTTGTCTTCCGTCTTCCAAGTCGCGTCTCCTTGATCATCTTCCCACTGGAATTTAACCACTTGACCTCTCAGTTGCGTAACTTCTTGACCTCCGATCCAAGGATACATGTAGGAGCTCGTCTAATCGTGGTATCTTGTTCCACTTCCACTTCTCTAAGCATGCTCGGCTCTACTACTTCCGTCGTATCATGTAAACACTTCCTCAAATGCGACACATGAAACACGTCATGAACATTACTAAGCTAGTTGCCTCTTCTCATGTCCCTCCAAGATCTAGGATACATAACCTCGAGAGATCTTTAAGGACTCTATTCACCCCTTCCTGTCCGTCCATCCGTCTGTGCTTGATAAGCGATGCTCGTACTTACCGCTTTATGCATATCACCTTTTCTCTTGCATCGAAAACTGCTCCAAGCCCTGTCTCGCAAGCACCGATATATACTGTAAACGGTTTGCTCCCATCTAGCAAAGTCAAAATTGGAGCTGTCGTCAAAGCATTCTTCAAACGTTGGAAAGCATCGTCACAGTCAACATCCCAAGCAAAAGTCAAGTTCTTCTTTGTTAACCGAGTAAGTGGGGCTGATATATTCGCGAAGTCCTTAATGAACTTCATATAATAGCCTGCCAGCCCTAGAAAGCTTCTAACTTCTGCTGCATTTCTAGGATCCTTCCAATCTTGGATTGCCACCACCTTTGCGGGATCCACAGCTATCCCTTCCTTAGAGACCATGTGTCCTAAGGACCTCATTTCTCTTCTCCCTCTCAGAGTCATGTGTCATACTGGTAATGCAACTGGCGGTGCATTATCTACTGGGTATATAAGAAAGTCTATCTCATGCCTCAGGGGTAAACCCCGAACTTCATCTAAGATGTCACCATACTCACAGACCTCACGAACATATTTCAAATCATCGTTGGACGCGTTAAGAGATTCTAGGTAGCTAAGCGTCACTGAACCCCTAGGGTCACAAGAAATATCAAGGGTCTTTCCACAACGAGTCAACGATCTAACTGGCCTTCTTACACAGTCTAGGATGGCACTGTATCTATCTAGCCAATCCATGCCTAGAATCAAGCCATAGCCCATAAAGTCAAGACATAGGCGCTGCATTCAAACCCAACGCCCAAGATAGACACTCTCAAATCCCGACACACCATAAATAAATGAGCTGAACCACCAACATGATTTGAGACTACCATGGGATCCCTAACTAGACTAGTATTTAGGTGCAGTGTTTCAACTAACGAAGCAGATACAAACTAATGTGAAGCGCCAAAATAAAACAAAGTTCGAACAGGATGATCAAAAAGGAAAACCAAATTTCAACCGAGATGTTTCTACCTCTATCAGGTATACAAGCCGTGAGGGAACGCATCTGCCCTCCAGAAGATCTTGTACTTTTTCCTTACCCTTGCCCTTGCTTCTTTGGACAATCCTAATAAGATGTCATGTCTCTTCGTAATGATAACAACTAGTCTTCTTCTTCTTCTTTAAGTAGCCAGGTATTTCACAAGTGTGGCACTTCCTTTTCTCTTGTCCCCCTTGTTATCCATACCGCCTTTCTTTGGTTCTACTTTCTTATCATGTGTCTTATCCATGTCTCTCCTGCACATTCTCCATTTGTAACCTTCCACCAAAATGAAGCTTAACCCTTCGTTAAACAAGCAGCTGGTTGAACCTTCCTCCCATCGTCTACCTCAAAGGTACCAACAAGTCCTCTAATTCCTTCTAGCTTTGACAAACGTCTCAGTCCCATGAAGCGGTTTTCCTCCTATCGTACAGAAGTTCTTACATGTCTTAGAAAAAGCGTCTATACGCGGAGGAAGAGATTCAAAAAGGAAAGAGGAAGAGATCCAAAACGGAGAATCGGAAGGAACATATATGGCTTTTGGGGATTATGTTTTTCAAAATAAACTTTCCTTTTGAAAATACTTCCTTTTAAAACCTTTTTGAAAATAGTTTTCAAAAAAAACTTTTATCTAATGGTGACCTTCAGCTCTAATACCAAGTGTAACACCCCACGTCCGTTAATGTCACTCACAAAGGGAATGCATTAAGTTTTGTGGAGCATTATGAGTAAACAGAACATAATATTACAGGACAGATACATAAAGTAGTACTTGAAAATTTTATAACTTTATTGCAGCGGAAACAAAAATAAAGTTGGGTTACATCTTCAAATATCAAAACCAAGTACATAATATCAGTCTTGTACAAAAGCCTTCAGAGTGCATAATTTTAATGCCATAATCCCCAACAAAAACGCCTTAAATAGGTGGAATAGAAGCTAAGAAGTTCTTCAAGAACTTCTAATACCTCAAGTAGAGAGAAATCTGAATCAAACTTGAATATTTCCACCCTAAAAACCTGGGGGGAACGGAAGAAAGGAGGCGAAAACAAACGAGGTCAGACATAAAGTATGGCGAGTGCAATAACTTTAACAATATAATAATTAAAGTAATATGACAAGACATAAACTGGAAAATAAGGAATGATGTGAAACAAGCAGGCATGACTAGGTAAGTAAGATGAATAAGACAACGTAAATTTCGCTTCTAATCACTATAGGATAAATACTACACTGCACCAATACTAGTCACTCTAAGAGTTGATCCCGCCTACTGAACATAATAATCATAATAATGACAATGGTAGTCTTCGTGTACCCATAGATGTCTTCATAGGTGTCTTCTGCTCCTATCTTCACTAGTTGTACCTACAACCCTCCCCATTCTAATTACAACATTTATTCATAATATGGTAGTCATACTCCTAGCTGTCTTCATAGGTGCCGCCTGCTCCTATCTCCGCTAGATGTACCCACCACCTTCCCCATTCGATCGGTTCCCTAACTCGTAGATACCCGTGCTGGTCCCACAGTAGAGTGTATCGCTCCCTAAAGTGGCAACCCGATATGACTGAAATGCATGGCTTATACCTACACGATGCAACGTCTTACCTATCAGCCCGGGCCCACGCATGCACTAGACCCCGTTGGACTTGCGTTGCCACCGCTAACCCGTTTTGACCTCTTATAATCAAATCCAGTAAGCGTGTCCCGTCCTCGACCTAGATCGAGCTCACTTGGATACTAAATGGGTTACTGGTTGAAAATGGTCCCCACACTTGACACAAGCTTTCCACCTATGCTTGGTCCCAACTAGGATTTCCCACTTAACCTCCTCTTACTCATGTCTTCTTACATGTTTCAACTTGGTTAAGTGTTTAAAATTATATCCCACATGTCACCCATGTTTCCCACTTATCAAATCAACATGTATTAATTTTAAATTTGTCTTAACCCTATCCACTTATCAGATCAATATATATATTATTGGTTAAGTTGGTCTTAACCCTACCCACTTATCAGATTAATATATATTATTGGTTAAGTTGGTCTTAACCCTATCACTTATCAAATTAATATATATTATTGGTTAAGCTGGTCTTAACCCTAACCACTTATCAGATTAATATATATATATATATATTATTGGTTAAGCTGGTCTTAACCCTACCCACTTATCATATTAATATATATTATTGGTTAAGCTGGTCTTAACCCTACCCACTTATTAGAATAATATATATTATTGGTTAAGCTGGTCTTAACCCTACCTACTTAACATGTTTTATGTATCATGTATATATGTGTGTATATATATATATATCGTATAACATGTTTTACTTAATTTATGATTAAGTACATCTTAGTTCACAGATACATTGGTTAAGATAATAACTCCCTAAGTATCAACCCCGAAGACCGAAGTCAACAACAGATTGACTCAGAGAATTACTCAACGCAACAAATCTTCTATTTGTCATTCATACTCGTCTTTGATCAGCATTAATTAATTATTAATGCACAGACCTCTCACATTAAGTCGATTGCTTGTGGCCGCTGGATATGCCGGGCGGTTCCGGGCAAACTTCCACCACAAGCCAGACTTAACCTCGTGTCTAGCATCTTTTAATTATGCCTGCGACCTCTCAAATTAGACTGCCATTTGCGGTTACTGGATGTGCCGGGTGGGTCCGGGCAGTCTTATACCACAAACAAGTCTAACCTTATGCCTTAGGCATTTACTACGCATTTAATTTATACCTTTGACCTCTCACATTAGGCTACCGTTTGTGGTTGCTGGATATGTCTGGCGGGTCCGGGCAGTCTTATACCACAAACGAGTCTAACCTCGTGTCTTAGGCATTTATTATTACACATAATTATTTAAACCCAATTTGAATTAATATCCCTATTTCAAATTGTCAATAATTTCCAATTTAATCTATGTCCATAATTGTCACCTAAATTATGCCCATAATTTCTGGGCATATAAATAATGCCAATTAATGTCTAAAATTAATTATATGCTTTTAAGACATTTTATGTCAATTTCACAACTTCAATATTTAATATTTTCCCAATATCCCCACGTTGTTCGTACGTGTAATTCATGAAATATGTAAGACTCGCTAAATAGTCTAACTCGTAGGAAGAAAAGAAACATCACAACTTGCATAACACATAAAATGGATCTAACTAGCATATAAGAATAGTCTAGCATGGATCAAAACATGCATGATTATAATTCATATTAACATAAATTTGCATAATCAATAACTTACATAGGCAATAGGCATAATTTGCATAAACTACAAACTGACATGGATCAAATTATATAAGATATGATTTGCATAGATCTATACACATAAAGGTGAACTTGCTACATGAACATGGTTTTCGCATAAACTTGCAAATGATCTACATACCAACTTGTATTAAACTTGCATATGAAATTTAGACATGTAAACTAAGAATTACATACAAGCTTACATATGATTCGCGTACAAACTTGCATATGATTTACATCCAAACTTACATATAAACTAATGTCATAAAAAAATGAATCAAATTAAACATATGTGATTCGACATATGAAATGGATCCACCAACATAAGTTAACAAAAACTGGCTTATGAACCAACATCATGAATCTTTGTACATAAGACAACAACTAGCGTATATTCACAAAATAGACAATATCATATCGATCAATGATTCAACAGGCACAATCTTACAACCCAAATTATAACTCATCATAATTAATTTATTAATTATTTTGTGAAAGAAATTGTACTCACAAATAACGGATTAGAAAAGAGAATAAATTCGTTCGTCATTTGTTCTACAATCTTGTCTCACAATTCCTAAGCTTTAAGAAGAAGGTGAACTATTCCAGCAGCAGCATGTTGGCTAAGAGACTAATTTAGTTTTGGTTTAGAGCTTGAGTCTATGTATGCTTATATAGAAGTTTAGATTAATTCTAGCCTTTAGATATTAGGTTTTTAATCTACATCGTACACCTAGTGCTGAGTCAGCAAATGTATTTTATACATATTAATAACCTTCTATTTTTCTTCCCTTAATTTAATATGAATTGAACTTAAACATCTAATTGAATGTTTTCTTCGATTAGCGTATTCTTCTTAATTGATGTCAATTAACATTGAATAACAATTTTACTATATTCCTCAAATTAACATATTTTGCTTAATGTTAATTGACATAAGTGACAAATTAGCATAAGCATTTATACAAATTAAGATAATTACATGGTTTCCTAACAATACCCTATTAACATGTTTACAATTTGATGTCAAATAACATGCTTTTTCAAGTGAACATAAATGCCCAATTAAGATATTTTCTTTAATTAATATCAATTAATATGAATGAAAAATTAGCACAAACACATATATAAACTAAGGTCAATTACATGTTTTTCAATCAATGCCATATTAACACACATTTACAAATTAATTTCAGTCTATTCATGTTTACATATTCTTCCTTTACTGTATACATTAATTGCCCATATATATAAATATCTCTCTCTCTCTCTCTCTCTATATATATATATATATATATATATATATATATATATATATATATATATATATATGCACTTATTCATAAATTCTAATATTGACAACTAATGCAAATTGATTGCTTACCTATTTTAAAAAGTGGAAATCGAGTATACAATTTAATTCCCCTTTTTTTCTACTTTCCTCGTAACATACAAAGTCAATGCATAATGAAGTTACCTACATACATACACATATATATGTATATATATATATGCATACATGAATCTATCCTTCCCAAATAAATTGACTGTATTTATCTTCTTCTTCTTTTCTTTCTTTTAACTGCATGCATCCACACATTTCCTTCTGCTTTTTATAGTAATTGCATTAATTTTTCTTTTACTGTATCCTAATTAATTTGCATGCATTTTTTTTCAATGCACAATTTTAAACTTGTACCTTCTTAACATAATTGCACATATATATATATATATTCAATTTATTATTTTTCTTCATTAATTAATTAATCCTTTAATTAATTATCTTTACGGTATAGTATATCTAATTTCGGGGTGTTACATGTTCTACACAAATCAAAAAGTAGGCGCGTTCTATTTTTGCTGTAGGAAGTTGTTTTGACATTAGTGACTCAGTTGGTGGAGTTTTTGAAGTGAACAAGGGAAACCGTTGAAAGCAGATTTTGGTGCATGGAAAGTTTCTAACGCATGTGAAGACGTTGGCCTTAAGTTTGAATTGAAGGAAGTGCAATTGTTTTAATCATGGAAACAGGGGACGAGATATAGTAAAACAAAAAAAGAAGCAATACTAAAGGACTAAGGGGTTGGTTTGAACGGGATTGTCAAGGAAATACAAGTGGATTCATGAGCACTGTGTAAACGAACATAGGTGGTGAAACCTTGAGAGAAAACCATATTGCCCTGATTTTTGCAAGAGTAATTCGTTATCATAATTTTAATTAAGTAATGTAAGTATAATTAACCTATAATTAGAAGTTCATTACTTTATTCAAAATCATGACAGGATTTAGATTTTGAGGCGTGAACAAAGCAGCAGTGGAATGGGAAATTAGTCTGCAGTGGTTGATAATGTAATTATAATTTACTTTAATTATACAATTAAGGCATTAATTATTCAATTTAAATCTGTAATTTTTAAAATGCTATAACTCATACATAGTTTAACAAAATGGGACCAAACCAATTGCGTTCGGACCATATGACTGAAATCTCCGTTCTGGAATTATTTTGGACGAAACTGGAAGCTGCTGGAATTTTATTAAATGCGTGTTCAATCAAATGGGAACCAAACCGCTTAGCGACAAGAGAATCAAATCAAAGTGAGTTAAACTCACTCAGTTCTTCCCACTTATATTTATATAAGTCGGGTTTTTATTTTGTGTGATATCATTGCTATTGGTTTCTAATGATTGACTGTTTGATATACATATATTGATTGAATTTTTTAAATTAAACGTTGTTTAATTTCAGCGAAAAACCAAATTGTTATTTTAATGGTTGGTCCCAATTAAGGTGACTTACCTTGTTGGTCACGTTTATAAAATAAACGTGTTAATTTGTTTGAATTGTTGTGTCAATTGGTTGATATTAATAGTCGTTATTTACTGTTATAGAAATTATTTGTTAAATGGAATTGAATGATCTGATTTGAGATAACCGATTTGGATACAGGGAAGAACAGGTTGGAATGATCCAACCGGATTCCTCAAATATATTTAGTGTTATTTATTTTCATGTTATCATTAAATGAACTGTTCAGATTGAATGATTGATTTGATTGTTGATCATTGACTGAAATATCAAATTTTGTTTTGTTTAAACCAATAAGTGATATTGGTTGAGTAATTAGCAGTACATGGCCTATAAATCAATCAGTTTCTAAATATTGATTTACCGTCAGCAAAATCGATATAAATTAAGTTATAAAATTTATTTTATAACTGAACATAGATTTTTAAATCTATAATTTGAATAATAGTTTGTAAAAGGAAATAAATATTTATTAATTATTATTTAAGTTTATAATCAATTATTAAATTATTTAATAAGGCAAATTGTGATGTTAATCAGATTATAAGCAAGAGAACAGAAAATTAACCCAATGGTTAAGAGTTGAATAATTGTTTTTAAGAAAACAATTAAATAGAATTATTTTAAATTAATTATATTATTAATTAATTTAAAAGAAGGAGTAATTGGAATAAGTTAACGGAATAACTATATTTTGGGTTGACTAATTCAACCATTTATAGTGAGAGTGATTATTAATTAGTTTGTTTTGAATTTAATCCAAGGAAATGGTTTAACGAATATTGTTTTAATTTTAATAAGATTTCAAAAAGAGAATTTATTATTTATTTTGTTAATAAAGAAATTAACTACTTCTACAGTAGTTAATGAGTGAAGTGAATTATTATTTCAATTAATAATTTAGGAGATTACTTTTATTTGAAATTCCATTAAAAGTAATCAAAGTTAAAAATGGAATTGAATTGAATTGTGAAAAGAGTTATGAATAGGTTTTATATTTTAAACCTAAATTTTGATAACAAAGCTATAAAAGGAATTTTAAGCGAATATGATGGCTTAAATTAAATGCTTACTTAATAATTGAATTAAGTAAAAGGAAATTGGGGATTTAAAGGGTTAGATTAAACCAGAGTTATATAAACGAAGTTTATAAAAAGAGATGAGGTGTTAAAACATTAATTTTAAAATTAACGTCACTTAATAATGGAATTAATAGAATGAATGGATTTGAAATAAGATTTTCAAAGTGGGAATTGGTTGAATGGATTAGAAACGAGTTTGTTAAAAGTGAATTTGATAAAGGAGTAAGTAATAGGATTTTTGACAAAAAATCCGTGTTGTAAAACAAATTGTTAAAGGAGTGGAAGTATAAAGAGTGACATTTAGTAAGTTAATTCTAAATAAATGAATTAAGGAACAATGGTTATGTTCGAGAGGGATATTTCAAGAGTAAGTAGGCTTTATTAGATCATATTTTAAATAAAATAGTTAGATGGGGTTTGTTTTGATAATTGAAATATCGGATTTTGAAATTACAACTCATATCTATCTTAAGATAAGAATGTTGATGATCAAGGTTTGAGAGGTAATTAAAATACCCCAACTAGAACGACTTCAGGATTATCTGAGATGATATTAGTTGTAATGGTAAAGAGGAGTGATAATTTATTATCTCGATTAGAGAAATAATAATGCGACGTCATTGGTGAAGATTTGGAAATATATATAATGAGGATTCTGAAGTAAAGGAAATTAAAAGGATTTGATGGTATAAATGATGTTTCCAAAGTAAAGGAAACTAAAAGAGGATTGCATGAAAATATAACGATATTTTTGGGTCAAAAGGAAATAAAATTGAATGTTAAGTTTGAAATGGGGTTATTCTATAAGAATAAGCATTGGTTATTGTTCCAAGTAATGAACAAAAGGAATTTCGTAACGTTGTTTTACGAGTGATAAGTTAAATTCATTTTCCAATTAAAGATAATGAATACTGATAGAGCCAATGTTTGAAAAGAGAGTTAAAAGGGAATTTGAATATAGTTGTAAGATATTTTTCAAAATATTATAATGAAATGGTCTTGAGAATCAATAGTATGTTAATATAAGAAGTAAATACAGCATTTTAACCAGCACATGTATATTGATTGTTTTAACCACCAATCACCATTTTTGAACCAAAATCTACTATGTGCGAAGCACATACCTCACTTTTTAATTGATCATACGTTAATTGTTTTTAATTAAAGAGGCCAAGTAAGGATGAATATTGGACTAGTGAACTCATTTTATTTCCATGATTGAAAAACTATTTATTTTGATAGTTAAATCACCGATTATCAAATCTGCCAAAAGTGTTGTTAGTATGGAAAAACAGGGATCGAATTTATATTCGAAAACCATTCCGACCAACAAATACGTGAAGATATCAGAATATGATCGGGATGGAGCATTGAAGACCGTGGATCTTCGTAAGCGGAATGATTACTAATAATATCTGGTTTAGCAGCCAAAAATATACTATGATTCTGTCGTGGTTGTAATTTACGAATTACAAGGATTTCTCGCTACTGATCCATAGGGTGATACTTAGGATGTGATAGGATGGTACCTTCGATTCATCATGTTCTTGGATGACTTGTATGGACGGATGTCTGATAGAGTATTTCCAAAAGGATCACGTACGTTGATTTCTTCAAACGTATCATAGTTGGTGGAGGAGGATGGTCGTTCTCTTAGCTTACTCGCTAGAGTATTTTTGTGGATGTCAATTAGTGATATCTGGCGGATCTGACGATGTGACATTCAAAGTGAATGGTGGCCCAGTGTTCAGAAGAAAATTAAATAGAATAAATAAATAAATTTGACCTTTAGCCTCATCAACCAGGAAATGGCATAAAATCAGGTAGGTCGCATGGCTATGTGGGTCGCACCCATCAAAAGGGTATATCATTACCTGATGTGGTGGAATCAATTGCCTTTGGTTGTCCCTTTTTATTTATGTATGTATGCTATTGGTTCGGTTGGCTGGCCCCCAACCATGGTAATGATATATTCGGTACTCTCAAAGTATAGTGAGGGGTCGGTCATGTTTATCCTGGGTTACAAGATGTTCTTGTTGAGCCCCAATGTATTCATCTCCAGAGGTACATTGTCGGTAAGGTGGTCTCATACCTTGCCAGAAAATCCATTCTCCAATAAGCGCCCGCGGTTTTGATTGTATACTATATATGTAGAGCGTGAGATGAAAGCGTTCTACTAGATTGATATTAATTTGCATTTAGACACTATTGTAATATCAGAGAAGATATTAATTGCAAAAATGTTTTGGGTTATCGTAAGGCAAAAACCGTCCGTATTTATGTGTGTATTTGGTCTAACATTTATTGTTTTCTTTCAAAAGGATTTTGACTTTGAAATCAACTTGTGTGATACCTATAAACTGTAACGTCTCGCATTTTTGTCGGTTGGTATTTGAATATTTAAATCAGTTTAAATATTGAATTCAGAATATAAATGGATTTATATATTGATTAAAACGAAGTTGAAACGTATATAAATATATATATTAATTATAATCGAGCTCAGAACGACCCTGCAGTTCGTAAATTAACGTTCTGAACTTCAACTGAGTGTACCGGATTCGTTTTGACTCGGATTTCTTCGAAACAAGAAACGTTGGAATCTGTTGAACTGTATCTTTCCAACGGAAGTGGAAAATGAAGATTTCGTCGTATAGATTGCAAGATATGTCGAAATCAAATATTCGAAAAGTCGCTGTAAAATCGTATATCGACCGTAATGGTTTATTTGAATATAACTTAATAACGGTCGCAAATCAGAACAAGGTTCTTTTGGGACGCAGCGATAATATAATTTTTAGAATTTTACTATAATTTTTAATTATTTAAATAAGCAACTTTTTATTTGGAGTATGGTGTACCTTGTATCGGTATTTCGGGGTTTCAAAATATGAGTTAACATACCGATATTATTATATTTTTGGGATCATGGCACCTCGCTGGACACGATCGTACTATCATTTCTGTCCGTAGCAGTTCGAACATGAACGAAAACCTTATATACCGTAATACACTAGAATTGGAACACATGAAACCAATGTCAGCGTGAACATTAAAAGAACTAAACATGGCGGACCATACCCTACTATTAGCCTACCTATCATTTATCAAATCACCTTGACCTTTGTTAATAGTGCTTTCTACTTAGCAGCTAAGTAATTGTAACCAAAAACAAATACGCGTAGAGTAAGGAAATGAGACAGCTAACCTACCACTCTAAGATTATACGTGTAGATCTACTTGTGTTGCTTAACACAGAAGGAAGTAACAGCTCATCTACCCTATAACTGTGAACCATACCCTTATATTTAATCTTCCATACCCTATTACTTCTCGCTGTCATCAAAATAAATTCTCCCATACGCTGAGTTAACTTCTCCCATACCGTCCTTACCTAAACCCCTAGGATGCAGACAAATAAACACTGAAATTTTTCCACCTATAACTGAAACTTTCCATACCCATTTATGATCCTATACGCAGACCATACCCCTTAGCTAGTTTGAAAATAGGTTCATCCTAATATGTACTAGTTGAAAACGAAAGTGTTCTTATCCTTTTCCTTTATAAAAATCACAAGTTTCATTCATTTGTGAAAAACAAAACTAAATCAGCGACCGTCTATAGATCCACGAAAAACCCATTCAGAAATCCCAGACTTAAATCTTTGAGTTATTTCAATCCTTTACCATATTTTAGAGGGCGTGATATATATTATGTATGAGGAGAGTGTCGATGATTCCTGGTGATTTAATGGTGAAGAGGAGTGCGAGCAGTGGAGCTCGAAAGTTCGGAAATGGAAATGGAAAACTTACTGGAGCAGATGAAGTAACTATGCATGTAAAGCATACATGTCTGGTTTTCCTTGTTTCGAAGGTGGAGAGAACGTATAAAGTGCATGCGAGATGGTGAACAGACAAACTGAAGCCCGAATGATAAGGTGGCGGTTGTTTTTGAAGGGAAGAGGGTGATTTCAGTTTCATGAAAACAAAGGGGGATGTGTGTTTCAAAGGTAATGGAAACAGTGGAATCTCGGATGCTAACGGTTTGGGTTTAAGTGATGGCATGGCTGTTACACTGAAGCGTGCTGTGTGCATTTCATTCGGGAGGAAAGTTTGTGCATGCAGACATGCAAAGTCAACAAGTGAGATGAAAAATCATATCTTGGAGCTTGTAAAGTTGTGCCAGAACAATTAATGAATTGATTAATAAATAGTTAGGCGTGAGTTGTAGTGAATGGAGTTTGTAGAAAAATCTAGAGCGGCATATTACTTTTGGGTAGAAAATACAGTGCGAAAGCACTGTGTATTATTCAGCAGAAGGAGAAAAGAGCGGAAGCTGTTTTGGGTTGTACTATCATGGAGGTTAAGGTGAACGTTGAGGGGGTCTTCAAGCAAGTCACCCATCGTCTAGTCATGCGGATTCATTTTGGTGCGTGGGTTGAGAAGCATATGGTGAAGGAGTGTTAGCTGTTGTGGTTCCTACTTTTGTATGGAGGGCTTCTTGTATGCGGAAGCTGTGCATTGCGTGGAAACTAGGAGGAAGGAGACTCCTGTAGCGCTGTGAGCTGTACGAGGAAGGGTATTATATTATAATATAAATAGTGAGGAAGTGAAAAGGTGGTGTTCCTTTAGCTTTGCTGTTAGGTGCATACAATGATGTAGCGGATGTAAATGGAGGAGGCGTTGGATCTTATGTACGTGGAGGGGAGTTTAAGTAGCAGTTAAGGCTAGAAGAGGTTGGCAAAGTAGAAGAGAATATGGCCTAACAGGCGGTTTACTGTGGGGGGTTTCATGGGTGGATGTGGTGTAATGACATGCAAGGGAACGTGAGTGTCAGATGGGGGGCGAAATTCATTTTTTTAGAAGGGAGTGACGTGTACAATGTACACGTGGGTTTATAAAATAAGATGGTGCAAAGCAGTTAATCATTCAAGGCTGGTAAAGGATCGTTTCATGTTAGTGAAGGTTTTGGCATGTTGTGAGCAAAGTTTTGGTGATAATGCAGTTCGATATTCCTACTGTAGCCGGCTGGTTGAGGTCGTCGCGGTTGGCTTCACACCCGAGTAGAGATTTGTGGGGATAGTGAGGGTAAGGAGGGAGTGCAAACTGCAGAGTCTCAAAAAGGGCGGAAGGATATTCACTGGAAAACAGAACAGGGGGATGAGGAAGGAAAGCATGGAGGACGTGGAGTTTATATGTGGGTTTGGGCCAATCTGTTATTTAAGAAAAAGGAAAATAAAAGCCCAGCTTGTTTGTTGCAGAGCAACTAAGCAAGGGGGAGTCCGTATTTATTTCATACAGCAGAAACAGTAGAAGCCCAAAACGAAAGGGGATCAACAGGCGTGAGCACATGTGGAAAAGGGAAGGATGAGTACAGGCTGCATGTTCTAGGGAACAAGTTCATTAAGAAAAGGAAGGAACAAGAGGTACAGAGCTTTTAACGTGAGCAGGTATGGAAGAGTATACAGCGGCAAAAACGAAAGGAGAACGGGTGCTGTTAACACGTGTTTAAGAAACATGTTCAAGGTATATAATAATGAATCGCATGGAATAAGAGGTATTGGATTCGCAGTGGCAGAAACGAAGTTGGACGAAAGCAAGGGCGTCAGATCTGTATCGACGAGCACAAAACGATGAAGCTAGACTGATCAGATCTATCGGTGGACGCAAATCGTTGTTTAACGGTTAACGCACCAAGGTGAGTAAAATCACTAACTCTGATCTATTTTAAAATATTGCAATTATATTTTAATGTTGTTTGAATGATGTGTGATGGTTGATTAGGTTGATTACAATTAATTTGGTTGAATATTATATACCGTTATATATATGTACACATCATCAGTTGGACACTGATTCCATCGATTGAATATCCCCTAGTATAGAGTTAGTGTAAATTGTGCTGACTGACATCTGTGGATGCGGAAACCGGTTGGAGGAATCCGACCGGATTCCTCGATATTTATATGTACTGTTCGTTTTGTATGCACTGTTTGAACCCGAATTATATTTAAAACCCCATGAGAATATTTATGTTGAATGGATATTCAACATCTGTTCGATAAATAAATAAATGATATCAATTTAGAAAGTGGTGACAGTCAACCGTAAAACCATCGCTTTGTTAAAGAGTTGATTGGCCGTCAGGCAAATCAACGAAGTTAATTATAAAAATTATATTTTTATAATTAAAGTAAAGTTTTAATTTTATAATAGAAGTTCTATTATAAACCAGTATTTTAGAGTTCGTTTTTATAAAATAAATAAAAATGATTGTTGATATTTAAATAAGTTTTAAAGCAGGAATTATCCGACGATTTAATATTTGGATAATTATATTTAAGATAAACAATTTAGAAATATTATTAGGTTAATTATATTAATCTAATGTTGAGGAGCAATCAAAATCAGTTAACGAGTTTACTGATGAAATGAAGTTGATTTTGATCAACTTTTATTCAGGAAAATTATTATTAGATTAATTAGTCTTCAATTAATCTAATGAAACAGTTTAGAAATAAATTAATCCAAAGTAATAAGATTTAATTACCTTTTGGTTAAGAAGTTATAAATAGAACTGTGAAATGGAGAAAGCGAAGAGTAAATGTTTAATATAAATAATCAAACACCAGAGATTTCAAAGTAACGATATGGTGTTATAAAACCCTAGTTAAAAATAAACATGAAAGTACGATCGGATAGATATTATAAGTAATAAGGGATTAGAGTGCAGACTTGTATCGGTTCTAAGGTAAGAACGTTGTCGATCAAGGTCTGAGAGGTAAATAGAATACCCCAACTTGAACGGCTTCGCTATTATCGAGGAACGATATCAGTTTGTAACGGAAAGAGATGTCAATATTTTTGTAACGGAAAGAAATGTCAAGGTTTTTGTAACAGAAAGAGATGTCAAGATTTTTGTAACGGTAAAAGACGTCGAGGTTAGTTATAAAGTGGCATATAGCAGCGTATTGCAAGTTAGAACTATAGCAATAAAATAACGCTGTTGATAAGGTAAGTGTGGCTGTAATTAGTTATAAGGAGAATATTACAGCGTATGACAAGTTTAGAACTATAGCGACAAATTAACTGCTGTTGATTTGACTTAAGCGTGACTTTTATATATAGCAGCACTTCCTAGAAAATGTAACAGTTTGGTTTGAAATCCACTTATTCTAGAGTAATAAGTAACAACGTTTGTTCAAAGAAATATAAGAAAAAGTTTAGAAAAAGAATTGGGGAATCGTATTAGAAACTGATGACAACATTTCGATGTTCGAAATGTGATTAGAATTAAACCGTTAGGATTTGTAACTAGAATTCGACGATGTCGAATGTATTAAAAGTAAACTATTTTTAGGGATTATAATCTGATAGAATAATTAACATTTAGTTTAAACAAATAAATGTTAATAGGATAGGAGTCAGTATTTAGTTATAAATTTGATATCGATTTGATAAGAAGTTGACTTAGAAACAGAGTTTATAAAGTGGAATAGGAATGTAAAAAGTATGAAAGAGATTTCGGTAAAACAAGATGAAGGAATTTATTTCATGAATAAAGAGTTATATGATAAAGATGCTCAGATTTCTATAATAGAAATGATATTCACATTTTAAAGTGAATAATGCTTTAAAGTAAATGCTTGGCAGATTTAAATGTTTAAAATGAAATTGGAATTATTTTTCCAATGGAGCTAGGATATATTATCCAAGTGTAGAAAATGAATAACGTGAAAAGAATGGAAATGTTTCGAACGTTAATAACGCATGTTTTCTAAAACATGAAATAATAAGAGTGTATAATAACTGGAATGTTTTCCAAGAAGAAAGACTAAACGGGATTTGAGAAATATCTAGTAAGATATTGGAATGCGAATAAATAAAACGAATGTTAAATAAAAGTGCCTGTAGTTGTGTGTGTTTAGTTGATCATTTAAATGGATGTTATTTTTACTTCGATAGTTAAATAACCGACTATCGAAGTGTTTGACCATCGTTGTCAATACGGAGAGACCGGTTGGATATGTTATCTGAAAACCACTCCGTATAGGCATCAGCGCTGTGAATTATATTATGCTGAAGACACTTGAAGACGGAGTTAAATGCAAGGGTCGTCCAGTTCCAGAAATGGTGTTTTTGTTTGTCCAGTCCCAGGACAACTTGTATGGACGAGTGTCTGACAGAGTATTTCCAATGGTCACGCCGTTGATTTTACGAATATACCGAGTTGGTGGGGAGAAGATAACTTCTCTTTATTCTACACCCAGTGTGCATTTGTGTAATCAATGTGTGATTACGGATTTGACGATGTGACATTCAAAGTGAATGGTGATCAGATGTTCTGAAGATAAACGTAGCCTCTAGCCTCACAACCGAGAATGACAGAAGTTGGGCTAGGCAGCATGGCTAGTTGGGTCATCCCCAAGCAGGGTGTATTGTCACCGATCTAGAGAAAATTCATATTTATACTTCTTTTCGATTCTGTATCTTCGGATGACGGTTGGATGGCCTGCAACCGTGGTGGCAATATATTCGCGACACTCAAGCTAAATGAGTGAGCGGTCATGTGTGGCCGGGTTGCAAGACGTTCTTGTTGAACCCTGAGTGTATCCCCTCTAGAGTACACTATTCAGAAGGTGCTCCCATACCTTGTTTGTTGAAATTCAATCTCCAATAAGTGCCCTGCGGTTTATGATTTTATACTATATATATGTGGATCGTGAGATGCAAGCGTTCTGCTACTTGATGATTTAATTGAGTAGACATTATTATAATATCACTGAAGTTTGATATAAAAATATGTTGGGTTATAGTAAGGTAAAAACCGTCCATGTTTATGTGTGGGTTGGTCTTACTATTACCTTCTTGTTTGGAAAAGGATTTTCAAAGTTAAACAGTATGGTTGGAATTTACTCACACCAGTCCCATGATTGACCCAGAGTTTATTTTGTTTGTTTTCCCTAAACTCTTGGGTGCCCAAATTTGTACGGGCAGTCAAGTGTTTCAGGCTTTGCAGATTCACTTGGAGGAGCTCAAAAGCAGGAAGCTTCACCATTAGTTATGTACAGTTATTTCCGCTGTGATATGATGTATTGTACTCTGATAATGGTATGTATATACAATACAGTTTTGTATTCAAAGTTATGTTATATAATACATCTTATTTTGTTCCGCTGCGAGTTTCGTGTTACTCTGATTCTGTTCAGTTGTGATCTTCTTCTTCTTATATTCTATTAGTTCTATCTTTTCTTTCTCACCCTCTAAATTCTTCTATTAATGTCCTGGTGTTTTCGATGCTTGAATAGTCAACAGTGTGTTTTTATGTTGATTTTCTGGGTCGAAAATTCCATCCATTACAGATGGTATCAGAGCTTAAGGTTAAGTGATTACCTTGGCTCTGTGGCGTAACTCAATAGAGATGGAGTTAGTAATACTCTAGATTGAGTTTGAGTGTATATATACGAGTGAACGTATTTGCAGATTTATATAAAACTGTTTTATATTGTGTTGACTGGTCAGTCGAGTGGTTTATGAATTCTGGTCGAAACAGTAGTGCAAACTGGATCGATAGGTGTTTCTAAAACCTCAAACAGAGTAATTCGACACGGTATGTTTTTAAAAGAGGGTAGATGAAATAATTTTACCCAAAATTATATTTCGATATAAAGAAGTGTATATCTTGATATTAATATAATATATTGGATATGTGATCATTTTTATGATCGAACATGATTATAATTGAGTTGGTTATATAAACTACCAATCGAAATATTGTATAAGTATGATATGCAAAATCAGATGAGCTGGATCTGAATTAAAAACCAGAATTGAAATAAAACTCTAGAAACTTGGAAAAGAATTGAAATTGAATTTGAATTAAATATAAGGGAATTTTAAAATCCTGGGAGATTTGAAAATTTGTTTTCCAAGTGCTATGAAAGATATTTTGAAGTAATTTCAAAAATAGAGTGATTATAAATGAGTTTTTAAAGCAATATAGTATTGAACTCACTTCGATGGTTGGAAAATAAATTCCGATGATGATCGCGACGTTGTCGGTGTTCATTTCCGAGCTGGTAAGTGACAGATTACTACCAAAGATTTTGTTTTGTATTGTTTGAGAAACAAGTTGTCAGAAATTCAAATGTTTTGAATTATATATGATTTCAAACTGATTTGAAATAAATCCCAGGAATTTGAATTCTGAAGTAAAAATTTAACTTATGGAGTTTAAATGGTAAAAATGGAATATAAACAAAGATAACAAAACTGGACTGAATTTGGAAAGATCCAGAATGAAAATTATAAAAGAAAAATATTGGAGATTCGAGTTATTAAAAATGAATTGATTCTTGGAGAATAAGAATCGAATTTTGAATTAGAGATGGAGATAACTGATTTGAGAAATAAATCAGTAAATGAAATGTCGTAATAAAACTTAACAAGGTTAAGAACTGAGAGTGGAATCGAAGTTGAAATAGAAATTTGGCTTAGTAAAAGCGAAAGACTGGTTTGAGAACGGATTGATGGGAGATCAACCGAGGATGCTTGGATATGCTGGTTTGATAGCAGATGGCAGATAGAGTTGAATGCCCAACAGAGAAGGTACACGTTTATATACGAGTACAGGATTTCTATGAGTCGGTTTGAGAAAGCCATTTGGCTGTTTGATTTTCTATTGAATTGGAAAAAAAAAATCCCAGAGAGGCAAGTTGTTGTAGTACCGAGTGAGCCGTGCAGAGGAGATGCTGGCGAGATTCTCTGAAAATTTAAGCTGTTAGGAAATTTTCAGAAATTTTGAAAATATTCGAAGTAATAAGGAATTAATATTTTAATTGGAAATAATCAGTTCAGTGGAAACTGGAATTATGAAGTAAACCAAAACGATTTTTAACCATGTTATAACAGAGATTGTAGCATTTTCCCTATCTTAGCAATTTCGAGGACGAAATTATTTTAAGGGGGAAGGTCTGTAACGTCTCGCATTTTTGTCGGTTGGTATTTAAATATTTAAATCAGTTTAAATATTGAATTCAGAATATAAATGGATTTATATATTAATTAAAACGAAGTTGAAACGTATATAAATATATATTAATTATAATCGAGCTCAGAACGACCCTGCAGTTTGTAAATTAACGTTCTGAACATCAACTGAGTGTACCGGATTCGTTTTGACTCGGATTTCTTCGAAACAAGAAAAGTTGGAATCTGTTGAACTGTATCTTTCCAACGGAAGTGGAAAATGAAGATTTCGTCGTATAGATTGCAAGATATGTCGAAATCAAATATTCGAAAAGTCGCTGTAAAATCGTATATCGACCGTAATGGTTTATTTGAATATAACTTAATAACGGTCGCAAATCAGAACAAGGTTCTTTTGGGATGCAGCGATAATATAATTTTTAGAATTTTACTATAATTTTTAATTATTTAAATAAGCAACTTTTTATTTGGAGTATGGTGTACCTTGTATCGGTATTTCGGGGTTTCAAAATATGAGTTAACATACCGATATTATTATATTTTTGGGATCATGGCACCTCGCTGGACACGATCGTACTATCATTTCTGTCCGTAGCAGTTCGAACATGAACGAAAACCTTATATACCGTAATACACTAGAATTGGAACACATGAAACCAATGTCAGCGTGAACATTAAAAGAACTAAACATGGCGGACCATACCCTACTATTAGCCTACCTATCATTTATCAAATCACCTTGACCTTTGTTAATAGTGCTTTCTACTTAGCAGCTAAGTAATTGTAACCAAAAACAAATACGCGTAGAGTAAGGAAATGAGACAGCTAACCTACCACTCTAAGATTATACGTGTAGATCTACTTGTGTTGCTTAACACAGAAGGAAGTAACAGCTCATCTACCCTATAACTGTGAACCATACCCTTATATTTAATCTTCCATACCCTATTACTTCTCGCTGTCATCAAAATAAATTCTCCCATACGCTGAGTTAACTTCTCCCATACCGTCCTTACCTAAACCCCTAGGATGCAGACAAATAAACACTGAAATTTTTCCACCTATAACTGAAACTTTCCATACCCATTTATGATCCTATACGCAGACCATACCCCTTAGCTAGTTTGAAAATAGGTTCATCCTAATATGACCTAGTTGAAAACGAAAGTGTTCTTATCCTTTTCCTTTATAAAAATCACAAGTTTCATTCATCTGTGAAAAACAAAACTAAATCAGCGACCATCTATAGATCCACGAAAAACCCATTCAGAAATCCCAGACTTAAATCTTTGAGTTATTTCAATCCTTTACCATATTTTAGAGGGCGTGATATATATTATGTATGAGGAGAGTGTCGATGATTCCTGGTGATTTAATGTTGAAGAGGAGTGCGAGCAGTGGAGCTCGAAAGTTCGAAAATGGAAAACGTACTGGAGCAGATGAAGTAACTATGCATGTAAAGCATACATGTCTGGTTTTCCTTGTTTCGAAGGTGGAGAGAACGTATAAAGTGCATGCGAGATGGTGAACAGACAAACTGAAGCCCGAATGATAAGGTGGCGGTTGTTTTTGAAGGGAAGAGGGTGATTTCAGTTTCATGAAAACAAAGGGGGACGTGTGTTTCAAAGGTAATGGAAACAGTGGAATCTCGGATGCTAACGGTTTGGGTTTAAGTGATGGCATGGCTGTTACACTGAAGCGTGCTGTGTGCATTTCATTCGGGAGGAAAGTTTGTGCATGCAGACATGCAAAGTCAACAAGTGAGATGAAAAATCATATCTTGGAGCTTGTAAAGTTGTGCCAGAACAATTAATGAATTGATTAATAAATAGTTAGGCGTGAGTTGTAGTGAATGGAGTTTGTAGAAAAATCTAGAGCGACATATTACTTTTGGGTAGAAAATACAGTGCGAAAGCACTGTGTATTATTCAGCAGAAGGAGAAAAGAGCGGAAGCTGTTTTGGGTTGTACTATCATGGAGGTTAAGGTGAACGTTGAGGGGGTCTTCAAGCAAGTCACCCATCGTCTAGTCATGCGGATTCATTTTGGTGCGTGGGTTGAGAAGCATATGGTGAAGGAGTGTTAGCTGTTGTGGTTCCTACTTTTGTATGGAGGGCTTCTTGTATGCGGAAGCTGTGCATTGCGTGGAAACTAGGAGGAAGGAGACTCCTGTAGCGCTGTGAGCTGTACGAGGAAGGGTATTATATTATAATATAAATAGTGAGGAAGTGAAAAGGTGGTGTTCCTTTAGCTTTGCTGTTAGGTGCATACAACGATGTAGCGGATGTAAATGGAGGAGGCGTTGGATCTTATGTACGTGGAGGGGAGTTTAAGTAGCAGTTAAGGCTAGAAGAGGTTGGCAAAGTAGAAGAGAATATGGCCTAACAGGCGGTTTACTGTGGGGGTTTTCATGGGTGGATGTGGTGTAATGACATGCAAGGGAACGTGAGTGTCAGATGGGGGGCGAAATTCATTTTTTTAGAAGGGAGTGACATGTACAATGTACACGTGGGTTTATAAAATAAGATGGTGCAAAGCAGTTAATCATTCAAGGCTGGTAAAGGATCGTTTCATGTTAGTGAAGGTTTTGGGATGTTGTGAGCAAAGTTTTGGTGATAATGCAGTTCGATATTCCTACTGTAGCCGGCTGGTTGAGGTCGTCGCGGTTGGCTTCACACCCGAGTAGAGATTTGAGGGGATAGTGAGGGTAAGGAGGGAGTGCAAACTGCAGAGTCTCAAAAAGGGCGGAAGGATATTCACTGGAAAACAGAACAGGGGGATGAGGAAGGAAAGCATGGAGGACGTGGAGTTTATATGTGGGTTTGGGCCAATCTGTTATTTAAGAAAAAGGAAAATAAAAGCCCAGCTTGTTTGTTGCAGAGCAACTAAGCAAGGGGGAGTCCGTATTTATTTCATACAGCATAAACAGTAGAAGCCCAAAACGAAAGGGGATCAACAGGCGTGAGCACATGTGGAAAAGTGAAGGATGAGTACAGGCTGCATGTTCCAGGGAACAAGTTCATTAAGAAAAGGAAGGAACAAGAGGTACAGAGCTTTTAACGTGAGCGGGTATGGAAGAATATACAGCGGCAAAAATGAAAGGAGAACGGGTGTTGTTAACACGTGTTTAAGAAACATGTTCAAGGTATATAATAATGAATCGCATGGAATAAGAGGTATTGGATTCGCAGTGGCAGAAACGAAGTTGGACAAAAGCAAGGGCGTCAGATCTGTATCGACGAGCACAAAACGATGAAGCTAGACTGATCAGATCTATCGGTCGACGCAAATCGTTGTTTAACGGTTAACGCACCAAGGTGAGTAAAATCACTAACTCTGATCTATTTTAAAATATTGCAATTATATTTTAATGTTGTTTGAATGATGTGTGATGGTTGATTAGGTTGATTACAATTAATTTGGTTGAATATTATATACCGTTATATATATGTACACATCATCAGTTGGACACTGATTCCATCGATTGAATATCCCCTAGTATAGAGTTAGTGTAAATTGTGCTGACTGGCATCTGTGGATGCGGAAACCGGTTGGAGGAATCCGACCGGATTCCTCGATATTTATATGTACTGTTCGTTTTGTATGCACTGTTTGAACCCGAATTATATTTAAAACCCCATGAGAATATTTATGTTGAGTGGATATTCAACATCTGTTCGATAAATAAATAAATGATATCGATTTAGAAAGTGGTGACAGTCAACCGTAAAACCATCGCTTTGTTAAAGAGTTGATTGGCCGTCAGGCAAATCAACGAAGTTAATTATAAAAATTATATTTTTATAATTAAAGTAAAGTTTTAATTTTATAATAGAAGTTCTATTATAAACCAGTATTTTAGAGTTCGTTTTTATAAAATAAATAAAAATGATTGTTGATATTTAAATAAGTTTTAAAGCAGGAATTATCCGACGATTTAATATTTGGATAATTATATTTAAGATAAACAATTTAGAAATATTATTAGGTTAATTATATTAATCTAATGTTGAGGAGTAATCAAAATCAGTTAACGAGTTTACTGATGAAATGAAGTTGATTTTGATCAACTGTTATTCAGGAAAATGATTATTAGATTAATTAGTCTTCAATTAATCTAATGAAACAGTTTAGAAATAAATTAATCCAAAGTAATAAGATTTAATTACCTTTTGGTTAAGAAGTTATAAATAGAACTGTGGGATGGAGAAAGCGAAGAGTAAATGTTTAATATAAATAATCAAACACCAGAGATTTCAAAGTAACGATATGGTGTTATAAAACCCTAGTTAAAAATAAACATGAAAGTACGATCGGATAGATATTATAAGTAATAAGGGATTAGAGTGCAGACTTGTATCGGTTCTAAGGTAAGAACGTTGTCGATCAAGGTCTGAGAGGTAAATAGAATACCCCAACTTGAACGGCTTCGCTATTATCGAGGAACGATATCAGTTTGTAACGGAAAGAGATGTCAATATTTTTGTAACGGAAAGAAATGTCAAGGTTTTTGTAACAGAAAGAGATGTCAAGATTTTTGTAACGGTAAAAGACGTCGAGGTTAGTTATAAAGTGGCATATAGCAGCGTATTGCAAGTTAGAACTATAGAAATAAAATAACGCTGTTGATAAGGTAAGTGTGGCTGTAATTAGTTATAAGGAGAATATTACAGCGTATGACAAGTTTAGAACTATAGCGACAAATTAACTGCTGTTGATTTGACTTAAGCGTGACTTTTATATATAGCAGCACTTCCTAGAAAATGTAACAGTTTGGTTTGAAATCCACTTATTCTAGAGTAATAAGTAACAACGTTTGTTCAAAGAAATATAAGAAAGAGTTTAGAAAAAGAATTGGGGAATCGTATTAGAAACTGATGACAACATTTCGATGTTCGAAATGTGATTAGAATTAAACCGTTAGGATTTGTAACTAGAATTCGACGATGTCGAATGTATTAAAAGTAAACTATTTTTAGGGATTATAATCTGATAGAATAATTAACATTTAGTTTAAACAAATAAATGTTAATAGGATAGGAGTCAGTATTTAGTTATAAATTTGATATCGATTTGATAAGAAGTTGACTTAGAAACAGAGTTTATAAAGTGGAATAGGAATGTAAAAAGTATGAAAGAGATTTCGGTAAAACAAGATGAAGGAATTTATTTCATGAATAAAGAGTTATATGATAAAGATGCTCAGATTTCTATAATAGAAATGATATTCACATTTTAAAGTGAATAATGCTTTAAAGTAAATGCTTGGCAGATTTAAATGTTTAAAATGAAATTGGAATTATTTTTCCAATGGAGCTAGGATATATTATCCAAGTGTAGAAAATGAATAACGTGAAAAGAATGGAAATGTTTCGAACGTTAATAACGCATGTTTTCTGAAACATGAAATAATAAGAGTGTATAATAACTGGAATGTTTTCCAAGAAGAAAGACTAAACGGGATTTGAGAAATATCTAGTAAGATATTGGAATGCGAATAAATAAAACGAATGTTAAATAAAAGTGCCTATAGTTGTGTGTGTTTAGTTGATCATTTAAATGGATGTTATTTTTACTTCGATAGTTAAATAACCGACTATCGAAGTGTTTGACCATCGTTGTCAATACGGAGAGACCGGTTGGATATGTTATCTGAAAACCACTCCGTATAGGCATCAGCGCTGTGAATTATATTATGCTGAAGACACTTGAAGACGGAGTTAAATGCAAGGGTCGTCCAGTTCCAGAAATGGTGTTTTTGTTTGTCCAGTCCCAGGACAACTTGTATGGACGAGTGTCTGACAGAGTATTTCCAATGGTCACGCCGTTGATTTTACGAATATACCGAGTTGGTGGGGAGAAGATAACTTCTCTTTATTCTACACCCAGTGTGCATTTGTGTAATCAATGTGTGATTACGGATTTGACGATGTGACATTCAAAGTGAATGGTGATCAGATGTTCTGAAGATAAACGTAGCCTCTAGCCTCACAACCGAGAATGACAGAAGTTGGGCTAGGCAGCATGGCTAGTTGGGTCATCCCCAAGCAGGGTGTATTGTCACCGATCTAGAGAAAATTCATATTTATACTTCTTTTCGATTCTGTATCTTCGGATGACGGTTGGATGGCCTGCAACCGTGGTGGCAATATATTCGCGACACTCAAGCTAAATGAGTGAGCGGTCATGTGTGGCCGGGTTGCAAGACGTTCTTGTTGAACCCTAAGTGTATCCCCTCTAGAGTACACTATTCAGAAGGTGCTCCCATACCTTGTTTGTTGAAATTCAATCTCCAATAAGTGCCTTGCGGGTTATGATTTTATACTATATATATGTGGAGCGTGAGATGCAAGCGTTCTGCTACTTGATGATTTAATTGAGTAGACATTATTATAATATCACTGAAGTTTGATATAAAAATATGTTGGGTTATAGTAAGGTAAAAACCGTCCATGTTTATGTGTGGGTTGGTCTTACTATTACCTTCTTGTTTGGAAAAGGATTTTCAAAGTTAAACAGTATGGTTGGAATTTACTCACACCAGTCCCATGACTGACCCAGAGTTTATTTTGTTTGTTTTCCCTAAACTCTTGGGTGCCCAAATTTGTACGGGCAGTCAAGTGTTTCAGGCTTTGCAGATTCACTTGGAGGAGCTCAAAAGCAGGAAGCTTCACCATTAGTTATGTAGAGTTATTTCCGCTGTGATATGATGTATTGTACTCTGATAATGGTATGTATATACAATACAGTTTTGTATTCAAAGTTATGTTATATAATACATCTTATTTTGTTCCGCTGCGAGTTTCGTGTTACTCTGATTCTGTTCAGTTGTGATCTTCTTCTTCTTCTACTCTATTAGTTCTATCTTTTCTTTCTCACCCTCTAAATTCTTCTATTAATGTCCTGGTGTTTTCGATGCTTGAATAGTCAACAGTGTGTTTTTATGTTGATTTTCTGGGTCGAAAATTCCATCCATTACATAAACTTAGTGTGTTTTTCTCACTCTGGTTCACCAGACTGACCCGGTGTTTGTAATGCTTGGGTTAGACCGAGGTGTACAGGTCCAGGTTATCGGATGCTACGAAGTTTAGAGACGAGCTGGATGTGTTCATACGTATGATATTATACCATATATGATTATTATTCCGCGGTGTGTTGTATATGAGGATAGGTTATTATAACTGTCCAGATGTATTGATGTACTCTGATGACTGTAAGTTTTAAATTTTCAAGCTTTCAGTAAAGATTATTTCTATATTATATTTTATTCTGCTACGATGTGAGACTATTTCTGATGTGGTTCTTCTTCCTCTATTCTAATATTTCTTTCTTTCTTATCTCACCCTCTGATTTCTTTCAAATAGCTATCTTCTTTTCTGTATAATTTGAGTTGACATAGGTTGATAAATGTTGGCTTAAACTATACTAAAACGTGGGTTTTACACTTGGTGTCAGAGCTGTTTGCTGGATGTGAGCTGGGTACGCATGATAGTGGGTTCTCGCTTCGCGGTTTGGTAGCGAATGGGAGATTCTTACCTCTACATGTCCCTCGAAAGTAGCGGAGGGTTGGTCGAGTCGAGAGGCTAGCTGTAAAAGCAGTTCTGAGGTATCATTGTAAAGCCACGGTGGCAGTATAGGCCACTGGTTGATGGTTGAAAAGCCTAGACCATTTACACTTGGTATCAGAGCAATGGTTTAGTAATAACCTTGGCTCTGTAGTATAACTCGATAGAGATGGGGTTAGTAATGCCCTAGATTGAGTTAAGTGTTTATATATGAGCACGTATTTATAAATTTTATATACAAATGTTTTATATTGTGTTGGTTGATCGGTTCAAGTGTTAAAAAGCATTTGACTGGTAATGGATACAGTATTGTTTTGTAAAGAGGGTAAAATGAAGTAATTTTACCCAAAATATATTTTTGTATAGAAAATAAATAATTTTATTAAATTATTGCGACATTGGCGTGTTTGGTTGATTTGATAAAATTCAAATTGGATTATAAATTTGAATGATTTAATATAATCCAAAGAGATTTCACATATGAAATTTATGAATGAGAATTTTAATTTGGAATTGGATAGAAATTTTGAAAATTTGATTTAATAATAATTAAATGGAAACCAATTTGGTATTAATTGATTAATATTTAAATATGGAAACCGAAGTGATAATAATCAAGTAAAGATTGATGTTGAATATAAATTCAATGGAATGATTTGATTGAGTTGATTGTGCATTGTTTGTTGATTTTTTGTTATGTTGGTTGGATATAAATTCATCAACAATTTAACAAGAGTTGAATGAAGTAAAAAAAAAACTAAATTCCAGTATAATAATGTGAATGAATTGAATATGATTTGAAATTAATGATTCAAACTCGTGTCTGCATATGAATATGTTATATGTTGAATTTTGGAAATTGTTTAGTTAAACTGTTGATTTATGAAGTGTTATTTAAACAATTCATGTATATGCTACTCACATGATAAACTGAGTTAAGTACAGGTACCAGATGACCATGCGGATTGTTTTTTTGTTGCAAAAATTGCATATAAATTGAGAAAGTATGCTCAATATTGCTCGTAAAAGGTATGCCTAAGCGAAAATATAAATTTTGATTTTTGGTATTTGTTTTCCGACCGTGTGGGTCGATGTATATATATTATTTGTTCCTGCGATATCGCAAATGTCACTACGTACTGGGGAGACTCTACCGAATTTTTCCAGGAATTTAAAGTGTTAGAAATTTTTCAATATTTTTGAAATTTTTACTAATAATAATAATAAATTGGTCTTTGATTTATAATAAATTGGATTTTAAATTATAATGGCTTTATGACATTTTTCCTACCTTAGTAATTTCGGGGACGAAATTCTTTTAAGGGGGAAGATTGTTATGTCCCGTATTTTTGGTGATCAAGTATTTAATTCAACTTATTATTTTAAATATTTATTTGGAATTTTAAAAGGATTTAAAATATATATTTCGATTATAAAATAAACATTGAACATTAAATTATATTTAATTTTAAACGAGCTCAAAATGGCGCTGTAGTTCGTAATATGGAGATTTGAACTTCGATTGAATATACAGGATCCGATATAAGTCGAATTTCTGTGAAACAAGAAACGTGTGAATCTTGTTAATTATAATTTTCATATGGAAGAGAAAAATTCAGATTTCGTGTTATAGATTGTTAGTTATGTCCAATTCAATTTTTAAAATAGTCGCTATGGAAATCGTTATCAAAATATAACGTTTATTTAATATATTTAAAAGGGAAATGTTAATCGTTTTAACTTAAAATTGACGATATTGAGTTGTGTAAATTATATTTGGAATTGTATATATATTCTGTTTGGATATATATGATAAAAATAATTTATTATGATTTATTTGAATTAATTTGGAATTTAAATAATATTATATTTGATATTATTTAAGCGTTAAAAATAGCCATTTTTGCAAACGGTCTCCATTTTCGATGAAATTAGTTTCATTGGAGCCTTATCGTTAAATCATTGTAAGAAAATCAAATTTCGTGGCAAACCGATATCGTATGTTACTTCGGTGGTCAAAAACATCTTTGTTTCTATTTAATTGTTTAGATTATTTTGACAGGGGCAACTTTTAACGAATATACGACTGGTCAAACTAACTCCAATTTTAATGAAACACGAATCATTAGATCCATTAGGAAGTCTCATATTTTTTTGGATTTTTCTGTAATTATAGGAATTTTAAATGCATGATTTTTCATCGATAATTATAAAAGGTTTTTCACAAACGACCTCGGAATTCGACGAAACATGTCCCATCAGGTCCGGAATACTTTTTATGTTAGGATTACATTTTTTCAACTCAGTTGGAGATAGATGATGCTATTTTTGCATGTTACTACAATGTCAAGTATCGTTTAACAATATAATAATCAGTTTACAACCCTATGAATACATCATAACAGTCAAAACCCTACTTCCTTTATATTGTGTGGTCAATTTCTTTGACGTCGCCACTAAAACAATTGGATGGCTGAAACCATACCTTTTAATTCCTCATTAATCTCTCAATTGATCATTTAAACACAAAACCCTTAACCTAAAACTTGATGAACTCGTTGAGACCGTTGTAATTATCGGTGGTGATGACCTCGGGTGGTCCGATGTGACTGTGGCGGGCTCGAGAAACCAGCATCGTTCGTGAGTCATGGAGAGCAACTGGATGCGTCGAGTGGCACAAGGCTTCTGGCGAACGTCGGCCTGGGCATGGCGCAACTTCTGGAGTGATTTGATGAAAGTCCGGTTGGGCATGGAGGTAGCGACGGATGGAGTTCTGGCGATCTGAACGTAGTGCAACGACGAAGCATTTGAAGCATGGGTGTTTTGGAATGGATACAGCAGTGTTTGGGAACAAGTAAGTAGAAGGTTGAAAGGGGAAAATCGAAACAAAAGGGGCTGTGGTTTTTTTTTTGTTGTTTAAAGTTGGTGCTTGCATGAAGGCAATGTCAGTATGGGTATTGTGAGTAAAGAAGACTGAGGAAACAAATGAATGAGGAATCTGGAAGGTAAGACAGGCGTGAAGTCTTCATATGAAAATCGGTCAACAGAAGAGATGCATGGCAAGGGATGAACGGTTTTGTCAGCTAGTAGTTTATTTTGAGTTTGGAGACAATGGAGATTCGTGATAGATAAAGAACGAAGGGTGCTGACAATTGAAACGTGGATTGTTTTTCCAGTCAAAGCAAATGACGGGAAAATGCGGATCTGTTCTACACAAATCAAATAGTAGTGTAACACCCCACACCCGCTAAGGTCACTCACTAAGGGAATGCCTTAACTTCGGTGGAGCATTTTAAGTGAGTATAGAACAGAAAAATTACAACAAGACAGATATAAATACTTGAAAATCTAAAACATCATTTCATTGCAGCAGAAGGTAAACATGTTTAGTTACAACACCATAAAGTGTCAAGTACTAAATATCCATCCTGATAAAAATATAAGTACATAATCCCACTACATAAACAATAGCCATAAAAGAAAAGATAAGCTGGGCTTTACATCACGATCCAAGCTCCAGAAGATAGATAAAGAAATCTGATCAAAGCCCACTAGTGCTAGGCCCAACCTGAGGACCTGAGGGTTGGGGAAAAAGATAAAAACAACGGGGTCAGACATAAGTCTGAGTGAGCCCTATAACTTTAACAATACAATCATTAAAGTAATTAGGGTATGATATAAACCTGGTACGGTACGACTGGGGATAAATGACTACACTGAGCAGCCGACTAGACTTAGGATAAACTAAGATAACGGTAAAGACGCACCTATCCACCCAAGGATAAATACTACACTGCACCACACCAGATCTACCCACCCAAGGGTAATTCCTACTTAAAGGTTGATCCCACTAAGTGTACTTAGTAATTTTTTTTATAGTAGTTTCGTGTACCCCTAGCTGACTACATAGGTGCCGTCTGCCCCTATCTCCACTAGGTGTACCCACAACTTAGTAATTTTAATAGTAGTCTCGTGTACCCCTAGCTGACTACATAGGTGCCATCTGCCCCTATCTCCACTAGGTGTACCCACAACTTAGTAGTTTTAATAGTAGTCTCGTGTACCCCTAGCTGACTACATAGGTGCCGTCTGCCCCTATCTCCACTAGGTGTACCCACTACTCCCATTCGATCGGCTCCCTAACGTAGATACCCGTGCTGGCCCCACAGTGGGGTGTATCACTCCCCAAAGTGGCAACCCGATACAATCAACGGTGCACGGCTTATACCTACACGATGCAACAACGTCTTACCTACCAGCCCGGGTCCACACACGCATATGAAACCCGTTGGACTTGTGTTGCCACCGCTAACCCGTTTTGGCCTCTTATAGTCAAGCCCAGTACGCGTGTCCCGTCCTCGACATGGGTCGAGCCCAATAAGATACATATGGGTTACTGGTTGAAATGGGCCCACACAAGCTACCCACCTAAGCTTGTCTTTTTTTCTAGTGCATCCCACTTAACCCTTTTTAATAATCATGTCCACTTACATGTTTAAAGTTTGGTTAAGTCATCTAATCATATTTCAATTGCCACTCAAGGCACCCACTAGATTTCCCCATGCCACCCAAGGCATTTACTTGATTTCCACATGCCACCTAAGGCACTTACTTAACCCTTTAATCATGTTTAATTACATGTTCCACTTTGGATAAGTATTCTAATCTTATCTTCTATTGCCACCTAAGGCAACCACTAGATTTTCCCCATGCCACCCAAGGCACTTACTTAACCCTTTAATCATGTTTAATTACATGTTCCACTTTGGTTAAGTATTCTAATCTTATCTTCTATTGCCACCCAAGGCAACCACTAGATTTTCCCCATGCCACCCAAGGCACTTACTTAACCCTTTAATCATGTTTAATTACATGTTCCACTTTGGTTAAGTATTCTAATCGTATTTTCTATTGCCACCCAAGGCAACCACTAGATTTTCCCCATGCCACCCAAGGCACTTACTTAACCCTTTAATCATGTTTAATTACATGTTCCACTTTGGTTAAGTATTCTAATCGTATTTTCTATTGCCACCCAAGGCAACCCACTAGATTTCCACATGCCACTCAAGGCACTTACTTGATTTCCTCATGCCACCCAAGGCACCCACTTAACCCCTCATGCCCCACTACATGCTTATCTGGTTAAGTGTTTCTTAATTGATTAAGGACGTAACCGTTGTAAAGACCTCTCACATTAGACTATCTTTTATGGCAGCTGGATTTGCCGGTCGGGTCCGGGCAGCCTTACGCCATAACCGAGTCTAACCTCGTGTCTTTACACTTGTCACGTATGTAGTTTGTGCCTAAGACCTCTCACATTGGGCCAATCATTTGTAGCCGCTGGATTTGTCGGTCGGTTCCGGGCAGTCTTATGCTACGAAAGGGTCCAACCTCGTGTCTTAGTCGATTAATTACACCTGATTAATCACCCCCATATTTCGAATTAATTTTCCCTAATTAATTCCAATTTTTAATGATGTACATAATTGACTCAATTATGTCCATCCACTTATGGTATGCATAATCATACCAACTTCACACCATTTCATTAACATGTATATTAACCCCATCGTTCCCCACGTAATTCGCTAACATGACATAAAAGAGAAGATTCATCACAAATACAATGGGTTCAACTTGCATAACATTAGCATCAACATGGGTTTTAAAGGTGTCAACATGCATATAGCATCAAACCCAACTAGCATAAATAATCAACCCAAACTTGCATGAATCACATATGTCATAAAGGGGTAACTTGCATAAGCTACTTGTGTCATTCAAAGGGGTAAACTTGCATATGTATGTATGACATACAAAGGGGTTAACTTGCATATGTATGCATATCATCCAAAGGTGTAAACTTGCACATGTTACTTGCATATAATCAAACACCAAACTTGCATAACATGTCATATATGAACTTGCATATAATCATACACCAAACTTGCATAACATATCATATATGAACTTGCATATAATCAAACACCAAACTTGCATAACATATCATATATGAACTTGCATATAATCAAACACCAAACTTGCATAACATGGTATCATAATGGATCAATGTTTATCATAGCGATTTTCATAACTAGCATCATGAACACATAGCCTAAAACTTGCATAACTTGCATAACATCATGATCACCTAGCATATGACTTGCATAACTTGCATAACATCATGGTCACTTATCATATGACTTGCATAACTTGCATAACATCATAATCACATAGCATATGACTTGCATAACTTGCATAACACATAGCATATGACTTGCATAACTTGCATAACATCATAAACACATAGCATATGACTTGCATAACTTGCATAACATCTCATAGCATATGATAACATAACTTGCATTGATCCACATTCATAGCCATAACCACATTATATCCTATCATAATCATTTCAAAAATTGGTCATTAAGGCTATAGAAACTCACAACTTGTTGATTAGCACTTCAATGAAGAAGATTAAGTTGCTAGAGTTGATTAGAAGTTGATTTGAGAAGCTTTCCTCCTCTTTAATTTGTTGGTGGCTCCTCCCAGTTGCATTTTGATGGCATAACGACGTTGTCTCCAATTTAGTATGAATTAGGGTAGTCTTAGGGTGTATTTATAGAATTATGATGTAGTTTAGGCCCTTAGATTAACCCTAGATTAGGTTAGAGCCGTCAGATCTCGTCACAAGCCACCAGACACAGCCCAAACTTCTTCAGGCTGCACCCAGGGCACACAGACCGACAGGGGGGTCGACCCCTGTGTCGACCCCTGGGTCGACCCCTAGGGAGGGGTCGACACCCATGTCGACCCTAGGGTCGACTCCCTCTGCCTGGCGGGAATTTTTCCCGCCTCTTCTAAAATGTGAAATTTCTGTTTTGAATTTCTGAAAACTTATTCGGGCCTTAACTGGGTCATACGGACTCCGATTTTCGAAAACTCGGACTCTATTTCACGTATTTTTCCGAGACGAACGCAATGGCATAGCCCGTTTCCCCTGATTCAGATTTTAAAATTTAATTCTGCCTTGATTTATATTATAGCAAGTTATTCAACATACGGGGTGTTACAAGGTGCGTTCTATTTTTGTTGTAGGAAGTTGTTTTGGCATTAGTGACTCAGTGGGTGGAGTTTTTGAAGTGAACAAGGGAAACCGATGGAAGCATATTTTGGTGCATGAAAAGTTTCAATCGCATGTGAAGACGTTGGCCTTAAGTTTGAATTGAAGGAAGTGCAGTTGTCTTAATCATGGAAACAAGAGACGAGAAATAGTAAAAAAAAAAAAAAAAAAGGAAGCAATACTGAAGGACTAAGGAGTTGGTTTCAACGGGGTTGTCAAGGTGATACAAATGGATTCATGAGCACTGTGTAAATGAACAAAGATGGTGAAACCTTGAGGGAAAACCATATCGTCCTGATTTTTGCAAGAGTAATTCGTTATCATAATTTTAATTAAGTAATATAAGTATAATTAACCTATAATTGGAATTTCATTACTCTGTTCAAAATCATGATAGGATTTAGATTCTGGGGCGTGAACAAAGCAGCAGTGGAGTAGGGAATTAGTCTGCAGTGGTTGATAATGGACTTATAATTTACTTTAATTATAGAATTAAGGGATTAATTATTCAATTTAAATCTGTTATTTTTAAAATGCTATAACTCATACATAGTTTAACAAAATGGGACCAAACCAATTGAGTTCGGACCATATGACTGAACTCTCCGTTCTGGAATTATTTTGGATGAAACTAGAAGCTGTTGGAATTTTATTAAACGCGTGTTTAATCAAACGGGAACCGAATTGCTTAGCGACAACTGAATCAAATCAAAGTGAGTTAAACTCACTCAGTTCTTCCCACTTATATTTTATATAAGTCGGGTTTTTATTTTGTATGCTATCATTGCTAATGATTACTAATGATTGACTGTTTGTTATACATATATTGATTGAATTTCTGAAATTAAACGTTGTTTAATTTCAGTGAAAAACCAAATCATTATTTTAACGGTTGGACCCAATTCAGGTACCTTACCTTGTTGGTCACGTTTATAAAATAAACACGTTAATATGTTTAAATTGTTATGTTAATTGATTGATGTTAATAGTTGTAATTTACTATTATAGAAATTATCAGTTAAATGGAATTGAATGATCTGATTTGAGATAACCGATTTGGATTCAGGGAAGAACAGGTTGGAGGGATCCAACCGGATTCCTCAAATATATTTATTGTTATTTGTTTTCATATTATCATTATATGAACTATTCAGATTGAATGATTGATTTGATTGTTGATCATTGACTAAAATATCAACATTTGTTTTTTTAAACCAATGGGTGATATTGGTTGAGTAATTGGCAGTACATGGCTTATAAATCAATCAGTTTCTAAATATTGATTTACCGTCAGGCAAATCGATATAAATTAAGTTATAAAATTTATTTTATAACTGAATATAGACTTTTAAATCTATAATTTGAATAAAAGTTTGTAAAAGGGAATAAATATTTATTAATTATTATTTAAGTTGATAACTAATTACTAAATTATTTAATAAGGCAAATTCTGATGTTAATCAGATTATAAGCAAGTGAACAGAAAATTAACCCAACGGTTAAGAGTTGAATAATTGTTTCTAAGAAAATAATTAAATGGAATTATTTTAAATTAATTATATTATTAATTAATTTAAAAGCAGGAGTAATTCGAATAAGTTAACGGAATAACTATATTTTGGGTAGACTAATTCAATTGTTTAAAGTGAGAGTGATTATTAATTAATTTGTTTTGAATTTAATCTAAGAAAATGGTTTAACGAATATTTTTTTAATTTTAATAAGATTTTAAAAAGAGAATTAATTGTTTATTTCATTAATAAAAAAATTAACTGCTTCTACAATAGTTAATTATTGAAATAAACTATTATTTTAATTAATAATTTAAGAGATTACTTTTATTTGAAATTCAATTAAAAGTAATCAAAGTTAAAAATGGAATTGAATTGAATTGTGAAAAGAGTTATGAATGGGTTTTATATTTTAAACCCGAATTTTGATAACAAATTTATAAAAGGAATTTTAACCGAATACGATGGCTTAAATTAAATGCTTACTTAATAATTGAATTAAGTAAAAGGAAATTGGGGATTTAAAGGGTTAAATTAAACCAGAGTTATATAAACGAAGTTTATAAAAAGAGATGAGGTGTTAAAACGTTAATTTTAAAATTAACGTCGCTTAATAATGGAATTAATAGAATGAATGGAATTGAAATAAGATTTTCAAAGCAGGAAATGGTTGAATGGATTAGAAAAGGGTTTGTTAAAAGTGAATTTGATGAAGTAGTACATAATAGGAATTTTGACGAAAAAATCCGTGTTGTAAAACAAATTGTTAAAGGAGTGGAAGTATAAAGAGTGACACTTAGTAAGTTAATTCTAAATAAATGAATTAAGGAACAATGGATATGTTCGAGAGGGATATTTCAAAAGTAAGTAGGTTTTATAAGATCATATTTTAAATAAAATAGTTTTAAATAAAATAGTTAGATGGTGTTTGTTTTAATAATTAAAATATCGGATTTTGAAATTACAACTCATATCTATCTTAAGATAAGAATGTTGTTGATCTAGGTCTGAGAGGTAATTAAAATATCCCAACTAGAACAACTTCAGGATTATCTGAGATGATATTAGTTGTAATGGTAAAGTGGAGTGATAATTTATTATCTTGATTAAAGAAATAATAATGCGACGTTATTGGTGAAGATTTGGAAATATATATAATGAGGATTCCGAAGTACAGGAAATTAGAAGGATTTGATGATACAAATGATGTTTCCAAAGTAAAGGAAAATAAAAGAGGATTGCGAGAAAATATTATGATATTTTTAGGTTAAAAGGAAATGAAATGAAATGTTATGTTTGAAATTGGATTATTCTATAAGAATATGCATTGGTTATTTTTCCAAGTAATGAACAAAAGGAATTTCATAATGTTGTTTTTTGAGTGATAAGTTAAATTGATTTTTCCAATTAAAGATAATGAATAATGATGGTGCCAATGTTTGAAAAGAGAGTTAAATGGGAATTTGAATATAGTTGTAAGATATTTTTCAAATTATTATAATGAAATGGTCTTGAGAATAATTAGTATGTTAAAAAAAGAAGTAAATACAGGATTTTAACCACCACATATATATTGATTTTTTTAACCACCATTCACCATTTTTGTACCAAAATCTACCGTGTGCGAAGCACATGCCTCACTTTTTAATTAATCATACATTAATTGTTTTTAATTAAAGAGGCCAAGTGATGCTGAATACTGGACTAGTGAACTCGTTTTATTTCCATGATTGAAAAACTATTTATTTTGATAATTAAATCACGGACTATCAAATCTGGCCAAAAGTGTTGTTGATATGGAAAGACCAGGATCGAATTTATGTTCGAAAACAATTCCGACCAACAAATACGTGAAGATATCAGAAGATGATCGAGATGGAGCATTGAAGACCGTGGATCTTCGTAAGCGGAAGGATTACTAATAATCTCTGGTTTAGCGGCCAGAGATATAATGTGATTCTGTCGTGGTTAAAATTTACGGATTGCAAGGACTTCTCGCTACTGATCCATAGGGTGATACCTTGGATGTGATAGGAAGGTACCTTCGATTCATCATGTTCCTAGATTACTTGTTTGGACGGATGTCTAACAAAGTATTTCCAAAAGGATCACGTACGTTGATTTCTTCAAACATATCATGGTTGGTGATGGCCGTTCTCTTAGATTACTCACTAGAGTATTTTTGTGGACGTTAATTAGTGATATCTTGCGGATCTGATGATGTGACATTCAAAGTGAATGGTGGCCAAATATTTAGAAGAAAATTAAATAGAATAAGTAAATAAATTTGACCTCTAGCCTCATCAACCAGGAAATGGCATAAAATCGGGTAGGTCGCATGGCTATGTTGGTCGCATCCATCAAAAGGGTATATCATTACCTAATCTGGTGGAATCAAATGCCATCAGTTATCCCTTTTTATTTATGTATGTATGATATCGGTTCAGTTGGCTGGCCCCCAACCGTGATAATGATATATTCGGTACACTCAAAGTATAGTGAGGGGCCGATCATGTTTAGCCTGGGTTGCAAGATGTTCTTGTTGAACCCCAATGTATTCATCTCCAAAGGTTCATTTTCGGGAAGGTGGTCCCATAGCTTGCCAGAAAATCCGTTCTCTAATAAGCGCCTCACTACACCAAAAATGCCAATTTGGCAGTGTTAATGGCCGTATCAAAATCGATTTGATACGGTTTTAAGCCGTATCAAAAAATGGCGTCTCTGTTTATTTGATACGGTTTTAAGCCGTATCAATTGAGAAATTTGATACGGTTCTGAGCCTTATCAAATTAGCAATTTGATACGGCTTAAAACCGTATCAAATGAGATATTTGACACGGTTTTAAGCCGTATCAATTGAGAAATTTGATACGGTTCTGAACCTTATCAAATTAGCAATTTGATACGGTTTAAAACCGTATGAAATGAGATATTTGATACGGTTTTAAGCCGTATCAAATTGCTAATTTGATAAGGTTCAGAACCGTATCAAATTTCTCAATTGATATGACTTAAAACCGTGTCAAATTTGTATGCTGGCACTGCCAATTTTTAGATGGATACGGTTTTAATCCGTATCAGTTGAGAAATTTGATATGGTTTATAACCGTATTAAACTAGTATACTGATACGGTTTAGAACCGTATTAAACTAATATACTGATACGGCTCAAAATCGTGCTTAATGCCTCACTCCTACAATGATAACAATGAATTAGATACGGCTTTTAACCGTATCAAAATCGGTATATCATATATGCAATTTACAAAATCACTGCACCCATTGATATATATATACACACACACACACACACACAATAAAGAAGATACACTAACACTCATATAACAGTATATAAAGAAGAGATACGCTAAGAATAATTCGATTAATACATAATTCATAACTTCAGTTAATACATAACACAATATATACAAAGCATAATGTTCACAGTTCTTCCTCTAAAAAAAAGACAACAAAACTGCAGTTGTCGAGCTCATACAACTCATGCTTGTTCCAAAGCCTGAAAAGAAATTAAAATAACAAATATTGGTTTAGTAGGCATTGAGTAAATTTCTCAGTAGGTGCAGTAAACAAAAAAAAATGGCAGCAGGTCTCTTGATTAAAGAATGTCATGCATAGCAACAATGCCTACAAAATGATTAAAGAATGTCAACATACAATTAAAGGACCTGATGCAAGAAAATGACATTCATATGCTGATGCAAGAATGTCATGATACAAAAGGACCTGATGCAAGAATGCAAGAATGTCATGATACGAATAACGATCAGGTCCTTTTGTCTGCAGTATGGTAACATATTCATCGTATGCTTGTTACTTGATAATCCACTAACTGTTATAAATAAGAACTTACAAGGAACATTAATAGTTTTCAACCATTAAACTCAACAACATCCATGTTATTTCTAATATAATTCATATGTATGTGGGTATATACGCAGTCATAGATCAACATAAACAAGCTTCATGAAAAACAGGGGTAGAAAGGTACCTGAAATCGAATAGATAGAATATCTGAATCCTGAAGATAATCAGGACGGCCAAGTGACACGAATGCAAATTTCCACTGCACCAAAAGTATACAAGAAAACCATCCATCAGCCCATTGGTTTAATTGCAACTACATCTCATATAACTAACTTGAGTGATCGAGTTTAATTGCAACTACCTCTCATATAACTAACTTGAGTGATCAATCGGACGTTATCAATAGGAGATTGGGGTTTTTGTTATTATCAACTTATCATTTCAACATTGAACGTCTTTAAGACTCTTTCCCTCTGCAACTTCAAGGCCTATAGCCTTACGCTCAGTTTCAACTGAGCCGTAACGCTCAGTTTCACCTGAGCCTTACGGCTCAGTTTCGCTGAGCCGAAAGGCTCGGTTTCAACTGAGCCTTACGCTCAGTTGAAACTGAGCCGTAAAGCTCAGTTTCAACTGACCATTACGGCTCAGTTTCGCTGAGCCGAAAGGCTCAGTTTCAGCTAAGCATTACGACTCAGTTTCGCTGAGCCTTATGCTCAGTGAAACTGAGCCTATATCATCATGTGAATTAGGAATGTAAGAAAAAGTTACAAAAAAGATTGTATTAAACTTAACTTGATTGATTATACTATGTCTGAAATTCTTAAAAAGGTCAACATTTAAGATTGAAGCATAGAGTTAAAACTGTTGCGCTTTGTATATAACTATGAAAGAAAGTAAATTAATGGGCATTCATTTCACTGTTGCCTTCCAGACATATGAAAATTCAATTATGATTTTATGATCTATTCTTTGGTTTTACATAAATATGAAATACTATCATTAAATTACTAATTAGGTTTCAAAAACTACAGGTTATAAAATTTGCATGAACCTAAGAATTGGCTGATCATCCATTGTTATGAATTCTGTAATATGTTTGCTGGTAGTAGTACAAACAAATCTAGTGCTAGAAATGGTCGGTTATTCAAAATCTTTTGATAAAAGAATTTAGAAGGGTAAATTAAATTGACAATTGTATAAGTCTTATAATAAGTGCAGTTCACTCGAGTATATGTTTGTTGTTTACTCCTTTTTGAATGACCGGATAATGAAACTTTTTTCTTATCTCAGAAAGAAGAGACAAATATAGCAATATGATGCTGTCTTGCGCAAGCCGAATAAATAAGGAACAAAATGGTCCATGAATTTGAAATGAGTTCGCCTTGCATGTCATATTATTTAAAAGATATAATATATTTAACTCACACAGTAACAGTTTAGACTCAAAGGGTGCTGAATCTATGCATTAATGCTCTGATGAAGAATTGTGTGACAACCAAGAAGAATGCATATACGCTCTACATTAGACATGAAGAATCACGTTGAACAGTTGATTAAAAAAATCAGTTGAATACAATAATTGGAATCTTGGTAAAATACCATTGGTTTTATATCCAAAAATAAAGATCGTGGCGAAAGAGTCGATATTTTCTAAGATTTATAGCTTTCAGCTTCGATTTCAATCCATCTGAAGATTCTGAACTAAGCTTCCATCTTTCATTTTGTTCCTCGATTCCTGAATTTTCTAGTTATCCGAGTTTATTTTTCCACCGCATGTTAAATTCAGATAAATCCTATGGTATGGTCTATATTGTTTTATTTATGTAATGAAAAAAAAAACGGATTGGTTATGTAATTTATGATAAAATAAAAAAAAGAATTAAATTATAGTCACCTCAGCTAACTATATCATTAATTCAACTTAATAACTGAGAAGAGTATTAAAAAAATCAATTAATCAGCATAAGAGAAATTGATTCGGTTTCTATGTTTAATTGACATAGCATGGACATGCAATCTTGCAAATAATAAATAGTAGTGAGAAATTAAGGTTTGTGTTGAAAAATGTAAAATCTACCACAACAAACAGATAAAAATGAAACGTGGTTAAAATAAACTATTGAGACAAACTACTGAAACCTACAACAGAAATTCATATATAGCTAAATATCATCAATAAAGTTATAAAATTAGTAAAAGGATGGAACATATAGAGGGTTTAAGATATAATTACTTTTCTTTAAAATGAGCATGGAATATCTATGTACGGTTGATGATGCTAAAAAGCCTAGAGTATACGGATACATCGCCTTAACAGCCTGGGCTGAATAAGAGCAATGACAACGTAGTAATAATGGTTCAGCAATAACATTTCAGCACTAATGGTTCATCGATAACAGTTTAGCAAACAAAATGGTTTAGAAATAACAGTTCAGCAAAATGGTTCAGGGAAGTTTCAGCAAACTTCATTTAGGTAAGAAAATGGTTCAATAGTGTATACATGTGTGAATGGGTTCTACGATTTCATTTAAGCAAAGGATGGTTCAGCCATTTCATTTAAATGAATAAATGGATTCAGCATGAACATGGTCGAACAACAAGAACCTGCCAAAGTATCAAGTGATAGGCAAACATGGAGTGCAACAGCTCTGATGCAAACCAGCTAATACATGATCAAGTAGAACACAAGGTTCGGGACAGACATGGAACAGGGTAGTAAAAGTAGTATACGCAATTTTCAGAAATAGCAAGAGTGTGACACATATACTTTTTTTATAGGGAACCCACTACAATGGCAAGTATACTTGAGTTATAACAGGGAACATATGGCAAATTAGGCAGTAAAGAAGTGGTCCAACATATACAATGAAGAGGTGTTGTTCTATGTTTTATGGTGAACAATTTGGTTTCAGAAATGCCATTTCAGTGACAATTAACTAAATGTAACATACATGAAAATATATATACATATAGATGCCTACATTACTGTCAAAACTATATTTACTCACTTATATGTTGGATACAAATACAAGGTTCACTGATTTACAGTAAATGTAACATGCATGTTTATTACGTGATAAAGTATACTAAATGTAACATAAGTGATCAAGTAGAACACACGGTTCACTGATTTACAGCAAAACTAATATATATATATATATATATATATATATATATATATATATATATATGGGTTAACAGCATGAACTAATATCCCATACAAGTGAACTAACGGCGTGGACTAACATACCCTATGAACTAAACAGCATGAACTAACCTCATACAAAGAGCATACACAACACTACAAACATGAACACCAACGTAGACATCAATAAATAAATCACAAGCAATCAGCTTAATGTCGGAAAAGGTTTTAAGTGTAGACAGGAAAATACTACTGTTAGATATTTCTGAAATCACTTGAACATGTTATCCCAATTTTCCCATATTATCACCTGAGGATTTGGTTATTAACTCACCTGTATTAGTAAGCTAACACATATTGTGTGCCAACTCAGTAATAACAAATTTTGATAAATATACAATCCCTAAACAAATACATGGCAGTCAACCTTCCAGTGGTTTTACAGTATATGTAAAATGAATAATTGACAATCTAAATGTTAAATAGTTACTCCTTCAGATGATTTATGTTCCTAGTGTCATAATTCACATAAAACCCTGAAACTTGTTTGTTATAGCTTCTAAAAAGTTACAGCAAATGTTATGTTCGGGTTGCAACATGTATGGGTTCCGAATTATCAATTTAACCATAGGTGAGTACAATTCCCATAAATCTAAGCCATATAGAGAAACATAGAGAGAGAGCGACAGTTTTAAACAAGCAACCGTAATCTGAAAATAATATTATTTGATAGTTCTATGAGCATAATCTGAAAATGATATTACAAGAAGATAGATAGCATCAGATGCATAATTGAATTCAAACTAACCATCATGTACATAATCTCAGAGAATGTTACATTTGACTGTAATTAGTGATTGGTAAAAAATTGTAATAGCACAAGTGTATGACAAAAACGTATAAAATCACCTGGAAATGAATTTCATGAATTGGTTTAGTGAAGAAAAAACATTGCTTCGGTTACAAATGAAGGACTGTCTTCTGATTTTTCGACTACATCTCCAAAGATTAACTCAATTTTCCGCTACTGGTCTAACATTATGTTTCTTAGTTACATATATGTAAAGCCTAGTTATTGTGTTTTTTTACTATATTTTTGCTTAACAATGACCAATGATAATCGTACCCAATTATAGAAGCATCATTTTAAATACTTCATAACCCTCATCGTTGGGCTTTAGAAATGCATAGAAAATTAAATAATTTAGTACTCAATTTTTTTTGAATGACTTGACGTCATTATCGGTTAAATAAGATACGATCAATTAACTTAAATATGACAAAATTATCAGTTACTGTTATCAATATGGTTCACAATAGATTAGTTACCTTGAATCAATAGCACAATTCAAATCAATCATCCATGAAATAGTTGTGTTTGTATATATGGAGGATAAATTAGTTACCTTTAAATTAGGAATCAGGGGGACCAGCACTTTTTAAGTCGAACAGTTGCAAATGACCGTCGTATTTGTCGTGACAATTCAATGAGTCGAATGCAAACCTGGGAAGAAACAGTAAAGGTTAAATCAAAGATTGAAATAGGACAGATTTGTAACCCTAAAACATGAAATCCATAACAATATAATAAACACTAACGATGTAACCCTAAAACTTGGTATGGAAACAAATAATAATCGAATCAAATAAGTATTTACCAGATCCGTAAAACTGAGAGCAGAAATTTTTTCTATTTCCAACCTATTTCGATCGCAATTCGACAGAGGGCACTGTTTTGGGAAATTAGAAAAAAGGGGGGAAATAGATCTCGTGAGAGGGAAATGAAAAAAAAGGGGGGAGCACGTCTGCATGGAAAATTTTAACCCTAGGTTGATACGGTCAATAAGTGGTTTAAATTCAAACTAGGCCTTAAGCCTTTTCTAAACGGATAAGCACGGCTCAAAGCCCTCTCTAATTTGATACGGTTATAGACCGTATCATATTTAGAGGATGGGGGAGTGACAAAATAGGCTTTATGGTGTAGTGCCTGCGGTTTTGATTGTATAATATATATGTAGAGTGTGAGATGCAAGCGTTCTACTAGATTGATATTTATTTGTATTTAGACACTATTATAATATTAAAGAAGATATTGATTGCAAAAATGTTTTGGGTTATCGTAAGGTAAAAACCGTCTGTATTTATGTGTAGATTTGGTCTTACAATTGTCCTTTTCTTTAAAAAGGATTTTGACTTTAAAATAAACTTATGTGATACCTATAAACTTAGTGTGTTTTTCTCACTCTGATTCACTAGACTAACCCGGTATTTGTAATGCTCGGGTTAGACCGAGATGTATAGGTCCAAGTTATTGGATGCTGCGAAGTCTAGAGACGAGCTGGATGTGTTCAGACATATGATATTATACCATATTCAATTGTTATTCCGATGTGTGTTGTATACGAGGACAGGTTATTATAACCGTCCAGATGTATTAATGTACTCTGATGACTGTAAGTTTTAAATTTTCAAGCTCTCAGTAAAGATTATTTCTACATTATATTTTATTCCGTTGCGATGTGAGACTCTGTTTCTGATGTGGTTCTTCTTCTTCTATTCTAATATTTCTTTCTTTCTTATCTCACCCTCTAATTTCTTTCCAATAGCTATCTTCTTTTCTATATAATTCGAGTTGACATGGGTTGATAAATGTCAACTTAAACTATACTAAAAAGTGGGTCATTAGACTTACAGCAGAAAATATCATATATTTAAATTACATTCCAGTGGAAATATAATACATGAATAAAATGTGCAGCGGAAAACATCAACAACCACAATTGAAAGAAATACACGGATACGTAGCATTCTGATTATAGCTCAAGCTGTAATCTAGGATCTTGTGAAAAGAAAAATCTGTGAAACCAAAACTACTAGCTGCCCATGTGGAAAATATGGGAACCCTTAGTTTAGGTGGAACCAATAAATTCTGAGTCAATCATGGGACTGCTGCGAGAACTAAAACAGTTACTAACTTTATTTTAAAGTTGGGTATATCAAGGGACCACGCCGTAAAACACTGGAATGACCCTGCTTTTAACTAGGAGTTTGGTATGTTTTTTTTCCGTTGGATACAAATGGATCTCTAATTTTAAAGTTATAAGCCAGAGGCATTCTATCCTAATCAAAAAATCCAGGATCCAAAATTTTACCAATATAAAAATATTAGTTCATATAGAAAATATTTTGATATATATATATATATATATATATATATATATATATGAAGATATATATCCTTATTTCTTTAAATCATAGTACAAAGAAAGCAAGGGAACCATTGACCTCATTATAGATCAATGTTAAACACGGATTTAAAATTGATACTTTTATGCCTACAAAAGTGATATTTTTTTGGATCATAAGGCTAAAAATGATACTCTGATATATGCAAAAATGATACTTCTGTGACTTCCAATATAATTAATACTTTTGAGACTATAAAAATGATATTGTTGTGCATACAGAAATGATACCTTCAAAAATGGCACCTAAATACATGCCGAAATGATACTTGCTAAAATGGTACCCTTTAAAATGTTATTATGGTTCATACAAAAATGATCCTTCCAAAACAATGTTATCAGAAACGATACTCTCATGCATTTATAATGATACCTTTTAAAATGAGGTTATCAAAACTGATAACCTTATGCATGCGTAAATGATACTTTTGAAACAATGTGTGTAACATGTGCATGTTTACTATTCTAATCCTTGGTGCATGGGTCAACATTTCATCCTTGGCTAACCTCCTCTGATATGAGCTGAGCCAAGTGTGCCCATGTGCACCACTCATGTATTTGAGTTTTCTGACAGAATACGCCAATGAACCAGCATACGAACTTGTACATGTGCACATTACTTTTCTAAAATGACTCCAGATTGACTAATACAAATAATATTAGAAACTTTCCATAATTCAAAACATATGTTTTCTCAATTTCCGTTTGTAAAATGATCATATGAAATACTGCTTCAGCTCAGTCATCAACATAAGACATTACACTTAATTTTCCTATTATCTAAACATAATTTTTTAGGACCCAACTTAATATTTACAAAACTGATTCATAAAGCTATTCTCAAGGATTCATGCAGATATAATAATTCAAAGCTTTTATTTTCTACTTAAGCATGCTAATCATCCATGAAAACAAGCCAGACTCCTAACCCATATGTTACTTAGCTCCATCATTTCCTGAAAAAGCATTAGAGGCTTCCTCACCATATAGTGAGACACCCCGTTTGCCATGAGCAAACAAGGTCAAACTAATGTGTCTGGTATGAGTATCTCAATTAAAACTGATTAATAAACATTAAAACAAATTCTATGCAGGAATCATTTTTTAAAAAGGCATACTCCTTGTAAAATTAATTAATAATCTTGTGTTATTGCACTTTCACTGATTTATGCAATATTTACCATCAGTGTTCAAATACATACAAATCAATCATATACATGTGCATAACAAGTAAATCCATTCTGAAATATGATGATTTGTATCCATAACTGCCCTAGGAAATCTTCCAGGAAAACTCAAGTCCCTTGTATTTATTTCTAGCAAATATTATTTTGTTTAAATACACTGGTCTTATCTGTATAAGTGAATCATTGGGACGCATCACATTACTACACAAAGATCTCCGGACCAAATTTAGGTTATGCATCAAACTTACAACTCAAGTGCAAGCCATTCCTTGGCATCTTGACCAGAAATACCTTAGTTAATTTACTATCTGTTTCCATTTATTTTCCAATGACTATTTACCAAAATATGGTAAACTAACACAGCTAGAATCACTTCATAATGCCATGGATTTCATAGAAATCACCCAAACAATCAAAATAAACATTTAAGCATGAACCTAAAACATCCAAGCAAGAATATAAATCATCCACAGTATATATATATATATTCCAGAAAATTATTTATCTTGGTGTTTTAATGAGATAAAATCCTTATATTAAAATATAACTACTATGTAGGTGTATATGCTTGTCTGAATATGCATCTGGTATTGACCTATGGCTTGTATGAATATTTTTTAATAGGTTTTGCCACTATGAATAAACTGGTTTCAAATGAATTTCAAAACCTAGCTGAGACATAATATTTGCATTCTTAATCAGAGATCAGCACATAGAAAATCCTATTGCTCTCTAAATCAACCATTTTATAGAGCCTCAGCACTTATACACAAGTATATTGCATCTTAGATGCATTTTTATGAGATATTGCTATAGATCAGTACCATGTATACATATATAACCATATTTATGGAGTTTTCCAAAGTATCATAGAAAGGGTTTTCGGGGTATCATAAATCAAATAGTTTCAAATAAAGTTGAACCCATGTTGTGAAACTCAATCTATTTGTAAATGAAAATCAATAATGCATTCAAATGCATATAATCATATAAACTGATCAGAGAATTAAATTCAAAACACATTGAACATAGGAAATATTGGTTGCCTCTTAATCTCAGGACTTAATGCCATTTGTTTAAATGAGAATACTCATCAAATTTCCTTCTTCTAAGCTAAAGAAAAATCAGAGAACCCTTGCTTTACCCCCAAGCTTTCCTTCTTCCTTTCTAAATAAATTTTATGTATCTTTTCTTATTTTCACTAGGCAGTTCAATTTTTCCCAGCTACCCTTACTTATAACAACAGATTTCTAGGGTTTTCCAGGTCATACAAAGTCAGTTTTGCCTCTAGTCAGGTCATGCTATATGTGTGAGTGTTATTCACATTATTTTGCTTTATTTTCTTTATAATACTCGGGTGTAAAACTGCATTACTTTTTCAGAAATAAAGAAAATGTTTTCAAACCATTTTCCCTCCATAACAAGTCATGAAAAAATAATAATCCCTCCTTTTTTTCTAAATCTGGCTATACACCATTTAATGTCGGTGCACTTGTCTTTGCCATATACATGTGTATGTATTATTTCAATCTTCCTTTATATTGTGCACTAAATCAGCCCAGGTGATTTAATTTTAATTGCCACTGGAAATACATGTATAGTCACATACATGAATCATATTATATATCCTGGAATTATGGTGTTGCCTTGCGCATGTCCCCTGTTGTACACATGTGCACACACACTCATATATGCACACAGATTCCAAAAAAACACTAACTCCAATTTAAATCAGTAATCATTTTAAACCATGTTAAAATAAATTTTTACTAGAAATTTTGAGTCATTACAAACATGGAACGGGTTTTCTCCAAAGAATACCATAAAACAAACAACGCAATGCTAAAAAGGAAAAATGAAGCCATTATAAGACTCAGGTCCCGTCACATAATGCAAATACAAACCAGAGGATAGAGTTTTACCTTATAATGGCCAAATATGCTTGATATGAGAAATTTAACTTTTATTATTATTAGTGTATAGTGAAGAAATCAACTTCGAATATAAATGTATCAATCATAGACATCATAGTACCCCCATCCTACTTTGTCGCCATATAGGTTTACAACTAAAACTGAAAATCGCGTATTGGAAATTAGATTCCATCTATGAACCAAGGCAACGGACCATCCTTTCCGAATTCGATACGTTCTAGCCCGTGTCTCAGGACTCACTCACAAGTGCACCTGGAGCGGTAGGGACGATCCACACGTAACGTTTGTGGATTAGTAATTCCTGAACAATGCATTTCCCAGCCCTATGGGGAATAAAATATGGTCAGTATGTCGACCGTTAAAGGCCTTTTAGTCGGCCATATCCGAGGTACATCGCTGTCCAACAACCACATAAGTAAAATGTCTGGGCTCCATACCATGACACCACTCCTAGCTAGAAAGAAATGCATGTCCTGCCTGCTGTCCTTCATCCCGTTTCTGGTTCACAGCCGGGTGTAAGGTTCGCGAATTAACGCTACACAAAGTTGTGCTACTTAAAGTTATGCTTTGATAATCATCCACAAAGCCTTGCTTTTCAACAAAAGCTTTGATCCATGCAACTCATCATGCCACGTTGTCAATCCATACTAAACCATTGATTTCCATCAGTATATAACCTCTAAGCTCGTATGTCTCAAAGAAGGGTGTTAATCAAGAGAATAAATTCTCCGCCACCAAACAGATATATATTTAGTAGGTATTAACGAATGTAGCACAGAATACAACATCGGACATACAATCCATTTGCAAGTTCGTACTGGTATGAACAAAACCGAAGGCACCTTATTCCTCATCCCATCTGTCCAATACAAGAGAGAGGCCCTCGCATATCCAGTCGATCTCCAAGTACGTCTGGAAGATCACCACTTATTACCTCGTCTTGGGTGTACAACCTAATTAAGACATCAGTAATCATCCAAACGATGTGAAGATCTCCGGTCTTCAACCACCACCTTTTTCGACTTTTAGTCGTCGCATCAGTTATTCAGAATGGGTTAAACATGGTCTTTCCGAATAACTCGCGTATCTTATAACCAAGTGCTATAAAAACACATCATACCCCTCATTCCAATTCAGAATATTTTTTTATTCAAATATTCTTTTCACAATTTAAACCAAATTAAGGTTTATCAAACTAGTCGGGATTAGTGAACCTTAGCGAAATAATCATTTATTTTATTACCCTAACCCCAACCTATTCGTCCCATGAAGCAAAACTGGTAGTACTCGATATCTAACACCCATTATGTTATCAGTAAATTTAGTTACCATTTAACATTCAAGTCTAATTAAATATTTAACTATCGCACGGAGCAAAACCGGTGATACTCCATTCTCGAACATTTCTTGAATTCGGTAAATTTAATTACCTTATTCACATTTCAATCTAATTAAAGATTCATTAAAACTCCACTTAGTTTTAATCTCAAAAACCATTACTTAATGATTATTCAACTTTAGGAAATTAATCCTGCCTTTAGTTGGGTTAAAGAACCAATGTTGTTCAAAACACAGTTCAGGGTAAACCCAAAATCATCTTCCATCAAAATAGAATCTTCACGGAAATCTGATCAGTATATAATCAATATCAATTTCCGTATCAGACTAATACTATAAACAGAATAACATCAAGGCCTTTTAAATTCCATAAATAGTAATGGTCTTCCTTCACAGAAGCTCATCTCGATGATTAAATCGAATTCTCTTCAATTCCAATTTAATATATTAAATTGGAAAACTTTACTTTTGAAAATCCCATTAAATCTTAATAAAAAGATTGATAAATTCCAAATCATATCTTTACTACTAATTGGGTTAAAGAACTAATATTATTTAAAACATCGCTCATGATAAACCCAAAATCCAATTCAATTCCAATTAAATTGATTAATTGGTAAACTTCTCTAAATCTTAATTAAAAGACTTATTCTTTTCTCAATTGGGTTTAAGAACAATGTTATTGAAGACACCATTCACGACAAACCCAAAAGCCAATTTGATATTAAATACAAGGCTCTGATTTGAAGTCATATCGGCTTATATTCAATATCAAATTATGAACTAACGGATATCGTATTGGGAATAACGATATCTATATCTTCCAAATTCCTCAATAATATCTGTATAATCATGGAATCCAATATTGAAATATTTCGAAGATTATTCCCATTCAAATCATTTCCAATTCATACATTGGAAAATTCTGGTTATATTAAAACCATATAACTTCTTTCAGTTCTTTACTCAAGTTCATAAACAACCTATTCAGATAAAAATATATTTTATCTTTACAAACTTGGAATATTTCATCCAAAATCATTTCAAATTATTTATTATGATTTTTCATAATTTATTCATATGTTTAATAATTTTATTAAGGCCCTTACAGTCGGCTTCCAATATCGACCACTGATCTTCATCCATAGCGACCTTTTTCAAAACTGATTTGGACATATTTTAAAATCTAACTATTCAAATTCAAATCTCATATATTTATTGGAAAGATCTTTTCAATATGAACTTAACGGTTCCGGATTTAGGAGAATCCGACGGTCGGATCTCCCGTTACGTCCATTTCAAGTTAATGGTTGAAATTCACGAACGGTCGCTGTGCGATACGTTCTATTATAACCATTTAAATATATATATATATATATATATCGCCTACTTCTATTTAAAAATTTATTTATAAAACGTTTTATACATTCATTTTAAAACGATTTCACTTCCATTACCAATTTAAATTAAACTTGAACATTGCATTTTTTTATGACCTCAAAATGATAATATTTTAAAAATGTCATATTTTAAAATTCAATCTTCTCGATATTCATTTTAGAAATGAATAAAATCGATATAAAATCCATTCGAGTTAAAATAGTGTTTTCTACTTAACTTGATTTCATATATTTTTATATTTTCGTGCCATCCAAAATCGAACATCTAAATTAACTTTTCAATTCTCATTGAATATCACATTTCAAAAATATTCATGTTCATTCCGGATTGGAGTAAAATCTCAACCAATATCCATATAAATAAATTAATATGGATTACATTCACCCAAAACACCCAACAATAGTTGCTAACAACTATCAACATACAAAATGACATCTAGTGTGCATTTTCTTTTTTGGCAAAGCCGACAGGTTTTTAAAGTGTTTCGTAACACTTTTTATTATAACAAGTAATAAAAGACAATAAGGTACAGGTGACTGTTGTTAGTAGTCAGCTAATATCGGTTTTCAGATGGACTGTCCACAACAATAAAGCATACTCACGCAGGAGCAGACAAACCTATGCTCAAGGCATTACAATACATTGCAAGATTCATGGTAACTACTTTTTTTTAATAAACACATGCCCATCAGCCTGTCATAGCAACTACATAAGACAATTAACCATTGTCAAATACTCCATTCTTCATTTTAAGAAGGATTTTGACTTTTTTGACTGTGCATTTTATTTTTTTAAATAAGCTTTAATCAAATAATTGACACTTACATAAATATATCAATCCATCGATTAACTGCAAATTCACACAAGGGAGATGTAAATCAAATATCATCCCAAGACCTGTGAGGGGTTTTCAACCAACAACAATTATTTAATGAAGCCTCACTGTCATACAATGCATGCACACACCGTAATCATAAATAAATGCTCAACTGCTAAATGCCATTTAAGGCGCCACAAGTATCCATCCACGGAGTATGAAATGCGAGTGTTAGATATTCGCGTAACACTTCTAATGCAAATGACTTGTGAATAGTTCAAGTGTTGAACTCCAAAATAACCACATGATGTAATTTCTAACTTGCAACTTAACCACAAAACAAATCCTAACATAACAACCTAACTAAATAACTTAGTGAGCGAGTTCTCGCCAATAAGCTAAATTAATCGCCGTGACACTTCTAATGTTGAATTTCTCTTGTCGCGCACTCGCCATTTGTCGTTTTTCACACTCGAATTCGCCTTTCTGACTCTAGAATTTGCATACAACCTCCAATCTTCACTAAACTTTGTCACCAGCACAAACGCGTCATTCCAGACAACTTTTGCCTAGTGGACTTTCTTCCAAAAATGCACTAATTCACCAAAAAACACAAATCTTTGCTCTAGATCTGCAATCTTCAAACACATTTTCCGGACAGCTCCAAACTCCAAAATTCGATTGTAATATGTCAAAATTGTAGAGAAAAACGTGATCTACAACTTTGGTCTTGTGGAGTTTTGGCTAGAAATGCGCGAATTGAAAGTTATTGAGGAAAGAAGAGGAGAGTGTTATTTGCATACGAGAAATTTTGTAAAAGAGGGTTTTTTGGCCATGGTGAGGCCAACGGCGGGAGTCGCGTGGTCTGAGGCGGCGCAGGGGCCTGAGTGGCCGGAGTGGAGGTGGTGGTGGCGGGGCGGGTCTGGTGGTGGTGATTTTGGGTGATTTAGGGTTAGGGCTATGCAATTGGAAGAGAGAAAGAGGAGGAGAGAGAGGAGAGGAGGAAGAGGAGGAGGGGCGGAGGAGGTGGTGGCCGGCGACGGTGGGGGAGGAGGGGTGCGGCAGCGACTAAGGGGGAGGGAGCTCACCATTAAAAAGAAAAGAGGAAGAGGGAAATGAAGAAGGAAAAGGAGTAAAAGTAATTTTATCTCTTTTTCCATCCAATCGTCCGACTGAAAACGAACTCCGTTTGCCACGGATTTCGGAGACAAGATAGTACACATCAATACAGTCCAACAAATCAAGTTTCATCGAATTCGGAGTTCGTTTGATCTTCCGTTTAATTTCTCAAACAGGCTAAAATAATGTTTAATAAATGCAATTTTAGTGTACATTTTCTTCTTGCACGCCCACACACTAACTCCCAAAATTATGCCTTTTGGATTTAACCATTGTTTGATGATACGAACCCAGAAAAAAAACGGAATCGAATTCCGAGATCATCTCAATAATGTTTCTTTGTAAATTGATTACCTATTTTTGAACAAATGGTTTTACTTCGTACGGCCACATACTGACTCCATTCGACGCGCATTTTGGAATTCAACAATGATTTGTCATTATGAATCGAAAAAAAATTATCTCGTCGAATTCTGAGCTTCCTAGCAAAATTTTACTTTTTAATGGCTATGCAATGATTTTTAAAGTTGAATTTTTAAAATTTTCTAAAACAGAGCTTATAAATCAACTTAATAATTTTACTAAGTTTGTTTTAAGTCAAATAAGATATAAAAATTAATTTTAAAATTATTCTCAAATTTTATTTAGCAAAAATAACCAATTTATATTCACAAATTCATTAAAATAGCTTAAATTAAAAATTTAGATTGGTTTTGAAAATACAGGTTGTTACGGAATGTGTAGAGAAATTATGTGCATTATTTATTTGATTATTGATGTCAACATTAATTTTCATTAACTGTAACAATTAGGGCTTTTAATTCAATGAGGCAACAGCGTTCATTTCATTTCTTATAGCACATATTTATTCATCATTTGTAATTAAAGGCATAAATGTTATCATGCATGCAATTGAAAGGTATTAAATATAATTTATTTTTCTCTTTTACAATCAACGCATGCACGGAAACACATGCATAAGAGTGCTTAGAAGGAATGAAACGCATAGCAAAGATATACACTTATATGTATATATTTATACTAGGAAACAACGTTTCCTTACAAATCAATTCCACGTTTTAATTTCCAAATAAATACACTAAATTAATTTTATCATTTAATTATATTTTTCAAATCTAACGTATCTTATATATTGTCGACACTTAGCATTGAGATAATTTGTTATTAAAAATCAGATTGAACCATTCATTATTATCATGGATTTTATTTTAAAACCACTTTAAATTCAATAATTAAATTATATTACATAACTTAAATGGTTGAAATTTACGGGATGTTAGAGATGTTGAAAAGAGAATGATCGCTACAAATCGTTGTTCAAATTTAATAAAAGAAAATAGTGATCTTAAATCTAAAATTCAACGATTTGAATCAATATTGGCTAAATTTTCTAAAGGAGAAAAATCGTTGAATATGTTGTTAAAAAAACATTTTTTTTAGAATAATAAAGGACTTGGTTTTGGTAAATTTGATCAAAAACAAAATTCTAATGATTTTAAAAATCCTTCAAATAGCTTTAGAAAATATCAAATTGGAAATTTTGAATCAAATAATCTCAAAGGGTTTTTAAATCATAAACGAGATGAAAACTTGTTTAGAAACAATTAAATTAAACAAATTTGGATCCCAAAAGATAACTAGGTGAATTCGAATACGATTAAAAGAATTCGAGTTCCTAAGAGTACTTTAGTGGATAATAATGGATTATTATACAAACAAGTTCGGGTACCAAAATGTGTAAACGAAGCTAAGAGTGGAAAAACAATCTTCGTTAGACCACTTGATACTATAAACATTTAGGTACCCAAGGAGGCTAAGGAACAACCTTGCGAAAGAGATATAAAATTCAAGTTGTTCCATACTATTGAATTATTCATAGTTCCTTAGCCATGTATTTCTGAGTTGGAGATTCACATCGATTATGGTAAGTCAAGTATGATCTTTAAACTCGTGTTTTTATTGATACTGATCTGTATTGACACCGCCATAGTATTTCTGACATATCTTGAGCTTTTTAATTTAATTGAAAAATTATTGAAATTAGATTCAACTGTCTACAATTTTTATGTTTTGAGTATTTCCAGATTATGAATTTAAATTGGTGAAAACCTGCAATTAATTTGAATTTAGTATTTAGACTGGTCTCTGAATTTCTTACAGTGCCATAGTATTTTGAGAATTTCTTGAACACTGTTTTTTGAAATTTTAAAAATTTTAATGTTCTGGAAAGCTAATGAAATTTCACACATTTTTCTATTTTGAGTTTCTTCAAATTCACCTTGAAAAATATTGAAAAATTACACTCAATACAGCGCACTACTTGAAAGCTATAATTGATAAGTTGTGATAATTTCATAGTTTTGGGATTGGCTTGAATATTTTGACTTAGAAATCATTTATGATTGATTGTTGAATTTCATGGATACCATACTTGGATTTGAATTCTGAAATTAAATTTCATCATGTGATTTCAAATAATTTGTTTTTTTGATTTGAATCATTGATTGTCCTTTGTGCGTGATAAGATGCTCTAAAAAATTCTCTTGTAATTCTTTCTTTGGAACTGATTTTTAGCTGCTCTAATAAAGGTTTGTTTGAGTGTGTTGGTGATTGCATGATGCATTGAAATATCAATGACCAGATTTCATTGAATTCCATATGCAATTTTAATTACAGGTGTCGCAAGTACCTTTCCGGGCTTTCCAATCTCGGTCTAGTCCATGCGTGGTTTTTAAATTTGTCTAGGAGCAATCAGTTTAAGAAGTATTAGATAATTTCACATCCTACTGATTGAATTTTGAAACTGGTTTAAACTTGAAAAGTTATTTCAAAACCCCCTCTTGAAATTGATATTTTTAATTTTAAAATCATTTCCGATTATTTATTCAAAAACTAAAATTATTGACCAGATCGAACCATTTTGGAACTCATCAAAATTATTATTAAATTTATGAAATTGCAGTGAGTTGTGACTATAATATATTTCATAACAAAAAAATATTATTTAAATTCTCATGATGGTTGGACAGATTTTATAATATTTTTGAATTAGTGCTTATTTCGGGATCATCTTCTATTTCTTCCATATTTTTTTCACTCGTCATGGTTTTATTTAATGTGGAGAGTTAAAATTGTTTTGAAAATAAGGAAATATTTTTGAAATCATTTTAAGATAAATTCCTTAGTATTCACTCTCATTTAAAAGTCCTCGCGGTTATGCATGGGTGAATCACGTTAATCTCTGTATGTGCTTTCATTCTCATTTAAAAAGTACTCACAGTTATGCATGGACGGAACTCATAAAGGAGGTTAAAGTTAAGCATTTTTCTAATCTCATTTCAAAGTCCTAGCGGTTATGCATGGTTAGAAAATACTTAACAAAATTAAGTTACCACTAACCCCATTTAAAAGTCCTAGCGGTTATGTGTGGTTAGAAAGTGCTTAAATTATGTTGTGCTTAAATTTGAAATTTTTTTGAAAATTTTGAAATTCATAAATTCAATATTTAAAATTTAAAAACTCTCCTTATTTTTATAAAATCAAGCATAAATCCATCATTCTTAAAAGTACATTTTGCTTCTAGTTTGAAGATATTATCATTTTGTTTGACTAAATGAGATTTACGATATATATTTTTTCCCTCTTGATTTGAATTTATATTTCTAGTATATGTTCATCACTATTTCGATTTCTATTATCCTTTTGATGATAACAAAAGGGGTAGAATGATTTATTGATGAGTGAGTAATTCATGAATAATATGATGTTGGAAATTCAATTGATTTTTTTAAATCACTTATATGCGTATATATATAGGAGGAGCTCAGTTATCGGGGGAGTATTATATTTCATATTCAAACACATTTGTCACATTCAAAATCTTAGTGTATGTTTGCATTACTAAAAAGTTGGAGACTGTCGTGTATAAAAATATGATTTTTGTTTGATGATAACAAACATATATATTATTATATAAATGTGTTTGTATGCGTACTATCTATATTTCATATCACATACAAAAATAAATATTTATTGAATAGAATACTATTACACAAAACTCAACATTCAAACAGTGTTCTTATTCAAATAGATATTTTATTTAAACATTTAAAATAGTACATATTTTTGACTCCACTATTTACAATTCAGTTTAATATGTTTGGATATTTCTGACATAATACACTTGAATATATATCATATATGAAATAATTCTTATTAGGTGTCATATACTGAAATAATTCTTATTAGGTGTCATATACTGAAATAAAACATACATCAGACTTTGGATTATTTTATCCTAATGATGATTCGTTCGACTTAGTTTCTTATTATGATGCTGATTATGCAGGATTTAAATCAAATCGTAAAAGTAGTAGTGGAACATGTCATTTCTTATGACATTCACTGTGTAACGAACTGGGATTTTCGACTCTGAAAATCAACACAAAACTACCATGTTGACTATTCAGACATCGGAAATACCTGATCATTAATAGAAAGAAGTTAGAGGGTGAGAATAGATAAGATAGAAAATTAGAATTGAAGAAGAAGAAGAACACAATCATAGTAAGCACGAATCTCACAACGGAACGAATAAAATATAATATATAACATAACTTTGCAATAAACAGTATAATAACATTATCAGAGCACAACACTTACACACAGCGGAAATAACAATAGCTATATAATCCTGAAGCCTCCTGCTTCAAGCTCCTCCAAGTATATCTGTAAAGACCTAAACTACTTGACTGCCCGTACAAATTTGGGCACCCAAGAGTTCAGGGAAAAAACAAAATAAACTCTGGGTCAGTCATGGGACTGGTGTGAGTAAACTCAAATCATTTGGCTTAACTTTTCAAAATCCTTTTCAAAAGAAAAGATAATCGTAAGACCGATCCACACATAAACGCGGATGGTTTTTACCTTACGACAACCTAAACACATTTGGAAATCAATACTTCTCTGATATTATAATAATGTCTAATCATAAGTAATTAACAATCTAGCAGAACGCTTGCATCTCACGTTCCACATATATAGTATACAACAAAACCGCGGGCTCTTATTGGAGATTGGATTCCGACTATGACAAGGTATGGGACCACCTGCCGATAGTGTATCTCTAGAGACGAATACACTGGGTTTAACAAGAACATCTTGCAACCCGGCACACACATGACCGACCACTCATTTCGCTTGAGTGTATCGAATGTATACCACCAATGGTCGGGAGCTACCCACCGTTTCCCGAAAATGGATAGCATCGAACATAGATATAAGAATGAAATGGATTTTCTTTAGATAGGTGATATACACCCTAATAGGGGCGACCCACTTAGCCATGTTGCCCGCTCAATTTCTGTCATTTCCCGGTTGATGAGTCTTGAGGTCATAACGTATCTTTTGACAGATCATACATTCATTTACTTTGAATACCACATCGTCATACCCGCCAAATCACAAATTGATTTCCTCAAAAATACCACGTGCATAAAGCTAAGAGAAACGAATTCCTCCACCACTAAACGTAAGTACGTTTGAAGAGATCAACTTATGCGATCTGTTAGGTATACTCTGTCAGACATTCGTCCATTCACGTTTGTCCTAGGACTGGACAAACCGAAGGCACTATTCTGTCAATAGGATAGTCCTTGCATAACTCCGTCTTCAATATTTGATCGCAACGCCAACATCCATACAGAATGGTTTTCAGACAACGAATCTGATCCCGGTCTCTCCATATTGACGACGATAAAATGGTCAAAAGCTTCGATAGTTGGTGATTTAACTATCACAGAAAAACAGGTATGCAACCAATGATATTATTTCCGGATGGAAATTCTATCGACCAATCATCATTCAAAGGTTTATTTCTTTAGATTAAATCATCTTTAATTTAGCCATTTCCCATTTCTATATATTTGTAAATTCATATTTTCTAAATTTGGAAAACATACTTTATAAATCATTTGGTAAACATCACAATATTTACTTCCATTTTTTATTTCCTATATTGGAAAACATTTCTGATCCTTATTTGGAAAACGTTTCCAAACTCCTTCATTTGATTTAAATCGATGTTTAAATAAAACATCACTAAGCCAATTCAAACCATTTCACTCATTAACCAAATCCACTTAACCAATTTTAACTCTCGAACTTTAACTACTCCTTAGTAAAAATGAAGTCAATCAAGTTGGGGTATAATTACTCTCATACCTTAACTGAACAACATTTCCAACCTCGGAGTAGACAAAGTTCACCCTTTTTAACCTTTTAATAAACTTCATTACGTATCCCTCGGATTCTACTTACGAATCCACTTCTTTTACCGAAATCTTTTTATTATAACGGTAGTGTTATAATCCCAGGCTTTCGAAATGAAATAACTTAAGTATAACCTTTATATCTTAATTTGGGTAAATAAACAAACAACTAATTTATTAACAAATAAGTAAAACTTGATTTGAAACGGAAAGTAAATATCATTTTCCTTAATTCGATATAATCGAATTCCAACGTATAATTCACTCTCGAATAATCACTATTCGATAACTCTCTTTCGAATAAACTATATTTGATAACCCTTTCTTCGAATAACTATATTCGATAATCTCCCTTCGAATGATTTAAATTCGATTAATCTCTTCGAATGATTTACATTCAATTAATTCTCTTCGAATGAACTATATTTGATTAAATCCCTTAATTCTATTCGAATAAACTATTTCGAATAGCTCCTTTGGATTAACTCATTTGGATTAACTCGGTTTGATTAACTCATCTTGAATAACTTAACTCGATTAACTCAACTTGATTAACTTACTTGATTAACTCAAGTTATTTAACTTCAATCGAATAACTAATATTCGATTAACTTATATTCGAATAACTATGTCAATTTTTAACTTTATTTCGAATAGCTAATTTTCGATTTAACTCCATTCGCCTGACTCTAGATCGCAGCGATCACAATGGTTACGCCTGATTCCCTCAGGAAAACATCCGACCGCCGTGGGCTATCTGCAGCCCTGCGAATTACGCTAGCAGTCGTACGAAATGGCAACACATCCTAAATAACTATGTTTGACTAACTCTATCTCAAATAACTATATTCGATCAACTCTAATTGAGTAACTAATATTTAATAAATTCTAATTCGATTAACTCTATCTAATTAACTCTAACGGATTAACTCTAACTGATTAACTCCTTTGGTTAACTCTACATTTATTCACTTTCAAATATCGATGTTGAAATCGATTCTTACTTCTCTATATAAGTCCCGACTTATATATTCTATTTATCCAGTGATAGACATTTTATTTATTTTATAGAATATTATTTATAAATTTATCTTCTCAACCTATCGGTTAGAATGGATTCTATTTGAAATCTTTGCTTTAAATCCATATCATGTTATACTCGTGTGCTAAGCACGGGTCTAAACCTTTCAAATGTAAAATTCTCCTGTTATACAATTCTAGTCACTTTTCAAGTATTCCTTTTATAATCTATTTATTTACAAAATAAACCCCTTTTTGATAATTCTATTTATTTTATAAAATATTTTCTTTTTATAAAATACATTGATTTTATAGGAAATTCCTTTGATAATCTAACTATTCCCTTTCTATTTGTTTTTCACATGATTCCTCTTTCCATTCTATTAATTTTTCAAATAAATATCCCTTCAATTTTATCTATTTGATTAACAAATAAATATTCCTTTTTAATCTATTTATTTTCTAAATAAATAGTTTTCTTTTTATAAAATCTTTTGATTTTATAAATATTTCTTTTTCAATATAACATTGAAAACTTTCTATTTAACATTCCAGTATTCCTTATGGTATTTAACGTGTCATGTAACAATGATCGATATCATTCAAACATACGAAATCAACAACAGAAGTTAATCCGACCTGTTTCCGTGCATCCATAGATGTTAATCAACATAAATAACACAGATATGAAGTATTCTGATAAACAGAATTTATATTCGATTAACGATTTATACCTATATCGTTATCTATATTTTCAATCAACTGACTAGCAGTTCAACCAAACAGCCAACACACAGCAAACAACCATCATTTATCAATTCTAAAAATATGTTATAAAAATATAAGTTGAGCAGAGTTAGTGAGATTTACTCACATTTCGCGTTAACCATTAAATAATGATTTGCGTCTGTTGATTCAGATCAGACAATTTATTTCGCCATAAATTGTAACGAGCTCGAATCCACTCCCAGTCAGTTTCTGCGCGTAGCCGTCGTCCATACGATCCCATCGGGTCTTGTTTTGCTGAATTTCGTTCTCGTATGACCAAGTTATTGATTTTACAACGTAATACACAATTAAATAGTTTAAATTTAACTTCTACATTGTTACTGGGCCTCACCTCAAATACCTTGGCCCATCTCCTTTCAAACAGACCTGTACCCAACAACTCGTCTTCCCCAAATAAGGAAACGCGTAGCCTGCTCCTCCCTTAAAGCTATTACGGTGCTTTTCTCTTCCACGGTTCTCCCTCCCCACTCACTTTGAAAATCAAACAGATACCACCGTGATAATCCTCATTCAAAACTCCACCTCCCCATATCGATCATGCCCAACTCGACACTCCAGTTGAAATGCGGCGCCGCCATCTTCGAGGCATGCTACAGGTTCGCACGACACAAGTCAGCGCCAGAATTCACTAAACATTCACAAACGATGCTCCTCTTCACCTTGAATTTGAATATACTCGAATTACACCATCAACTCACCGAATCCCTCAACTTTGTAAACCCTAGAAGCACGCTCTTCACAAGACAGCAACTAAAATTCATTCGATTTCTTCAAAACCCATCTAGGAATGAAAAGCAGCATTCCAGAAATCCGAACACATAAATTCTACGATTTACAGATTTTTGCAAGAATTGTTTTGATTTTTGGAAGTGGGTATTTGGCTCTCGTCTTCAACATTTTGGTGGCGGCTCACAAATGTTTGACCGTAGAAGTTTTGTTTTGGGTTTAGGAGAAAGTTAGGGTATATATATGAATATTTTTATATATTTTTTATTCGATTATTTTATCCATTTATAATCTATCGTTACTTGTACATGTCTTCTAAAAATTCCTATGACCACATACGATACCCAAAAATCACAAAAATGGACATGTAGCTACTGTTTGACATTACGGTCCCAACAAAACTGGTTTCATCGAATTCCGACTTTGTTTGCTCACACAGCGTATTTTTAACTGTCAAAATATCGACTGTTTTTCACATTAAAATCGCCCACGGCCACATACTGACTTCAAAAATCACGTAAATTGAAATCTAGCAATAATTTAATATTGTGGATCCAACAAAATTAGTTTCGTCGAATTCTGAGATGGTTTGAAAAACTGGCTATTTTTAAAGCTCTAAATAACCTTTTAAATATATAAATATATTTAAAAACATTTAAATTTAATATTTAAAAATAAGTATTATTGTATATATTCACAATAGAATATCATACAGCTTCAGAATATTCCTATATGAATTTCTAGCTTGATATTTTCAAATCCCGATTAAATCGATATGCGATTTATAATGAAATTCCTTTTATTATTTAATTAAATCACTATAAATTATAAAGGAATTCCACAACGACTTTTCTGAAATTTGATTTGGACATAAATCAAAATCTACACGATGAAATCTCGATTTTTCTCTTCCACTAGAAAAATATACTTCACCAGCTCCCAACGTTTCTTGTTTCACAGAAATCCGGCTTAAAATGGACTATGTACATTCAGTTGAAGTTCAAATCGCCAAATTACGAAATGCAGCACCATTTCGAGCTCGATTTTAATTATATTATAATTATACGTTCAAACTGTCGTTCAAATAATATATTTGTTATTCTAATTCAATTCTAAACTGAATTAAATATCACAGATGATCCAATTCACACCATTATGTGAATTCCACTATTCCTGACTATTTCAGAAATTAAATATATTATTATATTATTTATATTAATTCAATATTCAATATTATTTAATTCTGGTCATTTTAAATAACCAAACCATTATTTAAATAATTAAATAAATTATTTATATACCATAAAAATACGGGTCATTACATTCTTCCCCCCTTAAAATAATTCCGTCCTCGAAATTGCTAAGGTAGAAGACAGACGTTATTAACTGGATTAAAAATTATTTGTTTTATTCCTTTAGCTTCAGTTTTAACTGAATTAATTGATTTCATTTAAATTATTAATTTATTCCTACTAACGAAAATTTTCAAAAATCTTGAAAATTTTCTAACACACAAAATTTTCGAAAAATTTCGCCAGCGCCTCCTTTGTACCGGTCAATAGTTCAAACTCCAACTCGCCTCTCTAGGCCTTCTCCAATCCAAAAGAAAATCAAACAGCCAAGCGACTTGCCCAATCGGCCCATAAATCACCAAATCCATAAAAAAATAAACGTGTACCTTTTTGTCGAGCATATCATTAAATCCTTTTATTCTGCTGCCAATTCAGCATATACCAAAGTCATCCCAATCAATCTCTGATCAATTTATCCTCAACATAGCTATTTGCTTAAACAAACCAATTACCATTTCAAACTCAAGTTTCATTCTCGATCCCAAACTCCTAACTCACCAATCCAATACCATTTCAGATTCTATCTCACAATTCAAAATCTGATTCTACTTGATATATCATATCCAATTCAATTTACAGTTAATTGGTTTCAATTTAATTCCAGCTTGTTTTCACAAAAAAAAAATTATTTGTTTTTAATTCATACCATCTTCCTGGGGATTTTAAACAGTTTAGTTTTCCTAAAATAATTTATTCCTTTTCGGGATTCAAAACAACTTCCTTTTCCTAAAATAATTCGAAAACAAAATCTTTGGTAGTAGTCCGTCACTTAGGACTCGAAAATGAACACTGATGATAAAACTAATGATGTGGCCAACATCATCTGAGTTACTTCCCAGCAACTGAAGTGAGTTCAATACTGTACCACCTTTCCAAAATCATATTTAAACATTTCCATTTTGAAATTCATTTCAAAATATTATTCCCAATGCTTGTAAAACAATTTAAAATCTCCCAGAATTTTAAAATTATCATATATTTAATCCAAACCCACTTACAAACACTCTTTCAACCATAAGGAATTTTAATTCCAATTCTGATTTTAAATTCAGATTTAATTCATCTGATTTCGATATTATACGAACTTAAATTGGTTATTTATATAACCATTTCAATTATAATCAACCAACACATCCAACATACTATAATATTTCCAATATTAATCATTCATTTATAATAAAATATAATTTGGGTAAAATTATTTCATTTACCCTCTTTTAAAACATACTGTGTCGGTTTATCGTATTCAAGTGTTTAGAAACTCCTATCGATACAGTGGATCAAACTGATCGACCAAAATTCACAACTACTCAACCAATAAAAATCCATAATATAAAATCATTTTTATTCAATCTACAAATACGTTCACTCCTATATATACACTTAAACTCAATCTAGGGTATTACTAACCCCATCTCTACTAAGTCACGCCACAGAGCCAAGGTAATCACTTAACCTTCAGCTCTGGTACCACTGTAACAAACTGGGATTTTCGACTCCGAAAATCAACACAAAACTACCATGTTGACTATTCAGACATCGGAAATACCTTGTCATTAATAGAAAGAAGTTAGAGGGTGAGAATAGATAAGATAGAAAATTAGAATAGAAGAACAAGAAGAATATAATCAGAGCAAACACGAATCTCACAGCGGAACGAATAAAATATAATATATAACATAACTTTTCAATAAACAGTATAATAACATTATCATAGCACAACACTTACACACAGCGGAAATAACAATAGCTATATAATCCTGAAGCCTCCTGCTTCAAGCTCCTCCAAGTATATCTGTAAAGACCTGAACTACTTGACTGCCCGTACAAATTTGGGCACCCAAGAGTTTAGGGAAAAAACAAAATAAACTCTGGGTCAGTCATGGGACTGGTGTGAGTAAACTCGAATCATTTGGCTTAACTTTTCAAAGTCCTTTTCAAAAGAAAAGATAATCGTAAGACCGATCCACACATAAACACGGATGGTTTTTACCTTACGACAACCAAAACACATTTGGAAATCAATATTTCTCTGATATTATAATAATGTCTAATCACAAGTAATTAACAATCTAGCAGAACGCTTGCATCTCACGTTCCACATATATAGTATACAACAAAACCGCGGGCGCTTATTGGAGATTGGATTCCGACTATGACAAGGTATGGGACCACCTGTCGATATTATATCTCTAGAGATGAATACACTGGGTTTAACAAGAACATCTTGCAACCCGGCCCACACATGACCGACCACTCATTTTGCTTGAGTGTATCGAATGTATACCACCAACGGTCGGGAGCTACCCACCGTTTCCCGAAAAGGGATAACATCGAACATAGATATAAGAATGAAATGGATTTTCTCTAGATAGGTGATATACACCCCTAATGGGAGAGACCCACTTAGCCATGCTGCCTGCCCGATTTCTGTCATTTCCCGGTTGATGAGGCTTGAGGTCATAACGTATCTTTTGATAGATCATACATTCATTTACTTTGAATACCACATCGTCATACCCCTCAAATCACAAATTGATTTCCTCAAAAATACCCCGGGTATAAAGCTAAGAGAAACAAATTCCTCCACCACCAAACGTAAGCACGTTTGAAGAGATCAACTTATGCGATCGGTTAGATATATTCTGTCAGACATTCGTCCATTCACGTTTGTCCTAGGACTGGACAAACCGAAGGCACTATTCTTTCAACAGGATAGTCCTTGCATAACTCCGTCTTCAATATTTGATCGCAACGCCAACGTCCATACAGAGTGGTTTTCAGATAATGCATATGATCTCGGTCTCTCCATATTGATGACGATAAAATGGTCAAAAGCTTCGATAGTTGGTGATTTAACTATCAAAGAAAAACAGGTGTGCAACCAACGATATTATTTTCGGATGGAAATTCTATCGACCAATCATCATTCAAAGGTTTATTTCTTTAGATTAAATCATCTTTAATTTAGCCATTTCCCATTTCTATATATTCATAAATTCTTATTTTCTAAATTTGGAAAACATACTTTATAAATCATTTGGTAAACATCACCATATTTACTTCCATTTCTTATTTCCTATATTGGAAAACATTTCTGATCCTTATTTGGAAAACGTTTCCAAACTCCTTCATTTGATTTAAATCGATGTTTAAATAAAACATCACTAAGCCAATTCAAACCATTTCACTCATTAACCAAATCCACTGAACCAATTTTAACTGTCGAATCTTAACTACTCCATAGTTAAAACGAAGTCAATCAAGTTGGGGTATAATTACCTCTCATACCTTAACTGAACAACATTTCCAACCTCGGAATAGACAAAGTTCACCCTTTTTAACCTTTTAATAAACTTCCTTACGTAACTCTCGGATTCTACTTACGAATCCACTTCTTTTACCAAAATCTTTTTATTATAACAGTAGTGTTATAATCCCAGGCTTTCGAAATGAAATAACTTAAGTATAACCTTTATATCTTAATTTGGGTAAATAAACAAATACCTAATTTATTAACAAATAAATAAAACTTGATTTGAAACGGAAAGTAAATATCATTTTCCTTAATTCGATATAATCGAATTCCAACGTATAATTCACTCTCGAATAATCACTATTCGATAACTCTCTTTCGAATAAACTATATTTGATAACCCTTTCTTCGAATAACTATATTCGATAATCTCCCTTCGAATGATTTACATTCGATTAATCTCTTCGAATGATTTACATTCAATTAATTCTCTTCGAATGAACTATATTTGATTAAATCCCTTAATTCTATTCGAATAAACTATTTCAAATAGCTCCTTTGGATTAACTCATTTGGATTAACTCGGTTTGATTAACTCATCTTGACTAACTTAACTCGATTAACTTAACTTGATTAACTCAACTTATTTAACTCCTATCGAATAACTAATATTCGATTAACTTATATTCGAATAACTATGTCAGTTTTTAACTTTATTTCGAATAGCTAATATTCGATTTAACTCCATTCGCCTGACTCTAGATCGCAGCGATCACAATGGTTACGCCTGATTCCCTCAGGAAAACATCCGACCGCCGTAGGCAATCTGCAGCCCTGCGAATTACGCTAGCAGTCGTACGAAATGGCAACACATCCTCAATAACTATGTTTGACTAACTCTATCTCAAATAACTATATTCAGTCAACTCTAATTGAATAACTAATATTTAATAAATTCTAATTCGATTAACTCTATCTAATTAACTCTAACGGATTAACTCTAACTGATTAACTCCTTTGGTTAACTCTACATTTATTCACTTTCAAATATTGATGTTGAAATCAATTCTTACTTCTCTAAATAAGTCCCGACTTATATATTCTATTTATCCAATGTTAAACATTTTATTTATTTTATAGAATATTATTTATAAATTTATCTTCTTAACCTATCGGTTAGAATAGATTCTATTTAAAATCTTTGCTTTAAATCCATATCATGTTACACCCGTGTGCGAAGCACGGGTCTAAACCTTTCAAATGTAAAATTCTCCTTTTATACAATTCTAGTCACTTTTCAAGTTTTCCTTTTATAATCTATTTATTTACAAAATAAACCCTTTTTCGATAATTTTATTTATTTTATAAAATATTTTCTTTTTATAAAATATATTGATTTTATAGGTAAATCCTTTGATAATCTAACTATTCCCTTTCTATTTATTTTTCACATGTTTCCTCTTTCCATTCTATTAATTTTTCAAATAAATATCCCTTCAATTTTATCTATTTGATTAACAAATAAATATTCCTTTTTTATCTATTCATTTTCTAAATAAATAGTTTTCTTTTTATAAAATCTTTTGATTTTATAAATATTTCTTTTTCAATATAACATTGAAACTTTCTTTTTAACATTCCAGTATTCCTTATGGTATTTAACGTACCATATAACAATGATCAGTTCCATTCAAATATACGAAATCAACAACATATTTCATATAACACAATATATGAAAAACAGTAAAATAAATGTTGAGGAACCCAGTTGGATTCCTCCGACCTGTTTCCCTGCATCCATGGATGTTAATCAACATAAATAACACGGATATGAAGTATTCTGATAAACAGAATTTATATTCGATTAACGATTTATACCTATATCGTTATCTATATTTTCAATCAACTGACTAGCAGTTCAACCAAACAGCCAACACACAGCAATCAACCATCATTTATCAATTCTAAAAATATGTTATAAAAATATAAGTTGAGCAGAGTTAGTGAGATTTGCTCACATTTCGCGTTAACCGTTAAATAAAAATTTGTGTCTGTTGATTCAGATCAGACAATTTATTTCACCATAAATTGTAACGAGATCGAATCCACTCCCAGTCAGTTCCAGCGCATATCCGTCGTCCATACGATCCCATCGGATCTTGTTTTGCTGAATTTCACTCACGTATGACCAAGTTATTGATTTTACAACTTAATACACAATTAAATAGTTTAAATTTAACTTCTACTTTGTCATTGGGCCTCACCTCAAATACCTTGGCTCATCTCCCTTCAAACAGACCCGTACCCAACACCTCGTCTTCCCCAAATAAGGAAACCCGTAGCCTGCTCCTCCCTCAAAGCTATTACGGTGCTTTTCTCTTCCACGGTTCTCCCTCCCCACTCACTTGAAAATCAAACAGATACCACCGTGATAATCCTCATTCAAAACTACATCTCCCTATATCGATCATGCCCAACTCGACGCTCCAGTTGAAATGCGGCGTCGCCATCTTCGAGGCATGCTACTGGTTCGCGCGACACAAGTCAGCGCCAGAATTCACCAAACATTCATAAATGATGCTCCTCTTCACCTTGAATTCGAATATCAACTTGAATTACACCATCAGCTCACTGAATCCCTCAACTTTGTAAACCCTAGAAGCACGCTATTCACAAGACAACAACTAAAATTCATTCGAGTTCTTCAAAGCCCATCTAGGAATGAAAAGCAGCATTCCAGAAATCCGAACACATAAATTCTACGATTTATAGATTTTTGCAAGAATTGTTTTGATTTTTGGAAGTGGGTATTTGGCTTTTGTCTTCAACATTTTGGTGGCGGCTCATAAATGTTTGACCGAAGAAGTTTGGTTTTGGGTTTAGAAGAAAGTTAGGGTATATATAGGATATTTTTATATTTTTTTATTCGATTATTTTATCCATTTATAATCTATCGTTACTTGTACATGTCTTCTAAAAATTCCTGTGACCACATACGATACCCAAAAATCACGAAAATGGACATGTAGCTACTGTTTGACATTACGGTCCCAACGAAACTGGTTTCATCGAATTCCGACTTTGTTTGCTCACATAGCGTATTTTTAACTGTCAAAATATCGACTGTTTTTCACATTAAAATCGCCCACGGCCACATACTGATTTCAAAAATCACAAAAATTGAAATCTAGCAATAATTTAATATTGCGGATCCAACAAAATTATTTTCGTCGAATTCTGAGGCCGTTTGAAAAACTGGCTATTTTTAAAGCTCTAAATAACACTTTTAAATATATAAATATATTTATAAACATTTAAATTTAATATTTAAAAATAAATATTATTGTATATATTCATAATAGAATATCACACAGCTTCAGAATATTCCTATTTGAATTTCTAGCTCGATATTTTCAAATCCCGATTAAATCGATATGCGATTTATAATGAAATTCCTTTTATTATATAATTAAATCGCTATAAATTATAAAGGAATTCCACAGCGACTTTTCTAAAATTTTATTTGGACATAAATCAAAATCTACACAACGAAATCCCGATTTTTCACTTCCACTAGAAAAATATATTTCACCAGCTCCCAACGTTTCTTGTTTCACATAAATCCGACTTAAAATGGACTCTGTACATTCAGTTGAATTTCAAATCGCCAAATTACTAACTCCAGCGCCATTTCGAGCTCGATTTTAATTATATTATAATTATACGTTCAAACTATCGTTCAAATAATATATTCGTTATTCTAATTCAATTCTAAACTGAATTGAATATCACTGATGATCCAATTCACACCATTATGTGAATTCCACTATTTCTGACTATTTCAGAAATTAAATATATTATTATATTAATTAAATATTCAATATTATGTAATTCTGGTCATTTTAAATAACCAAACCACTATTTAAATAATTAAATAAATTATTTATATACCGTAAAAATACGGGTCGTTACACACTGGTCTCGTGGTTTAGTAAAAATAAGAATACCGTACCTTTATCAACAACTGAAGCGGAATATGTCCCTGCTACTTTAGCTTGTTCACAAGTAATATATATGCAACAAACTCTAAATGATTTTGGATTGAATATAAATAAATTACCAATATACTGCGATAATACGAGTGCTATAAATATATCTAAAAATCCAACTCATCATTCAAGAACTAAAAAAATCGATTTACAACATCATTTTCTAAGAGATAACGCAAGTAAAGAGAAATTTTCACTCGAATTTATAGAAATAGATAAACAAATAGCAGATATATTAACAAAACCATTAAACGAAGCAACATATACTAAATTTAGAAGAGAATTAGGTATTTGTTTACTAAGTGAATTAGAATAATTAAATGTATTAATAACATTAAAAACAAGAAAATATAATAAAAAGTATAAGTATTTCAACATATATACTTGCATATGTTGACATATAACTGCCATATTTCGAAATTAATTCCCACCAAAAGTTAGTTACAATAACCATTTAAACTCTCCACTTCAAATTTTCTTCTTCATTCTCTCATTTTACTTCTGTAAAAACTCTAAACTAAAATGAACAGTGGCCTTCACCAATTTTAACACCCAAATCAATACTGAATCATCTGTTGGACCACCCAAAGGTCCTTTCCAATGTTCTACCCTATCACGTGTTATCAAACTTGAAGAGAAAATGGAAACACTCTTCAAATGCTTGCTGAGATACAAGTGCTCCAAATTCGGATGAGTCAAGAGCAAAATCGACAAGGAAATATGTTAAGGAGTCTTAATAAATTCATAATGGACAACCAATCAAATCCATTTATCATTAAAGATGATAATGAAGCCATGGATGAAGAAGAACTAGAAGAAGAGGAGGAAGAAATGATGGTAGAAGAGGAATAAGAGGAAGTACAACAAGAGTTCATAGGTAAAGATGGTCAAGTAGTTTGCATGGGTGAAGTTTTGTTCGATCAAAATGGAAATGTTATTGAATGAAATAGGGATTTTAGTCTCCATTGCCTAAATTGTCTAACCCATAAGTCTCCCATCGTCAAAAATAATTAGAATTTAGGTTTTTTTTCTTTTAGTTTCGTTTCTTTGCGTTCATTCGATGTATTTCATTTGTAGTAATCCATGTAAAATTGCTTGTAAAAACTAAATTTAATATAATGCTTGTTTTGTCTATCATAAGTATTCTATTACTTTGGTATATAGGCAAGAATTTAGGGGTTGTCTTATATACTAAGTATATAATCACAAGTTATACACTTATATATTTTAGTATAATATAGTTTAGATAGATATAGAATTTAGGGGGAGTATTTTTAGAATTTCTTTTTGATAATGACAAAGGGAGAGAAATTATAAAATATAGACTTAGATTATATAGGATTCATATAGATAGGGGCAGTATTAGATGCAACAGGTATGATATTTTATAAACTAAGGTTGTCATCATCAAAAAGGGGGAGATTGTTGGAGAACGGAGTTTTGATGACAACAACCTTATTTCAATATTAATTGATTATAAAATATATACTAACACCTTTATTAAGAATATATATATACATATGCAGGATTTGTATATAGGAATTAATACTGAAGACTGTACAGTTTAAGAGTTTTTAGAGATTCAGAATTCAGAGAAGATTCAAGACTCATGATAATCAAGATTTCAAGATAAATATAGTAATAGAATCTAGATTATGTAAGACTCTGAGTAGCACTCCAGGTTCGAATTCAAATGCAAATTTAAATTCTATTCCAATGTTTAAATTTTAAATTTCAAATTCCATTTTCATATTCTATTCTAATTTTAATTAATTTTCTATCTTACTTTTGATTTTAAACTCAATTTTTTAAGTCTATAAGTTTTATATGTATCTATATAGTTATATAATTTACATTTATATAGTTTTAAACTTTATAATTTTTAAAATATGTTTATATAATTTATATTTATGATTTCATATGAATTTCTACTTTATAATACTTATTTATATCACTATGTTTTAATTTAAGAATTTCATAATTATATATATGTATATATATTAAAACACTTTAGAAAATGCTCAAAATTCAAATTTATGAAGGATATGTCGACATACATTATTGGCCATGTCAACATATAACTGTCACATTTTTGATTTTGAAAGGAAGTGCCTTTTCACTATTTGTAACGTTTCAGAAGCGTTGCAATCTTTCAAATCTTATAAATAGGGGTTGATTTCGAATTTTTTTACCATTCTTCTTCTCCATCTTCATTTACTTTCATTACACCATTAATATTTCATATTTTTATGATTTCTACACTTCTACTCTGCTGATTTCAATTTTGTTTATATAAAACTTCTCTTCTCACTCTCCACTCATTATTCTCTGAATCGAAGTGCCATTGAAGAGCTATAGGGAAGTTGTAATTGTTTAGGAAGTGCTTGGGAAAAGGTGTTATAACGACCCGAACTTCCTCGGTCTCCGAAGAAAAGAGAAAGAATAGATTATTTGAGAACACGACAAATCAGAAGACAAACCGAAGAACATTTCATTGCTTATTACAACAATTTACATCAGAGTACAAGAATATACAGAGTATGAACAAATAATTTACATTTGATAAATATCAGAGATTTACAAATTACAATGCATCGGAAAATAATACAAAACAAAAATGAAAGAGACATACGGATACAGAGCTCTCTGAATATCATTCCAGCTGTAAACCAGGATCCTATGAATATAAATCTACAAAACCAAAACTACTAGTTACCCGTGTGCAAAAGGGGGCACCCCGAGTTCAGGTTAAAACAATAAATTTCAGGTCAGTCATGTGACTGGTGTGATAATTAAAACAGTTATTAACTTGGTTTTAAAGTAACGTAAATCAAGGGACTACGCCGTATAACACGAAAACGGGTTTCAACCCCAAGAATACCAGTGCATAAACAAACAGTGCAATGCTAAATAAAGAACAATGAAGCTATTATAAGACTCAGGTCCCATCACACAATGCAACGCAAGCAGGAGGATAGAGTTTTACCATGTAATAGCCAAACATGCTTGGTACATTTAAAACAAATAATATGATACTATTATAAGTGCATAGTAATTAAAACAACTTCAAATATAAATGTATCAATCATAGACGACATGGGTACCATATATCATGTCTCCATACAAGTTCTACAATTAAAGCCGCACAATGTCGTATTGGAAATTCGATTTCCAACATGATGGCTACTGATCCGAAAGATCGATCGCGTAGTGCAATTCCCCACGGCTTACGTCTCAGCTAGAGAAAACACCGTAATGCACATCTGCACTGCATCCAGGATACCGAGTATCACCGCGGATTATGTCCCAGCGAGAGAAAATACCGCTTACTCTATCCTTTTGGGAATTAGGGGTGTGCCCTATCCCTGCTGGTGTGGGGAGACCACACACAATATCAGCTCGATCGACCGATTCCATGACATCACTAAGGCATCTATCCTTATCTTAAAAGCATACTGATCTAACCATTAGTTTACCACCATACCAGTGTGTGAGGGGCTTGCGAATTAACGCTACACAAAGCTGTGCTATATTAAAGATGTGCTTTGATCATCAACCACAAGACTCTTCTTTTCAGCAAAAGCCTTGATCAACTGCCACTTAGGCATGCCACACAGGCAATTCACGCCATGCGACTGATGTCTATCGATATATAACCTCTGAGCTCATACGTCTCAGAGAAGAGTGTTAGATATATATTTAACAGAGATCAATCAACATAGAATAAAATCCAATGTCAGACACACAGTCCATTTGCAAGTTCGTTCTAGGTCTAAACGAAACTGGAGGCAACTTATTTCTCGTCCCATATGTCCAATACAGGAGAGAGGTCCTCGCATATCCGGTCGATCTCCAAGTACGTCTGGACGATCACCACTTATTACCTTGTCTTGGGTGTACAGCCCAATCAAGACATCAATAATCATCCAAACGATGTGAAGACCTCCGGTCTTCAACCACCATCTTCATAGTCGTCGAATCAGTTATTCAAAATGGGTATAAACCCGACCTTTCCGAATAACTCGCGTATATAATAAACAAGTGCTATAAAAACACAACATACGCCTCATTCCAGTCTAGAATATTCCTTTATTCAAATATTCTTATTCTTTGGCAAAGGTTCCCATTAATTTTATCGAAGATAAATTCTTTTAAATTTATTCTTTAATCTTCCCTTGGATATCAATTCAAACCATATTAAAGTTTTCCAAACTAGTCGGGATTAACGCACCTTACCAAAGTAATCATTTATTTAATTTCCCAATCCCAACTTATTCATCCCATGGAGTAAAACTGGCAATACTCCATAACTAACACCACGGTGTTATCAGTAAAATTAATTACCATTTCCCATTCAAATCTAATTAAAGATTTAACTATTGCTTGGAGCAAAACTGGTGATACTCCACTCTCGATCATTTCCCAAATTTGATAATTTAAATTATCACATTCTCTTTTCAATCTAATTAAAGATTCATTAAAACTCCACTTGGTTTTAATCTTCCCAAAAATCAATATTAATGATTATTTAACTTTGGTAACACAAACATGCCGCATCGACAATCTACACCGTACTATTGATTTCTGTTGATATATAACCTCAAAGCTCGTATGTCTTAGAGAAGGGTATTAAGCAAGAGAATAAATTCTCCGCCACCAAACAGATATATATTTAGCAGAGATCAACCGTACAGTTCGAAATACAATGATAGACATGTAATCCTGTCTTTATTTAAAACACAGTTCACGATAATCCCAGATCCCCTTATATAAAAATGGAATCTTCACAGAAAAATAAATCAATAGATAATCGATATCAATTTTCGTATCCGACCAATAATATAAGTGGAATAACGACAAAGCCTTTTAAATTCCATATATGTTAATAGTCTTCCTCCACAGAAGCTCACTTCGATTATTATCAAATCGAATTCCATTCAATTCCAATTTAATATATTAAATTGGAAAATCTTACTTTCGAAAATCTCCATTAAATCTTAATAAAATATTTATAAATTCCAAATCGCATTTCACAATAAATCGGGTTAAAGAACAGATGTCGTTAAAAACATAGTTCATAATAAACCCAATTCACATTCCATTTTTCAATTCCAATTAAATATTAGTTAATTGGTAAACTCTTCTAAATCTTATTTAAAAAATTTAATCTTTTCTCAACTAGGTTTAAGAACAGTGTCATTTAAAACATAGTTCACGACAAACCCAAAACCCAATTATATTAAATACAAGGCTCTGAATAGAAATTATATCGGCTTATATACAATATCAAATCCTGAAATCAACAAATATTGTATTGGGAATAACGATATATATATATATCTTCCAAATTCCTCCACAATATCTGTATAATCACATCCAATATCAAAATATTCCGAAGATAATTTCGATTCAAATCCGTTCTAATTCATATGTTGGAAATTCTAGTTATTTTTAAAACCATTTCAAATCCTATTTATTTATTTAAAAATATTGGATTTATAATTCTAGTTCATTTCGATAAAAATATATTTTTATCTTTTCAAATATGGAATTTTTCATCCCAATTCTTGCCAAATCATTTATTATGATTTTACACAAATTATTAATAATTTTAATAATTTTATCAAGGCACGCACAATAGATTTCCAATAACGGCCACTGAACTGCACTTACAGCGACATTTTCCAAATTTGATTTGGACATAATTCCAAATCCAACCATTAGATTCCAAATCTCTTATATCCTTTGTAAAGCTCTTTGCGATATGAACCCAACGTTTCCGGTTTTAGAAGAATCCGACGGTCAGATTTACCGTAATGTCAATTCGAAGTCAATGATCGACATTCGCGAACGGTCGCTGCGCGACGCATTCTATTCAGGCCATTAAATATATATGATATATATATATATATATTTCGTCGATTTCCATTTAAAACGCATTTTATAAATCGTTTTAAATTCATTTTCAAAACGAATTCAACTTCATATTCAATTTTAAATCCAAATTGAATATTCCATATCATTAATATATAAATGATAATATTTTCAAACATTAGATTTTGATATCACTTCCTTTTCGATATTCATTATAAAAATGAATATAATCGATATAAATATCGTTCACGTCAAAATGGCGTTATTCTAATCAACACGGCCTTACATATTTCAATATTTTGTGCCTATCAAAAATCGGACATCAAAATCCGATTTTTTTCCTTACCTGAATATTATTTTAAAATATTCGTTATTTTATTTTATTCAACACATGAATATTTTAATACTTTTCTGAATATTATTTTAAAATATTCTTTATTTTCCAAATTAGAATGAGACCCAATCAATTACCATATAATGTTATTTTTATGGATTTCCATACAACACATGTATAAAATAACAATGATAAACAATCATCTATCATCCAGAGTGCATTACACAACCGTATAAGCATTAAATATAATTAATTAACGCTTACAACATCCTGTCAATCAATCAATCGACATACAACTAAATAATTGGGATTAATGTACGTTAAATATCATCTTAATACCCGTGTGGGGTTTCAATCAACAAACACTGAATATTATTTGTGCAGTTGGGCGATGTGTAAAATATATCATCCCAATCCATATCAGTCAAATGGGTGTACATAAACAAATCGTCTGATTTGTAAATGAATATTTATTTCCATTCATATACACGTTAAAAATTATACTTTTAACGATGAAATATTTATTTCCATACATGAATATTTTATCCAGTTCATTTATACAATAAAAATGATATTTTTATTGTATAAATATTTTATTCAACACATGAATATTTTTCTTTCATTCCACATCATAAACACAATCAGTTTCGACAACATAATACAATCAAACAAGTCGTCCATGGTCTGTGGATGACGTGGAGCAGTTCATATATGCAATTATGAAATAAATTACTGTACAAGAGATAATTTTAGTGAGGAGTTCTCACATTAGGTTCCACTCCTTCTAAAAATTTAGGGAGGTCCAAAAATTCTCCGGTCTCTTCTAGAATGTAGAAGACGTCGTCGCGAGTCCAATGTCTCTTCTTTCATTGGATTTCGACAACACATGAAAAAGATACGATTTTTATAAGTTAATCGTACTTTGCAATGCTTTATAGTTTTTAAAACCTTTATTTAAACTCAAGGTGTACCTCTCAGCAAACCCTTCCAAACTATGGTTGCATTTTTCGCTCCAACCGCTGCACTTGAAGACGATCGGAGGGTACTGCGTCAAAGAGGGAGGGGAGAGCTTTCTGGCGCCGGTCGTGATGGTCAGATCGATGATCCCTGGTGGCGGCGACGACGACTTGAAGTCGTCGACTTTGAGATGGTGGTTCTCCATGTATACTCGACGATTGAGAGGGTAATGGGTATGGATTTGAATAGGAAGGGAAGATCTACAGAAACTTCAACTGGGGCGTTGGATTTCGTTGAACGATTTGGCCAGAAATGAAGAGAGAAGTTGGAAACACAATTCCGCCATAGATGAGTGGGTATCGGGGTTTTTTTTTATAATTTTTGAAATTTAATTAATGAACGGAAAAATATTATTGGTCGATATATATTTAAATTCCAAAAATAGTGTTTCCTTATAAAAAAATCCAAATCAAACCCAACGACTGACGATCCTAGCTAAATACCCCCATTACAGACACAATGGAATATGTTTCGTAGGCCCATTCATCTGTTTCAGTTAGTTATTCTTTAAATTAAAATACAAAACATTCAAATTTGGATTTGAACGTACATTTTAATTTGTCGGGGCCACATACTGATATTAAAAATTCCCGAAAAATAAATCTAACTATGCTGGGATGATACGATCCCAAAAAAATTAATTTCACTGATTTTGGAGACTGTTTGAAATATGGACTTTTTCTGGTCGACCCAATTCAAACTAAAATTACCAAACACGTTTTCTTTTTCCACGCTCACAAATTAATTCCAAAAATACGTAATTTTCACCCTAGCCATAAATTGACATTCCGGATCCAATCAAAGTGGTTTTGTCGAAAACGGAGGTCGTTTGCAAAATGTTTAATTTTAAGGGCTTTATTCATATTAAATTTCATAGCGACTATTCTGAATATTCAACTGGCCATAACTTTTGATTCCCACTATGAAATTTCAAATTTTCAGATTCGTTAGAAAGATATTTTTAAAGAGATTTAAATATTTTTAGTTTTACGAAAATTCGGTTTATTTTGAATCCTGTACATTCATTTGAAATTTAAAATCGAATTTTCAAACTACCGCGCCATTTCCAATTCATTTTATAATTAAAATAAATATTTATATTCAAACTTCGATTTAAATAAATTTATATGTTCTAATTCTATTCAAAATAAATTTCTAGTTGTTATTATTTAAAATAATTCATTTTAAATATTCAAAATTCATTAAAATTGCTAAAATAAAAATTTTATATTGGTTCTAATTTTCCGGGTTGTTACAATCTCCCCACTTTAAATCTTTTTGTCCTCGAAAAGGAACGGAGCTGAAAGTTGTTTAACTAACCAACTCAAATTTCAGTTTGGCTTTCATTCTTCAACTTTTCAGTTTCTAAGAATTTTCCAATTCTTCAAAAATTTGGCTAACACCCTAAGTTTTTGAAAAATTTCGCCATAACCTCCTTTGTACTGGGAGATATTTAAAACCGCAACTCGCCTCGTAGGGCCCTCATCAATCCAAAAGAAAACGAGAATGCCAAGCGGCCAACCTTAGGTTCATAAAATCTTTAAAAGAAAAAGAAAAATGCCAATCGGTCAGCCTTAGGCTCATAAATCTTTAAAAGAAGAAGAAAAAATGCCAAGCGGCCAGCCTTAGGCTCATAAATCTAGGCTCATAAATCTTTAAAAGAAAAAGAAAAATGCCAAGCGGCCATCCTTAGGCTCATAAATCTTTAAAAGAAAAGGAAAACTAGTAAACACGTACCTATTTGTCGGGCATACAATTTTATTTCTCTTCTCTAGCCTTCTTGCTATAACCTGTTCAATAGATATACATGTATATGTATGCAGTTCTATTTTAATAAATTTCAAATCGATTCAATACTAAAGTTAAATTTGACTTAATTCAATATTTTCCTTACATTAGTTATATTATACAATACCGATACCTCTTTAAAACAAAAGGCATCCATACGTTCATACAAGCATCATACATATACATACATATATCAAAAATACTAGTTCATTACATTAAAACGCAACTATCTAGGAAGTCGAGCCTCCTTCTTGCATAGTTTCCAAAGTAGATAGCACCTTTCCTTTGGATTTCTTATCACCCTTTTTAATGGGCAATCTCGGGCTAGATGCCCTACTTCTTTGCATCAAAAGCATTTCTTCTCTTTTCCTAGATTTTTAGGTTTCTTCTTTGCTTTTGGACACTTATCTACAAAATGTCTTGTCTCTTTGCACTTGAAACAAACTATGTCCATTCTTATCTCTTTCTCTTTGCCCTTCTTTCTCTCAGGGCACCGAACTGCATATGCCCTTCTTCTCTACATATACGGCAATAAACACCCACGTATGTTCCTAAGTTTAACTCTCTTTCTTTTTCTGTTTTCTTGTGAGCTCTCCTTGCTTGTTTCGGAGTCATCCAGAATTCAGTACGAGATAAGCCAAAGTCGTCCATATCCTATATAATATTTTATGATTTCGTCATGAGGGATAATATTATTTTTCACTTAACAAATATCTTGATTTTTTTATTTATCATTTCAGTATTTTTATTAGTTGGATCAATAATCAAACATCACAGCCTATAATCAGTTTGTTGGTTAGTTTTTCAAATGTATAACCCCCTTTATATATATATATATATATATATATATATATATATTCAAAATAATATTTTCAATGCCAAATCACAACAATAACCCTATCTAAATTTTGGTTCTCACACCAGTCAATTGGAAATATATAGATATCCCACTTTCGAAACTCGAATACAGATGCTGATGATGTCTAGAATATCATCAGAATCATCTCCGGGCGACAACAGTGTGATTCTATATCTACCCAGTATACTTGAGACTTCATATGCACATCGACTGGTCAGACGTATATCTAAAATCTTCTCATACTTGATAGTCCAAATTAATATAAAATTAAATAATCAAATACGTATTATATGATATAATTTTCAAAATTAAATTTGTTTTCATTTTTAATTTAAAAATAACGCTCTTTCGACTCATTCTAGGATACCACTGATCCCATCTCTAACGAGTCATTCTAATTGGATATTACTAATCCAATATCTGATGAATTCTTTTGTTCAGTTTCTAATGTGTCTTGTTATCGAGCTCTATAAACCAAAGCTCCGATACCAAATATAACGATCCAAACTTCCCCGGTCTCCGAAGAGAAGAGAAAGAACAGATTGCCTGAGAACCCCGACAAATCAGAAGACAAACATAAGAACATTTCATTGCTTATTACAACAATTTACATCAAAGTACAAGAATATACAGAGTATGAACAAATAATATACATTTGATAAATATCAGAGATTTACAAATTACAATGCAGTAGAAAATAATACAAAACACAACTGAAAGAGATATACGGATATAGAGCTCTCTGAATATCATTCCAGCTATAAACCAGGATCCTATGGACATAAATCTGCAAAACCAAAACTACTAGCTGCCCATGTGGAAAATAGGGGCACCTAGAGTTTAGGTTAAAACAATAAACTCCAGGTCAGTCATGTGACTGATGTGAGAACTAAAACAGTTATTGACTTGGTTTTAAAGTAAGGTAAATCAAGGGACCACGCCGTATAACATGGAACGGGTTTTAACCCCAAGAGTACCAGTGCATAAACAAACAGCGCAATGCTAAATAAAGAACAATGAAGCTATTATAAGACTCAGGTCCCATCACATAATGCAACGCAAGCCGGAGGATAGAGTTTTACCTTATAATAGCCAAACATGCTTGGTACGTTTAAAAGAAATCATTTGATACTATTATAAGCGCATAGTGTTTAAATCAACTTCAAATATAAATGTATCAATCATAGACGGCATGGGTACCATATATCATGTCGCCATACTAGTTCTACAATTAAAACCACACAATGTCATATTGGAAATTGGATTTGCATCATGATGGCTACTGATCCAAAAGATCGATCGCGTAGTGCAATTCCTCACGATTTACGTCTCAGCTAGAGAAAACACTGTAATGCACATCCGCACTATATCCATGATATCGAGTATCACCGCGGCTTACGTCCCAGCGAGAGAAAACACCGCTTACTCTATCCTTCTTGGAATCGAGGGGTGTGCCCTATCCATACTGGTGTGGGGTGACCACACACAGTATCACCTCGGTCGACCGAATCCATGACACCACTAAGGCGTCTATCCTAATCTCAAAAGAATACCGATCTAACCATCAGTTTACCACCATACCGGTGTGTGAGGCTCGTGAATTAACACTACACAATGTTGTGCTATATTACAGCTGTGCTTTGATCATCAACCACAATACTCTACTTTTCAACAAAAGCCTTTATCAACTGCCACTCAGGCATGCCACACAGGCAAGTTACGCCATGCGACTGATGTCTATCGATATATAACATCTGAGCTAGTACATCTCAGAGAAGGGTGTTAAGAAAGAGAATAAATTTTCCACCACCAAACAGATATATATTTAAGAAAGATCAATCAACACAGAATAAAATCCAATGTCAGACACACAGTCCATTTGCAAGTTCGTTCTGTGTCTAAACGAAACCGGAGGCACCTTATTCCTCGTCCCATATGTCCAATACAGGAGAGAGGTCCTTGCATATCCGGTCGATCTCCAAGTACGTCTGGATGATCACCACTTATTACCTTGCCTTGGGTGTACAGCCCAATCAAGACATCAGTAATCATCCAAACGATGTGAAGACCTCGGTCTTCAACCACCATCTTCATCATCGACAAGTCATCGAATCAATTATTCAGAATGGGTATAAACCCGGCCTTTCCGAATAACTCGCGTATATAATAAACAAGTGCAATAAAAACACAATATACGCCTCATTCCAATCTAGAATATTCCTTTATTCAAATATTCTTATTCTTTGGGAAAGGTTCCCATTAATTTTATCAAAGATAAATTCTTTTAAATTTATTCTTTAATCTTCCCTTGGATATCAATTCAAACCATATTAAGGTTTTCCAAACTAGTCGGGATTAACGCACCTTACCGAAGTAATCACATATTTAATTTCCCAATCCCAACCTATTCATCCCATAGAGCAAAATTGGTAATACTCCATAACTAACACCATGGTGTTATCGGTAAAATTAATTACCATTTCCCATTCAAATCTAATTAAAGATTTAACTAAAGCTTGGAGCAAAACCGGTGATACTCCACTCTCGATCATTTCCCAAATTTGATAATTTAAATTATCACATTCTCTTTTCAATCTAATTAAAGATTCATTAAAACTCCACTTGGTTTTAATCTTCCCAAAAATCAATATTAATGATTATTTAACTTTGGAAACGCAAACATGCTGCATCGACAATCTACACTATACTATTGATTTCTGCCGATAAATAACCTTTAAGCTCGTACGTCTTAGAGAATGGTGTTAAGCAAGAGAATAAATTTTCCGCCACCAAACAGATATATATTTAGCAGAGATTAACCATACAGTTCAAAATACAATAATAGGCATGTAATTCTGTCTTTAACTGGGTTAAAGAACTAATGTCATTTAAAACACAGTTCACGATAAACCCAAATCCCCTTCCATAAAAATGGAATCTTCACAGAAAAACAAATCAATAGATAATTGATATCAATTTCCGTATCCAACCAATAATATAAATGGAATAAGGACAAAGCCTTTTAAATTCCATATATATTAACAGTCTTCCTCCATAGAAGCTCGCTTCGATTATTATCAAATTGAATTCCATTCAATTCCAATTTAATATATTAAATTGGAAAACTTTTCTTTGGAAAATCTCCATTAAATCTTGATAAAAGATTTATAATTTCCAAATCACATTTCACTGTAAATTGGGTTAAAGAACAAATGTCGTTAAAAATATAGTTCAAAATAAACCCAATTCACATTCCATTTTTCAATTCCAATCAAATGTTAAATAATTGGTAAACTCTTCTAAATCTTATTTAAAAGATTTAATCTTTTCTCAATTGGTTTTAAGAACAGTGTCATTTAAAAAACAGTTCACGACAAACCCAAAACCCAATGCAATATTATATACAATGCTCTGAATAGAATTTATTTCGGCTTATATCTAGTATCAAATCCTAAAATCAACATATATCGTATTGGGAATAACGATATATGTACCTTCCAAATTCCTCAACAATATCCATATCATCATGGAATCTAATATCGAAATATTCCAAAGATAATTTCAATTCATGTGTTGGAAATTCTGGTTATTTTTAAAACCATTTCAAATCCAATTTATTTATTTAAAAATATTGGATTTATAATTCTAGTTCATAACTAGTTCATTCCGATAAAAAAATATTTTTATCTTTTCAAATATGGAATATTTCATCTCAATTCTTTCCAAATAATTCATTATGATTTTACACAAATTATTAATATTTCAATAATTTTATCAAGGCCCGTGCAGTCGGTTCCCAATAACGGCCACAGAACTGCACTTACAGCGACATTTTCCAAATTTATTTGGACATAATTCCAAATCCAACCGTTAGATTTCAAATCTCTTATACCTGTTGGAAAGATCATTTTGATACGAACCCAACGGTTCCGGTTTTAGGAGAATCCGATGGTCGGATCTCCCGTAATGTCAATTCGAAGTCAATGGTTGAAATTCGTGAACGGTCGCTGTGCTGCGCATTCTATTCAAGCCATTAAATATATATAATATATATTTCATCGATTTCTATTTAAAATGTATTTTATAAATCGTTTTAAATTCGTTTTCAAAACGATTTCAACTTCATGTTCAATTTTAAATCCAAATTGAATATTCCATATCATTAATATATAAATGATAAAATTTTCAAAACATTAGATTTTGAAACCACTTCCTTTTTTGTATTCATTATAAAAATGAATAAAATCGATATAAATATCGTTTACGTCAAAATGGCGTTAATCTAATCAACACAACTTTATATATTTCAATATTTTATGTCCATCCAAAATCGGACATCAAAATTAGATTTTTATCCTTTCCTGAATATTATTTTAAAATATTCGTTATTTTATTTTATTCAACACATGAATATTTTAATCCTTTTCTGAATATTATTTTAAAATATTCTTTATTTTCCAAATTGGAATGAGACCCAATCAATTATCATATAATGTTATTTATATGGATTTCCATACAATACATGTATAAAATAACAATGATAAACAATCATCCATCATGCAGAGTGCATTACACAACTGATTAAGCATTAAATATAACTAATTAACGCTTACAACGGCCTGTCAACCAATCGATCGACATACAACTAAATAATTGGGATTAGTGTACGTCAAATATCATCCCAATACACGTGTGGGGTTTCAATCAACAAACACTGAATATTATTTGTGCAGTTGGGCGATGTGTAAAATATATCGTCCCAATCTATATCAGTCGAATGGGTGTACATAAACAAATCGTCTGATTTGTAAATGAATATTTATTTCCATTCACATACACGTTAAAAATTATATTTTTAACAATGAAATATTTATTTCCACGCAAGAAATTTTTATCCAGTTCATTTACACAATAAAAAATGATACTTTTATTGTACGAATATTTTATTCAACACATGAATATTTTTCTTTCATTCCGCATCATAAACACAATCAATTTCTACAACATAGTACAATCAAACAAGTCGTCCATGGTCTGTGGACGACGGGGAGCAGTTCATATATGAAGTTATGAAATAAATAACTGTACAAGAAATAATTTTTGAGGAGTTCTCACATTGGGTTCCACTCCTTCTAAAACTGTAGGAAGGTCCAAAAATTCTATGGTCTCTTCTAGAATGTAGAAGACGTCGTCACGAGTCCAGTGTCTCTTGTTTCACTGGATTATGACAACACATAAAAAAGATACGATTTTTATAAGTTAATTGTACTTTGCAATGCTTTATAGTGCTTAAAACATTTATTTAAACTCATGTCGTACCTCTCAGCAAACCCTTCCGAATTAGGGTTGCATTTTTCGCTTCAACCACTGCACTTGAAGATGTTCGGAGGGTACTGCGTCGAAGAGGGAGGGGAGAGCTTTCCGGTGCCAGTCACGACGGTCAGATCGATGGTCCCTGGCGGCGGCGGTGGCGACTTGAAATCGTCGACTTCGAGCTGGTGGTTCTCCGTGTATACTCGACGATCGTGAGGGTGATGGGTATGGATTTGAATAGGAAGCGAAGATCTACAAAAACTTCAACTGGGGCATTGGATTTTGTTGGAAGATTTGGCCAGAAATAAAGAGGAAAGGTGGAAACACACTTTTGCCATCGACGAGAGGGTATCGTGGTTTTTTTTATAATTTTTGAAATTTAATTAATGAATGGAAAAATATTATTGGATGATATATATTTAAATTCAAAAAATAGTGTTTCCTTATCCGAACTCCAGATCAAACACAACGACTGATGCCTCTAGCTAAATACCCCCATTCCGGACAAAATGAAATATGTTTCATAGGCCCATTAGATTGTTTCAACCAATTATTCTTCAAATTAAAATGTAAAACATTCAAATTTTGATTTGAATGTACATTTTAATTTGTCGGGGCTACATACTGATTCCAAAAATTCCCAAAAAACAAATCTAGCTATGTTGGGATGATACGGTCCCAACAAAATTAATTTCGTCGAATTTGGAGACCGTTTGAAAAATGGACTTTTTCTTGTCGATCCAATTCAAACTGAAATTACCAAACGCGTTTTCTTTTGCCACGCTCACAAATTAATTCCAAAAAATATGGAATTTTAACCCTAGCCATATATTGACATTTCGGATCCAACCAAAGTGGTTTCATCGAAAACGGAGGTCATTTGCAAAATTTCTATTTTTAAGGGCTTTATTTATATTAAATTTCATAACGACTATTCTGAATATTCAACTGGTCATAACTTTTGAAATCCGCTATGAAATTTCAATTTTTCAGATTCGTTAGAAAGACATTTTTAAACAGATTTATATATTTTTAGTTTTACCAAAATTCGGTTTATTTTGAATCTTGTACATTCATTTGAAATTTGAAATCGAATTTTCAAACAACCGCGCCATTTCCAATTCATTTTATAATTAAAATAAATATTTATATTCAAACTTCGATTTAAATAAATTATATGATTTTCAAAATAAATTTCTAGTCGTTATTATTTAAAATAATTCATTTTAAATATTCAAAATTCATTAAAATTGCTAAAATAAAATTTTTAAATTGGTTCTGATTTTCCGGGTTGTTACAGGTGTGTTCCTTGTAGCCTTGAAATCAAGGAAAGGAATCGATGGTAACCTTGTTGCTGGGGAAATCAAGGGAGATATACTTGATCAAAGGAGTTCGGAGTCGGTGGTAATCTTGTGGCCGTGAAATCAAGGAGATTGTACTTGGATATTGACATAGTAATAAAACTCTGCGCGGTCCAGCGTTGCGTGGGACTAGACGTAGGAGTAATCCAAACTAGTATAAAATCTGGTGTGTTCTTTCCTTTTCTTCATTTTATTTATGTTTATTTTTGTGTTTGGGTTTGATTCTATGTCTGTGATTGTTTCTGTGGTGAATGATTCATATAGTAGATCGTATAAATTCTAGATTTTCTTAAATTCCTTGAAAACACTATTCGCCCCCCTCTAGTGTTAGTTTTGCCTTAACGATCCATTTTGCATTCCTTAACACTAACCGCTAAGCTGAGCGGCCACGGTCATATTTTTCGCAAACTTAAAATGCAACATTTCCTCTCCTACCCTCATCACTCGCAACTTCACCTCTTCCTCACACAACCCCAAATCCAAATTTTCTTCTATTTTCTAGTCAAATCAGTTGCCATATTCAGATATTAATCGTTAAATGCACGTAAATTACCACATTTTTTATAACATATATTTTTACAGATTTTTTTTACAAACTTTCATTTTAAAGTTATTTTCAGGATCTACAAAAACCTGCAAGCGGTCGGAATAAGGCCTATCATAGAAATTTCAAATCCACAACACTGTTTCATAACTACTCTATCGAAGCCTATCAGGTCTACGGTAAACACAAAAAAGAATCCATATGATAATCATGATCAACTTCAATACTACTGTAAAAATATGTTAAATGTAGCTCCGGTAGACGAAGGAAAAATTAGACATAAGCATGATAGTCTAAAAAGAAAGCGGGTGAAATGTGAGGCTGTGCGTAACTAAACTGGAGCTGGTTGGGATGCTGTTAGAGAGACTATTTCAGGAAATGCATAATGGTGGAGAGATCGTGTTGTTGTAAGTACAAAATGCAGTTATATTTTGTTGTTTGAATTCAAGTTTCAATACAGTTCGGTTTGTTTTCAGAAATTTAGTTCAGGTGTTATGAAATACAAACCAAGCGCCATTAAGAATTTGGATTTGATGAAAAGAAAAAAAATCAAGGTTATGCAACAGGGAGTAATGCGTATACGCCAACTGATGCACAAACTCATGAAAATTTTACACAATAAATATCTCCATTAATTTCACTTATATTTCATCTTGAATCCTTTTCCCTCGAGCAACAGAATTACTCATTTGAAACAATTCAAAATTAAAGTTTTGATTATAATCCTCAAATTCAACAAACACAACCATTTTTTAACGAATCATATTGGTGCATCTTCCGGTACCAATAAAGTATGAAAACCTATACAAAGACGAAATCATGGTGAAATCAAAATGAGAAATTTGATGAAATAATATAAACGACGCATGAACGACATTAAAAAAATCTCGTTCAAATTCAAAGAGCCCAAATTTAAGAAACTAGACAAACAATTTAGAATCGACAATAATATATTTAAATTACGAAAATCTAATTGACTATATTCGATGGATTTCAACTGGGATATTGAAATCGCCGAAGTATTGACTATTATAATGCAACCTGAAACAGTAGAAAATTTTGATATTCTTAATGATGAGTTGGCAAAAAACTGGCTGCTAGCTAAGACTGCTGACAAATGATACTAGAAACAATATCATTCGTTTCTGATTAATAAGGATAATGACATCGTGTAGTAGTAGTTGAAGTAATCCGGAGGTTGATTGTATTTTCTTTATTTTTGCGTCTATGTTACCTATGTGTTTCGCATTTAAACTATCTATGTATTTTATCAACAAGTATTTACAATCATATTTCTAAAATATACATATGAATAACTGTTTAATCAACTGCTCAATTCTACTCTCAATACTCTGCTCAAAAGAACAAAACGACAGAACATTCATTCGCTTCATTTTAAACATTCAATTCACCACTCAAAAAAACTGCTCATTTCGTCCATTCGTCATCGCCGGGAACGGGCCATTAATCTTTATTATACAATTCATTATAGTAAAACGATTTAATATTAGAATATATAAATCAAAACTGAATTGATGTGATGTTTGCAGTTTGAGATGAGGTTATTGTCTCTTCTCAATCGTCATGGTTGTTTAAGAATTCAATTGCTTCCCTTTTTTCATCTGCACATCGTTTTTCTCTTATCAAAGTCTATCTCGAACAGAGGAATGTGAGTGTGGTGCTCTAGATTTTATATGGTCCAAAGTGATTGCTCCTTCTGCTTTGACAATGGGCCGACCTTGATATCAAAATTAAGAAGTCAAAAGACATATGTTGCGTACAAATTCCAATAACATTCTTTATTTCTTCTTAGTGAAATATACATATGTTGCGTACTAATCGAAAGTATGAAATGATAGATGGAGGTACAAGGATCAACAGTTCAAAATCTATCATTTGCATTGCCGGTGTTTCTAGAAACTACTCCTTTTCAATTAAATCATTCTTCATAGACATGAAGTACTATTGAAAAATATGCAACTTCCCTTAACCTACTGGACAACTAGTTGAATTTACTGACTGTTGGTCAGTTCTTAGCATGAATAATTGCCCGTTCTATGCACCTTTATGATATGTAGTATTATGGTTCGAATAAACATAAATTAGTATTGTACTCTATCATCTTTGATGAGACAGGTACATTATCAACTCTCCATTTTCTTTGTTTTAGTTTGTTATTACACAAGATTAACTCTTTTTACGTCCAATTTTCTCGTCCCCCACCTCACTACTAGATCAATTTTTAGTTTTTTCAAAATTATCCACATCTTTCAAAACAGTGGAGTATGTTTAAAAACAACAATCACATATATAAGCTTCAACAGTAGACGCTTCTATAAAAACCTCACTTAGTACAATTGGGAATCATGTAATAACATATATCGGAATGAGTGAAGTTCACATAATAACCTAGTTCAATTCAAGCGAGCAATGTATAATAATCTAGTTTGGTCCGAAGGTCCAGTAGTAAACAAACCTAACATGGTTTAAAAAATGAGGGCATTTTTCGAAATAAATGAAGGATGAAAAGCAAAAATCGAGGTGTGGTCAAATTTTCAAACTAAGGAGATGAAAAAGGTGGGATAAAGGTTGTAAATAGAACTAGCCCTTACAAAATAGGGACACTTTTTTTGTTTGCTAAGAGAAACTCTAACCGTTTACGAGGTTGAATATTACATTGAATATTAATCAAAAGCTCCAACAGCATGACGCTTAAACACTCTACTTTCGGGTGCTTGTTTAACAAGCATATCAATCCTGGATTTTTGTCTGAATATATCATGCGATATTCATGTTGTTGAGGCGTTCAAAATTCAGATTATGAATTAGTTGTCGTACGCTATCGATGTTTCCCTAATGCAATTTAATATGCATTACCAATTACTATCAAGGCAATCTTGATTGCATAATTTTACTGTATAACATGTGAGTCAATATGCCTGGATAATAATTATAATACACTGAGGGTTCGTCCTTGGTGACAGCGAGTGGATAAAATGAACATTTGACTGAGCGGAGAATTGAGTGGTTAAAGTTGGGTGAGCGAATGATGTGTTTTTGTTATTTTGAGCATAGAATTGAGCGTTAAAAGAGGACAGAGTGTTGAGTGGTGTATTAAACGGTTGTATATATTTATATATAGTAGAAATTTTGTAATCGTAAAACAATTATAAAATGCAGAATCTTTTCTTGACTAATGCATGGACCTCATCATCAGTTGTGTCTTATGCGTGGAATCATCATAAGCTCTCAGCATATCATAAGCTCCCATCATAGGTAAGCAAAGTATGTTGTCATCAGCTCACTGCAGCATGATACCTAAGCACGGACATAATGTGTATATGTTGGTTTTGTAAAAGGCTCTCCAACAGAAACATATTCAGCTGACGGAAGAGGAAGTGCATCCGTCTGCAAAAAGGATCTATAAAAACCAGTGTCCTCAACGGTAAACGGAGCAACATGAGGAATGAGATGAACATATGTTCACTTCATGATGGCACCCTCGTGCAGCATATCCAACTTGCAGAATTTGATTACAGATGCGCATTTGTATTTCTTTTAGTGTTGCGGTGTGGTATCCCACCACTCATCAAGGTCTTCCAAATAATTATTTTCAACATTCCATTCTCCTTTGACAGCTGAATAAGGGCATTTAGGCCTGTCCATGCCCCTTTCAGATAATCTCATATTTTTTTTCATTTGACTCTATGTAATCCAATCATATCCATACATTAAATTCCGTAGCTACAACATGATGAAACGCAGAAGCAGAGGTGCGGGTGTCCCTGTGGATGTGGCATAGGTCAATAAATATGGAAGTTTTATCGTCGTTTCATGGAATAATAGGCTTATAAAAGTCAAAATATCATATGATATAGTTGCAAATATGGTGAACATGAAATTTGTTAGAGAAATCTGAGTAAAAATACATGTTGTAGAGAACAAAAAAATATTAATAATAGTTATGAAAATTACCTGAATCGGAGTTCGTTTGATCGGTAAAAAATTGATAAAGCAGTTGTTTGGGAGGTTTAGCTTGGGTTGAAGGAAAGATTTTTGACAGGGACGAAAGATTTTTTATAGCTATGAATGTTACCGTTAGCGTTAGACAAGTCAGACGCCTACGCACATTCTTGTGACGTTAGGTCAAACGTTTTGTGCGAAAAATTGCACGAATTGCTCTAATACCAATCTATTGTGCAAAAAGGTTGCACATATGCGGAAGAGCAATAAACATGATCTAGATTTGTCAATTGAACATCAGTCAGTGAATCCAACATTAATTATTCTATTACACCAAACAAATGATAAATAGCTATAAAGAAGAAAAGAGACACACAATATTTATACTGGTTTCACTATAATAAAAAAGATAGTGTACGTCCAGTCCAAAGAAGAGAGATAGTATTACATATAAGAGAGAGTTATAAGAGATTACAAGGTAAGAGCTTACATAACCAAGCCCTTGAATTAGAATTAATAAGAAGAGACACTCTATTTGGTGATCTCTAGCTGAATGTTAGGATGAGTTTACAATGAAGTCTACCTCCAATATATATAACTGGTGAATATATGTGAATCATCAATCAAATTACCAAGATATGGTAATAAATAATGAAGGTAAATTATTGAGGTAACAAACAGAGCAAATATACCAAGTAAATCACCAATTTCTTTCCTTTGCAAAGATGAAAGAAAATAATGTCTGCATTTATGTTAAGAAGTTGATCATGGCATCATCAAAAGCGTCTTAATCAACTTACAAGATCATGAATCAGGAGTTCGCAAAACTTGATCGTTCGATGGCATCAACTATACTCGGTGGTAGGAAAAAATGCTATTCCTACTTGCTACCCTCAAAATTGCCTATGCTCTTGATCCAAAACGGGAACCAATATCAGTGCCTACCGACAAAGACAGTACAGAATCGATAGACAAACGAAGAAACTGAGGGGAAGACAAAGTAGTTTGCAGAGGTCACATGCTCAACACGTTATCCGATCGCATATACGATCTTTTTATTTATGTCAAGTCACCAAGAGAAATCTAGACAATCCTGGAATCAAAGTGCAGCAACGAAAAACAAGAAGCAAATAAATTTCTAATTTTTGAATTTTTTGAATACAAAATGCTTAACAATGCTTTTGTTCTGGATCAAGTACATGAACTGCAAGTCATTTTCAACAAAATAAAGGACGTCAAAATAAGCATCCCTGAGGAAATGCAGGTTGGGGCTATCATGGCAAAACTCTCGCAAAGTTGGAGCGATTACATAAAGAAACTTATGCACTCATCAGAAGACTTATCAATGGAGCAGATTCAGAAACATCTTCGTATTGAAGAGGAAACCAGAATTTGTAAAAAGAAAGTTTTTGAATCTGATGTGAACATTGTCAAAAATGATAAGGGGCATAAGGAATCTGGAAAAAGAAAGAGAGACGGCAGCAATAACCATCAAAACGAAACCAATAAGAAAGGGAAGGAATGTTATTTCTGTGGATAAACAGGACATTTCAAACGTGACTGCAGGTTTTACAAAAGACAGAAAACCGAGCAAAAGGAAAAAATGAACGCAAACTCCACTAGCATGGTTGAACGTAATGAACCTGAAGTTGCTGCAATGATAACAAAGTTGGATACTGACATAAAAAGAGAGTTAAACATGGCTGATTCTTCAAAAGAGACGAATTAGTGGTATGATTCTGGTGCCACTATTTTTGTCTGTAATAACCAGACCATTTTTAAATTCAATGAAAAGATTTCTGATGATAATAAGGTAATTATGGGAAATCATAATATATCTGCTGCAGTCCGAAAAAGGACCATTTAGTTGGAGTTCACTTTGGGAAAGAAACTAATTCCCTAGAATGTCTTACATGTTCCAGATGTTAGAAAGAATTTAGTTTCTACATATCTTCTTTGTAATAAGGGTGTTAAATTCGTTCTTGATGGTAACAGACTTATTATGTCTAAATGAGGGAAGTTTGTTAGAAAATGCTATGCATGTAATGGAATGTACAAACTCAGTATCAATAAAATGAACGAGTTTGCTTACATTGTTGATTCATTTCATTTATGGCATAATATATTGGCTCACTTAAATTTCAAATCTTTGCCATATATGTCTAAGGAAGGATTGATTTCCTGTGATCTTATAAAACAATCTAAGTGTGAAATTCATATTGAAGCAAAGATGTGTAAAAAGCCATTTCCAAAATCTGAGAGAAATACTCCATTACTTGAACTAATTCATTTGAATATATGTGAATTAAATGGTGTGTTGACTAGAGGAGGAAATTGATATTTCATCACCTCCATGGATGATTACTCTAGATATACACATGTTCATTCGATGAGATCAAAAGACCAAGCATTTGAAATGTTTAAACGTTTAAAAATTAGCGCTGAAAATCAAAAAGAAAAGAAATAAAGGTGTTGCGAACGGACGGAGGTGGAGAATATTTTTCAAATGAATTCTCATCATTTTGTGAAAAAAATGACATAATTCACTAATCAACAACACCTTACATCCCACAACAAAATGGTTTGGCTGAAAGAAAAAATAAAACATTAGTGGAAATGACTAATGCCATGATTTTGAATGTTAAACAAAATATAAATTTACGTGAAGAAGCACTTCTGATAGCGTGTCATTTACATAATAGAATCCTATCAAAGAAAACAAATATTTCTCCATATGAATTATGGAAAGGCAGGAAACCGAGCTTGAAATATCTTAAGCTTTGGGGTGTTTAGCCTTTTATCGAATCATAGATCCAAAAAGAGTTAAACTTGGACCAAGGATTCTGAATTCTAATGTGATCGTGGAATCAAGAGATGTCAAACTCATTGAAAATAAAACTATATGTGATTCCACTCATATTTCATATCCTACACAAATTATTAACGATTATGGTAAATAAAATAACCTGAATACTTCATCTGATAAGAGAAAGAATATGGACATATCTGAAGAACCAAGAAGAAGCAAAAGAATAAGGAAAAGCAAAGGATTAGATCCTGAATTCATAGCACTTGATGATGTTATTCATTGTGTAAATGGAAATAGAACTGAAATCGTAAATGATACAGTTTACATTTGGAATAATGAAGAGGACCCTAAAACTTTTAAGGAAGCAATGACTCCAAGAGATGTTGTTTTTTGGAAAGAAGCAATACAAGATGAAATGGGCTCAATCATTGCTAACAATACTTAGGTTCTAACAAACTTACCTCCTAGATCTAAACCAATTGGTTGTAAGTGGGTATTTCAAAGAAAATATAACACTGATGGATCTATTCAAACTTTCAAAGCAAGGCTAGTAGCCAAAGGTTTAAAACAAAAAGACGGCATAGATTATTTCAATACATATGCTCCAGTTGCTAGATTGGCATCAATAAGGACGCTTTTTGCCCTTGCATCTATTCATGGGCTACATGTGCATCAAATGGAGGTCAAGACCGCTTTTCTTAATGGTGACTTAGACGAGGAAGTATACATGGAACAACCCGAAGGTTTTGTCATGACCAGAAATGAAAATAAAGTTTGTAAATTGATTAAGTCTTTATATGGGCTAAAGCAAGCACCAAAACATTGGCATGAGAAATCTGATTCTGTAATTTTGTCAAATGGATTCAAGCATAACAATGCTGACAAGTGCATTTACTCAAAATTAACAAAAGTTATGGTGTCATAATTTGTCTATATGTAGATGATATGCTTATATTTGGAACTAATATGGAAGGCATAAATGAGACAAAGAAATATTTAACTTCGTGTTCCAAGTTGAACGATTTGAACGAAGCTGATACTATTCTACGCATTAAAGTAAAGAAATATAATGGGGGATATGCATTGTGCTAATCTCATTACATAGAAAAATTAATTTTCAAGTATAAACATTTAAAGATTAAAGAAGCGAGTATCCCTTATGATTCTTATGTTAAAATATTTGAACACTCAGAAAGAGCTATTGCTCAACTATAATGCACAAGTGTCATTTGAAGTCCCATATATGTCATGCATTGCACACGTCCTGATATTTCTTATGCCGTGTGTAAGTTATCAAGATACACAAATAATTTCCGTGTTGTGCACCGGAAAGCAACAGGTAGGGTCCTAGGTTATCTTAAAAGAACAATTAAGTTAGGACTCCATAATGGAAACTTTTCGGCGGTTCTAGAAAGAATATTCATATGCAAGTGGTGCAGCCCCTGAAAATGATAATAAAGGAACCACTAGATGGATTTTTACTCTTGGAGGCGGTGCTATATCATGGACTTCCAAGAAATAAACTGTTATTACATATTCTTCAATGGAAGCTGAATTTATTATTTTGGATGTATTGGCTTTGAAAGCAGAATGGCTAAGAAATTTGTTAACGAAAATAAAGTTGTGGCCACAACCATCATTAGCCATCTCTGTATATTCTGACAGTGAAGCTACTATGTCTAGAGCTTATAATAAAATTTATAACGGAAAGTCAAGACATATTAGCTTGAGACATGCATATGTCAGGATTAATTATGAATGGTGTTACAACCATAATATATGTTAGGCCCAAGAAAAACTTGATAGACCCATCAACTAAAGGATTACCTAGAGAAATGATTAAAACAATTAGTTGGGGGACGGATCTAAAACCTTTCTGATCACCTATAATAGGAACATAACCTTATTCTACTTAGCCTAAGGTTTAAAAGGTAATAACAAATTGCAATTAAGTAATTGATAAACACTGATTATTAAATGTATATATGTTGCGTTAAGAGATATTTGTTTATCCACAGTAACAAGGACAAATAAGAATAGATATCTATATGAACATAAGAAACAAAGTTTCAACAGGATTAGAAGTTAATCTTATAAACGATCATCAGTACCAGGGGAATGTTGAAGATCAATTAGGTTCATAAGGTATTTCTTGAAGAAAATACATACTTACGTGGTTAAATATCTCGCCTCAAACACATAGGATTTTTGGTTTAAGCTATTGGCCACCAAATATTTTGTTAATGTTTAGATATTTAAACTAACACGAAAGTTTAAGCTGAAAGGTATTTTCGTGATTGCATAAGTATAATATTACAATCTAGCGGGGGATTATTGGGGAAGATTGAAATATTATTTGTTCCAAATTGGCAAATATCATAAACAACTTTTCCTATATAGAAAGGAGTTGTTATTAGAAGATTGTGAAATGAAAAGAATTGGGCTAAAGGGATATGAACATATGAGCTTGGGTCCATATATAAGATAATATTAATATGGGCTAAGGGGATTATTGCACTGCATTGCTTGGTGCAGGAACTCATCTTTGTTGTATCCTGGAGAAGAAGTGCCGCCGCATAACCCTTCAACAATCTACTTTGTAGTGGGGGAGATCAACTTCTTAAAAACAACGTTTCACAGACGTGCCTTAAAGATTATCCTGGTTCATTGATTTTGTTTGTTGCTCTCTATTATTTTCTAACATTTATTTTTTTGCCATTTGATACAAATGTAATCAATAATTTATGTATATCCATAAAAATATATACTTTTCATTTTGCGTATTTAGTTTCCACCTATTGATGGTTTTGTATCACATAAATTTAACAAAACGGTCAAAATTTTAAATTAGCTGTTGATGTATCCAACGTATCACGTAACCGTAATGATTTAAAATTTTGATTATGAATGGTTCCGGGTTTTTCTATATGTTGGTGCCATCTCTTTTACTTTCACAGTTTTGCAGTTATAGATTGATCGACATTTAGTACATATGTCCAGTGCATACTGATTGTAAAACACACATTGTTGTTCAGTGGATTTATATATTTAACAAAAGTTCATAACGAAGCTGGGTAGTTTATTCTAATAAAAAAAAGCTTCGTTACCACATATTCGTGATTCGTAACAGTAGAACATTAGGTTATGAAAATTGCTTGATAGACGACGTTATGGCGGAGAGTATTAAACGAAGTTAAAGGTTTCTGTTAAATTTAATGATCTGGAGAAAATTTTAGTAATTTTCTTGATATCGACTGATCTACATGGAGATACATAGTAGAAATCACAAATACGAGAATTTCGTGGTTCCGTGAGCCAAACTAATCTGATCCCTTGATTTTAGGTTGGTTCTACCAAAATCAATGGATCAGATTAGTTTGGTCCACGTAACCACGAAAGTCCCGGATCAGAGGATCTGCACATCTATACTGTGTATTTATCTCGATTTGAAAGTAATCACCAGGACAACGCTAGTAACATCTCGATGCTGATAATATACTCCATGTGACTTCACTGAACCATCCACTTAAGTTAATAATAACGACAAGTTCTCCATACATGGGCTCCAAATATTCATTAAACTTAATGACTTTTAGTGCCATATCTAACTACAGTATTCCTCCAAAACTCTTGTCGTCTTTAATTTCGAATATCGCCAGCACATATTTGATGTACACCACTTGTTGTATTTAATTAGATTAGTGGAAAATGTGACAGATATTTGAATGGAAACGTCAGTTCAGTGAGGAGCGGTTGACGTCAGAGACGAAGTACTTTGAAACCAAGTATTTTATTATGAATATTTATATTGTAATCTCTAATTTAGAACACTGCTAAATACACCACATTATGATGACCTTTTTTTTACCCATTCTCCATTTTATTCAATATCATACGGTTACACACTTCAAAATATTCATCGCTTATTTTCGTTTTTCCATCCAACGAATCATTTCATACTCGGATAACAGTACAACACCGTCCAACAATGTAGACAGTTCAAAACAAATAATTTTATAGTACCGAATGGTCTTATATTATTATTTAGCAGTGTGGTAGATTAAAATTAAGATACAATTTTTTTTTTCCTTTTTTTTTTATTTTTTGGTAAAATGAAGTTCTTAACATGGTGCATTTAACACTTTCCTAAATCAGTAAATGAGTGCAAAACAAACTCAATTGGTATATTCACTGTGTTTACGATGAGATGAGAGTGTGTGGTGTGTCATAGATATATAAGGAGAATTCTGGACTGTGCACTTTTGGTGTGGCAAGAGAGGTGAGAAGGACAAAGAGTACACATGGGTTGAAGAAATGAAAAAAAAAAAAAAAAAAAAAAAAAAATCTTTAAACGTGTCGGGCATAATTAAACTAAAACGTAATTGTTTTTTTTTTTTTTTTTTCTAACCAAGAGAAAGCAAGTAACAATAAAATCGAAGACAAGAGGAATCGCCGCCGGTCAAAAAGATGTCTTTGAAAAAAAACTGCAGACGTTTCAAAGGAGCTAAAGTAGTCACATGCGGTGGGATCCATCTCGTTATTTTCCCTTCTTTTTTGAGCATCTTCAACCATGCAGAAACACATATTTCGGTTGGTTGCCTCTAAAAAAGATGACAATAATCGCAACATGCAATTGCGGAACGTACGAAGAAGACGATGCAACCATCTCTATCGCCTTTACTGCAGAGGTGGCCTAATAATAATGAGTATATAGGACGAACATTTGAATACTAATTCTTTCATGATCTAAAATTTTAGTTTTATTAGTTATTATACATGTGCTACAATAATTTATGTGTCCTATAATGATTAGGGGTGTATTCGGTTCGGTAACGACACTTTGTATTCAAAACCATTGCCGCACTGATTTGCATGATAATAGAAAATTCATATTATTACCAGTCAAAAAAATCGGTTAACAACAATTGAAGTTATGGTTGGTAACTGTTGCTAGAGGTTGATAATAAGTACGAGATATTTTTGTTTACAGTATTTCACGTTAAAATATTAATTTTTTTTTTATCTATCTTATTTTACATAGTCAAACATGCAAGTAAACATTAAGAATGAACTGAAATATCATATAAATTAGAGTGTTTCTAAGATATATGATAAAAATTGCGTTCAATCTTGTATCGTAGTTATATTTTTCTAGGAATTTTATTAAATCATTACATATTTGAAGTTCGATGTTATGTTATAAACATATATGATGAAATATAAGAAATATACATATGTATTGTTTAAAATATGTAGTAGGCACGGTAATTACCTTTGTTAGTTCTCAATTAGCATTATGGTACCGCATATTTTTATATTCTTTGACATATCGTACCAATCAAATCGGTTATCAATTATTCAGTACCACTTTCGTTGGTAGCGCCGGTAATGGTTTCTAAATGGTAGTAATAATATTGTAAAAATGTTCAGCGTTGACAGTGACAATAATACTATTTAGTTGTCTTAAAAAGAACTGGCTGTCTTGGAGGATACTTCATCATTTCAAGGGGTGAAATTTCTTAATTACCCGTGTCTGCTGTTCCGTGTGATTCAGGTTATTGTTGGGAATGGCAATGGGGCGGGGCGGGCGCGGGTAGTACCACCCCATCATCCGCCCCGTTGGAAGATTTTTTGTCCCGTGCCCGCCCCATACCCACACGGGTATCCATTAAACGGGTTTTAAACAGGTTGCGGGTAATGGCGGGTATTTATGGGTATCCATTATATTTATTCAATTTATTTTTAGTCATTTATTGAAATTATTCAAAAGTACATTTGGTTAAAAAAACAAATTAGACCAATTCTTAAATGCTAACCTCAAAATACCAATACATATTTAAACCAACATCCAAAAAAGAAGAGACAACAACAGAAGTATCCACCAAAATATCGACAACCAGTTATAAATTGTTGAGTAAAAGCATGCACACAAATACCGAACAGCCAACAACAATATTTTTTGTATTGACTATTGATAATAAATCACATTCAATACGGACACGGGTACCCACGGGCATGGATATCTGACTATCCGTACCCGCCACATTAATTAACGGATATTAAAAATACCCGTTTATTTTACCCATGGATACCCATTTAACTATCCGTTTTATATCCATGACGGATTTTACCTACAGATAACCGCGGGTACAGATTTTTTTTGCCATCCCTAGTTATTGTACACTCTTGCTGCTTTTTACTTGCTGGCAAAGTTAATTCACACTTAAACCACAGAGGATGTTTTTTACATTTGCTGCCTTAGATCTTTGCCCAATTTCTAACTATAGTCCGTTACCACAATTTTTGTATAAATACTACCATAATGTATTGTGTACTCTAATTACAAATGAATTAAATTTGCATTTATCAGCAACTACCGCACTGCTCCATTTCATCGCTAGAATTTAAGGAAAATGAACATAGCTATAGTCCGTTACCACTTAAACCAGTAGTCTCTGTTCACTCAACCGGGCACGAACGGGTTCCAAACTAGCTACGGGGAAGTAAACTAGCAATACCTGATTGCTCCGTAACTTGTTTAGTCACTAAACAAGCCATTGTTGGTTGTGCTCAAACTATACTCTGTTACCATAATTTATGTATAAATTCTAGCTACCATAATGTGTTATTTAATCTAATTACAAAGGAAGTAAATGCGCATTTATTATTAACTACTGCACTGCTCCATTTCATCGCTACATGCAAACGGTTGCACTTCAATTTGACTCATTCCAAATCCGCCTACCACAGATTATGGAAGCAGGTAAGAAAAAAATCACAACTCAGTGACCCCCTAATGTCCAATCATCATAAAATAAATACTCCATGGCTTCATTGAACCATCCTCCTCTTTAAGTCAAGTCAATCACCACGACAGCTTCAATTTGGCAAAGCAAGTTTGTTCACATCTTTTTTGAAGATATGAGCATAACATTTTTCTTTGATTGGTGAAAATCAAAAAATTCATATGTACCTCTCTGATTTTCACCAGTCCAAACCGAAAGTTATGTTCATCTTTCTTAAAAAAGTGTGAACATATTCGGACGTTCAATTTGACATTCACTAAATTTGTGTCTTATCCAACCATGGAATAGTACAGACTCATGTCCTCTTTAGAGTACTCTTAGAGTACTCCCAGCAGTGTCGGGATTGCATTGAAATGGGGAAGAATGGGAAGCATCGCACTCCAGTATTGTCGCGATGGGTGTGGAGAGAGATTTCAAATGGGAACAATCGCCGTTTGCAATGGTGAGTGACGATACTAAATGGTTTTCTAAAAACCGTATAGTGTTTAATCGGTGTTTTGAATGCCGTCTAATATAAAAATAGTTCGTGTTTACATACATACATATGTGTGTGTGTGTGTGTGTATATATATATATATATATATATATATATATATATATATATATAAGAGGCAGGTTCGAGAGCACCCTAAACAGTGCAGCACCCCAAATGCCCATCAATCTCTACCAAGTATTTCTCTTCTCTCTCCTTCCACTTATACTTTCACTTACACTCTCATTCTTTAATATAAAAGGATAGTGGAAATCAGGGGGCACTTGGAGTGCTCCATTTTTGAGTGCAACCGAACGCTTGTTTGTGAGCACCCCTTTAGCATCCCTGTTTGTGAGCACCCCTTTAGCACTCCTGTCGGTCCGTGAGTTATGGCGATCCAAATCGAACGAGAATTAGTAGATATTCAATCCACATATATTTAAGGACCTATCCAAAATTTGAGCTCGTTCCGACACCCGTACAATAATATATTTGGTGTTTAAATTTAACGGCTTGAATAAATGTCTGAACGGTGAATAATTGAGCTAAGATTTTGAATATGCTATGGATGTCGGAACGAACTCAAATTTTGGATAGGTCCTTAAATATATGTGGATTGAACATCTACACATTCTCGTTCGATTTGGATCGCCGTAGCTCACGGACCGACAGGGGTGCTAAATGGGTACTCATAAACAGAAGTGCCCCCGATCGCTCCTCGTATATATATATATATATATATATATATATATATATATATATATATATATATATATATATATATATATATATATATATATAAAACTTAAACGGTTTTCTAAAAATCGTTAAAGCATAAATGGTTTTTAGAAAATCATTTAAGAACTATTAAAAAAAGAAAAATCCAGGGCCCTCACCTATTGGTGGAACGGTGAAGTGTTCTTTATTGAGCACACATTTTCAACCATGCAGAAACACATATGTTTGGGTTTGTAGCCTGTAGAAAAGATGACAACAATGGCAGCATGCAATAATGGAACGTCCGAAGAAGGCGATGCTACAGTCTCTATCGGCTTTACTGCAGATGCCTGATATTTAGTTGTCCTATAGTGTTAGTGACTATTCTTTCATAGTTTAAAATATTGGGTTTAATACACGTGCTACTATGCCATATTTCATATGATCCCGTAGACCAATTCTTCTGCTATTCCGTATCCTTTTAATCAAATCCTCTGGTTTTCGCTGTTTAGCATTTAAATCCCCCAACAATTCAAGGTTTTAAGTAAAAAAAATAAAAATTGGAGACTTTGATTGGGTGCAATACGGGGAAACACTGAAAATGGAGACAGAAGAATTGGTGATGCGCTTGTACTTAGCATATAATGATTTCTGCAATGTGCTTGGAATATTTATGGTTGCTTTTCCTTGAATATGAAGCATGGCATGTGATGTATTTTAGATTTGTGACCCAACGGTAGCATGCAAGAGGAATCGCCGCCGGACAAAAAGATGTCTTTGAAAAAAACTGTAGACGTTACAAAGGAGCTAAAGGGGTCACATGCCGGGGATCCATCTCGTTATTTTTCCTTCTTCTTTGAGCACCTTCAACCATGCAGAAATACATATTTCGGTTGGTATCCTGTAAAAAGATGACAATAATCGCAACATGCATTTGCGGAATTTACGAAGACGACGATGCAACCATCTCTATCGTCTTTACTGCAGATGCTTAATAATTAGTTAATAGGACGAACATATATTACACAACGGTTTCTTCTCCTATTTAGTTTTCCTGTAATGGCTATTCTTTCATGGATGGTCTAAAATATTAGTTTTATTATACATGTGCTACAATAATTTGGTTGTCCTATAATGATTAGTGGAGGTGTGTTCGGTTCGGTATCGATGCTTTGTATTCAAAACCATTACCGTACTGATTTGCATTGCATGATAATAGAAAAATCATGTCATTACCAACCAAAAAGTCAGTTAACAACGGTTTGGCTTATGGTTAGTAATTGTTGTTAGAGATCAATAATAAGTATGATATATTTTTATTTATAATTTTTCACGTTAAAATATTAAAATTGTTTTTTTTTTATTTTTAGTTATATTATTATTTATCTATCTTATTTTACATAGTCAAACATGCAAATAAACATTAAGGATGAACTAAAATATCATATAAATTATAGTGTTTATAAGATATATGACAAAAATTGCATTCAATCTTGTATCGTGATTGTATTTTCCTAGGAATTTTATTAAATCATTACATATTCGAAGTTCGATGTTATGTAATAAACATATATGATAAATATAAGAATATACATATGTATTGTTTAAGATACGTAGTAGGCACGGTAATTACCTTGTTAGTTCTCAATTACCATTACGGTACCACATATTTTCACATGCTTTGACATATCTTACCAATCCATTTATCTATTTTCTGATTTGTTCTCAATTAAATCAATATGGGTCACTTATTTGGATTTAGGGTTTCATGATTGGTTGTTGTTCAAGTATATTGAAATCCGAACATGCAAAGCAAGAGCGGTGGTGGTGGGAGCGCAGTTGAGTCTTAAATTGCTAGAAATCAAACTTTTGTACTCCTTCAAATTTGGTGCTCAATTGACGATTAATTTCCTCTTCTCTAAGCCAGACTGCTTCTTGATCTTGGAACTGAGGTGATGTTTGAAAAGTTGGTGTTGTGAGGATCAGATGGCGGCTCTGATAGGATAGTGGAAGGTCTAGTTGGTAATGTCTCTTTGTTCATGTTGGAAAATAGGGTTTATGGTGATCGACAGGTGGCAGTTGACTGAAGAATGCTGTGAAAATGGGACAATGTATGAATACTGACACAAGAGATATGTGCACTGGAATTAATTTGAAAAGAAAACGTGGAAATGCATTACTGTAAAGCAAGAATTTGATAAAAGAGGTTCAGATCCTATTATTTAGTGTTGTGAAAGTTAGTACTGGTTTCAAGAATTATGTTCAAAGAAAATTGTGCAATGTGACACAAGCACTGGAAATGGTAAATCACCCAGAAAAAAGGAAAAAAAAAAAAGTGAGAAAACAAAGGAAGACAAGAAAGCATTAACTGCAACAAAAAAAGCAAGAATTAACCAGCAGCAATAACTAATAACACCAATTAAAAGAACTGGAAGCATAAAACTGCAGGACATGAAATAAGATTTGATTAAATATACGTAGGAAATTAACTAACAATAAATTGTAACTGCACATAAAATGAACTGTGAAATAGAACTGAAATAAGAGGATCTGAAGAATTTAACTTAAGAACTAGATTAACAGGAATGGAACTTATAGAATTGCAACTGGAAAATGAAAAGAAATGAATTGAATTGCTTTTAGATTCTTCACACTTTACATGCCTGTACTTACACATATATGTACTCAGCCACTCAACACTTGACCCAACACAGATTTTATCAACTCAACCCCATTCTGAAGCACTCAAATACCGACCAGCTTCAAAGAGCATACAAGCCCAAACTTTTATACAATATTCACACTATAACTTCGCCATACAAGCTGCAACAAATAACCTGAAATCTATGAGTAGCAGGTGTGCACGTGCACACATATAATAACATGCACACACTTACACATGTAAAAGTATCACATCTCAGACCTTGGTTCCGGCAGCTGTTACTCCTGACACATTCCTAGCGTCTACCAGGATCACCTCCAGGATCTGACTCTGGTGAACTTAGCTGGAATTTGACCATTTCTCACTATCTGCCTGGAAACAGCAGTCTTTCTCATACCTGACCATGGTAATCAGTCCATGGTTGCTACAATGCTAAATTCTAACTATCTGGATTATTAAAAGAGAATTAGTCACAGTAAATCCAACCTAGTTAAATTTGATTTAACAGTTGATTGATGATGCTAGGAATCCCAGTAACTTGGTGACAAGAAGTTAAACAATGAGCGTGTGTAAAAAAAAAAAAGGAATATGGTGTGCAAATAGATTCGTTCCTAGGCTGAGTAGCAAACCCAGAACCCAAGATCAAAAACCACATGCGGTAGTTTTTAAAATGACAACTGAAATCCACAGTAGAAAACAGTAAAATATGCAGGTAATATTACTAGTGTAAGGTTTTAATTCTTCAACTTTTCATCTACTAACCAATACAAAAAGTTACTATATACAAACTACAAGTGTTAAATTTGAAATTCTGAGCATAGTCTTGATAAGATACGACTTTACAGAAAAAAATTCATTTTCACCAACATAAACGGCTTAGTACAAACTCCGATATTTTGCAAATTCTGAACATGACAGGTTTATTTATGGAAATAAAGATATTCACTGTAAAGATTTTGGTACAAAAATATATAGTCTGTTGCAATAAGGTATTCATTTTCTGTTCTCCACCTCGCTCCTTTACTATTAAACACTACTAAATTATAGTCTCATCATTGATTGTACGATAGTAACAAGAAGACATCGCATTCACTGAATAATCATCGAAGTCTCAATAAACTTCATCATATTCAAAAAGTATCACCATCACAAAACAGCTAGCTAACTTTAATTTGACTAATTCTTATGACCGATATTTTTAACGTTCAATATTACAGAACTGACATATGTCATGTTCTTTGCTGCATCCTACTTGATAAGGGTTTAAATTTGCTCAAATGTAAAGGCATAAAAATCTTCTTAACCCTTAGTATTTAGGGCCAATAAACTTTGATTAATTATCAATGCAATTGCTCCAGTAAATACAGAAATTATTTTCTTGATGACAATGGAAACAATAATGTAAAACACATTGCTCTATTTCGGAGAAAAAAAGAAAAGAAAAGAGATCTCATATGTGATTTGGTGGGTCTTAAGTCTAAATTCAAATACGAATGTAAAACAATAATGACGTGCAGTTCTGTATCACTTTGCAAGCAATTTTTTGAAATTTATTATCTTATCCTACAGTCTCCAATATTTCATTTTAATTCCGAAGACTTTTCTCAAGTATTGTATAGAAACCAAATGAGTTGGTATAGAATCCTATATAAACAATTTGGTAAAAGCCATCAAAACTTCTGTTAACTTCATGGCAATTTGGTCTTAACTCCTGCATTTGAGTTAAAAACTAAAATTTATACACAGGTAAACCTAGATAACAGAAGACGAAGAACATACCAGTAACCTTTAATTTCTTGCTCCGTAAATTGAGCGATAAGACTGCACTTGGTCATGAAATTGTGCAACTTAATAAATGGAGGAACAGCAAGGACTGCATGTGAATGCCCATTAGCATCTGTCGTATGAAAGTTAGCAGCAACAATTATCATATTCCAAAATAAAGCTAAAGAGGTGAAGAATACATACATAATAGTCTAAAGTCTAAACATAAAAAAGAAGAGAGGTACAATGAGTGATTGATGGCTTTTCTCCATGTGACCAAATGTAAACAAAGCAAATGCCCAATTGGCAAACGAAAGAAGGAAATGGGATGCTTCCCTATCCCAGTTCACAACAGTTTTTAAGTTTGACAAAAACATCATGATATCATAAACTAATCACATCATTCTCGCATTTCAGTAATTTCTTTAATCCCATGACAGCTGTATGCAGACTAACTTTGCTCTTATATATAGCCATCATCTGTAAAGAGTTTCAATCATTCCACAACTACTCCACTTCTCTGTTCTTTCCACATTTTCTCACATCTCCTGCTGGAGAAGACAACATATTCCCGACTAACCAATGTTAATACACAATGACGACCCATTAAGGGGTCGTCTTCTGCCTACGCTGGCAACAGCATTGGCCATTCTGGTGGCTTATAACAACGTAGGCAGTGTGTCTGCAGATCCTTATATTTACTCTTCACCCCCACCTCCTTATATTTATTCATCACCACCACCACCCGTACATTCACCACCCCCACCTTATGAATACAAGTCACCTCCACCACCGATGAAATCTCCACCACCTCCATACCATTACCTCTCTCCGCCACCACCTAATAAATCCCCACCTCCACCATATCACTATGTGTCACCACCACCTCCCTCGAAGTCTCCACCACCACCTTACCATTATACATCCCCACCACCACCAGTTAAGTCACCACCTCCTCCTTATCACTATGTATCACCACCACCTCCGGTGAAATCTCCTCCACCTCCTTACCATTACATATCTCCTCCACCACCAACTAAGTCACCACCACCTCCTTATCACTACGCATCACCACCTCCTACGGTGAAATCTCCTCCACCTCCTTACCATTACATATCTCCTCCACCACCAGTTAAGTCACCGTCGCCTCCTTATCACTACGCATCACCACCACCTCCGGTAAAATCTCCTCCACCTCCTTACCATTATACATCTCCTCCACCACCGGTTAAGTCATCGCCTCCTCCATATCGCTATGTGTCACCGCCACCTCCGGTGAAATCTCCACCACCGCCTTACCATTATATATCCCCTCCACCCCCGGCTAAGTCACCTCCACCACCTTACCACTATATGTCCCCACCTCCTCCAAAGAAATCTCCACCGCCTCCTTACCATTATACATCTCCACCACCTCCAGTTAAGTCACCGCCTCCTCCTTACCACTATGTATCGCCACCACCTCCAGTAAAATCACCACCATCTCCTTATCACTATGTGTCACCACCTCCACCGGTGAAATCTCCTCCACCCCCTTACCATTATACATCTCCTCCACCACCAGTAAAGTCGTCTCCACCGCCTTATCACTATGTGTCACCACCTCCTCCAGAGAAATCCCGACCACCGCCTTACCATTATACATCTCCTCCACCACCAGTAAATTCACCACCCCCTCCTTATCACTATGAGTCACCACCTCCACCAGTGAAGTCTCCACCACCACCTTACCAATATACATCTCCTCCGCCACCAGTTAAATCATCACCACCGCCTTATCTCTATGTGTCACCGCCTCCTCCGGTGAAATCACCGCCTCCTCCTTATCACTATGTGTCACCACCTCCACCTGTGAAGTCTCCTTTACCTCCGTACCATTATACATCTCCACCACCACCGGTTAAGTCACTGCCACCACCTCCTTATCACTATGTGTCACCGCCTCCACCATTGAAATCTGCACCACCTCCTTACTATTATGCATCTCCTCCGCCTCCAATGAAGTCATCACCACCACCCTATTACTATGTGTCACCTCCTCCTCCAATGAAATCACCACCTATTGTTGAGGTGATGGGAAAGGTGTATTGCTACAAGTGTTTTGACTGGAAGCATCCAGCAAAATCAAGCCACAAGAAACTCTTTAGAGGTCCGTAGTACTTTCTTAATATTGCATTATCATAATTGGGTAGTTGGTGTAGCTATACATTATACTGTAGGATATTGTTATTGGGTTGTCATTGCCTGCCACAAGTCTTTGAGAAAATGTACATTAACCAAAATTGTCCTTTCATATGTTAACAAATAATTAAACTGAAATTACAAACTAGTTAAGGGACTGACTGCTAACAGTTTACAGCGTGGTTAAGACGATGCTTGAAAGAGAAATGTGTTATATATCTATTTATTTATCAGTTCTCATTACTTCCCTTAAGCAGTTATATTTTATAATAAGAATAGCTTTAAGATAATCAGAATAATTGTGCGGAAAAAGAAACCAGTTTACAAATCAGCAGTAGTATTACACATGTAGGAAGCATCTATTGATTGATCAATGTCTAACAAATATTCTGAGACAAAAGTGGTGGGCATGTCGGATAACTTACAAGCACGTGATTTTCGTATTTTATTACGAATAAGCATTAAAGATCTGGCTTTTTAAAATAAAGGTTGCTAACGGTAACATAATTTCACTTTGGTTACCGCTCAACAATTTTATTAGAGCATCTCCAACAGCTCTAATTGGATGCAAAATAGGAGGAATTCCTATTTTTATTCTCATCATCGCGCTATAGGAATGTCAATTTAAGCGTGGAGAAGAAAAAGAACGGTGAGTTACACCATTCTTTTTTCTAAGCGTGGGGAGTATATAAAGGGTAAAATGAAAACCGTTTGCATCAAAATAGGATCCTAGTTTACCGTTTAGACCAAAAATGGAGGTTTTGAAAACCGTTTACGGTTCTCAAAAAATCATTTATAGCTTTTGTTTTTTGTTTTTCTATTTATTAAATACATGAATGGAGAAATCAACATTTCCATTTAGCGTTTCCATCGCCGAATTGCTTCAGCTGCTAGAGATGCTCTTATCAATTGCAAAAATCCGAAAGTTATCTAAAAGTTGAGGTGAATTTTGTTTGCTCAGGTGCTGTCGTAAAAGTAACATGTGAAGCAGGGCAGAAGTATGTTGGATATGGCAAAACAAACATGCATGGTAAATACAGTGTGGAAATCAAGGGCTATCCTTACTGGAAATACGGAATCAAGGGATGCAAAGTTGAACTACATGCTTCTCCCAAGGGATCGATGTGTAACATCAAGACCAAACTCAACAAGGATTCGCCGCTTAAGGTCTACCAAACTTCTCATGACGAGGTGGTGCTCAAATCCAAGTCACTAGCCTTTGCGCCTGAAAAAACATATGCAGAGTGTCACAAGCAGCACCACATGTCTCCACCTACACCAGCACCTTATTACTACAAGTCACCGCCACCGCCACCGACATACTACTATAGGTCACCACCTCCTCCAGTATACCACTATAAATCACCTCCACCTCCGGTGAATTCACCACCACCCACTTACCACTACAAGTCACCACCACCACCCACAAAGTTTCCACCACCCACATACTATTACAAGTCACCTCCTCCACCTATGAAGTCTCCACCACCAACTTACTACTACAAGTCGCCACCTTCACCAGCAAAGTCACCGCCTCCACCTTATCACTACCAATCTCCACCACCACCAGTGAAGTCACCACCCCCACCTTACTATTATCAGTCTCCACCTCCACCGGTTAAGTCACCACCCCCTCCTTACTATTATCAGTCTTCACCTCCACCGGTTAAGTCACCACCACCTCCTTATTACTATCAGTCTCCACCACCACCTGTAAAGTCTCCTCCCCCTCCATATTATTATCAATCTCCACCACCACCTGTGAAATCTCCACCCCCTCCATATTATTATCGATCTCCACCACCACCAGCGAAATCTCCACCGCCCTATCTATATAAGTCGCCGCCACCACCAGTGAAATCTCCACCGCCGCCTTATCTATACAAGTCGCCACCACCGCCTGTAAAATCTCCACCACCACCATACATGTACAAGTCTCCACCTCCACCAATGAAAACTCCACCACCCCCATATCTATACAAGTCGCCGCCACCACCGGTGAAATCTCCACCACCTTATCTATACAAGTCGCCGCCACCACCAGTAAAATCTCCACCACCACCATACTTGTACAAGTCGCCACCGCCACCAGTGAAATCTCCACCTCCACCATATTTATATAAGTCGCCGCCGCCACCAGTGAAATCCCCACCTCCACCATACATGTACAAGTCTCCACCACCACCATTGAAATTCCCACCTCCACTATACATGTACAAGTCGCCGCCGCCACCAATGAAATCTCCGCCGCCACCATATTTGTATAAGTCGCCGCCGCCACCAGTAAAATCTCCACCTCCACCTTATATATACAAGTCACCGCCACCACCAGTGAAATCTCCACCACCACCTTATCTATACAAGTCACCGCCACCCCCTGTAAAATCTCCACCGCCACCATACATTTACAAGTCGCCGCCGCCACCCTTCAAATCTCCACCACCACCATACATGTACAAGTCACCGCCACCACCAGTGAAATCTCCGCCACAACCATATCTATACAACTCACCACCACCACCAGCAAAATCTCCACCGCCACCGTACATGTACAAGTCACCACCACCACCAGTGAAATCTCCACCGCCACCATATCTATACAAGTCACCACCACCACCTGTGGAATCTCCTCCACCACCATACATGTACAAGTCACCGCCGCCACCGGTTAAATCTCCTCCCCCACCGTACCATTATCAGTCTCCACCACCACCAATGAAATCTTCACCACCTCCATATGCCTACCACTCACCGCCTCCACCATTAAAATCTCCTCCTCCACCGTACATGTACAAATCACCGCCACCACCATCTCCATTCCCACCTCCTCCCTATGCCTACAAATCACCACCTCCACCATCACCATCACCTCCTCCACCTTATATATACAAGTCACCACCTCCACCTTCACCATCACCACCACCTCCTTACCACTACAAGTCTCCTCCACCTCCGACAATAAGCCCACCACCAGTTTACATTTATTCATCACCACCTCCTCCACTTCACTACTAAAGCATAAACCTTCTAAGTAATTCTTCTCCTTGTCAATCAAGTAAGTTGATCAAATCACATTTTTATTATTCAATTTACGAATGAATATCATTATGAAATACTCATAGCTTTGTCCTTAAAATTATTGAATTTCAGGTCATAGAATTAGAGAAATAAACGATGGCGGGAGAAGGAGGAGGTTTATGTCCCAAGCTTTTTGTATCAGTGTGCAAATTTGTTTGAATAATAAAAAGCATGTGAAGAATGCCATAGAGATAATTTCAACCATTGATGAAATACATGCAAGGGCCTTCATCGTGTCTGTTTTTCATATTTTAGTTTTGATAACTGGCTTTAGGAGGAGCAGAGAGCTTGCGAATGGACCTCTGATTAAGTGAAAAATACAACACGTTAGGTGAAAGTATTGATTGTGGTTATTGTTTCTTTATTTTCTTGGCTATCATTTAATGTTAATTTTTTCTTTTGTTGTTTGTATATCAATATATGGTAAGGTATATATGGATCTCATGGATTTTCACATAGCCTACGTGCGTTTATTTTGAATATTGTAACGTACTAACATTGATGTTATTTAACTTTCAATATTAAGTCAAGATACAGGTAGTCATAAATATATTTTCATAGCAGGTAGGGAGAGAAAAAAAGGTCGGAGTTACTGAAGCTTGTATAAATCGCTCTAACCGAATACCTTTTGCAGCACATGGTGGTATAGCAAGGATGAAAGATACACTAAGTAGCATGCTTAGACCATATTATCGAACCTAGTCTTTTAAATTTTAATCACAGCAGCACGATATAATATTTTATCAATTCGATTCCTCAAAAACACATGCATGAGCGCACAATAATATACCCATATCTCAAAAACACATATACGGTTAGCTACATCTTGATCTACTGTCAAATAATGGATTCATTTTCGAGTTAATGCGGCAAATCATTAGCCTTTTGTCATTTAGGCGTACAATCGAACATGTGATGTGCATGGGTCATGGCCAGAATTGAAGTGATTCAAATTCGTTATCATTGCTGTGTACTAGCTACATGTAACTGATCTGTAAGTTAAATATACGATGAAGTAGACAATCATTGTAAGCGTTAAGAGTGTAATATGCGTTCGTTAAAATACAAATAACGGCTGATCTAATAATTCGGCTAAATTGATGATTGTGAAAGATTGAATTAAGAGACAAATGTTACCTCGAGATTCTACGGTCGTCATGAGAGAAGATATTGTTGGAAACTGGACTATGATTAGGGAACCTACGGCGAATCTCCCAGTTGAGAACATTTTTCTCGAACTTACAACGGTAAGCTGTTTTCAGCGAGTTTCACTGCTAAACGATAATAGTGTCCGAGTTAAGGGAGTCCTGCAGCTCAAACTATTTCCAAGTCACTCGTTTCACATGCAGAAGAGCCTACAAAGGTGAAATAGCGGAGAAATGAGGACAAATGAGAAGCCGAAACGGTAGAGATATATAAATGGCTAATGCTAATTTGTATATGACAAAGACAAATTCTATTTGAACACACAGAAATACTGAATAGCCCTCCATTTTTATAAAAAATATCAATGATAAAACTGTCCCTCTTCGGTTATATTTTTTTTTTTTTTAATTTTCGGTCTACCTCGTAGTGGCTTTACGTGGAATTGTATGAAACCACGCAGGGCCACTACTAGGATACCAACCATACCCCGTAGAACATCTACGGGGTATGGTTAGTATCCTAGTAGTGGCCATGCGTGGTTTCATACAATTCCACGTACATCCACTACAAGGAAGGGTATTATTGATTTTTTTAAAATTAAACGTAGGGCTACTCAGCAAAATGATGGGTTTACTTGTTTTTACAGAATTTTAGGGGGTTACTTAGCAATTAGTTGGGTTCAAATAGAATTTGCCTATGGCAAAATGCATCCAAGTTTTTCCTTCAAATGCATTAAAAATTGTAAAACCGAGTGATTTTAGTTTCACACATGTAGTCTTAAAATATTCAGTTTTACACTTTTTAATACCACTAGTATTAAAATGAAAAAAATTCAACGTTTTTAATAACAATTTTTTTATAAATTATTTAGAGACCTATCAAAAATATACCCTTTATTAGCAAAATTTCAATACACTATAGCTGCTTATTATATTTTGGTAACTCTTTGCTCTAATATGACTTGTTTTACAATCAAGTCACACTGACAGCTATCGTCGGTGAATAAATGCCCTTTTTATTTTAGTTTTTAATGGGTTACTATAGAATTTTACTTTATGTTTATTTTATCGAGTTTTGTTTTCAAAGAAGCCCCAATAACAAAAGAAATTGTATGGAATGCCCTGAAAATTTGTTTACGTTTACACAAAAGTGAAGTTTGTTTAACAATGCTTTTTGTAAAGTTTAATTAAAATGACACATATATTCTATTATATTCTAGCTAATATAAAATTGAATAAAATGAATATTTGGACTTTTATTGCTCTTATACTCAATTCCTCATGATTTAGATAGAATTTTCTAGTAAATCCTTATCTTATCATTTTTTGGGTCTCTTACATTAATAAATGGACATTAACAAATTTCCAAGTAACCTATTTTTTATATTCAGTTATTTACATGGAAACTCAGATTTAAATCATGCTTGAATAATTAGATTCACCATAATTACTCAAATCAAGATCTTTTGTTGAGCAGATGGCTCTAACAGCTAATTTAAATTCCATACGTTAATTAGAAATTTTCCTGATGAATCTATTTTTGGTTTTTTACCTCGTTGATAAATAAGACTTAATGATGATCCTACTTCTTTGGCTTATATAACAGTGTCTTCTTTTCATAAATATCCCATTTTTTATATTCAATTATTCATCCACACATAATTTTGGATTCATCATGCTATTTTTGAGTGATCATATCTACCATAATTACTCAAATTATGGTGACTCTTTGAGAAATTGACTCTCTCTACTCAAACATTAACTCCAAACACATTTTTTTTAATTAGGATTCGTCATATTTACCCCCATGTTGAAACCTTAGCCATGGCTACTTGATTTTTAATCAGTACTCAAATATCTGGTTATTCCAACAAGAAAGGGAAGGTGGAAAGTGGGATTGTTAGAAGTACGCTCAAAATGTTGGATATTTGAATAATTTTGTTGGGATGTATGCAAATATGTTTTTATTATTATTACGACCTTCACCACATCAAGTTTCACTCTTTATAAAAATATGCTAATTCTCATTTATTTAGCAAATGAAGTATTGTAAACATTTAATTCCATGGGTAGAAGAAGGAAAAAAAAGATATGCTTACTTACATGAAATGTGTTATTTGAAAAGAAAAGATGAGTTTAAAAAAGGATTTCAACAATGTAGATGTGAGCCCAATTATTTTTGATTGAACCACGATCCATGCATTTCTATAGTTATAACCTGAGACCAACCTTGATGTTTTAGCTACTTTAGCACTTATCAAAGGTTGAGACATACTACAAAGGAATATCACAATTGAGAATTTTTTGTGTTGTGTTCATAGGGCGAGTCCATATTTTTCACCTATTTGTTGGTTTGAAATTATCTTGAAGTAACATATGTGCTAAATATAATTTCTAGAGATTGCCCGTTAATTGGTTTTTTTTTTCATTTAGATGATGATTTTACATTTTTCATTATTGTTGTCGTGTTATCTATATCGGTTTATACACTGCATCTAATATGACAAGCGAAGGTTACAAGGTAAATTTTAATTTTTCATCTACAAAAAGATATACTAATTTTCATATCAAATATAAATATAATATTAATTGCAATATTTTGGTTTGAAAATATATTTGAAAGTCAAAGAAACTTATCATTTGTGCAAGATAAATTCCTTCCTTAGTTGATTTCATTATTTCCTACTATTTGTTATATATTACCAATTCAAAAATTCTTAATGAAATGTAGTCTATACGTAACAATCCGAAATTCTGAACGTTGAATACTTAAAGAACTTGTAACGACCCGAAAATTTCGGACTAGTCAAAATTATCAGAAACCCGTCCATCCCAAGCAAACAATGACAACAACCATTTTATTTGAACAAATATACAGCATCACTAAATATATATTGTTAGACCTAGATTTAGTACTAACACCCAAATGCGGTGTGAAGTCCTCACAATCATAGATCAAAGATCGCAGAATGCAGAAAACAGTCAATAAGAGGAGACATACGAAGTTTTTACAGTGGTTCGGCTATAGATGTAGCCTACGCCCACTTTATAATCTTATTATTATACTGACAGATTACAAAAATCAGTTATATGCAAACACACAATTCGTTCATTGAATGAGAATACAAGAATTTATAGACGTAATCCATGTGTTATATATGAAGAGAAAAAGTAAGTTTTAATGATTGAGGGTGCAAAGTCTTTGCGCTTTGGTAATGGCAGAAGTTATGAAGACTCGGCAGCCAAAAGTCCCTTCAAAATGCCATGTTGTGGTGTATTTATAGCCAATTCGGGGTAGCGGGTCACGTGCCACGTGGCACACCCGGTGGCCATCTCGAGAAGCAGTGGAGAATGATCTCTAAAATGTGCTATGCCAAGTGGAAGCCGATCCACGCAAGTAGGAGGAAGTCATGCCTTAAGAACAGGTCAAAGTTGATGTGTAGCTGCAGGTTTCAGGCAGATCGGGTTACATGACTCGACCTGATCCAGTTTCTTTAGTGTAGATGATCAAGGCGGGTCAGGTCCTCCAACTCGACCCGACCCGAAAGGGACGACTCGAAAGGTGACCACCTAAAAGGGGGCGACCCGATCCGGGGGGCCGTGCAATCCAAGTTCATGAATATTTGTAACTTTGGCACTTCATCCAAGTGTTCTGCCAATCTGTGCTTGCTTGTACTCAAGTCCTGAGTAGTTCCAGAGATAGAATTCAAGGTGTGACAGCTTTGACTGAAAATCGTGTCAACATATTTGACCCCTAGAACATATCTTGCTGGTTAAAGGAAGATGTGTTATGGATAATCCGAGAAATCCAAAAGTCCGTACCTGCAAGGAGATAAGACAAAAAAATGCAAGAATAGCTTCGAGATGGCCTTATCGGAGTAAAACGACCAAGGAAGTGCCATAAGGTTCCAAGATGACCTTACCGAGGTAAGACGACCAAGGAAATGCTAATGAGGTTCCAAGACGGCCTTACTAGAGTAAGATGACCAAGGAAATGCCATTCCAAGACGGCCATACCAGGGTAAGACGACCAAGGAAATGCCATTGTAGTTTGTTTATACTGGATGGATCTAGTTCGGAGTCAAAGCTCAATGCTTATTTACTGATCCATGAAAGTACTATGGTCGTTGGATCAACCCAGGACACGACTGGAGACCACAAGCCGGTTTCGTGCGTGTGGGTTGATGTTGCCGCTTTTATTACATGCAGAAAAAGAAAAGAAAGGCGGGAAGTTGCCTAAAAGCCTAAAAACATAAACTATGGATCAGAGTCCGGCAAATTGAAGAGATCCGCTGAGTGGGTTCAGTTAATGATAATCCCATGATTGTTCGATCCAGGATCGTTCCCACTTTGGGGAATAGGTGGTGGCAACGCAGGTGCGGGTACCATAGGTTGTGTGACATACTCGAGCAGCTTTCCTCGTCTAACCTGATCCTCAATCAAATCTCGCAAATGCCTGCAGTCATTTGTGTTATCACTGTCCATATCATGAAATATGCAATTACTTCTAGAATTACATTGTGCTAGTGTTGGCTCCTTCTTAGGAGGCTTTGGATAGGAGACATCATCTCTCGTGTTTAAATAGATGTCGGTTGGGGAGGAGGTGAGCTCAGTGTACTTGTCTTATCTGGACCCTGTCCGGGGCTGAGCATTAGAATCGTTGTTAGCAGTGGCTTTTCCTTTGCCCCTATCATTGCCCATTCCAGGATTGGATGGTTCTCCATCTCTAAGCATGTTGACATCGAGGACATCCTTCTCGAAAGTTGCATCTTTTTCACAAAGAAATTTGTCTGCCTCGAGATAAAATTTGCCGAGATCCCGCAGTGGGTCTCGGTGCAAAGATTTTTTGAATTCAGAATTATCCAGGATGCCAGATACTACTGCCATCAGTACCACCGATGGTTCAGGTCGATCAATTGATACTACTGCAATGTTGAATCTTTCCAGAAATGAATGCAGAGTTTCTCCGGGCCTCTGTTTGATTGAAGTAAGTGACGTGACATTTTTGAGTCATGCGATGTGGACTCGAAATTGTTCAATGAAGCGGCCAACCAACGTGTTCCAGCTGTTGATCGATTCAAACTCCAATTGCCAAACCCACATAGCAGCTATATCGGTCAAGAAGAGAGGGAAGCTTTAACGACCCGGATTTTTGGTCTATTAATTTAAATATTTAATATTTGTTTTAAATATTTAGTTGATAATATAAATTAATTTTTATATTGAGTTATCGATTTAATAATAGAATATAATTTAATTTAGAATATATCGAATTATTGTAATTCGAAATATAATTGAAATCGAAGTTAAAAACTGATCTAAATGATTCAGATGATAAGTAGGAATTTTATTTGATATATACGATAATAAATAATAATTTATTATCAAAGAATTTGTGGTTTTCGAATTTAAATTATATTATATTAATTTAATATGGTATATATGTTGAAATTAAATTTTAGAATATTTAATGTTGAGTTCAGAATAGGGTTATTACATTGAAATGTCGGTCGGTACGCTAGAATTGCGGTTCGTGATTTAAAATTAATGGACCCCGAGATATTTGATTATGGATAGGTTCAAAATCAAATCGATATCCATCTAAAAAGAATAAAAATCGCTTTATATCGAATCGTATTAAATACGAGATCAAATTGCAGTTAAATCAAACTCAAATCATACTGTACCACACATTCCTTAATATCAAAGTATTCCTCTGTATAAAGCCGCGATGACCCTTCTCCCATTTTCCTTTACAACTCGTTCTTCCCAGGACAGTGATAAATAAAATCAAAAGGGATGATTCCACTTATATATATATATATATATCAAACAAGGAAAAGAAAATCGATCCCTTAGCAAACCAAAAAGGACGATTTCCCCAATTCATTCATATATCATTTTCGAATCAAATACCGAGTAAAAATCATTTGAAATTGGATTAATGGAATCGGGTGTTCGAAAGCTTCATCTTGGCATCGCTCGTCTTGTGTACGATAGGATTCAACGTCGCTCGATTTGGGGTTGCGCGACGAGATGGAATAGACGTTTGATTTCAAGGGCTTCGATTTTGGGACTAGAGCTTTTCGAGGTTCGCGATTAGGCGGGTGTTGGCGTTGCATTCATGGTGGTTTCAGGAAGACCGAACTTGGTATTTGAGGGAGTTGGACTGTGTTAAGGATGGCTTTGGTGAACTCGAGATTTAGTGACAGTGAAGAACAAGGCACGGTGAAGCTTGCATGAAGTCCAAACAACAAACCTGAAACAGTTAATGTAAATTGTGAGGATTGAAATGGTGACAAGTGGTTAGTTGGAGGTCTGTTTTGGTCTAGACATTTAAATTCTGGAAAATAAAAATAATCAGTAAGCTATTGAAGGAGATGGATCATGAGGGATATTGTAGCAAAGGTGAAAGGGACACGACATGTTCGAATAAGAGTTTGGGAAGAAGCAACATTACCGTGAATGAAGGTAATCAGCTTTAACAATTTATTAAAGTAATTTGTTTAGTTTTATATAACAAAAATAAAAATATTATGCGATATATTTTTAAACAAGGTTGGAAGATCGGGAAGTAGGGTATTTGGATTCACAATTGAAAATCTTAGTCTAGAATTCTAGTTGGAGACAGTGGGAAAATAAATCTCTATTCCAACAATAAAAATCATGGTGAGTAAATCTCACTCGTATTTTATTTATAATTATTTTATTTGTTAAAATAATTGTTCGTTAGTTGTTTGCATGCATTGAAATATTATTGTGGCTATTATTTAAATATATTAGTTATTTGGGATTGTTGTTTGTGGCTATTATATATATATATATATATTGGTGGTTGGATAATTCATGCAGTACCATTTGCGGATGCCCGTAGTATCATTAGCGGATGACCCTATGCGCCCCATGCTATGATAGTGGATGACTTTCTATACCACGATATCCTGCCTCGACGCGGGATGGGTATTATTTATGTTGGCTAACGTCTGTGGATGCAGGAATATAGGTTGGAGGAATCCAACTGGATTCCTCAAAAATATTATTATTTGTTTGTTTCATATATATCATCATATATGATGTGTTAGATAACATGTGGTTGATAATTGGGTGTTGTTAATGTTTGAAATATCACTGGGGCCTGAATATTGATTTATAAAAATATTGTAAAAAGGATATTTTGAGATTTAAAAGGGAAATTCTATTTTTCTAAAAATAGAATTTGAATTTCAGTTGGGCTATAAATATATATTAACTTGTTTTGAATATATAAAACAAGTATTGAATTTATAAACGATGTTTATAAATTAAATAAAACAAGAAATTGAAGTAAATTTATAAACGGTGTTTATAAATAAACGGGAATGATTTTCATTGGATAATCAGGGAATTGAAGTGAATTTATAAATGATGTTTATAAATTGAATAATGTGGGGAATTGAAATCAATTTATAAACGGTGTTTATAAATGAAGTAGAGAATTATCATTGGATAATTTGAATATTTAAATTCAGATGTGAATTTAAAAATAGAAATGGGGAAATTGTTTTAAAGAAATAAACAATAGAATTTATTCTAATGTTCAGAATATAAATTGAACTAAAATAAATCTATAAGGATTTATGATTTGAATTCGATTAATTCGGATTTATTTAGATAGAAGTTAAATTGAATGTGAAAATAAATTGGGTGTTATATATAAGTTATTATAAATAGAAATTTCCAAAATAAGATTTTTGTTTTAAATAGATTTCGAAATAGACTTGTTTAAATATAAAACAAAGAAATTTATAAAATGGTGTTTATAAATATAATGAATTAATTATCAAGAGATAATTTAAATATTTAAATTCAAATATGAATTTGAAATCATTCGAAATTGAACAACAGTTTTTATTCCGCAATTCGGAATGTCAAAGGGATGGAGTTTCAAATAGAAATTCGAAAAGGGACTTGTTTAAATATATGAAACAAGGAAGTTGAATTTATAAATAATGTTATAAATTTTGTGAAATAAATTATCATTTGGATAATTTAAACCATTTGAATTCAAATAGGAATTTAAAAGTAAGTTGGGAAGTGTTTTGAAACAAAACGATTGATTATATTTCGGAATTCGGAATATAAGCTGAATTGAGAAAAATTCAACGGGTTTATAATTGAAATTCGATTATTTCGAATTTTATAAATAATTTATTTATAAAAGGAATTGGAATTAAATATAGAAGATCGAAGTATAAATAAATATATTACCGAGTAAGGAAAAATCGACAATTATTGAAAATCGAAAATATTATGTTGAATTGGGAAATTGATTTGATATACATTAAAAATATATCAGAATGGAGTTAGAATTTATATATAAACGAACTTTAAAATGTTTATATATTAAATATAATTAAAACGAATTCGCTGCAGCGCGATAGTTCGTAAATTGGCGTTTCGAACTTCAATCGAGTATACAGAACTCAATTTAAGTCAAAATTCTGTGAAATAAGATTCGTCAGGACCAATTAGATAATAGTTTTCTAATAGAAGAGAAAAATCTGGATTTCGTCTTATAGATTTTGAGTTATATCAAAATCAAATTTGTAGAAAATAGCGCCAGAACCATTAAAAATCCATAACGATTTATTTAAATAAGAAAAAGGATTTTAAGGAAATAAAATCTGAATTGCCATTAGAAAAATCCAGACTGGAGATATGAACTCCAGTGAAGTAAGTGAAATGATTTTTGAAACAAAAATCAGATTATTAATTGTTGAAATGAATTAACTAATTTGAGGAAAAATTAGTTAATGGAATTTGAAATCGGAATTGAACTTTGGATCAGAAAAGGGGTTTGTAAATTCATATTAAAAATCGAATATGAAATTTGAATTGAAAATGGGATTCGATTGGTAATAAGCTAGTTAAAATTTTATTTGAACGTGATATGTTCAAATAGAAAATGAAATGAGCAAACGAGCTAATTAAAGATAAATTAGCGAATTGAGTTAAAATGACAAGTTTGAGTTGGAAAAAATTAGGAATGGAAGTATATGGGTTTGACAGGTATGGAATGAAGTATATGAAGATTTATAATTTGTATGCCCGACAAAAAGGTACACGTTTAAATTCCATATGAGGTTTTATGCGCCGAATCGGCAAGCCACTTGGCTTTTTGATTTTCTTTTTGAATGGAAAGGGCTTGGAGAGGCGAGTTGAGGTTTGAACTATTGACCGGTACAAAGGAGGTTATGGCGAAATTTTTCGGAAATTTAGGGAGTTAGAATATTTTTGAGAAAAATTGATAGTTAGAAATCAATGTATTGATATATATATATAGAATTCGATAAGGAAACGAACAAAAAATAGAATATTATAAACAAAAAGAAAATCTATGAATTTAAATCGAGCAAGAATAGAAAGAGGAAAGTATATATGTTTTAGAAATGGAAAATTGGTTTAATATAGTGTTGATTATTCGAGGTAAGTAGTCTTGTCTATTTTGAAGTTAATAATATTTTTAGTCAAGGTATAAGAGGTAAATATACCCTAGCTTGATTGACATCATTATTAGCTGATAAATAGCAAGATTCAGTCTCAGTATTTTAGGTTGTTGTAACGATGTTTTACATAACATTTGTTTTAACCAAAAAAAAGTGGAATTTTGGAAACATAATAATAAATATTTCCTAAGTCTAAAAATGAACGGGCGTGAAAGAGATAAGTAATTGGAATGTTTTCCAATTATAAAGAGAAGATATTTTCTACGTATAGAAAATAAAAGAAGGCGATATATGGATATGTTTTCCAAATAATGTAAAAGGCCAAGATGATTGTTGAAAATATTTGGTTAACAAATATTGATAAATGGAGAAGTGTTTTAATTAATTAAATATTAATTAAAAGGTCCAGTGATTTGTTGATGCTTTGAATGAATGTTTGTTTTCTTCGATAGTTAAGTAACTGACTATCGAAGTGTTTGCTAATATCGTTGTCAATATGGAGAGACCGGTTGGATTATTATCCGTGAACCACTCCGTATTGGCAGTAACGTTGCGAATCAGATTGCATGAAGATAATCAAAGACGGAGTAAAGTGCAAGGGCTTTTTCTATTAAAAGAAATTGTGCCTTCGGTTTCGTTCAGTCCCAAAACGAACGTATATGGACGAATGTCTAACAAAGTATTTCCAATGATCGCATAGATTGTTCTGTACAAATATATATGGTGGCGGAGAATTTATTCTCTTAGCATAATATCCAGAATAAATTTGTGCAAATCAATTGATGATTAACGGATCTGACAATGTGGCATTCAAAGTGATTGCGCTATCAGTGAATGATAAGTAATCGTAGCCTCAGGCCTCAACGACCGGGGAATGACAAAAATCGGGCAGGCAACATGGCTATTAGGTCGCTCCCATCAGGGTGTATAATCACCTATCTAGAGAAATTCCATTTGCTTCTTTAATCTATCGATGTTGTCCCATTCAGGAAAACGGTTGTTGATCCCAACTGTTGGTGATATACATTCGATACACTCAAGCGAAATGAGTGGTCAGTCATGTGTGGGCCGGGTTGCAAGATGTTCTTGTTGAACCCAGTGTATTCCCCTCTAGAGATACACTATCGGAAGGTGGTACCATACCTTGTCATAGTCGGAATCCAATCTCCAATAAGTGCCCTGCGTTTTTTTATTTTATATTATATATGGAGCGTGAGATGCAAGCGTTCCACTAGATTGTTATTTATTTGATTTAGACACTATTATAATATCACTGGATTTTTGTATTAAAGTGTTTTGGGTTATAGTAAGGTAAAATCCGTCCATGTTTATGTGTGGGATGGTCTTACTATTATCCTTTCTTTCGAAAGGATTTTGAAAGTTAAACAATTGGTTGGAGTTTACTCACACCTGTCCCATGACTGACCCAGAGTTTATTTTGTTTTGTTTTCCCTAAACTCTTGGGTGCCCATATTTGTACGAGCTGTCAAGTAGTCGGGATTTTACAGATTCACTTGGAGAAGCTTGACGCAGCAGGCTTCACCGGTTAGCTATAGACTATCATATATTCCGCTGTGTACCATGTTTGTAGGTGTTTATAACTGTTCCAGAAATAGTTGTTGTGCTCTGATGATGGTATATATATAAAGTTACCGAATTTTGTTTCAAAGTTATGTTACCTAATATATTTTATTCGTTCCGCTGTGAGTTTGTGATCTTCGTTTTCTTTTATTCTAATATTTCTTTCTTTCTATTTCTCATCCTCTAACTTCTTTCTAATAATGATTCATATTTCTGTGCATTTTGGGTTGGACATGTGGTGTTATTAGTCAACTCAAATAGTACGGATTTGCGGGCCATTACAGAAGCATTTAGCCATGATGTTTTCTGATGCCGATTGAACTTCCATATGCCGTTTGTATCACATTAGTTGCGCGGTAGGATATGTCCTGCAGTTGTAAGGCTCTAGAACTAGAAGTTTGAAATCCGTGAGATTGCGGGAATTCCTGATTTCCTGTGTAAACAGAGTGTGGTTGACGCCATCCACGTCATTCTGATAAGTGCGGCTTCCCAAGAGGCGTTCAATCAGATGGGAGAGTCAATTGCCATCAAAGAGATGTTGCAAATTGCCAATATCATAGCTGATGCCCCCAGCATTGAATGTAAGAGAGTGGTTGGGATCATGGTGTGTTGCCCAAAGCGGGTCGTGAGGGATCGCGGGTTGCTGATCGAGCGACCCGATCCGATCTGGTTCGTCATGCTCGACATGAATGGGTCTACTTTCTTTTGTCCCAGTGCCAAGTTGAGGTGAGTTTCGTGCCCAGGAATCTATGAATTGGTGCAGAAGAGGGTCGAGCCTGACCATTTCCAAGAGTGAGGGGGTTGCCCCCTTGTTTGGGTGGTGCCGTGGGTTGAGTAGGACCCGATCCGATTGGCATCAGCAACTCGAGCTGGTTTTGCCTCATGGCTAGTAAGTTGAATGTCGCCCGACCTTCCACCCATCCAAGCGAAGAAATCATCCATCATTTCTTGTTGTTTCTGGATGTAATATCCCTGAATTTTTCACTAAGGTTAATTTGGATTTTTATTTTACAATCTAGGTTTTCTGTATATAAATTGTTTTTAATAAGGTTTAAATATAGATTTTAATGTTAATTAAGTACCTTGTTTATTTTATATGATCTTTGTGTAGAAAGGTTATATTTAATTTATAAGATTTTATAAATATTCCAATATTAATGAGTAATGATATTATTGATTTTGATAATATATAATGATATTGATAAAGAATACGTTTTGGAAAATGATAAGCTATTTAAGATTTTACAAGAATGATTTTTATTTTGATAAATTATAATGGTGTTTATAAATTTGTATAAGGATTGATAAATATTTATTTTAACCATTTGTTAGTATAGATTTTGGTAAAATATATAGATAAAAATTTATGAAACATTAGTAAGTTATATTTTGATAAGATGGTTACATTCATAGGTATAACTAAATTATACTACATTTATAAGTATCACAAAAGTGTTGCCAATTTAAATAAATTAAATATCTCCTTAAGATAAGGATGAAGATGATGTGTACCATTAGGTATTTTAATGCATGGTAAAGGCTTCATGAAGAGAGCCATGTGTCCTTTGATTAAATGACTAAATTACCCTTGGAAGTCCCTATATAAGGAGAGCCTAACCTTCATTCTCATGCACAATTCTTCACTTCAGTTACACAAATTCTTCATCACGTACTCTTTTTTTCTTTCTGTTTCTCTGTTATTCATTTATGTTTATGAAAATAAACATTTCTACTCATTCAAAAATCCACACCACTCATTCCATTCATTTTTAGCTGAAATGATCTGCATGGATGTAGTCCGGATCATCATACCCGATTTTTAGAAATTGACGGATCAAGTTTTCGTCAATTACTGAGAGAGAAATCTCAGTTTTACAGTAAGATAGTGACCATTTATATTTAAATTTCAAATAATGGATTTTAAAATTAAGTTATTTTGAAATTTGAATGGAAAGATAATATTATTTTGGAAAAAGGAAATTCGGAATATGGTTTTGAATCTAAGTTATGGAATTTAATCTATTTTGGAAAGAGGAATTTGGCGATTTATACTTAAAAACGTTATATGACTTGAATCGAATTGATTTGAAACGAAAAACGATGGACATATATTAATGATGATTTTAGATCTATATGGTTAAATCGTCATTTCTCAGCGCTTTCCATAACGCTTTTAACGTTGTTATACCATTTCTTTGAAAATGATTGAAATTGATGATTTTAATCCATGAACCATTGTTTAAATTATGGGAAAAGGATTTGTTTATACGATTTTAAAATGTATGGTATGAAATTTATGGCAAGTAAGATTTGGGAAATTTGAATAAAAAAGGAAATGAGTTTTGAATAGAGTTAATTGTCGGATATTCGATATGGAATCCCAGGATTTGTCAAATACTATCAGGAATAGTAAACTATATTCATATCCAAATTCTGATGGTGTTTGCCAGAGTTTGTGAATCGATATCAAATATAAGTCGATCAAATTCTGTTTTAAACTTATATTTGAAATGTTAGTCATTTGAATTGCCGTAAATAGAGATTTAAATCCAAATTAAGATTTGGTGATTTTGAAGCTTATGGAAAGAGATAATGACAAATAAATGGATTTGGCTTTTGAAATATAAGGTTAGAAATGAATATTGAATTTCAAGAAAAAGTTAAGATGATAACGGGGTTTATGGGAATTGAATGAATCCAACCTTAAATTTAAATGAATTAATAACGATTTAGGAAGGAGATCTGAACTGAGAAACTTGTATAGTCCAATAGCTACTGATTTTAAAAGTACGCTTATTACTTGGGAAGACCGGGATCGAATATATGTTCGAAAACCATTCCAAGTAATAATACGACATTATGGAGCAATTCAAGACTTGGAAAACGATGAATGAAGACCGGGATTCTTTGAATTGTTTGGATTGATTGCTGATGTCTTGGTTGGGCTGCTCCCCCGATACGAGGTATTAAGTGGCATGAGGTCTGAATATATTTGGAGATTTTCGGATTGGTGTTTCGTTCAGACCTAGAGTGGACATATATGGATTGTGTATCTGACATTATAATTGACTACGTAGCACCGATCTCTGTTAAAACTGCTTGGTGGCGGAGAATTTATTCTCTTGCTTAACGCCCTTCTCAAAGACGTATGAGCTTTGTAACAACCCGCATTTTACATATCCGAAGATCGTAAAATATATTTGTTTTATTCTCTAAGGGTTGGATCATTCTCACCTTTTAATATGTTGTTTATGGGGACGTGAGACATGTTCATAATTTTTACCGATTTTGTTTGTGACCATTTTGCCCCTGTCAGCCTTGTACAGGGCATAACTTTTGACTCAGGTCAAATAAGAGGGTGAGACCTGTGCCATTGGAAAGGAATTAATGATTGTCTTTCCGTAGAGTGGTTACACTAAAGATTTGGCTCAGCGGTTTGGCAGAAATCGCTGTTTTAAGGTTTTCAATTGGCTATTCAGGTTTTGGAGCCTTAGTGGAATCCTATAAATATGGGGTGAGAGTGGAGGGAAAAGGTTTACTTTCCTATTCTCTCATTTGTAGGCATTGATCTCCTTATTCCTCCTACACCCCTTTCCACCATTAGAAATCCAAATCTAAGGGAGGAAATTGAAGATCTACACCATCCAAGGCAAGATCTACGTCATTTCAAAGGCGAATTCATCGGATCGAGGGGTTTGATTCGGAGTGCTCGCTATCTAGATTTTTATTTCTATCGTTTTAAATTGTTTTGGCAAATCGGTGATGATTTACATCTCTCAGATGAACGCAATGAAGTATATGAGTGTTTGTGCATGTTTCTCATCAAATTGGGATGTTTTATCATAGATTTACACCATTATAAGTTCATTTTCATATGCTTCACCCTATGATCTAATCTAACAAGTTTTACTCGTTAATTTCATGTCATTTTACATGTTTATGTTAGTTGGATCTCTTATTTTGATCATATGTTCATTTTAATGGTTTTTGGGTGAGATTTACATCATTTTTGTGGTAATCGTCATAGGTTAGTAATGTTATGATATGCTTATGATTGTGTTTGGTGATTTTAGTTGAGTTGGTTTCGTCGGATTCGTCGTTTGGCGAAGTTTTGGTCGAAATAGGAGTTGAATTGCAATATGCAGAAATTTGGATCTGGTGGTAGAGTAAAATTTGGATCTGGTGGTAGAGTTAAATTTGGATATGGTGGTAGAGTCAAATTTGGATCTGGTGGTAGTTTCAAATTTGGATCTAGTGGTGGAGTCAAATTTGGATTGGGTGGTAGAGTCAAATTTGGATTTGGTGGTAGAGTCAAATTTGGATCTGGTGGTAGAGTCAAATTTGGATCAGGTGGTAGAGTCAAATTTGGATTAGGTGGTAGAGTCAAATTTGGATGGTGTGACTTCGAAGTAAATTTGAGTAGGAAGGTTCGAAGTGTTGGATGTGTTCATTGATCAAGGTGGAACAACGAACTAGGTGACAACTCAGAGGTTGTGAATTGGTGGATAATGGTTGCTCGAGAAGGTCGATTGAGCAGTAAATAGCCGTCAAGGTTGGATGACTAGAGATATTGAAGGTCGAGAGATTATCGTTGTCGTAAGTTCTTGTAGGCTCAAAGCAGGGGTACGATGGTGACACCCAATAGACCGGAAGGTTGCTGGTCGAGTACCTTGGGTATCATTGAAAGGCCTAATTGTCAAGGTTGGACATTGTCAAGGTTGGACATATGGAGTTTATGCTAGAACTGGGGTTACCATTAGCCCTTGACATATGGCAAGGTTGGTCATCATACGATTAACGGTGGTTTCAAAGCAGGATTGGCGGTGATAGCCAGAGTCAGTCATGGATGATTGGTTGTACTGTGTGAGACTTATATAATCTGGATGTTATGGGTGTTTTTCCATGATTGGATGGTTGCTCTAGTTTCCATATATGAATTGTTGTTCCTTTGGTTGAATGGATTGTAAAGGCTTTCACTGTCCGATGTGGGGAAGATAAGGTTGAGTTATTCTCTGGTGTCGTGGGTAGATTAGTATGTTTATCTATCCTTTCTCATACACTTTATTGTTGAAGTTTGTTAGCTATTTTATCGCTCACTAAGACTATTGTCTGACTCAAGGTTTTATGTTTCCTTTTATTACCTTGGGCTGTTCATTCGGTTGTGGATGGGCAGACTAAGTAGCAGGTGACAGGTGATGCTTTAGTGAGGACGATGGTGCTGATCGGTGGCGAGCAGGAGGCTCACGTACTAGTTTTACTACTATCTAATAATTGGGTTTCCGCTATTTGCTTTTCTGAATAATGTAGTGAGGCAACTTTGTATAAACACTATTTCCAAGTTTGTGGATATTACTTTCTAGTTATATGAAAGTCTTGTGTTTCTTCTTCACTATTACTACCTGTTGTATATGTTCTATTATATTTTATCCATGCGCTGTGAGTTTACGACATGTTCCGCTTGTTTTTACCTACCCTGATGATCGTCCATGACTGCCTTGCACATCTTTCAGCGCATTATTTCTTTTGTATAGTGCAGGGGTTATGGGCGATCGTCACATTTGGTATCAGAGCACTGGTCAACGATTTTTGGCCAAAGTTCAAGGACGTAATCATGTATGAGAGACGTACTTGTAGATTTTAGTTGGATGCTTACAATATATATTAGCATATATGGTAGTAACACTTGTTTTCCTTTAGCAGTTTTTCTTGAAGTAACTAATTATTCTAAATTGCAGATTTATAATGAGTAGACGAGAAACAAGACACGCTGCTAGGGGAGCCAATGCTGGAGGGGGAAATGGTGTTGAACCTAATTACCCGGCTATGTTTGAAGCCGTGGGAGAAGCAGTTATGCGAAGGGTTCCCGCTCCAGTGGCGGCAACGGTAGATGTTGGTGTGCGAGTTCCTAGAGTAGTAGATTTTGCAAAGCTGTGCAAGGACTTTACATCTCTTGGGGGAAAACCATTCAAGGGAACTGAACCAGCTGAAGAGGTTCAGTGATGGATGGACTCATGTGTCCGAATCTTTGGAGACTTGGGTATTGAGGATGCAATAAAGAGAAAGCTTGCATCAAGGCAACTGCAGGACGGGGCCATGGAATGGTGAAATTCTGTTACACTCGAGATCCAGAAGAAGAAATTTCATGGGAGTTATTCCAAGCTAAGTTTGAAGCAAAGTTTATCTCCACAGCTCAGAAATCTGCTCTATTCAAAAAGTTTGTAGAGCTAAAACAGAATGGTCATTCTGTGCTTGACTATATTTCTGATTTCGAAGCTTTGTCTAGATATGCTTGTTCGTACATTGATACACCATATCAGAAGAACGAGAAGTTTGTCTTGGGTTTGGATGCTTATATCGGAAAACCGTTAGTGGACCATCTTGATGATTCATTTGAGAAGATTGTGGAAAAAGCTATTCATCATGAAAGCTTGTTTCCTAAGGAAGCAAATGTTGTCGCTACCACCAAAGAGGCTCAGAAACCACAACAGGGTGGTAATAATAAGAAGAGGAAGCGGCAACAGCAAAAGGGAAAAGATGGCCAAAAGAAACCCAAGAGTGAGGTGGTTTGCTTTAACTACCAGCAGGAAGGTCATTTTTCTAATGAGTGCAAGAATCCCAAAGCTGAGAAGAAGTGCTTCAAATGTTGGAAGCCTGGGCATGAGAAGAAAGATTGTCCAGAATCAGCTAAGGGCAAGCAGGTTGTGAGGGCATATGCTTTGGATGCTGTGCCAACTTCTTCAAGGGCTCCTACTGCAGAGGAGAAGGGAAAGGGTGTCGTGGTGCAAGGTGCTCTTTCAGTTAATGATGTTTCAGTTCGTGTGCTTTTCGATACTGGAGCATCGCATTCCTTCATTTGCAATGAGCTTGTGTGTCTCTTGGGTTTGGAACCTGAGATTTGTGATAGACCCTTCATAGTGACTAATCCAATTGGGGGTTCGTCAAATCTTTGTATGATATGTCGTGGTCTAGTGTTGTCGAGTCATGGTTGCTCTTTTGTGTGTGATTGCTTTGTTCTTAACTTCGTTGGGTTTGGGATCATCTTGGGCATGGATTGGCTCAAGAGGTATGCAGCAAGGGTAAATTGCGAGAAGCTAGAGGTGAGGGTCGGGGATGTGGAAGGGCGAAAGGTGTTGATTAGATGTAAGCGCGAAGACAGGGTCTTCGTTAGTCATCTATATTCGCTTGGGATTCCACAAGAAGACATGTCATCAGTGCTGATCATAAATGAGTATGTAGATGTCTTTGACGAGGTCAAAGGGTTGCCGACGCATTGTGAGATTGAGTTTAGGATCGATTTGGTCGAAGGTGCTAGACCGATCGTTATGCCACTTAGGTGGATGGAGTCTAGGGAACAGCGAGAGTTAGAGGTGCAAGTTCATGACCTTTTGGGAAAGGATTCATTCGGAGGAGTGTTTTCGAGTGGGGTGCACCATTCGTATTTGCAACTAAGGCGGATCGCTCGTTAAGATCGTGTGTGGACTATTGTGAGCTAAACAAGGTAACAGAGAAAAACAAGTATCCGTTGCCAAGGATAGATGACTTGTTCGATCAACTTCACGAAGCCAAAGTGTTTTCTCAGATGGATTTGGCAATGGGATTTCACTAGTTGAGGGTGGCTAATGACAGTGTGCTAAAGAATTCTTTTAGGACACCATCTGGTTTCTTCGAATAGTTGGTGATGCCATTCAGGTTGACTAACGCGCCAGCGTATTTTGTGGATCTTATGAATATAGTGCTCAGAGATCCGTTGAACAAGTTCGTGCTTGTGTTCGTGGATGATATTCTGGTTTACTCCAGAAATAAGGAAGAACATAAGACGCACTTGAGAGTTGTTTTAGAGATCTTGCGGAAGCATCAGCTTAAGGTTAAGTTCTCAAAATGTCACCTCTGGAAGGATGAAGTGAGGTTCTTAGGTCATGTAGTTTCTGGAAAAGGGATAGTGGTTGATCCCGCTAAAGTTGCAGCAATCCAGGACTGGGATCAACCTAAGAATGCGACGGATGTTCATAGTTTCCTTGGGTTGGCAGGATATTACTGACATTTTATCAAGGATTCCTCCAAGGTAGCTACACCGTTGATAGGATTGATGAAGAAGAACCAAGTATTCACATGGGATGCAAAGTGTGAACAAGTGTTCGTAATCCTAAAGGAGAGATTAACGAGTGCACCTGTGTTGACCATTCCAAGTGGGAATGAAGAGATGGTGGTATATACCGATGCATGTGGTACTGGAGTTGGAGCAGTATTAATGCAGAAGGAGAAGGTTGTGGCCTACACGAGTCGACAGCTAAAGCCGCATGAGAAGAATTACCCAACTCATGATTTGGAGTTGGCGGCGATTGTATTTGCTCTGAAGATGTGGAGACATTACCTGTTGGGAGTTCGATTCGAGTTGTTTACGGATCACAAGTCGTTGAAGTATCGTTTCTCCTAAAAGGATTTGAACCTTCGGCAGCAAAGATGGTTAGAGTTTCTGGCGTCATATGATTTTGACATAGCCTATACTCCGGGCAAGGGTAATGCAGTTGTAGATGCATTAATTCGAGGACAAGCAAGTTTGGGAGCGATGTTTTCGGAATGGAAGAGCCTCGAGTACTTAGAAAGGTTCGATTTCAGGCCAAGGCGTGAGTTGGAACCTGAAATGTTGGCGAGCTTGTCGATAAGACCTACTCTTATCGAAAGGATTGGTGAGAGCCAAAAGAAGGATGCAAAGATTGTCGAGTTCATTCAGAAACTGGAACCAAAAGATAAAGAGTTCGAGGTCAATTGAGAGTGTTGGCTTTGAATGCAAGGGCGATTAGTTGTTCCGGATATTGATGGATTGAGGGATGAGATTATGAGAGAATGTCATCACTCGAAGCAGACAATTCATCCTGGTGGAAATAAGTATCAGGACATGAGGAGAGTCTATTACTGGGAAGGGATGAAGCGAGATATTGGAAAGTTCATTTCCAAGTGTATGAACTGTCAGTTGGTGAAAGCTGAATAGAAGAAGCCGAGTGGTTTGCTTCAGCCATTTGAAGTTCCTACGTGGAAGAGGGAGCAAGTATCAATGGATTTTATCGATGGACTACCTAGAACTAGGGCAGGAAGCGAGGGGATTTGTGTCATTGTGGATCGTTTGACCAAAAGTGCGAGATTCATTCCTGTTAAGTCAACTAGGACGACATCGAAATTGGCTGAACTTTGTGAAATGGATAGTTCGATTCCATGGTGTCCCAAAGAGTATAGTAAGTGACCGAGATCCATTATTTACGAGTGGATTTTGGAAAAGTTTGCAAGAAGCTTTGGGAACCAAGTTGTGCTTGAGTATGGCATATCGTCCCCAAACTGATGGTCAGACCAAGAGAGTCAATCGAGTTTTAGAAGATCTCATGAGGGCTTGCGTGTTAGACTTCGGAGGATCATTGGAAGACCATCTACATCTAGTTGAATTTGTGTATAATAATAGCTCGAGTCTAGCATTGGGATGGCACCATACGAAGCATTGTATAGAAGGCCATTCAATTCTCCAGCATGTTGGCTAGAAACTGGAGATAAGTTGGTACTTGGGCCTGAGATGATTAGAGAAACCTCGGATTGTATCGAGACAGTTCGACAACGAATGAAGGAAGCCCAGGATCGTCAGAAGAGTTACACCGACAAGCGTCGTAAGGACTTGGAATTCAACGTGGGCGATATGGTTTTTGTGAAAGCTTCACCGTTGAAGCACATGGTTAGATTTGGTAAGAAAGGAAAGTTAGCTCCAAGGTTTGTTGGACCATTTCCGATAGTCGAGCGAAATGGAAAGCTCGCATATAGATTGGAGTTAACCGAGAAGATGTCGAGTGTGCATAATGTGTTCCATGTGTCATTTCTACGGAAATTCGTGCATGATTCGAATATAGTGGTATCTCCAGAGCAGTACGAAGACTTAGAGACTGTAGTTTCGAGACCTCGTAAGCCACTTCGTGTTGTGGGGAATGACATGAAACAGCTTGGGAGGAAGACGGTTAAGCTAGTCAAGGTGCAATGGAGTGAGGATGGAGACGATTGTGCATGGGAGACGGAAAAGAGCATGAGAGTGACTCATCCAGAGGTCTTCGTCGGTAGGATCCTTTGATATCGTATCTTCGTTATATCGTTGTATCTTATTGTTGATTGTTAGAATTCCGCGTGTTAGGATAAGGCTATGGATGCATGGCTTGATGGATGCTAGTTTGGATGATAGAATTGGCTTTTCATGGATGATAGGCATGCGAAATCGTTGTGATTACTTGGGTTTGTTTGGAATTTCGGGGAAGAAATTCTTAAAGGGGGGAGGGGGGGGGGGGGGGGTAACAGCCGCATTTTACGTATCGGAAGATTGTAAAATATATTTATTTTATTCTCTAAGGGTTGGATCATTCTCATCTTTTAATATGTTGTTTATGGAGATGTGAGACATGTCCACAATTTTTACCGATTTTGTTTGGGACCATTTTGCCCCTGTCAGCCTTGTACACGGCATAACTTTTGACTCAGGTCAAATCGGAGAGTGAGACCTATGCCATTAGAAAGGAATTAATGACTTCCTTTCCGTAAAGTGGTCACATTAAGGATTTGGCTCAGTGGTTTGGGAGAAATCGTTGTTTTAAGGTTTTTCAGTTGTCTATTCAGGCTTTGGAGCCTTAGTGGAATCCTATAAATAGGGGGTGAGAGTGGAGGGAAAAGGTTTACCTTTCTCATTTGGAGACATTGATCTCCTTCTTCCTCCTACACCTTTCCACCATTAGAAATCCAAATCTAAGGGAGGAAATTGAAGATCTACACCATCCAAGGCAAGATCTACATCATTTCAAAGGCGAATTCATCGGATCGAGGGGTTTGATTCGAAGTGCTTGCTGTCCAGATTTTTATTTCTATCGTTTTAGATTTACTTCGGCAAATCGGTGAGTGATTTACATCTCTCACATGAATGCAATGAAGTATATGAGTGTTTGTGCATGTTTCTCATCAAACTGGGATGTTTTATCATAGATTTACACCATTATAAGTTCATTTTCATATGCTTCACCCTATGATCTATTCTAACAAGTTTTACTTGTTAATTTCATGTCATTTTACATGTTTATGTTAGTTAGATCTCTCATTTTGATCATATGTTCATTTTAATGGTTTTTAGGTGAGATTTACATCATTTTTTCGTAATCGTCATACTCATGTGGTTAGTAATGTTATGATATATTTATGATTGGTGATTTTAGTTGAGTTGGTTTCGTCGGATTCGTCGTTTGGCGAAGTTTTGGTTGAAATAGGAGTTGAATTGCAATATGCAGAAATTTGGATCTGGTGGTAGAGTCAAATTTGGATCTGGTGGTAGATTCAAATTTGGATCTGGTGGTAGAGTCAAATTTGGATCTGGTAGTAAAGTCAAATTTGGATCGGGTGGTAGAGTCAAATTTGGATCGGGTGGTAGAGTCAAATTTGGATCTGGTGGTAGAGTCAAATTTGGTTCTGGTGGTAGAGTCAAATTTGGATCTGGTGGTAGAGTCAAATTTGGATGGTGTAAACTTCGAAGTAAATTCGAGTAGGAATGTTCGAAGTGTTGGATGTGTTCGTTGATCAAGGTGGAACAACGAACGAGGTGACAACTCAAAGGTTATGAATTGATGGATAATGGTTGCTCGAGAAGATCGATTGAGCAGTAAATAACCGTCAAGGTTGGACAACTAGAGATATTGAAGGTCGAGAGATTATCGTTGTCGTAAGTTCTTGTAGGCTCAAAGCAGGGGTACGATGGGGGCACCCAATAGACCGGAAGATTGCTGGTCGAGTACCTTGGGTATCGTTGAAAGGCCTAGTTGTCAAGGTTGGACATATGGAGTTTATGCTAGAATTAGGGTTACCATTAGCCCTTGACATATGGCAAGGTTGGTCATCATACTATTAACGGTGGTTTCAAAGCAGGATTGGCGGTGATAGCCAGAGTCAGTCATGGATGATTGGTTGTTCTGTGTGAGACTTATATAATCTGGAAGTTATGAGTGTTTTTCCATGATTGGATGGTTGCTCTGGTTTCCATATATGAATTGGTGTTCCTTTGGTTGAATGGATGGTAAAGGCTATCATTGTCTGATGTGGGGAAGATAAGGTTGAGTTCTTCTCTGGTGTCATGGGCAGATTAGTATGTTTATCTATCCTTTCTCATACACTTTATTGTTGAAGTTTGTTAGTTGTTTTATCGCCCATTAAGACTGTTGTCTGACTCAAGGTTTTATGTTTCCTCTTATTACATTGGGTTGTTCATCCGGTTGTGGATGGGCAGACTAAGTAGCAAGTGACAGGTGATGCTTTAGTGAGGACGATGGTGCTGATCGGTGGCGAGCAGGAGGCTCACGTACCAGTTTTACTACTATTTAATAATTGGGTTTCCGTTGTTTGCTTTTCTGAATAATATAGTGAGGCCACTTTGTATAAACACTATTTCCAAGTTTGTGGATATTACTTTCTGGATGTATGAAAGTCTTGTGTTTCTGCTTCATTGTTACTACCTGTTGTATATGTTCTATTATATTTTATCCTTGCCCTGTGAGTTTACGAAAGGTTCTGCTTGTGTTTACCTACCCTGATGATCGTCCATGACTGCCTTGCACACCTTTCAGCGCATTATTTCTTTTGTATAGTGTAGGGGTTATGGGCGGTCGTCACATTTGGTATCAGAGCACCGGTCAACGATTTTTGGCCAAAGTTCAAGGACGTAATCATGTATGAGAGACGTACTTGTAGATTTTAGTTGGATGCTTACTATATATATTAGCATATATGGTAGTAACGGTTGTTTTCCTTTAGCAGTTTTCTTGAAGTGACTAATTATTCTAAGTTGCAGATTTATAATGAGTAGACGATAAACAAGACACGCTGCTAGGGAAGCCAATGCTGGAGGGGGAAATGGTGTTGAACCTAATTACCCGACTATGTTTAAAGCCATGGCAGAAGCAGTTATGCGAAAGGTACCCGCTCCAGTCGCGGCAACGATAGATGTTGGTGTGCGAGTTCCTAGAGTAGTAGAATTTGCAAAGCTGTGCAAGGACTTTACTTCTCTAGTGGAAAACCATTCAAGGGAACTGAACCAGCTGAAGAGGTGGCAACTCTAAGGTTGTGAGTTAATGGATAATGGTTGCTCGAGAAGGTCGCTTAGTAGTAAATAGCTGTCAAGGTTGGACGACTAGATATATTGAAGGCCGAGAGATTATCGTTGTCGTAAGTTCTTGTAGGCTCAAAGCAGGGGTACGATGGTGACACCCAATAGACCGGAAGGTTGCTGGTCGCCTTCCTTGGGTATCATTGAAAGGCCTAGTTGTCACGGTTGGACATATGGAGTTTATGCTTGAACTGGGGTTACCATTAGTCCTTGACATATGGCAAGGTTGGCCGTCATACGATTAACGGTGGTTTCAAAGCAGGATTGGCGGTGATAGCCAGAGTCAGTCATGGATGATTGGTTGTTCTGTGTGAGACTTATATAATCTGGATGTTATGAATGTTTTTCCATGATTGGATGGTTGCTCTGGTTTCCATGTATGAATTGTTTTTCCTTTGGTTGAACGGATTGTAACGGCTATCACTGTCCGATGTGGGGAAGATAAGATTGAGTTCTTCTCTGGTGTCGCGGGTAGATTAGTATGTTTATCTATACTTTCTCATACACTTTATCATTGAAGTTTGTTAGCTGTTTTATCGCTCACTAAGACTGTTGTCTGACTCAAGGTTTTATATTTCCTCTTATTACCTTGGGCTGTTCATCCGGTTATGGATGGGCAGACTAAGTAGGCGGTGATAGGTGATGCTTTAGTGAGGACGATGGTGCTGATGGGTGGCGAGCAGGAGGCTCACGTACCAGTTTTACTACTATCTAATAATTGGGTTTCCGCTGTTTGCATTTCTGAATAATGTAGTGAGGCAACTTTGTATAAACATTATTTCCAAGTTTGTGGATATTACTTTCTGGATGTATGAAAGTCTTGTGTTTCTGCTTCAGTATTACTACCTGTTGTATATGTTCTATTATATTTTATCCTTGCGCTGTGAGTTTACTGTTGTATATAACGGTGTTGTATACACAATTATATGATTTTTGTTTGATGATAACAACCAAATATTTATTATTTTAAATGTGTTTGTTACTGTACTGTTTTCATATATCATCACAGATTGGAATATATTATTTATATTCAAACAAAATACAACTGTACAGACATTCAGATATTTACACAGTATTTTGTTTAAATATAATATTTTATTTCAATTTTCAAATAGTACAGTTTTACAACTCCACTATTTGTACACTTCACTAATATTTCACATTTCATATTCGTTCACATGATATTGTACTTGTATATAAACTGAATACGATAGATAAATTTGTTTGAACACAATAAAATAATATTTTATTTCAATCAAATTTGTTTATTACAAATATCAGTATAATTTTTTCTCATTCTATACATTTGTTCCTCGCTACAAACGCTCATCACAAATACAGTCATTGTCTCACTACAGCATTTCACTTATTCACATTACAATTATGGAACACAAAAAAGGAGGAACAACATTTTTTTTTATGTCCAAGTAGCTCACAATGATACTAATACAAATTATCAAGCCAAAGAACAAAGCAAGAAACCAAGTATGCAAGCAGGTGATGTTCACAAGTGTACAACAGTGAAAAAGGGCATGTTTCAATTATTATTTTTTTGAACATGTGAAAATTTGGCAACTACAAAGCGATCTTCATTTCAAGCAAGATGTTAAAAAAAAGGGCAAAAGCAACAGTGTACAACATGCATCAACATGCAAGGCTCAAGTGAACTAATTTGATGAAAATATACATGCAGAGGTTCAGTGGAGCAACAAAGAATTCTTTTCATGTTCAAATGGGTAAAAAAAAGGGAATCTCTTTTGAATTTTGAAAAGAAAAGTCACAGGTTCAAAAGAAGGAAAGAGATTAAGCTTGCAACCTTGGAAAATGTAAAATTTGACAAGAAAAGATTTGGATAAAACATCTTTTTTATCATGCATGTATTCATAATTGCATGGTGCAATAATACACAATCAAAAAGCAGTTTCCTGGTTTGAAAAATCTAGCACATGCAGAATCTAACTTAGAAAACATTTTTATTTTGTAGGAACATACATGCAGAGGATAAGCCAACAAGCATGCATGCAACATCATGTTAGGGTGATACCTCAAGTCAACATGAACCAGTATGATCAAGTATGGTCAAGCAAGTACAAAATAATGGACCAGTGAAAAACATGGAAGGTTTACACAAATATGTGTACGAGCAATTCAGAAAGTATACAAGGGAAGTTTCATTTTAACATTTTCAATGATCATTTCTTTTGGGGAAAGAAGTAAAGTTTGCAATTCAAGATGTTTCCAGTTTTGTGTAAGTGTGGTCATGACAAGGATAATGTGTGCATACACATGTACAAGGTGAATGGTGCAGAGCATAACTTTAAAGTGGCACACAACAATGCATAGTAATGTTGAATTCATTTTTGACAAAGTGTGACTGGTTTATGTGTTTCCAGAAATTGGAAATGTTTAAATCATTCCAGAAATCATTCAATTTTTTCCAAATATACAATGGCAGGGATAAATTCGAATGACCTATTGTAAAAACCCGTAACTTCCCCGTAAAGGAAAGCGGCGGATAGTTCGAGAACAAACCACAACAGAACACATATAGAAGAACGTTTCATTGCTTATTACAACAATGCATCAGATTACAAGAATATACAGAGTATAAACAAATAAATATTACACAGAAATATCAGAGATTTAAATTACATTTAAATACATCGCAGCGGAAAATAATACAATACACAACTAGAAGAGATATACGGATACAAAGCTTTCCGGATATCATTCCAGCTGTAAACCAGGATCCTGTGAATATAAATCTGCAAAACCAAAACTACTACCTGCCCGTGTCAAAATAAGGGCACCCAGAGTTTAGGTTAAAACAATAAACTCCAGGTCAGTCATGTGACTGGTGTGAGAACTAAAACAGTTAATCTTTATTTTAAAGTTAGGTAAATCAAGGGACCACGCCGTATAACACGGAACGGGTTTCCTCCCAAGAATACCAGTGCATAAAACAAACAGCGCAATGCTAAATAAAGAAAAATGAAGCTGTTATAAGACCCAGGTCCCATCACACAATGCAACGCAGCCAAAGATAGGGTTTTCCCTTATAACAGCCAAAGAATGCTTGATACGTTTAAAACAAATCATTTGATACTATTATAAGTGCATAGTGTATAAAACAACTTCAAATCATAAGTATCAATCATAGGCGGCATGGGTACCATATATCATGTCGCCATACTAGTTCTACAATTAAAACCGCAAATGTCACGTATTTGGAAATTGGGTTTCCATCTATGAACCGAGGCAAAAGATAGTCCTCTACCGATTCGTGACTCTCTAGCCCGAGCCACAGGATCAGAACGCATCAACCCTTTAGATCGTCAGGGCCGGTCCACCGATGTGGATTATTATGCCTGAACACTACGTTTCCCCGCCCTTTGGGCGTAAATGAGCCAACTAAATGACTCCATCGGTTCGAGAACGACCGATCAATCCGAGGCGCCTCGCAACAGCAACAACCACATAAGTCAAACTCGTCAGGGCGTGTAAAACCACTGACGCCACTTCTAGCTAGAAAGAAACGCAAGTCCTCCCTGATGTCCCCTCCCGTTTTTGGTTCATACCGGGTGTGAAACTCGCGAAGCAGACGTTACACAAAGCTACGCCACAAAGGCCGTGCTTTGATCATCACCACAAGACTTTGCTTTTCAACAGAAGCCTCGATCAATTGCTACTTAGGCATGCCACACAGGCAATTCACTCCATGCGTTTGATATCCATCAATATATAACCCCTGAGCTCGTACGTCTCAGAGAAGGGCGTTAAGCAAGAGAATAAATTCTCCGTCGCCAAACAGATATATATTTAATAGAGATCAATCGCACGGACTAAAATCCAATGTCAGACACACAGTCCATTTACAAGTCCGTTCTGGGTCTGAACGAAACCGGAGGCACCTAGTACCCCGCATATCCATCGATCTCCAAGTACGTCTGGACGATCACTAACTGTTTCCATCTTCTTGGATGTACAGCCCAATCAAGATCATCAGTAATTACCCAAACGACGTGAAGACTTCCGGTCTTCGATCATCATCTTCATCTTCGACTTATCGTCGTATCAGTTATTCAGAATGGGATAAACCCGGTCTTTCCGAATAACTCGCGTATATTTTAAATAAGTGTTACACAAACACAACATACGCCTCATTCCAATTCATTAGTCACTAACCGTAAATTAATCAAGAGAATAATTCCCCAAATATTAACCCCGAAGGCCGAAACCAACATCAGATCAATATCCAGAAAACCATTCTGCTTGGCTAACCGACAGTTAGTTTCTAAATTTCACGTTCATAGGGAAAGGTTCCCATTAATTTTATCAAAGATAAATTCCTGGAATTTATTCTTTAATCTACTTCTGAATTTCGATTCAACTAGTCGGGATTAACGAAACTTACCGAAGTAATCATTGGTTTTAATTTCCCAATCCCAACCTGTTCATCCCATGAAGTAAAACTGGTAATACTTCATATCTAACACCACGGTGTTATCGGTAAATCCAATTACCATTTCACGTTCAAATCTAATTAAAGATTTGACTATCGCCTGGAGCAAAACTGGTGATACTCCATTCTCGACCATTTCAATCTAATTAAAGATTCATTAAAACTCAACTTAGTTTTAATCATTAACTGGGTTAAAGAATCCGTGTCATTTAAAAACACAGTTCACAATAAACCCAAAATCAACTTCATTAATTATCGGGTTAAAGAACGAGTGTTATTTAAAACACTGTCCACGATAAACCCAAAAATCAATATCAATTCAATTCCAATTAAATATTATTTAATTGGTACACTTCATTAAATCTAAATAAAAAGATTTAATCTTTTCTCTACTGGGTTCAAGAACAGTGTTAGTGAAGACACCATTCACGACAAACCCAAATCACATTCGATATTCAATACAAGGCTCTGAATAGAAAATATATCGGCTTATATTCAATATCAAATTCTACGACTAACAAATGTCGTATTGGAAATAACGATATAAATATATATCTTTCAAATTTCCATAACAACATCTGTATAATCACGAATTCCAACATCGAAATATTCCGAAGACAATTTCGATTCAAATCCACTCCAATGCAATCATTGGAAATTTTGGTTATTTTTAAAACCCTTTTCAAATTCAATTTATTTATTTACAAATAAATAGAATTATAATTCTAGTTCAAAACTAGTTCATTTCGATAAAAATCTATTTTTATCCTTTCAAATATGGAGTTTTTCATCCCAATCCGTTCTAAATCATTTCTTATGATTTTACACAAATTATTACTATTTTTAATAATTTTATCAAGGCCCGTACAGTCGATTTCCATCAATGGCCATCGAACTGCACTTACAGCGACCTTTTTCAAATTTGATTTGGACGTAACTCCAAATCCAACCGTTAGATTTCAAATTTCTAATATTCGTTAGAAAGCTCTTTTCGATACGAACCCAACGGTTCCGGTTTTAGGAGAATCCGACGGTCGGATCTCCCGTAATGTCCGTTTGAAATAAATGGTCGAAATTCACGAACTGCCGCGGCGCGGCGCGTTCTATTCAGGCCATTATATTATATATATAATATATATTTCGTCGATTTCTATTTAAAACGAATTATATAAATAGTTTTAAAATTCGTTTCAAAAGCAATTTCAACTTCCATTTCAATTCAAATCAAAATTGAATTCTTCTTTATAAATTCGTTTTAAAATTCATTTCTATTCAATTCAAATTTCAATTCAATTTGAATTCATTTCAATTCGCTTTCAATTCAATTTGAATTCGTTTTCAATTCAATTCATTTCGAAATCGTTTTCAATTCAATTCATTTCGAAATCGTTTTCAATTCATTTCATTTCGAAATCGTTTTCAATTCAATTCATTTCGAAATCGTTTTCAATTCAATTCATTTCGAAATCGTTAAAATCGATATAAATATCGTTCACGTCAAAATGGCGTCAATCTAATCAACACGGCTTCATAAATTGCTATTTTCAAATATTCTATTTCAAATATTTCTTTTTCAAAATAGTTGTTATTATCAAAATATTTCGTTCAACACATGACCAATCTCAAAGGATGAGTACTGTCAACACATGAACCGTTATTTTATATTGATAAAGATGTGAATTTTATTATCAAAATATTTCGTTTAACACATGACCAATCTCAAAGGATGAGTACTGTCAACACATGAACCGTTATTTTATATTGATAAAGATGTAAATTTTATTATCAAAATATTTCGTTCAACACATGACCAATCTCAATGGATGAGTACTGTCAACACATGAACCGTTATTTTATATTGATAAAGATGTAAATTTTATTATCAAAATATTTCGTTCAACACATGACCAATCTCAATGGATGAGTACTGTCAACACATGAACCGTTATTTTATAATATTCTTTATTTTCTAAATTGGAATGAGGCCCAATCAATCACCATATAAAGTTAATTATATGGATTTTCATACAACACATGTATATAATAACATTGAAAAATAATCAACCATCAACCAAAGTGCACTACACTGTATAAGCATCAAATATAGATATCTAACGCTTATAACAGCCTGTCAATCAATCGATCGACATATTTAATCAATCAGGATGAGTGAACTGCGTATTTCATCCTAACACCCGTGTAGGGTTTCAAACAATCAAACAAATATTTTATTTGTGTAGTTGGGCGATGTGTAAAATTTATCGACCCAATCAATGTCAGTCAAATCAGTGTACATAAACAAACCGTCTGGTTTGTAAATGAATATTTTATTTATTCACATTCACGTTAAAAATTATATTTTTAACGATAAAACATTTTATTTCAACATATGAATTTCTATTCTTTAAATAAAATGATATTTTTATTTTTCTAACTTATTTTAGAAAATTTCGGCGGCATAACGGCACGATACTAGAAACGGGACGAGGCCTAGCCTTATCCCCGGTCTAGTGAAGGCCCACGCCATTCACACATCAATCAAATCAATTTCATCTCACCAAACAATTCAAACAAATAATCCAACTAATCTATGCAACCAAACAAACAAGTCCATGGTCTGTGGACGATTGTGTCGGGTGCTACTAAGCACCGTCTGCATCCTAGTATATATATATATATATAACTAGAAAATGAAATTGAAAGGTGAGAAATTCTCACAGATAGCTATCTTAGCTCCACGGCACTTCTTTGATAGAAATCTTCATCGCTATCGCATCTTCGTCATCTTCGTTGCCCGTAGCCACTACATATATAAAAATCATATTTTTATATTTTGATGTCTTTAAAATAAAAATCACATTTTTATTTATTCACTTTCAATTTAAAAATCATATTTTTATAATTGCTTCATACCTTTTAAAAAAAAAAATCGAATTTTTATTTCGCTATTCAATGTATAAAAATCATATTCTTATCACGCTATTTTTCATATAAAGACCTCGCCTTTCTACATATAAAGACCTCGCCTTTCTACATATAAAAATCAAATCTTTTCTAATTTAAAAATCAAATCTTTTCTAATTTAAAAATCAAATCTTTTCTAATTTAAAAATCAAATCTTTTCTAATTTAAAAATCAAATCTTTTCTAATTTAAAAATCAAATCTTTTCCTACTATATAAAAATTACGTCTTTCTATAATAAAAATCGTAACGTTGTTATTTCTATTACATTATAACCATCTCGTATTTTTCTACAACAACGCTACATAAATAAAATCTGATTTTCATATTATCACACTAATTACTTTAAATAAAATAAAATAAATAAAACAAAGTAAAACTCACTTTTTCATCACTGGAATTTATCGGGGCTTTGAGGTGCGTCGGAGGGCTCAGGCGCCGGCTATGGGGTCCGATGGTGGTCGGAGCAAAGGCATGGGCGTCAGCGGTTGTCTGCTGGCTGTGGTCGCGCTAGAGGAGGCGGTTTCAGGTGGTTAGGGTTCAAATTTTTAAGGGGGACAGAGGGAGAAGGCTGCGTGAGGGAGGGGGTGTTTGCTGGAGATGGCGGTTGTGAGGGGCAGGCCTCTGGCGAACGACAGCGGAGGTAAGGAAGGGGCGATGGGCCAGGAGGCGTCGACGAAGGTAGGGGTTCGAGCGAGATTTAGTTCGGCTTTTTTTTTTTCCTTTTGGTAATCGAGTTTCGAATTTGGGGATAAGGGCTGGGGCGTTGACCGATGAGAGGGAGTAAGGGTGAGTTGGAATCTTTTTTTATTATTATTATTTTATTTAATAATTTAACTCCCTAAAAGTAACTTTTTTTACATACGACCCCGAAACGAGGCCCACCGCCTGCCGTCTCTAGCGTTTTACCCCCATTCCGAACACAATGGGATATGTGTCGCAAGCTGATTCGACTGTTACAATCAGTTTCCGATAAATTTACATTTAAATCACTATATTGAATTTTAAACGTACATTTCAAATTACTGGGGCCACATACTAACTCTAAAAATTCCCGAAAAATATTTTCTAGCTTCGTATTGACGATACGGTCCTAACAAAACTAGTTTCGTCGAATTCTGAGACCGTTTGAAAAATGGCCAATTTCCAGTCGATTAAAATCAACTGAAACTGGTCAAACGCGTTTTCCTTTGCCACGCTCACAAATTGATTCGAAAAATTATGAAATTTGGAATCTAGCAATAATTTAACATCCCGGACCGAACAAAACTGGTTTCGTCGAAATCCGAGGTCGTTTGCAAAATGTCCATTTTTAAGGGCCTGAATTCCATAGCGACTATTCAGATTTTTCAACTGGGCATATCTTTTGATTCCCGCTATGAAATCTCGATTATTCGGATTCGATAGAAAGATATTATCAATTAGATCCTATCATTTTTGGTTTCACTAAAATCTGGATTGTTTTGCACCCGGTACATTCAATTGAAGTTTGAAATCGAATTATCGAACTACCGCGCCATTTTCAATTCTATTTATAATTATATATAATTATTTATATTCTAACGACGACGCGTATAATATATACGTTCGAATTCTATTCAAAATAAATTTCTCGTCAATATTATTCAAAATATTTCATTTTAAATAATCGAAATTCGCTAAAATTGCCAAAATAAAAATTTTAAACTGGCCCAGATTTTCCGGGTTATTACAATCTCCCCCACTTAAAACTTTTCGTCCCCGAAAAGGAACAAAGTCGAAAGTGGTTTGATTAATCAACTCTACGTTCGATCTGGCTTCCATTCTCCAACTCTTTAGTTTCTGAGAACTTTCAAAAATTTCAAAAATTTGGCTAACACCCTAAATTTTCGAAAAATTTCGCCATAACCTCCCCTGCACCGGGAGCATCGGGGAATTTCAAATAGCTTCCCCGGTCCTTCAGATCTCAAAAAGAAAAAGCCAAGCGGCTAGCCAATAGGCTCATAAAATCATCATCACCCAAACAAAACAGTAAATTATGTAGTAAACATGTACCTATTTGTCGGGCAAACAAATTTTATTCTCTGCTCTAGCCTCCTTGCTATGACCTGTTCAATAATATACATGTATATGCAAGCAGATGCGACCAATTTTCAATACAGTTCAATATTTGATTCAATTAGGCTAAATGGTTCAAAATTATCAAACAAATGAACAAACAACACAAACATCAATCAATTAGTGGATTAACTTTTCAAATTCATAATTTTGATATATATACTGAAAATCTTGTTTTTGATGCCAATTCACAACAATAATCCCTATCTAATTTTGGTTCTCACACCAGTCTAATGGAAATATATAGATATCACACCTTCGTCACACGAATATAAATTCTGACGATGAGTACTCAACCATCAGAATCATCTTCGGGCCACTAGAGTATGATTCTATATATATCCAATATATTAAAACTTCGAATACACGCGGATCAGACGTATACGCAAAATCTTTATATACTGGACTGTCCAACTCAATATAAATAGATAATCAGATACGAATAATTGATTTAAATTTTCAAAACAAAAATTGTTTTCATTTGAAAAATATACTCTTCACACTCGTTCTAGGATACTACTGATCCTATCTCTAACGAGTCATTCCATTGGATATTGCTAATCCAATATCTGATGAATTCTTTCGTATGGTTCTAATGTGCTTTGTTCTCTGAGCTTTGTAAACCAAAGCTCTGATACCAACTGTAAAAACCCGTAACTTCCCCGTAAAGGAAAGCGACGGATAGTTCGAGAACAAATCACAACAGAACACATATAGAAGAACGTTTCATTGCTTATTACAACAATGCATCAGATTACAAGAATATACAGAGTATAAACAAATAAATATTACACAGAAATATCAGAGATTTAAATTACATTTAAATACATCGCAGCGGAAAATAATACAATACACAACTAGAAGAGATATACGGATACAAAGCTTTCCGGATATCATTCCAGCTGTAAACCAGGATCCTGTGAATATAAATCTGCAAAACCAAAACTACTAGCTGCCCGTGTCAAAATAAGGGCACCCAGAGTTTAGGTTAAAACAATAAACTCCAGGTCAGTCATGTGACTGGTGTGAGAACTAAAACAGTTAATCTTTATTTTAAAGTTAGGTAAATCAAGGGACCACGCCGTATAACACGGAACGGGTTTCCTCCCAAGAATACCAGTGCATAAAACAAACAGCGCAATGCTAAATAAAGAAAAATGAAGCTGTTATAAGACCCAGGTCCCATCACACAATGCAACGCAGCCGAGGATAGGGTTTTCCCTTATAATAGCCAAAGAATGCTTGATACGTTTAAAACAAATCATTTGATACTATTATAAGTGCATAGTGTATAAAACAACTTCAAATCATAAGTATCAATCATAGGCGGCATGGGTACCATATATCATGTCGCCATACTAGTTCTACAATTAAAACCGCAAATGTCACGTATTTGGAAATTGGGTTTCCATCTATGAACCGAGGCAAAAGATAGTCCTCTACCGATTCGTGACTCTCTAGCCCGAGCCACAGGATCAGAACACATCAACCCTTTAGATCGTCAGGGCCGGTCCACCGATGTGGATTATTATGCCTGAACACTACGTTTCCCCGCCCTTTGGGGCGTAAATGAGCCAACTAAATGACTCCATCGGTTCGAGAACGACCGATCAATCCGAGGCGCCTCGCAACAGCAACAACCACATAAGTCAAACTCGTCAGGGCGTGTAAAACCACTGACGCCACTTCTAGCTAGAAAGAAACGCAAGTCCTCCCTGATGTCCCCTCCCGTTTTTGGTTCATACCGGGTGTGAAACTCGCGAAGCAGACGTTACACAAAGCTACGCCACAAAGGCCGTGCTTTGATCATCACCACAAGACTTTGCTTTTCAACAGAAGCCTCGATCAATTGCTACTTAGGCATGCCACACAGGCAATTCACTCCATGCGTTTGATATCCATCAATATATAACCCCTGAGCTCGTACGTCTCAGAGAAGGGCGTTAAGCAAGAGAATAAATTCTCCGCCGCCAAACAGATATATATTTAATAGAGATCAATCGCACGGACTAAAATCCAATGTCAGACACACAGTCCATTTACAAGTCCGTTCTGGGTCTGAACGAAACCGGAGGCACCTAGTACCCCGCATATCCATCGATCTCCAAGTACGTCTGGACGATCACTAACTGTTTCCATCTTCTTGGGTGTACAGCCCAATCAAGATCATCAGTAATTACCCAAACGACGTGAAGACTTCCGGTCTTCGACCATCATCTTCATCTTCGACTTATCGTCGTATCAGTTATTCAGAATGGGATAAACCCGGTCTTTCCGAATAACTCGCGTATATTTTAAATAAGTGTTACACAAACACAACATACGCCTCGTTCCAATTCATTAGTCACTAACCGTAAATTAATCAAGAGAATAATTCCCCAAATATTAACCCCGAAGGCCGAAACCAACATCAGATCAATATCCAGAAAACCATTCTGCTTGGCTAACCGACAGTTAGTTTCTAAATTTCACGTTCATAGGGAAAGGTTCCCATTAATTTTATCAAAGATAAATTCCTGGAATTTATTCTTTAATCTACTTCTGAATTTCGATTCAACTAGTCGGGATTAACGAAACTTACCGAAGTAATCATTGGTTTTAATTTCCCAATCCCAACCTATTCATCCCATGAAGTAAAACTGGTAATACTTCATATCTAACACCACGGTGTTATCGGTAAATCCAATTACCATTTCACGTTCAAATCTAATTAAAGATTTGACTATCGCCTGGAGCAAAACTGGTGATACTCCATTCTCGACCATTTCAATCTAATTAAAGATTCATTAAAACTCAACTTAGTTTTAATCATTAACTGGGTTAAAGAATCCGTGTCATTTAAAAACACAGTTCACAATAAACCCAAAATCAACTTCATTAATTATCGGGTTAAAGAACGAGTGTTATTTAAAACACTGTCCACGATAAACCCAAAAATCAATATCAATTCAATTCCAATTAAATATTATTTAATTGGTACACTTCATTAAATCTAAATAAAAAGATTTAATCTTTTCTCTACTGGGTTCAAGAACAGTGTTAGTGAAGACACCATTCACGACAAACCCAAATCACATTCGATATTCAATACAAGGCTCTGAATAGAAAATATATCGGCTTATATTCAATATCAAATTCTACGACTAACAAATGTCGTATTGGAAATAACGATATAAAATATATCTTTCAAATTTCCATAACAACATCTGTATAATCACGAATTCCAACATCGAAATATTCCGAAGACAATTTCGATTCAAATCCACTCCAATGCAATCATTGGAAATTTTGGTTATTTTTAAAACCCTTTTCAAATTCAATTTATTTATTTACAAATAAATAGAATTATAATTCTAGTTCAAAACTAGTTCATTTCGATAAAAATCTATTTTTATCCTTTCAAATATGGAGTTTTTCATCCCAATCCTTTCTAAATCATTTCTTATGATTTTACACAAATTATTACTATTTTTAATAATTTTATCAAGGCCCGTACAGTCGATTTCCATCAATGGCCATCGAACTGCACTTACAGCGACCTTTTTCAAATTTTATTTGGACGTAACTCCAAATCCAACCGTTAGATTTCAAATTTCTAATATTCGTTAGAAAGCTCTTTTCGATACGAACCCAACGGTTCCGGTTTTAGGAGAATCCGACGGTCGGATCTCCCGTAATGTCCGTTTGAAATAAATGGTCGAAATTCACGAACTGCCGCGGCGCGGCGCGTTCTATTCAGGCCATTATATTATATATATAATATATATAATATATATTTCGTCGATTTCTATTTAAAACGAATTATATAAATAGTTTTAAAATTCGTTTCAAAAGCAATTTCAACTTCCATTTCAATTCAAATCAAAATTGAATTCTTCTTTATAAATTCGTTTTAAAATTCATTTCTATTCAATTCAAATTTCAATTCAATTTGAATTCATTTCAATTCGCTTTCAATTCAATTTGAATTCGTTTTCAATTCAATTCATTTCGAAATCGTTTTCAATTCAATTCATTTCGAAATCGTTTTCAATTCATTTCATTTCGAAATCGTTTTCAATTCAATTCATTTCGAAATCGTTTTCAATTCAATTCATTTCGAAATCGTTAAAATCGATATAAATATCGTTCACGTCAAAATGGCGTCAATCTAATCAACACGGCTTCATAAATTGCTATTTTCAAATATTCTATTTCAAATATTTCTTTTTCAAAATAGTTGTTATTATCAAAATATTTCGTTCAACACATGACCAATCTCAAAGGATGAGTACTGTCAACACATGAACCGTTATTTTATATTGATAAAGATGTGAATTTTATTATCAAAATATTTCGTTTAACACATGACCAATCTCAAAGGATGAGTACTGTCAACACATGAACCGTTATTTTATATTGATAAAGATGTAAATTTTATTATCAAAATATTTCGTTCAACACATGACCAATCTCAATGGATGAGTACTGTCAACACATGAACCGTTATTTTATATTGATAAAGATGTAAATTTTATTATCAAAATATTTCGTTCAACACATGACCAATCTCAATGGATGAGTACTGTCAACACATGAACCGTTATTTTATAATATTCTTTATTTTCTAAATTGGAATGAGGCCCAATCAATCACCATATAAAGTTAATTATATGGATTTTCATACAACACATGTATATAATAACATTGAAAAATAATCAACCATCAACCAAAGTGCACTACACTGTATAAGCATCAAATATAGATATCTAACGCTTATAACAGCCTGTCAATCAATCGATCGACATATTTAATCAATCAGGATGAGTGAACTGCGTATTTCATCCTAACACCCGTGTAGGGTTTCAAACAATCAAACAAATATTTTATTTGTGCAGTTGGGCGATGTGTAAAATTTATCGACCCAATCAATGTCAGTCAAATCAGTGTACATAAACAAACCGTCTGGTTTGTAAATGAATATTTTATTTATTCACATTCACGTTAAAAATTATATTTTTAACGATAAAACATTTTATTTCAACATATGAATTTCTATTCTTTAAATAAAATGATATTTTTATTTTTCTAACTTATTTTAGAAAATTTCGGCGGCATAACGGCACGATACTAGAAACAGGACGAGGCCTAGCCTTATCCCCGGTCTAGTGAAGGCCCACGCCATTCACACATCAATCAAATCAATTTCATCTCACCAAACAATTCAAACAAATAATCCAACTAATCTATGCAACCAAACAAACAAGTCCATGGTCTGTGGACGATTGTGTCGGGTGCTACTAAGCACCGTCTGCATCCTAGTATATATATATATATAACTAGAAAATGAAATTGAAAGGTGAGAAATTCTCACAGATAGCTATCTTAGCTCCACGGCACTTCTTTGATAGAAATCTTCATCGCTATCGCATCTTCGTCATCTTCGTTGCCCGTAGCCACTACATATATAAAAATCATATTTTTATATTTTGATGTCTTTAAAATAAAAATCACATTTTTATTTATTCACTTTCAATTTAAAAATCATTTTTTTATAATTGCTTCATACCTTTTAAAAAAAAATCGAATTTTTATTTCGCTATTCAATATATAAAAATCATATTCTTATCACGCTATTTTTCATATAAAGACCTCGCCTTTCTACATATAAAGACCTCGCCTTTCTACATATAAAAATCAAATCTTTTCTAATTTAAAAATCAAATCTTTTCTAATTTAAAAATCAAATCTTTTCTAATTTAAAAATCAAATCTTTTCTAATTTAAAAATCAAATCTTTTCTAATTTAAAAATCAAATCTTTTCTAATTTAAAAATCAAATCTTTTCCTACTATATAAAAATTACGTCTTTCTATAATAAATATCGTAACGTTGTTATTTCTATTACATTATAACCATCTCGTATTTTTCTACAACAACGCTACATAAATAAAATCTGATTTTCATATTATCACACTAATTACTTTAAATAAAATAAAATAAATAAAACAAAGTAAAACTCACTTTTTCATCACTGGAATTTATCGGGGCTTTGAGGTGCGTCGGAGGGCTCAGGCGCCGGCTATGGGGTCCGATGGTGGTCGGAGCAAAGGCATGGGCGTCAGCGGTTGTCTGCTGGCTGTGGTCGCGCTAGAGGAGGCGGTTTCAGGTGGTTAGGGTTCAGATTTTTAAGGGGGACAGAGGGAGAAGGCTGCGTGAGGGAGGGGGTGTTTGCTGGAGATGGCGGTTGTGAGGGGCAGGCCTCTGGCGAACGACGGCGGAGGTAAGGAAGGGGCGATGGGCCAGGAGGCGTCGACGAAGGTAGGGGTTCGAGCGAGATTTAGTTCGGCTTTTTTTTTCCTTTTGGTAATCGAGTTTCGAATTTGGGGATAAGGGCTGGGGCGTTGACCGATGAGAGGGAGTAAGGGTGAGTTGGAATCTTTTTTTTTTTATTATTTTATTTAATAATTTAACTCCCTAAAAGTAACTTTTTTTACATACGACCCCGAAACGAGGCCCACCGCCTGCCGTCTCTAGCGTTTTACCCCCATTCCGAACACAATGGGATATGTATCGCAAGCTGATTCGACTGTTACAATCAGTTTCCGATAAATTTACATTTAAATCACTATATTGAATTTTAAACGTACATTTCAAATTACTGGGGCCACATACTAACTCTAAAAATTCCCGAAAAATATTTTCTAGCTTCGTATTGACGATACGGTCCTAACAAAACTAGTTTCGTCGAATTCTGAGACCGTTTGAAAAATGGCCAATTTCCAGTCGATTAAAATCAACTGAAACTGGTCAAACGCGTTTTCCTTTGCCACGCTCACAAATTGATTCGAAAAATTATGAAATTTGGAATCTAGCAATAATTTAACATCCCGGACCTAACAAAACTGGTTTCGTCGAAATCCGAGGTCGTTTGCAAAATGTCCATTTTTAAGGGCCTGAATTCCATAGCGACTATTCAGATTTTTCAACTGGGCATATCTTTTGATTCCCGCTATGAAATCTCGATTATTCGGATTCGATAGAAAGATATTATCAATTAGATCCTATCATTTTTGGTTTCACTAAAATCCGGATTGTTTTGCACCCGGTACATTCAATTGAAGTTTGAAATCGAATTATCGAACTACCGCGCCATTTTCAATTCTATTTATAATTATATATAATTATTTATATTCTAACGACGACGCGTATAATATATACGTTCGAATTCTATTCAAAATAAATTTCTCGTCGATATTATTCAAAATATTTCATTTTAAATAATCGAAATTCGCTAAAATTGCCAAAATAAAAATTTTAAACTGGCCCAGATTTTCCGGGTTATTACACCTATAGAAATCAACCAAGGAAAGCAATTAATTCTTTCCTGAATTCAACCCCTGATTTTTTGGCAAAGAGATGATTTTCTGCAAACATTTTTTGGTCATTAAAACAGTTTTGTTTTAGACTGTATCAATCTTGGAAATACAAATTTGGCAAGCTTTTAAAAGGCATTCAAGAAGCAAGCATACAAGATTTCAACAATATATGTATATGGAATGCTATTTTTTTTCTTCCTGAAACATATTTTACATTTAAGGTAGTGTACAAATTGATTATGGACAAGAAGTTGATTTCTAGTGTTAGCCAAAACATTTAAATATTTCTAGAAATAAAGAAATGTATTTGGCAACAATTTTCAATCAAATAAATATTTCCAAGCATGACAAGATTTCATATTTCCAGGTTTTGCTGAAATACTGGACATAAAAACATTCCTACTTTAGACCACAAAATCAAGTCAAAGACAGCATGGAATAAAACAAATCAAATCTTTTTAGTTTTTCATCTCACAAATCAGTAAAGTTGTGTCATCAGTAAAGAGCATGATTGAAGCTTAGTTTGTTCGCATATGGTATCAGGAAATTAAAGGGGCAAATTCGAGCAATCAAGGCAGCTACAAAATCGAGTGTGAACAAACATATATGTGGCAAGCATTCATGGACAAGCAATAATCAGCTATTGACCAGAATCATAAAGGGGCAAATTCGAGCAATCAAGGCAGCTATAAATTCAACAAATTAGGGCAAGTCATTATCACGAAATAAGAGGTTTTAGGATTTCTAAAATCCTATATAAACACCATTACACCATTGGCAATAGGCAGTCGAAACCAATAAATCAATTCAAGCATTTCAAAGCAAGAAAATTCAGAAAAATCATAGTTTCGATCGAGCCAGAGAACAATCCCAAATCGGACGAGCAAAGCAATCGAAGAATCAAGCATCAGAGTTTTATTCCATCAACATCCAAGAATTCAGTTTGGGATAAAAGAGAGAAACCCTAGCCAAATTCTCCAGCCGCCATTGTTTCAATGAGAAAGACATTGGGTGCAAATAAAAGAAGAATAGGCCGACCAATTTTGTTTGAAGGCCTTAGTTTGGTTTATTTTTAAAAGGGGGGTTTTACTTTTTAGCTTTTATTTTGATTTGTATTGTTTTTTTATATACTCCATCTGTAATCATTCTGAATCAGTTTCTAGAGTCTGTAAAATTCTAGGGGAATCCAGTTAGGGTGTTAACTGGCAGTTTACTAGTGTCTGTAAAACTAGGGGAAATCTGGTCTAGGGAATATAGACCAGTCTAGAGTTTGAGCGTAGAGTTAGAATAGGAGCGAGGGGTTCGCAAGTGTACATGGTCTTGTATGCGGGATCTGTTCTATCATCTAGTAGAAACCTTAGGAATGCAGCAGTAGGCAGGATTTTGCCGAAGCTGGGTATATCTTGTGTCATTTACTTTTCTGCATTTCTATTTCTGCTATCTATGATCTTTGAATGTTTTAATATCCTGTGATATTTGAACTCTGCGATAATTTGCAATAAACCCTATTCACCCCCCTCTAGGGTTAATCTAGATCCAACATTTACGACAGGTTCCGCTTGTGTTTACTTACCCTGATGATCGTCCATGACTGCCTTGCACAACTTTCAGCGCATTATTTCTTTTGTATAGTGTAGGGGTTATAGGCGGTCGTCACAAGCTTAGATGTTATATATCGATAGAAATCGGCGATGCTTAGTGAATGGACAATGTGGCATACTTAAGTTATGTGATGAGCTATGGATGATTAAAGCATGGCTTATTTAAGCATAGCTTTGTGTATATCGTGACCTCCGCAAGCCTCATCTCCCGGTAAATGGCCAAAACCGGAAGAAATGCAATAGAGTTATCGGGCGTTGTCTCCTTCTAGATAAAAGGTATACTATGGTATGGAGCCTAGGTATTAACCAATGTGGATAACTTCTACTTTGTTGATGTTGTGAGCCCTCGGAAAGGTCGATAATGACCGGGAGATGACTTACTCAGGCGTACGCTAAGTTACAAAGGGGTAACCTGGCCTTGTGTTGGCATGAGGAGCATCACTGTTGATCCTCGGACATCCCTCTAGAGGTGTTCAAAATTCGGTTCAGAAGGAAGTTCGTTTACTTGGTCATTATTGGAAACCCAATCTCCGCTACGAGCCTATACGATTTTAGTTGTATACCATATGTCAGTATAGTATATAGTACCTATGCTGTCTAAGGTTGATACATTTATTTTCGAAAGATTTTTCACACTATATTGTAGTATTGAAAGAGGATTTTCATTTATCAAGCATTTTTTACTATCATAAGGAGAAACCTCACCCATGTGTGCATTTGCATTGTGTGTGTGCCGCGAGACCTTATGGTAGTTTCATTTTTCAAAAGTCATAGCGAATTTCTATGCATGGGAATTCATATAGAGTAAACCCGTTCCGCATTAGTGGCGTGGTCCGTTGAATTTCCCAACTTTAAAATGAATCCTAAATAAACAATTATTTTTGAGTTCTCACACCAGTCCCACGACTGACCTGGAGTTTATTGTTCCCACACCTAAACTCTGGGTGCCCATAATTTTGCAAGGGCAACCTAGTAGTTTGGTTCGTAGATTTAGCCATGGAGTTGATTGGAGCAGGATTCTGGTTTTAGCTGGAGCTATTATGTTTTGGAGCATTCACATTCTTCCGCTGAGTTAGTATTTCTTCCACTGTGAAATCAATGTACTCCGATGTATTCCTTGTAATTCTGATGTTATATTATGGTAATGAAATGAAAAGTTATGTTATTTTTGTGCAAATATGTAAGTAACCATAACTATCTGTCTTTATGAACGGTTTAAGCTGGTTTAGTTACCGGCGAAAACCAGGCAAAAAGCTGGGTCGTTACAGATTGGTATCAGAGCTTTGGTTTATACAAAGCAATGGGTACGACATATTTGAAGAAAAAAGGACTCATCAGAGTTATGATGTCTCATTAGATATAGGGTTAGAAATACACTAGATTGAGATTTGGGAATATTACGCTTGAGAGAGCGTCCTTTATCATAAAATCAATGTGTTTTGAATTAGAATGGAATTTATGAGTCGAAATTAACTTATGGAAATATTATAAAACTTTCCTTAACTCATAAATTGGTAGGCATTTATAATTTTATATGAGAATAGATAACTTAAGTGAGTAAACCCATTAAAAGGGAAATTAAGGGAATGTTAGGTTGCGCCGGAACGTAAATAAAAATTCATTCGTCTATTAATAATTTCTGAGTTGGTAGTAAGAATAAGAATGACCCAGGTTAGGTCAATTAAATCCCTTGATTATTTTAATTAGATGTTAGAATACTTTGGGTAAGGAATTCAAAGTATGAACGCTAAATGTGTAAAAATTTAACTTGTAAATGGATTAATACGGGATTGGAAACAATTTGAATAAAAATTGAAATAGGATGAGTGTTCTCGAAATATAATTTTTCCTCTTTGCTTGTCATTGGGTTTTGTTTGACTCGTTGTCATCTTTTTACGATCACTATCTCCCTAGTTGTCATGCTTGGATTTTTGTTCAATTTCATTCTTGAATCCTTCTTTTTGCCCTGCTTTGACCAAACCATGGACAGGTAGATTAGTGACATGGTTTTGAATTTGAAACGAGTATATTGAATTATCTCTTAATTTGAATTTGTATTAAGTGTGAGAAGAATTGTAAAATAATCCAAGATGTTATTTTGGGGGGATAATTGGATGATTTGAGAAAAGGAATATTTATTTGAAAATTTGGATTCAAAATAATTTTGAGAAATTTGTGGTATGAACACTTAGTGTTAGGTAAACCATGGATTCCATAACTTTATCAGTAAGTTAGAAAGATAATTTATAAACTTTAAAGTTTCTTAGGGTTGTAGACATCTAAGTACTAGACAATATCTATCCCAGTTTCTCCTTTGTAGTTGTGGTAGCAGCTCTGGGTCTAACTCAGAGAATTTGATTATGAACATGACCGGTGACGACCCTAGCAATCACGAGATTATAGAAATCTTTACCTTTAATAAGAATCATATATGGTATCTTGAGAATGATATGGGCCTTGATTCTGACCATTACATTCCCGATATGTTAAGAGAGATATGGGAATTTAAAATTGGTAGAGGAGTTTAAATTTACTCGTCTTTTTTTTCGCGGCGAAAAGTTTTAAGGGGGGATGAATGTAATATCCCAGAATTTTTCACTAAGGTTAATTTGGATTTTTATTTTATAATCTAGGTTTTCTGTATATAAATTAAAAATATATTTCAATATTAATTAAGTACCTTGTTTATTTTATATGATTTTTGTGTAAGAAAGGTTATGTTTAATTTATAAGATTTTATAAATATTCCAATATTAATAAGTAATGATATTATTGATTTTGATAATATATAATGATATTGATAAAGAATATGTTTTGGAAAATGATAAGCTATTTAGATTTTACAAGAATGATTTTTATTTTGATAAATTATAATGGTATTTATAAATTTGTATAAGGATTGATAAATATTTATTTTAACCACTCGTTAGTATAGATTTTGGTAAAATGTATAGATAAATATTTGTGAAACATTAGTAAGTTATATTTTGATAAGATGGTTATATTTATAGGTATAACTAAATTAAACTACATTTATAAGTATCACAAAAGTGTTGCCAATTTAAATAAATTAAATATCTCCTTAAGATAAGGATGAAGACGATGTGTTCCATTAGGTGTTTTAATGCATGGTAAAGGCTTCATGAAGAGAGCCATGTGTCCTTTGATTAAATGACTAAATTACCCTTGGAAGTCCCTATATAAGGAGAGCCTAACCTCCATTCTCATGCACAATTCTTCACTTCAGTTACACAACTTCTTCATCACGTACTCTTTCTTCTTTCTGTTTCTCTGCTATTCATTTATGTTTATGAAAATAAACATTTCTACTCATTCAAAAATCGACACCACTCAATCCATTCATTTTTAGCTGAAATGATATACGTAGATGTTGTCTGGATCATCGTTCCCGATTTTTAGAAATTGACGGATCAAGTTTTTGTCGATTATCGAGAGAGAAATCTCAGTTTTACAGTAAGATGAAAAAATGTGAAGAGAACTTCAGAAAATCATATCTCACAATCCACTTCGAATCGATCGACGCCGTCTGCGCCGTTATGATCAGCAGAATTCGTAGTATTTTTCATGTAATTTTGGAGCAATTCCGTGTCAATGATTTGAGTTGGTCGGAATTAGGTTTTGAGATCATTGGAAATTTAAGCAAAGATAGGAGAAATGGATGATAGCATGACAATGAGGATGGAGTAAGCTTCGCTATGACAAAGTTAGGTGAAGAACGGTATCTAAATGCAGGGTGCGACATTATACGGTTGCGCGAGTTCTGTTCGTTCCAAGTCACGGCTTTGGATGGTGCACGTTTTGATGTGGGGAGCCGTGATGGTGGAGTTGTGGTGCTGTCGAAAGAGGAGGAGGAGAGAAATATGCTGGTGGTCTCGTATTAATGAACGGTGGAGTTTGGAGCAGGTGTACGTGCACGTGATGCACGGTGAGTGGGTTCCAGGTGCGTGAAAATGAAGTTAGGAAGAGGAAGAAGAAGAAACGGAGTTGGGCCGGGTCTTAAACGAAAGGTACATTTGGGCTTTGGACTAGTTTGTGGGTATGATTATTTATTTATTTTTAGCTTAAATTTGTTTAAAAACTTTAAGAATCAATATCTCACTCATTTCTAATCGGATTAACCTACCGTTGGGTCCGTTAGAATCGTATCGAGAATTAGAACCCATCGATATATAATATTTGTAATTTTAGTTAAGTATAAATTAATAAAAAAAGAAAATGTCCATATATATATATATATAACTATATATAATGAACAACGGATTAATTTATTCCCAATGTAAAAATTAGCAGAAAATTACCAACTGTTAGTAGAAGTGGATTGAAAGCAGTACAAGTGACGGTAGAAGTGTCCGTTCGCTTGTTTGCTCTGGTAATGAAGATTTTGGAGTTACTATGGTGAGAAATCCTAATTTAAAATTATTTATTTAAATGGATAGTGGTTGAATAATTATAATTAGCTGTGATAAATTATGATTGGTTGGTTATGTATGTTATTATTTGAATGGATGTGCAGATAGCACACTGAACACTGGTAAGCGTTATTGTCCGTAACGCTTGTGCACAACTAAAATGATTGTTTATTGGTTGTGATTATAATTCATGTTCATCTGATGGTTGATTTATTATGATTGCATGAAATTACACACATACTGTAATTGTGGAATTATACCGGTGATCGATTTAATCTTCCTTCCATATAAATGAAGATTGATTTTTCAAATATTATTTTAAGCCTAGTTTAATTAGAAATGAGATTTGAAAATTAGACAATGTTTTATATATGTATATATATATTGACGATGATATATATACACACACACACCAGAACGTTCTAGGATGACAGAGAGGATAGTGTCTAGGCTTGGGTTTGGAAATATAGTTTCCTGCTCTCCCTGGTTATCCCTAACTGATCCGATGGACCGGGCTATTAATTCAAAATATAATTTGAAATTGTTTAAACTTAGAAATAAATTGGAATTTAAACTAATAAATGTCGGATAGTGACCATTTATATTTAAATTTCAAATAATGGGTTTTGAAATTAAGTTATTTTGAAATTGGAATGGAAAGATAATATTATTTTGGAACAAGGAAATTCGGAATATGGTTTTGAATCTAAGTTATGGAATTTAATCTATTCTGGAAAGAGGAATTTGGCGATTTATATTTAAAAACGTTATATGGCTTGAATCGAATTGACTTGAAATGAAAAACGATGGATTCATATTAATGATGATTTTAGATCTATATAGTTAAATCACCATTTCTTAGAGCTTACCATAACGGTTTTAACGTTGTTATACCATTTCTTGGAAATGATTGAAATTGAAGATTTTAAACCATGAACCATTTTTTAAATTATGGGAAAAGGATTTGTTTATACGATTTAAAATGTATGGTATGAAATTTATGGTAGGTATGATTTGGGAAATTTGAATAAAAAAGGAAATGAGTTTTGAATAGAGTCAGTTGTTGGATAATCAGTATGGAATCCCAGGATTTGACAAATACTATCAGAAATAGTAAACCATATTCATATCCAAATTCTGATGGTGTTTGCCCGAGTTTGTGAATCGATATCAAATATAAGTCGATCAAATTCTGTTTTAAACTTATATTTGAAATGTCAATCATTTGAATTACCATAAATAGAGATTTAAATCCAAATTAAGATTTGGTGATTTTGAAGCTTATGGAAAGAGATAATGACAAATAAATCGATTTGGCTTTTGAAATATAAGGTTAGAAATGAATATTGAATTTCAAGAAAAAGTTAAGATAATAATGGGGTTTATGAGAATTGAATGAATCCAACCTTCAATTTAAATGAATTGATAACGATTTGGGAAGGAGATCTAAATTGAGAAACTTGTATAGTCCATAGCTACCGATTTTAAAAGTACGATTATTACTTGGAAAGACCGGGATCGAATATACGTTAGAAAACCATTCCAAGTAATAATACAACGTTATTGAGCAATTCAGGCTGATCCCCCGATACGAGGTTATAAGTGGCATGAGGTCTGAATATATTTGGAGATTTTCGTATTGGTGTTTCGTTCAGACCCAAAACAGACATATATGGATTGTGTGTCTGACATTGTAATTGACTGCATAGCACTGATCTCTGTTAAATATATATATCTTGTTGGTGGCGGAAAATTTATTCTCTTGCTTAACACCCTTCTCTAAGAAGTATGAGCTTAGAGGTTATATGTTGATAGAAATTAGTGATGCGTAGTGAATGGACAATGTGGCATACTTAAGTTATGTGATGAGCTATGGATGATCAAAGCATGGCTTATTTAAGCGTAGCTTTATGTATATCGTCACCTCGACAAGCCTCACCTCCCGGTAAATGGAAAATACAGGAAGAAATGCAGCATGTTTATGGAAAGTTGTCTCCTTCTAGATAAAAGGTGTACTATCGTATGGAGCCCAGGTATTAACCTATGTGGATAACTTTTACTTTGTGGATGTTGATGTTGCGAGCACTCGGAAAGTTCGGTAACGACCGGAAGATGACATACTCAGGCGTACTCTAAGTTACCAAGTTAAGGGGTAACCCGGACTTGTGTTGGCATGAGGAGCATCACTGTTGATCCACAGACAGCCCTCTAGAGGTGTTCAAAATTCGGTTTGGAAGGAAGCTCCTTTGCCTGGTCATTGTTGGAAACCCAATCTCCACTACGAGCCCGTACAATTTTAGTTGTACACCATACGTCAGTATAGTATATGGTACCTGTGCTAGCTAAGACTGACACATTTATTTTTGAAAGATTTTTCACACTATATTATAGTATTGAAAGAGGATTCTCACGTATCAAACATTTTTGACTATCATAAGGAGAAACCTCGCCCATGTGTGCGTTTGCATTATATGTGTGCCGTGAGACCTTATGGTAGTTTCATTTTTCAAAAATCATAGCAAATTTCTATGCATGGGAATTCATATGGAGTAAATCCGTTCTGCGTTAGCGGCGTGGTCCATTGAATTTCCCAACTTTAAAATGAATCCTAAATAAATAACTATTTTTGAGTTCTCACACCAGTCCCACGACTGACTAGGAGTTTATTGTTCCTACACCTAAACTCTGGGTGCCCATAATTTTGCACGGGCAGTCTAGTAGTTTGGTTCGCAGATTTAGCTGTGGAGTTGATTGGAGCAGGATTATGCTTTTAGCTGGAGCTATTATGTTTTGGAGCATTCACATTCTTCCGTTGAGTTAGTATTTCTTCTGCTGTGAAATCAATGTACTCTAATGTATTCCTTGTAACTCTGAAGTTATATTATGGTAATGAAATAAACAGTTATGTTATTTTTGTGCAAATATATAAGTACCCATAACTATCTGTCTTTATGAACGGTTTAAGTTGGTTTAATTAATGGAGAAAACCGGGCAAAAAGCCGGGTCGCTACACCGAAAGTGATCATCTTGCCTTGCCATCTGGCTTCTCAATTCAGTGAGAATTCCATCCCATCTCGAGTCAAGTATGCTGATGGATCTCCATGAGAGGAAGCCTCCTGTCTTTCCTCGTTTCTCGTGCCTTCATCCTTAGTACGGGAATCTTTCGTTTGACCATTGATCCAATAGCCAAATAATCTGCTTCCTTTCAAGCTAGAAATTGAAGTAGTAGCGTGTGCCCTTCCTGGCGCGCCAAAATGTTAGACCGAAATTTGGTACTAACAACCAAATGCGGTGTGAAGTCCTCACAATCACATAACACAGATCGTAGAATGCAGAAAATAGTAAAATAAGAGAAGGCACACGAAGTTTTTATAGTGGTTTGGATGTAGATGTCTATACGTCCACTTTATAATCTTATTGTTATACTGACAAATTACTAGAATCAGTTACATGCATACACACAATTCGTGCATTGAATGAGAATACTAGAGTTTATACACATAATCCACGTGTTATATATGAAGAGAAAAAGTAAATTTTAATGATTAAGGGTGCAAAGTTTTTGTGCTTTGGTAATGGCAGAAGCTATGAAGACTCAACAACCAAAAGTCCCTTCAAAATGCCATGTAAGTGGTGTAATTATAGCCAATTCAGGGTAGCGGGTCGCATGCCACGTGGCACACCCAGAGGCCATCTCGGGAAGTAGTGGATAATGATCTCTAAAACGTGTTATGCCAAGTGGAATTCAATCCACGCAAGTCGGAGGAAGTTATGCCTTAAGAACAGGTCAAAGTCGATGTGCAGCTGTAGGTTCCAGGCGGATCGGGTCACGTGTCTCGACTCGATCTAGTGTCTTTGGTGCAGATGATCAAGGCGGGTTGGGTACACTAACTCGACCCGACCCGAAAGGGGGCGATTCAAAAGGGAGGAGACCAGATCCGGAGGGCAGTGCAATCCAAGTTCGTGAATTACTGTAACTTTGGCACTTCATCCAAGTGTTCTGTTGATCTATGCTTGCTAGTACTCAAGTCCCGAGTAGTTCCGGAGATAGAATTCAAGGTGTGACAGCTTTGATTGAAAAACGTGTCAACATATATAAATAATTTTTAATCAATAGCACTTATCAGAATATTCATCTAATTCATAGGGTATGATTAAATACGAATTAAACACAATTTACATAAATTTACTATTGTGTTAGGATTGCCTTGCATGTTGTTAAGATAGGAATGATGGTTTGAATAATCAGATCCACATCATGAAATAAATTGGAGGAGTGTAGTACAAATATGAGTTGGTAGGCATGTAATATAAGAGATTCCTTTTTTTTACAAGGATATGTGTGTCAATTCATATGCGCCCACACTATGCAGGAGGGGGGGGGGGGCTTTGTTCTGATCGTCATTACATAACAGTGGTATCAGAGCCAAAGGTTACGGACTGGGTCATGCAGGCAAGTCAGTGCTCTCAAAAGCTACTCGTAGGATGCGAGTCAAGGGGGAGACTGTTATGATTACCTCACATGTTGTTAAGGTGGGAAGGACTGTTTGAATAGTTAGTCTCACATCACCGAATAAATTAGAGGAGTGTAGTACAAATATGAGTTGGTAGGCACGTAACATCAGGGATTCCTTTTGTTACAAGGATGTGTGAGCAACTCATATGTGTGCGCCCTATACAGGAGGAGGGGTGCTTTTTTGAAGGGGTGCTTTGTTCTGACCGTCATACTGAACTTCTCCTCTTTATCTTATTTTGCTTTCGTTTTGTGAATGTATGAAAAAAAATGAATATTTCCACCCTTTTTATAGCATTCCTTAAGGCTAGTCTAGTAATTTGGTTTTCGACACTTGTCCACCTTTTTTTGGCATAGGCAACCGGTTTTTATAGTGATCCATAGCACTCTTTTATTATGACTAATAATAAAATTACAATATAGTACATGTGACTGTAGTTAACAGTCAGCTAATTCGGTTTTTAAGGTGGATCGTCCACCGTCAACGACATTTATAGTGGGTGGTCCACTGAATCTAAACTAGATTATAGTCCAGGAGCTAGCTTAAGTTATTAGTCACTATATGACGTCTCCATGCAAGGAGAAATTACATTATTACAAGCTACACAGTACAAGACTATAGTAACAAGTAATTAAAATGACATAAGTTGTGCTGAGAAAAACATCCATGGTGTGGATAAACAATAGCTACCCTATCATAGCCCAAAAACAAGTTGCATAAAGTGATGACATACTGCTACAACATAAACAAGGACATGAATACATCTCCAACAGTGGTTTCTCGAGATCCACCCAAAAGATGAAGCGCACACTGACCAAAAACACATCGTAGCATAGGCGCAATTCAACATATAACTAGTGAAGGAAGAAGTAGATTTAATACATCAATCTTCAAGCAAGGACGTGCGCAAGAGCATCACTTATTTTGCTGAAACCAATGTACATGTTGTTTCCAGAGCACCATTCACAGTTAAACCCAAAAAGCACCAAAATTACATAACTGCATCCTCGAGCTTGCTGTAAACTAATTAGAAAGAGCATATACCACCATGAAAACAACTAAAATCAGTACTTAGCATCTCGTGGATAGTTAATAATCAGATAATGATCCAAACTAACATGATACAACAAACCACAAGGGAACAGTGCATATCATAACAAAGATAAGAATCCATAACCACAAAAATGGAACCAAACACCCAAACGACAAGAACTTCGACCAGAAAAATCAAAATTGACAAGTCAAACTACCCACAAGACAAAACAACGTTAACATTGAATACTCTAGTAGCCAAAAATTACCATCACAAACCTTGGTCGAAATGCGAAACAGGTCAAACTGATAGAGAGTTGTTTCTTGCTCTGAGCCTCCACGTGAGTGTCGAACTCCTATCCTTTGCGAAGAGTACCAGTTGAATATCAAGCAAGCTTGTAGTTACCTGAAGTAGCTTTTATACAACAAGTCAAAGGTTGTCAAAGTTGATTTGAGGGAGAAGTTTGCCGTTTAGATGAGGTCAATGAAAAAGGGGTTACGAGGAGGTCAGATTTGATTTCATGGAGACAAAGCTTGGATCTAAAGAGGATTATTAGGGAGCTCACGAAACTATATGCATAGCGAAAGCATGGATGTTTACAAAATATGTACATACATATATATGTTCTTTTATTGTAGTGACATGCACATGACGTTATAACAACTTTCAACAAGTAAAACGTCATTTATTGACAAAATGGTTTTCGGTCACATTATCGATATTTCTTTGAACTACTTATTTTCAACAACATATTTACTCCTCATTAGCTATTATTTAAAAAGGGATTAGCAAGTTATAAAATCACTTTTTTGAAATTAAATCCAATATTTAAATATTTAAATAATCTTGATATTCAAATATTTACTACTCAAAGCTTCAGACTGTTACATTCTTTCCTCTTAGAAAGGAATTTCGTCCAAGAAATTCTATGCAGTAAGAAAGCCAAATACTCAACAAAAGAAACTCTATGTATCCAGGGCATTTTTATTGAAAGTATACTTTTAAATCAATTTCATAAATTGAAATTTGGAATTAGAGTATAAGACATACCTGGATAGCATACAATTAGAACTTCTTAAAGATACACTAAAGGATGGAAACATAACTAGCTATGCTTTCCTGACATCCCAGAGAATAGAGAAGTCAACCTCTTAATTGAGCTTTTCAAAAATTAGGCAACATTCCACATATCTAAATAAAAGATATTTTATTCACACATAATTGAGCCTGCTTTTCAACCATCGTCTAAAACATCGAATTCTGAGAGTGTCGACTCAAAACCATCAATTATAGTGGCATTCTCTGCTTATTGTACTCTCAATTTGTGATCGACATCTATCTTTCCTAGTCTCCTTCCCATGAATATGCACTCAATTTAGAGTAGATTCTAGGACCCCCGTTTTTAATATATATAATCATGCACTGCCAAATCATCAAGTAAACACATAATCTTCTTGTTGCGGTACCCTTCGAAATGTACCAAAAAGTAATTGTGGTAGTTTAAGTATAAGGATTTTCAAGTTTATCATCAACTAACTTCATTGAAATAATATCATACCGAAGTTCAAAATGATATTTCAATTTAAACTTTCAGATGATATCTACGAATAAATCAAAGTAGTTTGTAATAGAAATTTTGATAACTACTTTTAACAAAGCAGGATCTTATTCATCCAAGTGGATCTATATCGCACACTCAATATAGGATATTTCATCTTATTTCGACAAATGTTGGCTCATCAAGCAATGGTGTACTCTTCTTGTTGCGGTACCTATCAAAATGTACCGAAGCGTAAGATTTTCAAGATAGACATCCCAAATAATATCTTCAATAAGTTTTTATAGAACTTTTTTTGTTAAAAACACGATTACATTCATCAAAGTAGATCCAAACCACACAATCAGTTTAGGATATTTTATTCTATTGCTGTCGATATCCCATCACTAAGTAGAGATGTACTCTGTCAGCTCAATACCAACATAGAGTAATAGTTTCACTATCCAAGATCTATTATTTTATACCGCATATCATCATCCGAAGGTAACCATCATATTGTGGCCGACATCCCTTCACTTAGTAGGGATGTACTCTACTTGGCTCAATACCAACATAGAGTAATAGTGCACTACCCAAGATCTATTGTCTTATACCGCACATTGTCATCGTGGTCCGAAGGTAACCATCATATTGATGAAATAATCCTAAAAACTTTCATAAGTATAAATAAAGTATTCTCTCAAAGTATTTTTATACTTCGTAATCATTACTCCAACATAGATAACCATTTCCTTTCGAAAAAAAAATCCACACTCTCAACTTTGAAAATCATATGGAAGGTATTAAGTATGAACCATTTTTTCACATCAATCTTTTCATATCATCTGACATATCTCAAAATGTTAAATATGTGACTAGTTATGACATTCACACTGAAAGACGTCCATTTTTAAAGATAGGTCGATTTGCAACAGTATTTCGAAATAGTAAACTTTAAAATTTTAAAATGTATATAATGTAATATTCTAGATAATTAAACTAGCTTCCAAATAAGATAAATTTCACCCAAATCCAATTAAGGAATCAAAAGTTATGACTGGATTGGTGAGAGATGTTTTAGTAGATTTAAGCTAACATCATCAATGCTAAACAATTCTAATATCATATTACATAATGACATAATTATTTAAATAGATTTTCTCACCTTGATTTTTGCACAAATGAAATGTTAAGTTTACTCCTCTTGATCTTCCTCACTTTTATTCGCCCAAGCTTGCTTAATTCCATCCTCGACAAGTTATTATTCCCCTTTCCTCTTAAGCCACTCCATTGCATCCTTTTCAAGTTGCTACATTCCTCCCTTTATAGACCACGTTATCCATTCTCTTTCAAGCAATTTCTTAATATGAAAAGTGTATGCATGAGTGAAATTTTAGATTATAAATTAGCTTATTTACACTTGTCACAAGAACATTTCTTCATTACTTTATAGCTTAACATACTTACAATTTCGTCAAACCTCTCTATATGATACTTGATAACGAATCAACACACTATACTTATTATTACAAACACTAAAAAAAAGTTAAGCACATAAAATAAATACTACCCATAACCTTATAGAATCTAAATTAGCCCTAGAAGGGGGTGAATAGGGTTTATTGCAGTTTTGCAGAATATTAAAATTATCGCAGCACAAATCACAACAAAATAAATAAATGTAGAAAATAAACAACACAAAATTTACCCAGCTTCAGCAAACCCCTGCCTACTGCTGCATTCCCCACGGTTTCTTACTATGTATTAAAATAATATCCCACATACAACACCAATACACTCGCGAACCCCCGCTATTGTTCTAATCCTATGCTCAAAACCTTGTACTGATCTAGAACCCTAAGATCGAATTTTTCCTAACTATAAACCATATAGCTAGAACTCTTAGTTTGAAGAAAACTAGAAAATAATGGATCGATTACAAAAGAGAAATCAAAATATAGACAAAATTTAAAATAAAATCCTAGACAAGATAAAATAAGAAGTCTGATCCCTTTTTAACTTTGTCATTTGAATGAAAATATGTCGGCTCCTTTTCTTCTTCAATGTCCACCGAATAAAGATTAGGGTTTACTCTACCCCAAATCGCGGCCCTCGTTTGCTCTGGATTTTTTTCTAGAATGGCTTGGATAGGTTCTTGATTCCTGGTCATTCGATTTGGTCTTGCGATCGAAACACAGATAGTATGTGAGTATCCCTGAATTATTTTTCTCGATTGATTAGCTTGTGTATTTCGATACCAAATCTGTAATGAATAGGATATATATATAGGGTTTTCGAATTGATAACTTCTCTGTTTTCACCTACAGATTTGGTTGTGATTGTCCGATTCATTTCTGGAAAGATTTGATGTAAATTCTTTTCCGAAATTGGACTTGCGATTTTCTGGAAAGTATTTGAAACTGTGAATCCATACTTGCCACAATTAATACTCTGAATATGTTGACATTTTCTTACGTAATACTTGCTTGATGAAATTCACACTCCATACTGGAAACAAAGATTTATGCCATGTTTGTCACTTTGTAAATTTGGGAAAGTTTTAACACATTTTCCTTGAAAATGAAAGATGTTGAATTCGGTTACTTCTGGAAACTTTGATTTTTTCTCTTGCCAAAAATAAACATGATTTCCGTTCTATGGCCTTGAGTAACCTTGAACACGATACTGCACTAGATCTTTTTTTCTTGAGTATTTCTTTACTCTTGCATCTCCATTATACTTTGGTATCTTGTAAGTAGTTGTCAGTTGCCATTGAAAATTTCCATTTCCTTTTACCATTTCCTTCCACTTGTACTTGGCATCAATATCATTGTGAAATACTTGAGTTTTGAAATGTAGCACGTGCTTATTTCATCTGCCATTTTGCCCAACTCCATGCAATTTACCCTGTGTTGCATACCTGAACTATTAGTTTGATTTATTGTGTATACATGTACATTTTCCTTAGCATCCCTTGACCAACCTGAAGTGCTATATATTTATAAGTGCTTGTTTGAGTTTGAATTTGATCTATGATTCCTACTGCACTATGTGTATTTACTGATCACCTATGCATGGGTTTTTGTGTCTTGATCCACTTTCTAATTTCTCCTGATTATACTTGTTTAATCCAAGAGAAAACAATACTGCTCTGTCTTTATAGTATTCGTTACTGATGAGAGAAAATTTTGGTCTTCATGGACATTTTCCCTTGTGTTTGAGATGTTTGAGCATTTGTGCCATTTTTACTGCATGCGTGCAGGTGTTCACCTCCTCCTTACATTTGGAAAATGTGACATGTTTTCTTTTGTAAACATGTATGTGTGCACTGCCATGTTCGTACCTTCTCTTGAATATATTGGCACCTATTGCTTGCTTTTATTGCTTGAACCTGAACGTGGCATGTTGATTGAATTTGTATGTATCACTTGCACACTGCATGTATTAGTGCATGTTTACTTCGTTTGCCATGTATGTGCTTGCTAGGTTGTACTAGTGCATTTCCTATTACATATGTATTATTTGCTGAATGCACTTCTTATTCCTCAGGTAGTCTTGCACCATGCACTGTGTTATTTGGCATATTGCATCAATTTATGCTCCCACTTGCTGTTGAAACATGTTGCTTCTGAGTTGTTGGCATTTAGCTTTATACATACACACAATTACACATACATACATACAATTATATATATATATATCCATATGTGTATATGTTCTGTGTGTGTGCACATGCGTATGTTGCTCTTTTGTAGTTTGTTGACCAGACTTGAGTAGTTGGCCTATATCATCTTGTACATTGCACCAGTTTTGATACTCACCATGTTGATTTGCTCAGCCGTGTGTACTATGGCCTGGACATGTGATATTCATTTGCTTGAGTGCTTTTGGCTGTCTTGAGTCTATGTTGTGTCTGTCTTGTATTGGAATTTGAAACTGCCTTTTTCATGTGCTTGTCCATACCGAGCTTCAAACATTGAGTTGTTGGTTTGGCCATTTTGATTTGCTTGAAATTTGTACCTGTTTGCCTAAAAAAATAACTGTATACAAGTGCAAAAATATTTCTGTATAAATCAGCAGACCACTATACGTTGTGTTGTGGCTGGTCAAGATTAGCAGACCACAAATGTGAGTCGTGATTGTTCTTGATCAACTAACCACTATAGTTGTCTTGAGGTTGATATGCAGGAAATTGTATTCAATCTACCTAATGGTATTTACAGTGAATCACTATGAGTATCACAAGCAGTCTAGACACACACATACACATATACACATACACACACACACATATATGTATATAGACCAAGTCTAGAAAGATGATGAGAAATACACCGAAAATTTGAGGTAAATATAATTTAAAATAAATTTATATTTGTCAATAGATAATTCTATTTTATTCCGGTTTACTCTGTGTGTGTTTCTGTGATAGGCATGTATATGACTAGACCGGAATTGGAGCAGTCTGAAGACAAAGTGTGTCAGTGTGTGTATAAGAGTATGTACATGAAATTGTAGATTCAACAAAGTGAAATGAGCGTTGTATTAAGGAATTAATGTAATGAAACTGAATGTATTATATCACAGTGATATATACAATAGTGGAGTAACAAAAAGTATGTACGATTTCAAATGTTGAAATAAATTATTTATTTGAAGAAAATACTATTTGAATTTTGAATTATGTAAAATAAATATTTATTTTGGTATGTGATGTAGATAGAATGGTACAATTACAAACTCATTTATATAATAATATATATGTTTGTTATCATCAAACAAAAATCATATTGTTGTACTCAACAAATCCTAGTTAGAGGTATGGTGCCTTACCCAATCCAGTTTCATTTATCAAATTAAGGTAACTTCATTTTAAAATTTCTAGGACTATTTACTAATCTTTGGTGAAATATTATTTAGGCACCTAACTTAATCCCTGTACTAACTTGTAAGGACCAGAAAATTTCGGACCAGTCAAAATTGTCAAAAACACGTCCATCCAAAACAAACAATGACAACAACCATTTTATTTGAATAAATATACAACATCACGAAATACATAAAAACAATTTTAATCAATTTCACTTATTAGAATATTCATCTAATTCATAGGGTGTGCTTAAGTGCGAATTAAATACAATTACCATAAATATAAAATTGTGCAACTTTGACGAGACGAACTTCATTTTTCATTCCTTAGAATTGTAGCTTGAACATGTATTTATTCTCTTAGATTCTCCTAAACTTCTTCTCTTTATTTTACCTTTTTTTTGTTTTGTGAATGTATGAAAACAAATGAACATTTCCACCCTTTTATAGAATTCCTTAAGGCTGTTTAGTAATTTGGATTTGGACACTTGTCCGCCTTATCTTTATGTAAGCGTTAGGAAGTAGACACATGCCCCCTTACATGTCTTAAGATGTTTCTACACATGGAAATCTAATGTGTTTATGTGTCTTTATTTCCTTTAATCCCAAGACATGTGTACCGTTCATTTGATGACACATGTCCTTATCATTTCATGCCACCTATCTTATTTTAAAGTATATATACATATACCATTTGTTTTGTTTATGAGATATGTATATACATATATGTGTTCTTCTATTGTAACGACATGCACATAATGTTCTAACAATTTTCAATAAGTAAAACGTCGTTCTTCGAAAAAACGGCTTTGGTTCACATTATCGATATTTCTTCGAACAACTTACCTTCAACAACTTGTTTTCTCCTCATTAATTATTATTTAAGAAGGGATTAGCATGTTATAAAATCACTTTTATGACATTAAATCCAATATTTAAATAATTAAATAATCTTGATATTAAAATATTTACTACTCATAGTTTCGGATTGTTACAGAACTTAAATATTAAAATAATTGAAATTGAAATTTAATGACTTAAATTAAATTTAAATTAGAATTTGAATATTGGAATGAACTGAAATTTTGAATCTTGAGTTTCATATGAAGTTAAATTTACTTGAAGTTTAATTATATTTTTATTTGAATGTGAACGATAATAATAAATTATTATCAAAGGATTTGAGTGTTTGGAAATCGATTTATTGTTACTCGATTTCATTAACATATGAAAATAAATAATTTGCAAACGATATTTGAATTCAATGAAATTGGTTTAATTGGATTATGAGTGGTTTACTATTGTAAGATTCCAAATTTTGTATCAATTAAAGTTATCGTGTGATTATGCACGATGTAAATGCTTATCGATAAATGATATAAAATTATAATATGATTTCAAAAGATATATTTTACGATCAAATTAGCTTTCGAAACAAGTTCCATTGTGTTTGGAATGTGGGTTATTAGCTATGAATGACAGCGAGCACGTCCCATTTCGAGTTCAAAACTTTTCGGACTCGGTGAACAGTGTTTTAATGTTTTCCTATAAATAACAACCAAAATTTCACAAAACCTTAGATAATGAAACCTAGCCACCACTAAAATCGATGGCAATAATTTATCGATGTACTTCGACCATACGTAGTTAAAGTCTCCAGCAACAAAGTTGTTCGCACTATCAAGTGGTGTTAATCCATGTCCAACTCATGCTTTGAGTCACAGTCAAATTCCAAAGGATATCACATTTGAGGACATAGGAAATCGACCATAAAACCCAGAGAATGTATCTTTTCATCAGTATGTTGTCTACATGTTTGATAAAGGCAACTTTGTTCCATGTCTTGATGTTGAAAATTCCCAAACCACCTTTCTTAATTGGTTTTTCAATGTAGCTGAAAGAAATAGGTGCTAGGTATTTTGCATGTATGCTACCCTTCCAAATTTTTTTCATAAAAGCAGTGTGAATCATGCTCAATAGTTTTTAAGGTAAAATGAATGTACTAGCCCAATAAGAGTGTATAGAGATTATAACTGACTTAATCAATACAACTCTACCCTCTTGACTCAACATTTTTTCCGACCAACACTCTATTGTAGAAGTAATTTTATCGTAAAGGGGAAGATCATTACGCTGTAGTGATATGAGAAGTGGCTAATGGTAACCCAAGGTATGTTAAAGTCATTTCATTAATATACAAGCCAGTAACATCTCGTATAAGGTTATATGTGACAGGGTCCTCACTTGCACACATAAACTTAGACTTGGCTATATTGATTTATAAGCATGTCATCTCATAAAATTTACTGAAAGTACTTAGAATGTTACATAAATTTGTCTGATCTGGCTTACAAGAGATGATCAGATCATCTGCAAAGAGTAAGGAAGTAATTCTAGGCTCTTTGCACTTCGAGTGCAGCATGAATAAGTTCTTTTCAACCAATTCATTCAACACCTCGATAGCAATTCCATCACAGTAAGAAATAGATAAGCAGAAATGGGATCACCGTGCCTGATCCCTTGTCTACTGCCAAAGGATCCAACATGGGGCCATTAATATTGATTGAAAAGCTAGAAATAGATATACATTCATAAACCCATTTAGTAAAATAGTCAAGAAAATTCATGAAACTTGGAATCCTAATGATTGAATCCCACTGTATGGTGTCAAATGCTTTCCTATATACAAGTTTAAGAATTTCTCTAGGTGACAGGTTATTGGATTTGCAACCCTTTAGGAACTCATGTGCAAGAAGCACATTGTCTAAAATAATCCTATTAGGAAGAAAAGCAGATTGATTTGGTGAAATTAAGGATAGCAAAACCTATTTAAGCTTGCATGTAATAATTTTGGTTATGCATTTATAGATTGTATTACAACAGGGTATTTGCCTATAGTCACTCACATTACTGCCATTTTTAAGTTTAGGGATCAGCGTGATGAATATGTTATTAAAAGAGTTCATCATTCTCCCTTTCCTAAAGAAGTTAGTGATTGCATTGATCACATCATTACCTACTACATCCCAACAATTAGAGCAAAAGGTGGCATTGAACCTATCTTGTCGCCCATAGGAGTTTTTGTTAAGCGAAAAGATATCATCTTTTATTTTAAAGGGTGAAATTAAGCCACTTGACAGTTCAACATTAGTTTGACTCAGCTGCGATAATATCATGGGGGTTAATCTCCTCAATAATAGGTGTGGAGTTATAAGCATTGCTAAACAACTTAGTGTAGTAGTGAATAAAATCATTTTGGACCCCAAACTGGGTTGTGTGAGTCTTACCATGATTGAAAGTGATAGACAACAGGTTCTCCCTAGTTTTCTTGGCCTTAAGGGCTGCGTGAAAATAAATAGTGTTCCTATCACCCTCATCATTCCATATCAGCCTAGATTTTTGTTTATTCATGAGATATTCATTGTAAAGTGCATCTTTATAATTTTGAGAGTAAAGAGACTCAAGTTTTAGCAAATCCAGATTGTCAATATAGCTCAACATTCGGGCCTGAGTTTGAGCAAGCAAGACTTTCCATTGGTCAGACCGGCTACTTACTTTACTGAACCTATTCCTAGCCCAAATTATAAGTTCTTGTTTAAGTTATTTAAGTTTTTTTATGGAGTACAAACATGGGGTTACCAAAACAGGGTTTAGTCCATCTCTTTTTAACTATGTCAATGAAATTGGGCTGCTTAACCTAAACATTAAAGAATTCGAACCTCAGCCTACTAGCTATGACTTTCACACCCAGATTGATAATATAAGGTGAATTATCAAATAACAACAGGACAGAAAGGTAGTTCGAGATTAAAGGCCATTTTTTTAAAGTAGGCACATTGCAAAAGGCATGATCAATCCTAGAGAAGGTTCGAATGACATCTTTCTTTTTGTTATTCCAGGTGTAAGGAGCCCCAAAACAGTTGACTTCATGCAAATCAAAGTCATCAATAGCAATGTTAGTAAGGCCAATCTCATTAAGTATAACAGGTCTCCCCCTTATTCTATCGGATATTTTAAGAAGGAAATTGAGGTCTGCACAAACTAACCAACGGTGTGCCGGTAAAAGCTAGAATAGTGAGTTTCTAGCTAAAGCAGAGTCGTGCGCTTAAGCTATAGTGAATTAATAGGATGTGCCAGTGGGGATGTGCTAGTGGGTATGTGAGTATTGTGATAGTGAATGTGTTCACTAGTAGAGGTTATCTTATTGAAGTTATGCATATTAGGATCAAATAACAACATAATTCTACCATAACCAGCATCTTGTAAATTATGAAGACAAATCCAATCGAAGTTAATATACCAAGCCGCTATTGCAGTAAGATTGGCGTTGAGCTTCGTTTCCAATATGGCAATGGAACTGAGATTGAATTCCCTAATCAAATTCATACATTGGTCAATTTGGTGTTTTTGTGGGCAACCCTTATGTTCGATACACAAAGGTTTTCCATCATTAATTAAACTCAGTGGTTTTACCTTACAAATTTGCCATAGACCGAGTTCTAGTCTGGAACGTATCACTACTCGCAGGCCCAACATTTGCAAGTGGGGAAGTAGTAGAACAATGTTTTTAATACTTTTCTTGGTTTTGATGAGCTGCTAGATTTGGAGTTGGTAGCGTACAAGTGAGATTCAGACGCTGCTTCGTGTGCCTTGATAGGAGAAAGGTCAGAATATGGTTGTTGTGTGTTGCTTGGACCCTTGCATATTTGGACACTGGATGTTTTAGTACCTTCCACTGAAAGCTTGGGATCATCATTACTCCCATCCGCAATGTGGTGCTCAAGCACAGAAGTCCCTCCTACATCAGTGCCATCAACAACATGCACAACTTGTTCAACCAGCTCACTCTGTCTGTTCTCACTTTCCTCCTTTCCACAGTGACAATTGCTTCCATATCATTTCCCAGACTACGAGGTTTAGGTTCGGGTTTAATCATAATTGCACAAACATTAGAGTGCCCAACATTAACTAGGCTACTAACTTCTTGCACAACTTGTATAGTTTGCTCGTCGAGATCAACACAATGATCACCACCATATTGCTTCTCTGACACAACTCTTTCTTTTATGACACTTCCGTCTGCTTGTTCACCCAGGATAACAACTGCCATGTTATTCACTTGTATGCTGCTTTCTCAACTATTCCCCAAATCCCTCAACACATTGTTATTAAGTTCAACTGAGATACTTGGGTCTTCAGACACCTTCTCATTACATCTATTTAATCCAACATCATCAGTGAGCATTCTCACGAGTGAGTTAGAGAATATATATTTTTTGGCAAAACCGACCGGTTTTTAAAGTGACTGCAAACACATTTTATTACAACTAATAATAAAATACAGTAAGGTACAGGTGATTGTTAGTTGACAATCATCTACATCAGTTTTTAAGGTGGATCGTCCACCACATGCGGAGTTTATAGTGTTTCATTCACTCTACCTAAACAGGCTTACAGCACAGGAGCTTGCAAGTATACTAGACTAAAAAATAAAGAAAGTACAAGAGCTTGAAAATCACGCCAACGCTACTAAGTGCTAACAGAGAAGCTATTCCCCATTAGCATCACCCAGTGGAATACCCTGGATAGCCTTCGCAAATAGCAAGGCCAGGTTCGTAACAAAGTGCGGTGAGTGCTCGTTATATAAGTATCTTCTGTCCCAGGTTGTGTCACTTAGCAATTGCACATTTCTAACACAATCCTCACCTTCTTTAGCCAGAACGAGCCCTACACTTTCAACCTGATAATGTAATTTCCTAGTTTCCCCTCCTTCACCTACAAAAATATAATACTTCTCTACTGTAACAACCTGTATTTTTATAACATGTTAAAACAAGAAATCAAGGCAGAATTAAATTTTAAAATTAGAATCAGGGGAAACGAGTTATGCCATTGCATTCATCTCGAAATTTTACATGAAATAGAGTCCGAGTTTTCGAAAATCGGAGTCCGGATGAAGAAATTATGGCCTGTACAAGTTTCAGCAGTTTTCAGGCAGACTAGACCAGGGGGTCGACCATAGGGTCGATCTAACCTCCCAGGTTGACCATAGGGTCGACCTACCCCCCAGGTCGACCATAGTGTCAAACCGCCCCACCTTACAGGTCCACCTGGTTTGACCCAGAACTCATTTTCGAAGCCTGAGACGTGTTTTGACGGCCCGGATTGATTCTAGGGTTAATCTAAGGGCCTAAACTAGTTGCTACACCTATAAAAACACCCTTAGACCTAACCTAATTCATATCAAATCATTCTTACACTATTATGCTACTGGACTTCCTCTTGATCATGGCCGCCGCTCTCTAAACTTTTCTCTTAGCCTCCAAACTAGATTCAAACTAGAGATTAAAGCTTCTACAGCAATTCTACAACAATTCAAGAAGATAAATCAATGTCTCTGCAACGTTCTATGACAATTGTAGTTCTTAATTCATTAGCCATGCTCTGTAAGTTCTAGTTATTTTCAGATTAAAATAATTAAATTTAATATGGACATGTGATGAAATGAAATTGGACTTTTGATTCAATTCTTGTTTCTTCTTGGATCTCGATCTTGAGAACTTTTCTATCTTTATTCACATGACAAGTTTATGGTCTATTCAGCCTGTTGTAAATCAATTTTTCTTGGTTCATGTTGATATTATTATCAAGATCTATTCTTTATGCCTGAGATGATGCTTTTATGTTGTTTTCTCTCTGATCTTGTTTTTATTACAACTTCTACCTTCCCCTATTTATTTTCTTTTAATGAACCTAGGTCAATTTCGGACCTAGGCTTAAACTACGATATGCGTGCGATGGTATACGGGGGAAATATTGGAATATTGCCTAGCGGAATATATGTGTTTGGTGGAATCGAAGGCATAATACAAAAGTTGGATGTTTGGGGATAATTTACCATTAACATGAAACCTGATATTTGGGTATTGTCATTATAATGGTAATTGCAAGAATGGGGATTGGTATATATAATTTGATATGGATCTTGATATATGTAATTTGGCTAGAACTTGTTATGAGTAAATTGGTGTAAACATAGTATACATGTAATTTTGGGTATAAAACTTGATCTACGTAAATTGGGCATAGCTTTGTAAACATGTAAATCATGAATCTTGACATATGTAAAGCGGCATGAAACTTGGTATAAGTGTAAATTGGCATAAAGTTGGCATACATGTAAAACGGCATGAATTGAACATATGTAAATTTGGTAGGAATTGGGCATATGTAAAATTTACATGTAATCTAGAACTTGGGCTTATGTTAATTATGTAAAATTTGGAGTTAAAACATATATGATAATTTATGACTTAGTAGAGGTTTAATATGAACGCGCCTAAGTTGGGTTTTGGGTAATTGGCATGTATTATAAATAAAAGGCTATAACTTGGCATAACCTTATAGTGAATTATGATAATAATTTGGGAACACGTTTTGGGGCAAAAACGTGAATCATGAACATTTCTTTATGTTAAACACATGAACTGATATTGGGGTTTTGGGTGGAATACGACCATTAATGAACCTTTGACACGAGGTTAGACTCGGTTTGTGGTGTAAATCTGCCCAAAACCGCCCGACAAATCCAGCAGCCACAAAGTGTCAGTCTAATGTGAGAGATCGAAGGTCGAATTGTAGGCGTAACGACTTATGACACGAGGTTAGACCCAGTTTGTGGTGTTAATCTGCCCGGAACCGCCCGGCAAATCCAGTGGCCACAAAATGCACAGTCTAATGTGAGAAGTCATGATTCGTTCGTCATAGTGAATGAATTAAGGAATACTAACCATAATAAGACGTGGGTATGGTTAGAGGGTTAGGTGGGATGACATGGAAATTTGACATGTGAATATGGACCTAACCGGTATGAGTTAAGAACATGTAAAACTTATAAATGTGGGCTTAACCAACATAACTGTTAATCAGAATAATGGGTAGGTTAAGTAACATAGCTAGGCTAATGACACTTGACCGTTATAACATGACTAGCGGATGGGTTGGGCTAACCTGGATAGGTTGATAACACCCAATTGATATAACCTGACACATGGCAGGGTTAAGTCAACTTGAACATATAGATAATGCTTAGCCAACTTAGCATGATACGTGGGCGGGTTAAGCCATGAATTATTTGAATATACTTAACCAATTGGACACGATGATTTGATAGGGTAAAGTCATGAACCGCTTGAATATACTTAACCAATTGGACACGATGATTTGATAGGGTTGAGTCAAGAACCGCTTGAATATACTTAACCAATTGAACACGATGATTTGATAGGGTTAAGTCGTGAACCGCTTGAATATACTTAACGAATTTAACACGATGATTTGATAGGGTTAATCCATGAACCGCTTGAATATACTTAACCAACTTGACACATGATTCGTAGGGCTAAGTCATGAACTTAAACGACAGCACTTAGCCAATTTGACATGACACGTAGACGGGTTAAGTCACAAACTTGAATGAAAACACTTAACCAACTTGACATGTTAGACCGATGGGGTTAAGTCTCGAATTTAAATGAAAACACTTAACCTACTAGACGGAAACCCTAGTTACACAGTCTGTTTCAGCAGTAACCCACTAGATGTATCATGGTACCCTGGAACTAGGCAGGGTGGGGCACGATTACTGGGATGATTGTAAGCGACCAGAACGACGGCTGTGTGGGTGCGCCAGTGTAGGTTCTAACGGAGTGTGGGCGTGCACACACACCAGAGCAGAAAAAGCAGGCATTGGGCATCAGTAGGATTATCTGTGCGTGCTTGATTTGTGTCGATGGTTGGCACCATAGGGCTTGATACACCCTATGGTGGACCTAGCACAGGTAACTACATTTCGTGATTGAGCCGTATGACACATACACATGAACGAGCTAGGACTTGTAGGGTGCCGATCGATTAATAGATCGTTACGTGGAATTCGTTAGGTAGCATAATCCCTAGTGGTCCTAGGTGGCATAAACCCTAAACGAATCTAGAAAACGTTCAATAGGTAGCATAATCCCTAGTGGTCCTAGGTGGCATAAATCCTAGTTGAACACGCGATAGTTCACGATAAGAAAACCTAGCTAAAACAAGGGTGGCAGTCCAAATGATTTCAAGAATGGTGGCACCACGTTAAAGAAGTATAGAAATATGTGATGAAACCCGTACGATATACGGCAAGGGACTGTACATATACATGGAGAGGATGATACGGGTTGGGGTACTAGTACAGTTGGTGCAGAGAATGTTAAACATGCGATGTTGCACGTAGTTTATCTTGTTACCTTAGTTTTCTTGTGACCTTAGTTTATCTTGTTACCGTAGTTTAACTTGCCTTTCTTGTCATCATCCTTATATTTACTTTCAGTTTATTCATGCCATGTTATCTTTACCTATTTTTATGCTGAAAGTCACTAGGACTTACTCAATCTTTATGACTGACCCAGTTTGTTTCGCCTCTTTTTCTTTCGTTTCCCCCCCAGGTTAGCAGGGTGGGAATACAGCTTAGTTCGGATCTTACCAAGCTCCAAGGCTCTTTCATGTACTGCTTGGATTTCCCTTGGCTATGGCTTGCTTTGCTGTTTTACTTGGGGAATGATTTATGACTATGGTTTTATACTTCTTTACTATTGCAAGACAGATTTCGATGTAATGGATTTAATAGCATTTTGATGTAAAAGGCTTTAGACCTTTCTAGATTTTAAAGCAATGAAATTTGTTTCTTCTTCCGCTATTTTATATGTTATGTCTTGTAATATTTCTGTGTATGTTTACCTAGATAATGCTCCACCAAAGCTAGTGCATTCCCTTTGTGAGTGACCCTAGCGGAGGTGGGGTGTTACATTTGGTATCAGGGAAGAAGGTTACCAGACTAGGAAAAAATTTCTTAAAACCTTTTGAAATTATTTTCAAAAACCATTTACAAAGAAGCATTTGTCAAGAAAAGTTTTATTTTTAAAGGCTATTCCCCAAAGGCCATTAGCATTATCCTTTGTTTCCTTGTTTGAATCCCTTTTCCTTTCTTTCCTCCATCTGTAGTCACATTAGTTCCATCCGCGACTAACCTTATTTCAAGCTTTGAAGGGTTGCTGTGCGATGGAGCTAGTTCTCGAGGGACCTATTAACACGTTTAATAAGAGGGGATAAGGGTGGTTAAGGCGAAAGAGGCTCAGAACAAGAGGGTAGAAATGTTTCTGTAGGAAAGCCTAGTTTATCTTCCTATCCCGTCCGTACCCTTTTGATTATGGTACATCACATCCTTTTTATTTCTGCTTCGATAGTTGAGTCTCTGCACCTTAGTACTAGCGTAGTATAGGATCCCATTTTTGTCTCAAATCCTGTTGGCGAATCAACTCATTTATTCATGACTTGTTTGGATTTGAGAATGTCTATGCTAAGTGTTGAGTTTAGAAGTAAAGCTTATGTTTTTGGGATATGGGTTGATTCTAGGGACGGAGTGGTTGTCCAGAAATGGTACCATTCTCGAGTATGAAAAGAGGGTAGTTAGGTGCTTGACTTGCTTTGGTAATGCCCTCGGAGTCTAGTGTAACCCTTAGGATTCTGCCATGCTTAGTTACCTAGAATCCCTTGATACATTTATTGATCTCGAGTAGTGTTCGCCACTAAGGCGGATGGTTCATTTCGCTTATGCATTTGTTATAGAAAATCACCTTAGTAAGTACACTTGGCAACATGGTTGGCATTTGTTTATTTTCAAGAGATAATTCATTTATGTGGAATACCTTCTAGTGAGTGAACGAGATCCAAGATTCACTAGTGAATTTTGGAGAGCTTGCACGAAAACATGAGTACGCAGTTATGTTTGAATCAGGCATACTAGAAAGAGAATAAGCGAAAGTGGAACGAGAGGCGACAGTGGAATGAGTTCCAACTCATATTCTGGGAAAAATAATTAAGGAACTATGAAATTGTGAAGTTAAAGACGGACAAAGCACAATGGAGTTAAGCTCAAGGAAATACGACTTAGAAGATTGAAGACTAGATACGCGCATCATATCTCTTTTTAAGAGTATATCCTTGATCCCTCTTTTCCTATAGAGCTTATTTGCATGCTATCTTTCAAGTATATCCTCTCGGTCCTATTCTCAGTCCCATTTCTGTTAGAAACCCCATAGGGAACATGACTCGTCTGCTAGTAATACATTTTGGGGATTGAGTGTGTCCGTTGGGTTGACTAAACTCTTTGAGTTTTATAGGATACGGGATGGTTTTAGGAAGGGATTTCCTTGTGACCTAAAATGAGTCCATCATGTTTGGTTTCCTGGAATCATATATATTGGTTTTGGGCTGGTATTTAGGATACAAAGTTATTTTTTTACTTGCTTCTATCATTCGGTTATACCTTTAGGTAGGAACTAATGGATGTAAACATGTGTTTGAGACATGTTATGGTTGATGGTTGCAAGTGGTTGCAAGTGGTTGCTAGTTGTTGCTCGTGGATGCATGAACACACATTAGGCACTAGATCGGCTCAGTCACATCTCATATTGCATATGCATGAGTGTTTATACTTGTTTATGGACGAAATTGGATGTGTTATCATATGGATGATGCACATGGATGGATGTTTGTGCACACATATAGTATTTATGTGACTAGGACTATTTTCATACATGTTGGACTCATTGCACTAAACATATTTTGCATTAAGAAGATCAATCAGGCCTGATCATTTGCATTAGATAAGGAACATATACACACACTTTCTGCATATGTTCATACAACATTAGAAATCTCTTAAGGACAATGGATGCCTATGATTGATGATTGAGTAGATGGATGATTGATGGTAGGACACATTCTTCTTAACTTGAAGATTTCGGGGACGAAATCCTTTAAGGAGGGGAGAATGTAACAACCCGTATTTTTATAACATGTTAAAACAAGAAACAAGGCAGAATTAAATTTTAAAATTAGAATCAGGGGAAACGGGTTATGCCATTACGTTCGTCTCGAAATTTTACATGAAATAGAGTCCGAGTTTTCGAAAATCGGAGTCCGGATGAAGAAGTTATGGCCTGTACAATTTTCAGCAGTTTTCAGGCAGACTGGACCAGGGGGTCGACCATAGGGTCGACCTACCCCCCTCCCCCTAGGTCGACCATCGACCTACCCCCCAGGTCGACCATAGTGTCGACCCCCCACCTTACAGGTCGACCTGGTCGGCCTGGTTTGACCCAGAACTCATTTTCGAAGCCTGAGACGTGTTTTGACGGCCCGGATTGATTCTAGGGTTAATCTAAGGGCCTAAACTAGTTGCTACACCTATAAAAACACCCTTAGACCTAACCTAATTCATATCAAATCATTTTTACACTATTATGCTGCTGGACTTCCTCTTGATCATGGCCGCCACTCTCTAAACTTTTCTCTTAGCCTCCAAACTAGATTCAAACTAGAGATTAAAGCTTCTACAACAATTCTACAACAATTCAAGAAGATAAATCAATGTCTCTGCAACGTTCTACGACAATTGTAGTTCTTAGTTCATTAGCCATGCTCTGTAAGTTCTAGTTATTTTCAGATTAAAATAATTAAATTTAATATGGACATGTGATGAAATGAAATTGGACTTTTGATTCAATTCTTGTTTCTTCTTGGATCTCGATCTTGAGAACTTTTCTATCTTTATTCGCATGACAAGTTTATGGTCTATTCAGCCTGTTGTAAATCAATTTTTCTTGGTTTATGTTGATATTATTATCAAGATCTATTCTTTATGCCTGAGATGATACTTTTATGTCGTTTTCTCTCTGATCTTGTTTTTATTGCAACTTCTACCTTCCCCTATTTATTTTCTTTTGATGAACCTAGGTCAATTTCGGACCTAGGCCTAAACTACGATATGCGTGCTATGGTATACGGGGGAAATATTGGAATATTGCCTAGTGGAATATATGTGTTTGGTGGAATCGAAGGCATAATATGAAAGTTGGATGTTTGGGGATAATTTACTATTAACATGAAACTTGATATTTGGTTATTGTCATTATAATGGTAATTGCAAGAATGGGGATTGGTATATATAATTTGATATGGATCTTGATATATGTAATTTGGCTAGAACTTGTTATGAGTAAATTGGTGTAAACGTAGTATACATGTAATTTTGGGTATAAAACTTGATCTATGTAAATTGGGCATAGCTTTGTAAACATGTAAATCATGAATCTTGACATATGTAAAGCGGCATGAAACTTTGTATATGTGTAAATTGGCATAAAGTTGGCATACATGTAAAACGACATGAATTGAAACTATGTAAATTTGGTAGGAATTGGGCATATGTAAAATTTACATGTAATCTAGAACTTGGGCTTATGTTAATTATGTAAAATTTGGAGTTGAAACATATATGATAATTTATGACTTGGTAGAGTTTTATTATGAACGCGCCTAAGTTGGGTTTTGGGTAATTGACATGTATTGTAAATAAAAGGCTATAACATGGCATAACCTTATAGTGAATTATGATAATAATTTGGGAACACGTTTTGGGGGCAAAAACGTGAATCATGAACATTTCTATATGTTAAACACATGAAATGATATTGGGGTTTTGGGTGGAATACGACCATTAATGAACCTTTGACACGAGGTTAGACTCGGTTTGTGGTGTAAATCTACCCGGAACCGCTCGGCAAAACCAGTAGCCACAAAGTGTCAATCTAATGTGAGAGGTCGAAGGTCGAATTGTAGGCGTAACGACTTATGACACGAGGTTAGACCCAATTTGTGGTGTAAATCTGCCTGGAACCGCCCGACAAATCCAGTGGCCACAAAATGCACGGTCTAATGTGAGAGGTCATGATTCGTTCGTCATAATGAATGAATTAAGGAATACTAACCATAATAAGATGTGGGTATGGTTAGAGGGTTAGGTGGGATGACATGGAAATTTGACATGTGAATATGGACCTAACCGATATGAGTTAAGAACATGTAAAACTTAAAAATGTGGGCTTAACCAACATAACTGTTAATCAGAATAATGGGTAGGTTAAGTAACATAGCTAGGCTAATGACACTTGACCGTTATAACATGACTAGTGGATGGGTTGGGCTAACTTGAATAGGTTGATAACACCCAATCGATATAACCTGACACATGGCAGGGTTAAGTCAACTTGAACATATAGATAATACTTAGCCAACTTAGCATGATACGTGGGTGGGTTAAGCCATGAATTATTTGAATATACTTAACCAATTGGACACGATGATTTGATAGGGTTAAGTCATGAACCGCTTGAATATACTTAACCAATTGGACACGATGATTTGATAAGGTTAAGTCATGAACCGCTTGAATATACTTAACCAATTGGACACGATGATTTGATAGGGTTAAGTCGTGAACCGCTTGAATATACTTAACCAATTCAACACGATGATTTGATAGGGTTAAGCCGTGAACCGCTTGAATATACTTAACCAACTTGACACATGATTCGTAGGGCTAATTCATGAACTTAAACGACATCACTTAGCCAATTTGACATGACACGTAGACGGGTTAAGTCACGAACTTGAATGACAACACTTAACAACCTTGACATGCTAGACCGATGGGGTTAAGTCTCGAATTTAAATGACAACACTTAACCTACTAGACGGAAACCCTAGTTACGCGGTCCGTTTCAGCAGTAACCCACTAGATGTATCATGGTACCCTGGAAATAGGCAGGGTGGGGCACGATTACTGGGATAATTGTAAGCGACCAGAACGACGGCTGTGTGGGTGCGCCAGTGTAGGTTTTAACGGAGTGCGGGCGTGCACACACTCCGGAGCAGAAAAAGCAGGCATTGGGCATCAGTAGGATTATCTGTGCGTGCTTGATTTGTGTCGATGATTGGCACCATAGGGCTTGATACACCCTATGGTGGACCTAGCACAGGTAACTACATTTCGTGATTAGGCCATATGACACATACACATGAACGAGCTAGGACTTGTAGGGAGCCGATCGATTAATAGATCATTACGTGGAATTTGTTAGGTAGCATAATCCCTAGTGGTCCTAGGTGGCCTAAACCCTAAACGAATCTAGAAAACGTTCAATAGGTAGCATAATCCCTAGTGGTCCTAGGTGGCATAAATCCTAGATGAACACGCGATAGTTCATGATAAGAAAACCTAGCTAGAACAATGGTGGCAGTCCAAACGATTTCAAGAATGGTGGCACCACGTTAAAGTAGTATAGAAATATGTGATGAAACCCGTACGATATACGACAAGGGACTGTACATATACATGGAGAGGATGATACGGGTTAGGGTACTAGTACAGTTGGTGCAGAGAATGTTAAACATGCGATGCTATACGTAGTTTATCTTGTTACCTTAGTTTTCTTGTGACCTTTGTTTATCTTGTAACCGTAGTTTAACTTGCCTATCTTGTCATCGTCCTTATGTTTACTTTCAGTTTATTCATGCCATGTTATCTTTACCTATTTTTATGCTGAAAGTCACTAGGACTTACTCAATCTTTATGACTGACCCAGTTTGTTTCGCCTCCTTTTCTTTCGTTCCCCCCCAGGTTCGCAGGGTGGGAATACAGCTTAGTTCGGATCTTACCAAGCTCCAAGGCTCTTTCATGTACTGCTTTGATTTCTCTTGGCTATGGCTTGCTTTGCTGTTTTACTTGGGGAATAATTTATGACTATGGTTTTTTACTTCTTTACTATTGCAAGACAGATTTCGATGTAATGGATTTAATAGCATTTTGATGTAAAAGGCTTTAGACCTTTCTAGATTTTAAAGCAATGAAATTTGGTTCTTCTTCCGCTGTTTTATATGTTCTGTCTTGTAATATTTCTATGTATGTTTACCTAGATAATGCTCCACCAAAGCTAGTGCATTCCCTTTGTAAGTGACCCTAGCGGAGGTGGGGTGTTACATCTACACTTGGTGTATACCTCATTTCCGGTTTGGTATGGATCAAAGCTCCTTCACCATCACTCTAGGTGAAAGTTTCATCAGTATGAGGAATGTCTTGGGCTTCAACAACCGGTGGCACAGGATTGTTAGGAGTGGGAGGTGGAGTACGTGGCTTCGGATCCCACTAATGGTTCGGCTTACATAGCAGGATCTTGGTAGAAGTCTCAGAGGTAGCCATACATAATTCAGTAGTATGTCCAAAGGACTGACATTTAGAGTAGATGTCCGGGCTCCAACTATAACGTACATCAACATCCACATCATAGCCTTTGACAAGTTTCATTTGCAGCTTATTTGGTAGAGGCCTCAAAGGTGAATTTCTGTAAGCGCTCTAGTATAATTAAGGCTCTTCCTAGCTATGGTGTTTGATTCGAAACATCTAAGTTTGCCAACCAAACTTGCTAACGAATCCAATCCAATCAAAGGATGAAGTACGGATGGTATATTTGTGAATGTTGCCCAAACTGGTATGGATAAGACTTTTTCTCTAGCTTTACCAACTGTGATACTCCAAGGTGTAATTGTGAACGGCTGGTCTTCAAAATTAATCAGGTCCCTCTCAAGCATGCCCAATTTATCATTTGGATTGCTGAATTTCAAATAAAACATTGAGTCAAAATGCTGCACATGTAATTTACCTCTCATTCCCCAATATTTGTTGCATTGCTCACGAACCACATGATATGGTGGAGATTTTCCTAGGAAGAATCCAACAAGGCGATTTGCCCAATACTCAGACCCGACGCGATGCACTTTGGGCTGCATAACACTACGCCCATTTGCTGTCACAGTATCAAAGTGCTGTTGCGGTGTGTATTCTCCAGCCACCTTTGGAAGACTAGTAAAAAAGGAGGTACATCTAAAAAGATTGGCTATAGGGGGTGGAGTTGCATTTGGTGAAGTTCTGGTAATTGGAGAATTCGGCAGGGCATTGTCTCGAGCAGATAGTGGGCATTGTTCTTTTTCTGCAGTTTGTACATTACCGTCATTCAAAGCATCTAACACATTTCCATCAACACCAACTACGTCTACAATAGTTGCAACTCAACCACATTCGTTCCATTTTCAGTCAAAGTCACTGATGGAGTCTTCCATCTATTTTCATTTGTTGCTGCAAGTAATTGGGATAGAGGAGTAGGCAGTAGCTCACCAATTAGAGCAGAGAAAGGTTGCGCAATATCAGAATTAACATCCACGAGACCCGCGATGATAACAGTTTGAGACGTAGACGGACTGGATCTAAAGGTGGAAGATCCAGAATTGAATGAACGACCAGAACGCATGCGTGAGCTAGGGTTCAGTGGTTTGGATGGAGGAGAAGTGGAGCGGCGCATCAAGGAGAGAAGTGGAGTAGTGGTGGAAGAAGAGAGCGTGTCAAGCTTTATCGAATTAATCATAGGATGAAGCTGCCCTTTTTATGTATTACTTTAATTTTAAATTTTGAGAATAATTTCTTTTTGGCAAGTCCGATGGGGTTGAGTGGAACCCGACCACTTTTATTAATGTACCAGAGAAGGAAGGGTTACAAAACAAACAAGATAACGTGGAAACAAGGTACATCAATGGGAAAGAGAAAACACGAAAAACACATATTTACAAGAATTTTAGCAAAGCAAAAGTAAAATGCCTGGATCAAATGTGAATTTAAGCAGTCTCAGGCCATTTGTAATCTCCATTTTCACACTCATTTGGAGTTGCTCATTGTTCTTAGCTTTAAGAGGCTCAAAAATTGTAATGTTCCTTTCTCTCTAGACAATTGTACAGACCTTTTTAAGAGCAAAATTCAGCAACCTCCTTCTTATCATTTTCCTACTAGTTAGATTTTCAAGCCTTCTCCACTCATTTGCACTATCACTGTTGGCATTATTATTTCCAAAAGCCTTCATAATGTCATTCCATAAAGGGAAAATACCACATTCAAAAAACAAATGGTTCACAGATTCCTCCCAAGTCCTGCATAACACACACATCATATCTATGGGCATACCTCTTCTCTTTAGCTTATCTTTGGTTAGGAGAGCTTTGTACACAACCTTCCAAAGCACCATGTTCTCTTTGGCGGAGTTGTCAGTGTGCCATATTCTTTTAATCCATTTGCATCTACTCATACAGTCAAATCCAGAGAGGTTATTATACATGTATTTCATAGTGTAGCATTTATTGTCTCTTCCCCATTGTGTAATCTAATCTTGTATAGTTCCTACTTTAAGAAGACTTGCTTGTGTCCATAATTGATTGATGCTTGCAATATTTGAGATAGGAAGACTTATCATATTATGGAGAATGAAATCACCGAACTTTGTGTCATCACTCAAGCCTGACATATGCATTTCAAGAGGCGATAGAACATTACATAGAATAAATTTTATTTTAATTCAAGTAAAGTGTCATAACAATTGTATCATGTTCATATGAGGTCGGATTTGGGAGTGATAAGCTCAGTTGGGTTCATATCTGCGTAACCTACGTGTACGAGTCGGTTTTGTCTGATTTGAAGCTATTTCGGATTCTAGATAATTTGAAACTTCTGTTTAAAATTAGATAAAATGATAAAACTCACATACTCAAAAATACTATTATCCCTTATGGTAGTATTTATTGTTGATTTCATATTCTATTGCATGGTTGGCTATTTGGATGATTTACTGCTTGTTCAGTTGGTTTGTGGTTATATAATCCCACCTTTGGAGTGGATGATCTTTGACACCATCTGCTGAAAGAGGAAGATTCGTCTCGTATAAATTAGATTATATTATCTTATTTATATGCATATATGTGCTGATATATGAGCTGTGATGCAGAGGGACAAGCTAGAGGGATCTAACAAGACTTCTCAATCTTTTAGATGTTACTCGCTTTCGTAGCATACACTCATGAATAGTCTGACTTAAGTATCACTAAAACCGGATTTGGATTATGATTGCTGAATTAAATTCAACATATTGAGTTGATAATCAATAAATCTGTATTGGTCAAGTGACTAGTGGAAGAAGGCCTAAATGCATGATTTTGAATATGAAAATCCTTCATAAGGCGAAATTATTAAGTATTGAAATTGTAAATTGTTTTATAAAAAATGCAAATTTTTTGAAATGATTTTATATAAATTTTATAAAATGAAGTTTTGTAAACAAATGAAGACTTATAATTTGATTTTATTAAAGAGTTTATAAATGATTTTATAACGAATCAATATCTATAAAAAAGTTTTATAAATACATTTTCAAGTGTTGAAGCTTGACAAAGTTATACAAAAAAGGTTTATGAAGTATTGAAAAAAAGTAAGAACTGTTAAGAAGCTTATGAAGGTGTTGGAACTTAGAAGTAAGTTTCTATGAAGTTTAGAAAACTAAAAGACAACTTATAAATGATTTGAATTTGATTTGTAACCTAGTTTCTAAAATGATTTGACATATTATCAAAGAATATTTTTAAAAGATTTGAAATTTCCAAAACTTGACATGTTTCGAAATAATGTATTTATAATATTCTTATTTGACTTGTATTGAATTCCAAATATAAAGCTTGACTAATCGAATGAATTTAGAAACCACTATTCGATGAATAATATTTGTGGAATTAGGAAGTTGGTATTGAGTATAATTATTTTTATCGTTTTACATTTGTTGTAATCAATACCGATCATTTTGGGTTTTATAGGAAATGGTTTATGGCATGACATTCTTTTTGACCCACCTATGATTTGTGGCTATACTTATACCTTGAGTTAAGTATAGATATGTTTTTGAAGTATGAAAATTATGTGATTTTTGAATATGCTTGTTCTATTGAGATAAGTGTATGGATATGATTTTAAAGTATAAAAAATGAAGAGATTTATGAATATGCTTATTCTGATGAGACAAGTAAATATAATTGCTTTATAAGAATAGATAAAATGATTTTAATAATAAAAAATTATTAAAAGTGCTGAAGCTGCTAATGTGCTTAACTGTACAACTATGGTTGATGGTTAAATTACCAACTATCACGTAAATTCCCTTTTAACTTATAACGTGTTTGGTTCGAGGAACCAAGATCAAAATTGAATCTAAAACCACTTCAAATTGGCGTACATTCGAAACTGATTGTAGGAGACCTAAAGATTATGCTTATGACTATGATTTGAAGGTGTACATCTTCAGAGGAAGAAATGACTGCTTGTTGATGTCCTTGTTTGCTCCCAGGATTATACAACATATTTTTAGCAGTGGTCCCTACATTCTGGAGATCTGCATCATGCGAGGACTTTTTGTTACCAATCCTAGGGGTGATACTTAGCACGATGTGGTAAAATATTTCCTGTGGTTTGTCCTCTTCCTAGACAACTTGTATGGAAAAATGTCGAATGTTGCACTTCTAATGTGTGTATATGAATTTCTATGAATGTACATCTATTTGGTAGTGTGAGAAATAACTCTCCTGCGATACGTATACCCTTCAATGAGACGTACAAGCTCAGAGGTCGTACATTAGTGGAAATCACTTGTTCATGTTGGACTTGGCAACGTGGCACTCAAAGTGAAGGTTATTGCCATGTGTAAGGTAATCAATGACTCTTAGCTTCAATAACTGGAGATGGTAGAAACAAGGCATAAAGTGAGTTTATGTGGGCTGCGTTGCGCCAATTAGGAAATGAATATCACCCTTCTAGATTACTCATTTTATGTCGAGTAGTGGAGAAAGAGATGTCTCAGATAGGTCGGTTACGACCGAGATGTTGATGTATTTGCGCAGTGCACCACTAAGGGGTTTGTGTAACTGTCTTGATCTTGCTAGAAAAGCATGGGCAATGGTCATTAGTACATCACTCTAAAGGTGTAATGCACAGAGAGGCAGTACATTACCTTGCCAGTATATGGAGATCCATTCCCACTACGGACCTACCAATTTGTATGTAAAGTTCCATTAGGGGCACAAAAATAATTTTGCAAGTTGATTTGATTTACTTGACAGGTTCTATCATAAGATATATAGTATAATAATATCACCTAATTTCCTAGAAATGAGTTGGTTATCAAAAGGAAAAACATGTGCCATGTTTGTGCATGGTCGTGTCTTACAAGTTACCAGAGTTCCATTCTTCCAAAATATTTTCTAAAATCAAGCAAGTTGTTGTGATGTGAGTTTTCTCACTTTGGTATTCTAGGCTGATCCAGATGTTGTTTTCCTTAATGTTCAGGTCAGACCGAGTATATTTTACAGATTAGTTTTCGAGTTTCTTAGAGCTTAGGAGAGAAGCTTGATTCAAGACATACTCATATTTCTTGTATTACCTATTTTTCCGCTATGCTATGATGATTGATGTTATGTTTCCACTATCCTATTTATTATATGTATCACATTCGTAAGGATAGATTATTATAACTATCCAGAATAATTTTTTGTTGTACTATGAGTTCATATATATATAATACTCTTTCATAGGAAAAGAGTGTTGTTATATTATATTATATTCTCTCATTTCGCTTTGAGATTCTATATCTACTCCGATTCTTATGTTATTGTCTTATTCTTCGTTCTATTCTAACCCTTTTCTCTTCCTTCTTTATCACCCTCCAATTTCTTTTCCCAGACTGCTTGCTTGTTTTTCGCATTTGACGGGTAAGCAGAACTGTAAAAATAAGTGGGTCACTAAATGTGTTATAAATGTTTGTAAAATTGTAATGTTTCCATTATCAAAATTTTACCAGTTGTCAACCTTCTTTGTATTATTTCTTTCAAATAAGCAACAATTCAAATTTCAAATTCACGCTTGATGTGTATTGAAGATGATATTAAGTCTAATATCTCAAAATCTTTTCAAACGCTTGATGTTGTTATAATCTAAACATTTCATTTTACTCCATTTTATAATTCTCATTTTAATATGAATTGCAAAGGTTATGTTGATCAAAACATAAATAGGTTTTACGTTTTAGACTTGATATATATTTATTAATTATATATATAAGTGTCTTAGCTTCCTTCACATATTTATCTTTGTTCTTATTTCATCTCAGATTGAATATTTTGTTCTTCTTAATTCACAATTTTTCCCTTTTAATCACTTATAGTTTTTTTTAAAGATACCAACATTAACTAACAAAATTTTAAAGATTGTTATGTAATAGGAAAAACTCAAAAATATCACTTATATGTATTAAATTAATGATAACTATTCTTTTATATTCGTTCTTTTCTAGCTTCAAATGGATGCTATAATTCAAAGATAAGTTATATCTTGAATCAAATTAAACATCTTTACAAACAATATTTAATAAATCTCCTTAGTTTCTAATATTTTATGTTATCTTTGTTATGAATGATATGTCTCTAAATACTAATTATATTTTTTTTTTGTTTCGAGATAATTTGAATATATTTATCGATAAATATCACCCTGTGTTATTCAAAAAAGCAAAATTCAAAATAAAAGTCCATAAAATGTGCTTGAATACCATCACATAATTAAATAAATTACATGGTCAACTTGGTAAGCTCCATGTGCATAGTACAGGTTCATACTAGTAATATTATTTCTTGTTAGTTAAGGGCTCTTTTCATTTGTCCAATTTCCAGTTGAAAGTTTCACACCTCATTATTTTATTAATTCTTGATATTTCAAAATGATCCCCATCTTAAAATCACTACAGATCATGATTAAAAGCAACAATCATGGAAACAAGCCCCAATTGAGCTAGGTTCATGCAAAATGGTCTCTTGGTCCAAAGGGGATCTATGCACTAACCCTTCTTTAATTGAATTAGGATTATGTAGCAAACTAGTATTGGGTGAGGTTTGTATAATAATTTAGTTTTAGTGGAGTAAGTTGCTTAAACAAACCAAACGATTTTGGGGGCGAAAAGAAAAAAGTGAGATATGATAACTTTTCGAAACTGACTTGGACGTGAAAGAAGAAAAGTATGGTAAGAATATATCTGTTCTGGTATAGAAAAGATGTCGTACGAACTATGAAAACGAATGTAATACTAACATGACATTTTGTTTATGTACAGTGATGCATGAACTTAGCATCGCATACGTGCAATGAAATATTAAATTCATTTCTTTAACTCCAAAAGATGAATGTTATTTCAGTTCATTTTGTTTAGTTTGTCCAATTCTAGTTCAATTTATCATTTCATCGATTGGATGCTAACTTAATATAGCATTCTATCTTATTTGATGTTATATTAATATAGAATTTGGTGTCCTTTCAAACAAAATTTTAGAACTTGCGTCCCTCGATTAAAATCAGTCCCATATTTTATATATGCAGAAAGATAATATCATCTTTTATCCATAAGTTTAAATTTGTTTTACATACAGTTGACATTCATTATCAAAAAATAAGGACCTACTAATCAGAATAGTTGTAAATTGTATATTCTAATTGTCTAATTCTATAACCGATAATATTTATACTTGCCAAAACTTCTTTTCTTGCATATTTTTCTCAATCGATCAATTTTTTGCTCACCCACCCATAATTATCTTTAATATTTTTTTCTCAAAATCATAACTCTTCATCTTTTCTCTTTCACTCCAAACAATGGAATTAATGCATGTGTACAAAATTCTCCATAGTAGATCTTCCTATTTCATTTAATTCTTCATTAATTTGTATAACTCAAAATATTTTTTTGTGAATAAACTACGATCTACTTTACCTGCTAGAATATTGTACATTTTCTGCAAAACAAAAAATTAACCTATTAACGTTATTTTTCGTCAACACCAGAATAAGGGGTATGGTTGTGGACCTAGGGGAACCTAGGTGTAAGCTAGCTTCTAGAAGTGTGATTTAACTTACCATTCCTTAGATATCAAGATCCCAAAGCCCGAAGATTAAGTACTCTTCCCCAAGAGGTGAGTATCATGCTTGCGAGACTTAAGGGTCAACAGTAATCCCAAGATAGAGCGCTGTAAGCTCAACACGAGTAGGAAGCTAGATGGTTTATAAGGGTTATTTTGGTAATTATGCTCAAGAAGAAGGCTTTGTCATGGATTAACGACAAGGAAATAAGTAGAATAGAAGAGAAGCGTTGACTCTCTCTTTTATTGATCACTTATGAGAATACATGGATGATTGTTAGCAAAACCCCCTAAAATCAATTTATAAATTAGGGTTTACTGTCTAAGAAATGGTTATAGGATTTGATAGTGAGGAAATGTCCCCTACAAGGGGACCCTTGGGGTCTTATTATAGAAAATTTGGACCCCTTCAGTCTTGATCCAGCAGGAAGCTAGGTTTTGCATTAGGGATCTGGTTTTGGCCTATTCCTTATGTTTTTATGACAAACTCCAGGTATCGGCTTGCGTTCGTGACTTCCGACTTCGGTGGTGACCTTTGGTTCTCTATTACTTGCATTTCTAGGTACCGACCGGTTTTGGACTTTGGGTTCATGTGCTTGCTTTGCATATGAGTATCGATACTAAGCACCTTAGTGTGGATAGCTTTCTTCTGCATTATGTCGCCACCAACTTTGTCTTCATGCTCTTTCTTTACATATTTGATGCCACCTTTAGTATCAATATTGATACCAGTCCTGTTGGTATCGATAACGTTTTACTTACCCTCATGTTGGTCTTGTACTTTTCTTCTATGCATCTGGTTTCGTCTTTATCAACAGTATTGATACCAAGCAAATTGGTATCGATAAAACCTTGTTTCCTCTTATGTTGGTTATTGGGCATGTTTGCCCCTTGCATGTGTTTTTTGCCAAGGAGTTGGCTTCCTCCCCTTTTGTGCTCGATATCAGTTTCCACGATACCAGGTTCCCGTATTTGATTTAGCCTTTAGAAACTTGATATTTGGTATCAGATTTCCCGATTCCTAATATCGATCGAAAGCTTCCTAGTCCCTCATTTTGGAGCCATCTTTGCCTCGATACTCGTTCACTACGACTTGGTTTCGGTATTGAAATCTGTTAGTAACATTTGCCCCTAGTGAAGGGGTATTTTCGACTTTTCAAGTTAATTGCTTTGGCTTTTTCTCTGCACTATCTTGGAAGTACATGATTTTCCCGCCTTTATTCCTTCTAAAACTGATCTGGACCGTTTGTTTCTATACATGTTTGTACGGCCCCAAAGAAATGTGCCATTTTGGTATAAAGACTCTTCTTCTTCCTTCTTTTCTTTATTTTTCTGCAAGAAATCATACTCAAACAAGATCATTGCTTTTAGTGATTTTACAAACTTTTCAAAATTAGAGATCCAACCCTTTCTCTGTAAGTTTCTAATTATTTTATAAATCAATTTAAACTGAAGTGTGGAATTGCCACCTCCTAAGTTTGATTACGAATTTAATCGAGGTTTAATATTCTTTGATTTCTTATTAGAATGGAATCGAATAAATATGAATTAGCTTAAATATACATTAATGGTGAAATATTAGGTTCTATCATGTACCGTTCCTGATATGTTTTTATTTGGGGTTTAATGCAAGAATCATTTACGAGGAATTCTAACTTCTATTATGAAGATGAAGTTTCCCTTTCAGTATTGATGAATTCAATTTCAACAATCATCGATTCTTTTTACCTTCGGGTTTACCGATTTCAAGATTAACATTGGCTTTTGGTGCCGGCTTTAATTAGTATCTAAACAATGTATAGTCGACACCAAAAGCCACATTTTCTTTTGTTTCGGCATCGGTTAAACCTTAAACTTTCATGTGGGCTTGATTATTATCAATACCGAGTCATTCTTTACTTTTGATTTAATTGATACTGATTTCTACACCTCCTTGGTGTCGGCAAAGTTTCTGGTATCAATACTAAGAACTTGGTTTGCTTTGATTTCTATTCCATCGATATCAAAGACCGTATTATCCCTGGTTTTGGTGTAGTTACAATTGATGTGAACGATACCAAATACTTAACCATTTTTTGCACATGTATAGCACATAACTTTTACTTGAATCCTGTTGGGAACCCAACTACTAGTAACTAATGATATGTACCAATATTTCTACTAGTATATTAGATGACTAGTGATAGTGAATCTTTATTATGGCTTAAAATTTGTTAATGGTCAATATTAATTTTTATCAAAAATAAATCGTGGTGCTAATGTGTTTAATGGAACAATACCACGTGGAAGAATCATAACTAAGAAGCAAGTGTTGACGAATCAAACCCATCAAGTTCTTGTACTCAGCCAAAGAAGGAAATTGTTCCCCATCATTCTCTTGTCTGAACTCAAGATGAAGTAAAAGCAATTCTTGAAAGCTTTGGTATGGTTGGGATAGATACCATCCCTGATTCTGACACTGACAGTATTCAAATTCCAACAAAAGGGTTCTTTGCATACCCGACCGTTCATATTTCATATGGCTGCTTCTTCCCTTTCCTAGATTTTATCTCTAGGCTATTGCAACACTTGCGGGTAGCTCCAATTCAACTGACTCTGAATACATACACCTATCTTTTATGCGTTGAGCTTCTAACGCTTGAGTCATGACAATCTTCCCTCATTGCTCCTCTTGTACATCACTTGCTACGACTATCTGTAGCTAAAGAAATGAAATCGTCAATCCTTCGTGTGAATCCTATGAAGAAACTGATCAATGATGGTATTAATAAGTTTAAAGACCATGAAACAGAATTTTTCTATATTAGATGCCTCCCGACATTTCAGGAACTTTTGTTACTCATGGTGAGCCTTTAATTCTTTTCAGGTTTATTATGTCATTTACATGCTTTGTCCTACTTTTTTTATTTCCAACTTTTACTCCCTCAAAGAAAAGCTTGAATTGTGAGGAGACTAGGATTGTTAAAGCAATTTGTAAAGCTTTTGACGAGTCAGGAAAGCGATCGTTTTTGCTGACCTTGGAAAATATTCATAAGCATGCCCTTCTCCCTCCAAGACAAATTTTTTTTGGGCAACCACTCCTCCACTTTTTTGGCGCTAAGCACTTAACTTTTGATTCTGACTTGTTCACTCCCCTAACCCCTCTGTTTCTGGGTGCTTTGGGTAAGGTTGCTCTTCTATAGTGATCTCACAATCTTACTTCATTCTCAAGTCATCTGACCTTACTTTTCTAATGTTACTATTTTTGATTAGCCACAGAGGTTTTTTCTAGGACGTCTACCATGGATGCTCTACCTCGGTCTAATGCTGCAGCAAAGAGAAAGCTTAAGATAACTACTGATGAATCGGCTTTCTAAAAGCGTAATGATGAAACTTATACTCCTTCCTCTCATCGTTGGGATATTTTCATTGTACCCACTGAGTAGTATACTCCTGACTATACTGCCCTTTCTACTGGCATTGCCGCTAACATAGGTTCTTCCGAGACAGCAACTACGGGAGCGAGTTTGTTGCTGGGCTCTTGGTATCTAACCCTTCGGGGGCTCCAGATTTGATCGGATACGAGTTAAATCCTCTCCCATCCCATCAACATGCTAGTCCTCCGAGGCCTTCTTCACTGGCCCATGATTTGGATGAGATCATAAGACCTGCCCTTTCTTTTGATGATATTGCCAACATTTTGCTGCCTACTTCCCCTTCAAAACTGACGAAATTATGATAAAACCTTGTCAAGAAACAACTTTTGGTATAGTTTTGCTTCTTTTCATTTCTTATTACGTAGACACTGATTTTGCTCTCTTCTTTTTAGATAACTAAGAACTGGTTCTCCCTTCAGGAGATGTCTCCTCCACCTTCTTCTGAAATTACAAAACTAAAAGTGGAGAAGGCTACCCTTGGAATCCAAAATCAATGCTTTGACTGAGGAGCACAAGCAAGAGTGTACAGAGCTGAAAACATCTCTTGAAAAGGCTGAGTTAGAGTTTAAAGTGGAGAGAAAAGCTAAGAATATTTTGAAAGATAGAGTTTTGCCTCTCGAATTGTTTAAACAAGAGCTCGAGGACCAAAAGATGAGGATTGTAGCTGACCATGCTGAAAATTTGAAGGAGAAAGGCGATCGTCTTTCTAAGTCCAAGATGCGTTCTTCAAATACCAAAAATAGAATCTCTTCATTTCTAAAATCCTACTTTCCCGAGGCTATGTTGAGCTCCTACGAAAATGCTCTTTTCTTGGCATGCTTTGATAATTTTCAGAAGTATCCTGAACTTGAATTTCCCTCTGTTGACCCTTTTATTTTGGGTAGAGTTATGAAAAAATTGAGAAACTTAAACAAAGGATTGAAGTTCCTGAAAAAGATACACCGAAGCCTCATAATTTTTTTTACATTGAAGACCTTCCCGATGACTTTGATCCATATGATGGAGAAGAGGAATTTGATGTTGTTGACGATGAGGAAGATGATGATGATGGCGAAAACAATCTTAGTCCTAGGGATGATAGCCGTCACGATGAATTTGATGGAGGAGACAACAACCCTCCCCCTTTTACTAGTGATACTCGGGGTTTTGAGGAAGCCAACCCTAACCTTTCGGGCGCTCCTATTACTCAAGATCAATTGGAAGCTCTCACTAAAGATAGTGGTTCCTCTGGGTAGAGAGAGAATGAATAGCCTGTTCATCTCGAAGTCCCTATTTCTTAGGTAGCTTTCACTTTTTAAAGTGTTTTCTTTATCCTTGAATTCATGATATTTAATTCCCTATCATTATATATACACCAAGAAAAATATTGCCTCACATTGTAAAGCAGAGTTAGATAAGAAACAGATGGAAATAATTCAATCCCATGTAGAATTAGAGAAGCTACAGAAAGATTATACTGCCTTATGTCAACAATATTATGATCTTGATAAAAGTTCTTCAAAATTGATGCCTTATAAAGAACATGAAGCTAGGCAAGGACTAAAAGTGGCACGACTCCAAAGAGAGATAATTCTTGAGGAGAATAAGGAATTGATGACTCTATTTTGGATGTTAATAGAAGATAGTGATATTTTAGTAGATTTCTTGTATAAGGTCTATAGTCGATTCGAAACAATAGACTTTTCTTTCCAGGGGGTTATATTGGAAGTTTACTTTGACATCTTCATAGACGATTCTTAAATGAACGTGGAACTGATCTCCACCCTGAGGCTTACTGGAACCTATCTAGGGTTCATTTAATCTCCAAGGACCTATCCCTAGAAAAGATCAAGTATAATAAGGACATATTCATCTATGAATTTTTTAAAAGGTCAATATTGTACGAACAAGAAAAATATCTGTAGAACTATGTACTTATGAATGTGTGTTTCTGATGACAACTTCTTTTATCTTACGATTTCTGATTATATCTCATATTATGGCAGAATCACAAAGATGTAGTTTCAAAGAATGCTTTACACTCATTTTCTAGATTAAGGAGAGAAAATTCGACAAAAAATGTCTCTCAAACAATTTATAGATTTGGAAGGGAGTATTTTCTGGGAAGCCTTCAACGTATTTATATGAAGCATCCTCAACTTCCCTTTGACTTTCTGTGTGATGATCGAGAAATAATTTTAATAAGACTTAGAACACGACATTCTGAGTTGGTATGTAAAATAAATAATAGGTGCCCTATCAAGTGGAACCAAAGTTTGTAATTTTCAATGTGTGTGTTACAAAAACAGTTTAAAACTTATTTGAATGAATCTAAGAGTTTATGTAGTAATCCTTTCTGGAAAGTATGACGTTATCTGCATTACTCTTTGAAAATAAGGTTTGTGTATAATTGTATCTCATTTTGTAGATAGGGAAATCAACCCTGGACTTCTCCTTCCCAATCCAAGAAGGAATCACTAATAGTTGCAGAGCAGAGGTATATTCCTAAAGAGGTGCTTGCTACAACTCAAGAAAGAACAATTTTACTTCAGAATTTGACCATTAAGCACGAATGAATAATTGCTTTAAAAGGTTAATTGGACGAAAAGGATCAAATTATCCTCGAATTAAAAAGAAAGATAAAGGCCAATCCCTCAATTGACTTTAACCAGGAGATCGGTGGTTTATACTAGCGAATTGCTATTCTGGAAATTGAGTTGGATAACGCCAAAGCAAGCTGTAATTCTTAGGAGTTTACTTTTGGGCATACCCCTATCATAGATGTGCCAAAGCCTTCCAAGGCCATGACTAAGTCCAAGGCTTCAACTGTTGAAAAATATCCTAATTTGGTGAATACCCCACATGGGTTAGATGAATCATTTGTTTCTAGGTGGTGAAGAAGGGTCCAAGCTAAAATGAAATTTTTTAACGACACAAAGCATAATGAGGACACTCTTCGGTGTATTAATTATTAAAATTTCCCAAATTCTATAATTATAGGAGGAGAGACATGATTTGCAAAAGAGTGTTTTTGATTTAGAAAAACAGAAAAGACTTTAAGAGCCATGAGTAAGGCTTACAACAGGGCCCGAAATTTTAAGTTAGATCCATAGACGGTCCTAATGAGATCAGAAAGAAGAAACAAAAGATTAAGGAGATTTTGTGTGTCGCAATTCGTCATGCTAGTATCCATACTTTAACTGATGATGATATAAATAAAAAAGTGTGAGATACTTGATGCGGTTGTACTAGTAATGCTTAACCTTTTTGTAATGATCCGTATTTTACATATCGACTAATCGTAAAATAATTATATTTTATTCTCTAGTGGTCGGATCGTTCTTAGATTTTAATATATTCTTCACGGGGATGTGAGACATGTCCGTGATTTTTACCAAACATAATTATGATAATTTTCCCCTTAAGTTTACTGTTTGGGTTATAGCTTAAGATAAGAATCGAATTAAGTGCTGATATCAATTTTGTTGGATCAGAATGGTTGTTTACAATTCCGTAAAGTGGTCACACGAAACTTTGGGAGGAATCGCTGTTTTAAGTTTTAGCTTGTGTTTAGGCAGACTGGCCAACAGCTAAATGGGTTGGTCAGCCAAACCCATTAGACCGATGGCCAGTAGATGTAAATAGGGTCCCTGGGAAGATAATTCGGGTTACTCTCTTCATTCTAAGTTTTAGGTTGGGCGTCTGTGATTCTCCAAGTTCGACCTAAAACTCTATTTCTCCATTTTTTTCAATAAAATTCATTGTAGATTGCATCTAGAATATAGATCATCATTAGGGGAGAGTAGATTATCATCAAAGAGGGTTAGATCACATCATATTACATCAAACTCAAGGGTTTTCAATGCTGTCCAGATCTGATCTCATTAAATCAACATCAAATCTAGAAGTTGGTGAGTGATAGGTATCTCTCACACGGAAGCTATGGATTGTATGGCTAAATTAGGATAATATTCGTATGTTTCATGTTAAAATCACCTTAGGTTTGACCATATATGTTTCACTCATGTTTATTCGTCAAAAGACCGAGCCTGGGATGGAACTGCAAAACAAGCGCTCGCAACATCTTATGTGACCATGTCTCCAACCAAAGTTAGACGCGAATCGTGATTCAGGCGTAGAAGCAAAGGTCGGTCGTTCATATTGGGGCAAAGCCGCTCAAACACCGAAGCAAAGCAAGTCGTCCATTCAACATAGGCGGAAACGACCTCATAGCATAGTCGTAAGGACAAACAGCGCCATACAAAGGCAGCAAAAGGACAAGTGCCCTTGAACTAAGAAGGTCGGTCACGCAAGAAACAAGGGAGAATCGAGTCCAGTCCCACGTTCTGCTCTTATAAAAGTTTCCAAGTTTCCCAAAGCATTCACTCTTACGGGGATGCCCGCTTCTATGGACCCGCTCGAACATGATAACTAAGTACGATCGCAGACAGCTGGCTACAGCTAGCCGATGGCATGATTGTAATTAATAGAATGGGCGATCTATAGCCTGCATAAACGTATTTCAAGTCATTTCCCGAAGGAAGCTCACCTATAAATACACCATGATTGCCAACATAAAGGGGATCTAATCTTTGAAACCACGAAGTGCTGCTATATTCTATTCGACCATGGCGTCAAGTACAATCTTGTGATCAAGGAAAACGAAGGCGTCCTCCTTCTCAATCATTCATCCCTCCCTCTTCTCCCCAAATTCTACCATTCTCTTGCATAATTCCAAGATTGAAATATATAAACGAGGGTATATTGAGTGAATATAGAGATGTATGAAAAGAGAGAATTGATGTATTTTGTAATCCTCATTATAAGATTGGAAATCACCTTCACAGTGGACGTAGGCCTAATTAACGGTTGAACCACTCTAAATCTCGTCACTACTTTACCTTTCTCGCATTTTTCATTTTCAATTGCTGATTAAACACGGTTCCACTTATTTCTTACTATATTGGTGAAGTACAGTTCTAGTACCTTGGGTGTTTAGATTAATTTTGGTATAAACAACTCAGACCTAGAAACCCTAGAAAAACGTAATTCAATCATATTAACTGGATAACTATTATATTAATCATGTTTATCATGTGCTTAGATCCAAATCATGTAGGATCTCATGTTTATGATATGTTTATGCTATGTTATGAATCGTTTATGTTTGTATGATCATTGCTTATGGATTGATGTTTGTTTCGATTGAATTGATTGCAATACTTGAGTTGTATGTTAGATTGTTTGCCGTAGAATCATAAGATTGAAGAATAGTGCAAATCATTGGTTCAGATGATCGAATTCAGATGAAACTTGGCGGAGGCGCTCTGGAAGATAAAGAATAGGACATGAAAATTTTCATGTTTGGAAAAGCTAAGGACATGGGTCGACACTGACCCATGGGGAAGTGTCGTATGATGCTAGATTTTGGTATGTGGATTTGCATTGGTAAGTCGAGGCTACTGCTGAAATTTTAGATCATTCGAAGTTGATTTTTGATAGGTCGAAGGAAAATTTTTCGAGAGAAGAACAGACCGTAAGAAGCTTTAAAATGAACGTCGAATAGATTAGAGATTGGACCGGAAAAATGCACTCGAGACATGAATGGATATGGGGCCAAAACACTTAGCCAATTTGGCTAAATGGGAGGGTTAGCACTAGCCCATGAAGGTCAACACTGACCCATAAGTGTAATCCTGGGAAGGGTGAAATTTGCGGGCTTAGGTGTTTTGGCTTCCTGATGTTGCTGCTGAAGTTTGGATTGAAACGCACTTCAGATGATTGATGTTCAACTCAAAGATGAATGGTGCTTCGATTGTGAACTCGGGTAGGAGTGGTCGAAGCAAAGTTGATGTGACACTGGTCGTAGGATGGTATACGATACAGTTTAATGACGGATTGACTTAGGTAGGAGTTAATCAGGGGTGATAATGGAATTAGTTCAAGAGGAGGCTTGACTATAGAAGCGATGTCGCCAAGGAGAAAGGCTCAAAAAATTTGATGCACCATGGAATCATTGGTTATCGAAATGTTCTTGATGACTCAAAGCAGAGCATGGGGAAATTCATAAGGATCAGGTAGGATCGAGTTCCTTGGCAGGTAAGAGTTGTCTAGTTGTCTCAGGTAGGAGGCAAACATATGAGTCACGATGATATATGGTAGTTTGGCTAGAAATGGGGTTTTCCATTAGCTCTTTTGATTGGTGAAATGCAAGTTCGATAACTGATGAATTCACGGTTGTAGTTGGTGATGGCTAGGACATTGGATGCTATGGTTGATTTTGCGTTTTCTTCTCTATTTTCTCTAGGTAGGCCATCACCGTAGGATGCTGAAGAGACAGGAGATTGGCAGTAGTCCTTTCCTATTTTTTATGTGACATGTGATGGATGGTTTTCACATGTTAAATTGTTGGTTGTTGGGAAGATCGTTTGATTGATCAGCCTATACTCATATTATCCTGTGTAACTGTTGTTAACTATTTTATCGCTCACCAAGACTGGTGTTTGACTCAAGGTTTTATGTTTCCCTCTTATTACCTTGGGTTGTTCACTAATTTGATGGTGGGCAGACTGAGTAGCGGGTAGAAGGTTTGGTGTCGGTGTTGTTGTGCAGTAATGAGCAGTAGGCTAGCGTATTATTACTATCTACTATTTAGATGTTTCTTCATATTTTTGTTGAATGTTGATGTTATTGAGACTCTGAGGAATACAGTGAGGCATATTGTATTTAGAGGTTCATGTATCGAGAAGTATTGTACCCAAGATTTTATGGTTTATGTAAATTTGATTCTCTGTTCAGTTGTGCTTCATTACTATATCATGTTGTATATTTTTATTATCATATGCTATCCATGCATTGTGAGTTATACGACAGGTTCTATTTTCGAATTATTCTACCCTGACGGTCCCGTATCGGCCTGACACGTCATACAATGCACTTCTCCTTAGTTCGGTGCGGCAGGTACGGGGTAGTCGTCACGTTTGGTATTAGAGCTTTGGTTAATCGATTTTACCCAAAGTTCACGAGCATATGAACGTATGGGATATGCATTTGTAACTGAATATTAGGCTCAGGTCCTTTTTAAGTTTCAAAATTAGGCTTAGGTCCGGTCCTAAACTTATTATAAATTACAACCCTATTTTTAGAAAATTCATTAAAAAAATAAAAAATCATGAAAATTCATATTTAAATTAAACACGAAAACATAAAAAAATCAGATGAAAACAACTGAAAAACACGTCAAAAACAAAAAATACATAAAAACAGCGAAACAATAGTTTATTGAATCGTAGGAAGCATATATTTGAAATTCTTGCACAAAGCTGTGCAAGTATTTCATTTACGCATCTGTGTTGACTTTTTTGCATACAAGTATGCTATAATTCGTAGGCATGCAAATCAATTCATAATTATTTGCATACTTGTATGCAATAAAACAGAATACTTGCACGCATGTATGCAACAATCCATAGCCATAAATATTAGTTTATGTTTACTTGCATATATGTATGCAAGAAAACAAAATACTTGCACACATGCATGCAAATATTCATGCAGATTTTTCAACGTAAAATCGGCACGAATTATTTGCATGCATGTATGCAAATATTTAGAACAGTTGTATGCATGTATGCAAGAATTCATGCAGATTTTCATTGTAAACTGCTTCAGGAATAATTGCATCCATGTACACAACTATTGGGTTTCATGTACGTAAATTTTTTTCCGTGATCTTCTAGGAATATTTACAGATTTTTTTATACAACGAAACACTTTTTTTGTGAAAAACACCTAACTTCAATTCTAGGGACCTGCTTTCTATTTTAAACTTACCTTGGATGCCTATAGTATATTGAAACTTTCCAGGGACATATACCAAACGAACCCTATATGTAATTTCTAATGGATGATTGCTATGATATATATATATACCTATATAGTGTAGTTTAGTAGGTTATTAAGCACCTGAACACCAACGCGGCTTTCTCTAATGTGAGTTGACTCTCATTTCATAGTAAGGATGAGTCGACGAACTTCGAGACACACTGCTAGGAATGGGCTTGCGACTGGAGGGGTAGACGACGATAGCCAGTCGAGAACTGCAGCTGCTATGCTCGATTATCCTGCTATGTTCAAGGCTATGATGGCAGCGATCATGAGTAGGATGCCCCAGTAGAGCAAGGTGTTCTTGTGAAGGCACCTAGGGTTGTTGATTTTGTGGAGCTCTGCGAGGACCACACTTCTCTTAGTGGCAAGCCGTTTGTTGGGACAGAACAGGCGATTGAAGTTTAGCATTGGTTGGATACTTTTCTTTGGATTTACGGAAAAACGACGATGCAACTAGGAGGAATCTTGCACCGAGGCAGCTACAAGGACGGGCGATGGATTGGTGGAACTCTACTACTTTGGAGACTCCGGAGGACCAAGTCACTTAGGATTAGTTTAGGACCAAGTTTGTAGAGAAGTTCATTTATACGATCCAGAAATCAGTATTGTTTAAGAGTTTTGTCGATTTGAAGCAAGGCAGGAGGTCTATTGTTGAGTATATGTGTAATGACCCGCATTGGCAGAGGTATTATAATTAATTTATTTAATTATATAAATAGTGATATAGTGAATTAAATGGTCGCGGAATTAAATATTGATGAATATTTAATTAAAATAATTAATTAAATAATATATTTAATTCTGAAATAATCAGAATTGGCTGAAATGACGATATGGTGTGAACCGGATCATCTATGATATTTAATTCAGCTTGGAATTGAATTTGAATAATGAATATATTATATAAACGATGGTTTGAACATAGAATTATAATATAATTAAAATCGAGCTTGAAATGGCGCTGCAGTTCGTAAATTGGCGATTCGAACTTCAACTGAATGTACAGGATTCGTTTTAAGCTGGATTTCTGTGAAACAAGAAACGTGTGGAGCTGGTGGAGTATATCTTTCTAGTGGAAGAGAAAAATCGGGATATCGTCCTGTAGATTTTGATTCACGTCCAAATCAAATTTCAGAAAAGTCGCTATGGAATTCCTTTATAATTTATAAAGGAATTATTTATATTTTAAAAAGGAATTTCAATATAAATCGAATATCGGGTTGACCCAGATTTGAAATATCGAGTTAGAAACCCATATAGGATTTTTCTGAGCTATATGGTATTCCACTGTGGATGTAGAAGAAAATATTTATTTATAAATATTTAATTCAATTATATTTAAATATATTTATATATTTAAATAGGCTATTTAGAGCTTTAAAAATAGCCACTTTTGCAAACAAAGTCGGAATTCGACGAAAATAATTTTGTTGGATCCGCAATGTCTGATAGTTGTTAGATTTCCAGTTTCGTGATTTTTAGAGTCACTGTGTGGCCGTACGGATTTTTAGAGTGAAAAAGAGTCAGTATTCTAATGGTTAAAAATACGCTGTGTGAGCATACGAAGTCGGAATTCGACGAAACCAGTTTCGTTGGGACCGTAATTTCAAACTCTAGTGTTTTCGTGATTTTTAGGTATCATATGTGGTCGTACGGATTTTTAAGGATTGAAAGCAAGTATAAAATCATTAAAATAAAATATAGAAATCAAAATTAAAAATATCCCTACATTTTTCTATGATCAAGAACAACCCACGCGACATGGTTTCTCAGCCACTACATAAGAATGGAAAACACACGTCTCCACAAAAACTGTATAAATAATCCAAATAGCAGAAGAGAAAAATCCACAACAAACCAAATAAAAATCTGAAAATGTGGAAACAGGTATGCTTGGATTCTTATCGGATTAGGCTTCAATCCGATGTAGCTCTTGCTAGGTGCGACGCCATTTTTGGGTTCGTGGATTGTCAACAGTGAAACTAGGGCTCCGGTTTGGGTTTAGCTTGGAGGTCGATGGGCAGAAACGAGGTTGGAAAGGGGATAGTGGAGGTTGGCCGCAAGGATTGGAGGATTTGAGTGGTGATTCGAGACAAAAAGCGTCGTTGCTTTTACTGCAGCACAGTTCCGACGTGAGGGTTCGAGTTCTACTCTGGGGGGTTCAGCGTGGCGATGTGAGGACGGGGAAGGCCTTGGAGTTCGTTGCGGTCGAGGTCAGTGGCCGGAGCAACGGCATGGAGCAGTCAAAGTACGGTTAACAATTTCATACAGGGAGGAGTTTTCCCTGAAGAACGAATGAGGAGGAAAGGGAAAAGATCGGGTCTGGTGTTTTTAAAGTGGCTGATGGGCTTTAGAAACGGGCTTGGGCCTTCGGAGAAAGGGGTGAGCCCAAATCATATAATCCAAATTTTTATTTAATACGGTATATTAACTTCGAATGACTGTAACTTATTCATACATGATCGAAACTTAGTGAAACAAAATCCGTTGGGATCGTATGGACGGACACTACCTAGTGGAACTGACTGGGAGTGGAGTGGAGCTCGTTTGAATTTACGGCGAAATAAACTGTTTGATTCAAATCAAACAACAGTTTATCGTTCTTTAACGATGAACTGCCAATGTGAGTAAATCTCACTAACTCTGAACAGTTTATAATTTCATGTTGTATTTTTAGAACTGTTAAATATTGGCTGATTGACTGTGTGTTGACTGTTTGATTGAACTGCTAGTCAGTTAGCTAAATTTGTATATTGATTCTGTTTAACAGAATATATCATACGGAACTGAAAGTGATGTTGATTTTATTGTGTAACATCTGTGGATGCAGGGAAACAGGTTGGAGGAATCCGTCTGGATTCCTCAACAATTATTTTATTATTTTTCATATATTTTGACATATGATGTGAATTATAACCTGTTGTTGATTATATGTGAATGGACGATATTGGCCATCGTGATTTGATATGATTAAATACCATAACATACCAGAATGTTGATAAGGGAATTTTCAAAGTGATATTTGAAAATAAAATATTTATAAAATCAAAGGATTTTATAAAAGAGATAATATTTATAACAATCAAAGGAGATTTTATAAAAAGAATTTTTTATAAATGGGATATTTATAAATAGAAATTAATTTATAAATGGATTATTTATAAATAGAAATACTTAGAAATGAAACCCTAAAGGAATTATTTGCAAACCATTTGCAAATAGATTAGAACGAGAAAGGTTTGTAAACCATTTACAAATGGAATCGAAAGAGGAATATTTGTAAAACCTTTACAAATGAAATCGAAAAGGAGGTATTTGTAAAACCATTTACAAATAGAATTAAAAAGGAAATTTGTTTATAACTGAATAGGATGTTATAAAAAGGAAACCGTTATAAAAAGGGAAACGTTACTAAAAAGGAAATCATTTGTAAAGTGAAGAACCGTTACTAAAAGTAAATCTTTATAAATGAATAGTTTATTCGAAGGGAGTTAATCGAATACAGAATTCAAAAGTAAGCAAATCGAATTAGTTATTCGAATAGAGTTAAATAAATAAGAGTTATTCGAATAGAGTTAAACACATAAGAGTTATTGAATTAGTTATTCGAAAGGAGTAATCGATTATAGTTTAATCGAAAGGAGTTATCGATTATAGTTTAATCGAAAGGAGTTATCGAATTAGTTATTCGAAAGGAGTTAAGTAAAAAGAGTTAATCGATTAGGGTTAGATAAATAGAGTAAATCGAGTTTAGTTTATTTGAAGAAAGGTTAATCGGATCTAGTTATGCGTAAGAGAAATTATCAAATATAGTTTTTCGAAGGGAGGAGTTATCGAATAGAGATTTATTCGAGCGAAAGTTACGTAAGGAAGTGTTAAAGAGTTAAAAGATGAACTTACCCTAATTAGAGATTTGAAATGCTGTTCAGTTAAGGTCTGAGAGGTAGTTATACCCCAACATGATTGACTTCGTTTTTAATTTAGAAATGGTTAAGGTTCGAGAGTGAAAGTGGTTAAGTAAATTTAGTAAATAAGTATAGTGGTTCGAGTTGTCGTCGCGATGTTGATTTAAACGTCTATTTAAATCCAAGTAAACAAGATTTGGAAATGTTTTCCAAATAGAATGAGAAACGTAATCAAATATTGAAATTGGAAATATGGATTAGAAATGGAAATGTTTTCCAGTATTAACGTATATTTTCTAAACATAGAAAACAAGGAAATATGAATATATATATATAGATATATATATGATTGATGATAGATTGATAGAATTTCCATATGGAAATAATATCGTTGTTTGCACACGTATTTTTCTTTGATAGTTAACTCACCGACTATCGAAGTTTTTAACCATTTTAACGATGTTAATATGGAGACCGGTTGGATTATTATCCAAAGAACCACTCTGTATTGGCATAAGCGTTGCGAATCATATATGCCAAAGATAATTGAAGATGGAGTAAAATGCAAGGGCTATTGTTTAAGTCTTAGATAACAGTGCCTAAGATGGATGAACTGAATAGTGCCTTCGGTTCATCCTGTTCCTGGATGACTTGTATGGATGAATGTCTGACAGAGTATTTCCATAAAGGTCACGTACATTGATTTCTTCAACCGTACCAAGAGTGGAAGCGGAGAAGGAAACTTCTTTAGCTAACACGTAATGTACTGTTGTAGACGTCAATTAGTGATTTTCGATGGATCTGACAATGTGGCATTCGAAGTGAATCTGATGTGATGATAATGCGTAGCTTCTAGCCTCACATCCGGTAAACGACAGAAATCGGGCAGGCAACATGGCTATGTAGGTCGCACCTATTAGGGTGTATAATCACCTGATCTAGAGTTTCATTTACTTCTAAAAATCTATTGTTGATGCTGACCCATTCGGGAAACGGTTGTTGATCCCAACCATTGGTGATATACATTCGATACACTCAAGCGAAATGAGTGGTCGGTCATGTGAGGCCGGGTTGCAAGATGTTCTTGTTGAACCCAATGTATTCTTTTCTAGAGGTACACTAGCGAAAGGTGGTTCCATTCCTTGTCATAGTTGGAAATCCATTGCCCAATACGTGCTTGCAGTTTTGATTGTATACTATATATGTAGAATGTGAGATGAAAGCGTTTCTACTAGATGATTGTTATATTGTGGTTAATAGACATTATTATAATATCAAAAGGTTTTTGATATAAAGATAATTTGGATTCTCATAAGGGAAAAACCCGTTCCGTTATACGGCGTGGTCTTATGAGATATCGTTTACCTGTCCAAACTGTTTTAAATAGTTTTACTCATACCAGTCCCATGACTGACCCGAAGTTTATTTTGTTTTGTTTTCCCTAAACTCTTGGGTGCCCAATTTTGTACGGGCAGTCAAGTAGTCGGGATTTACAGATACTTGAAGAGCTGGAGCAGGAGGCTTCAGGATCATATACCTATAGTTTATTTCCGCTGTGTTGTAAGTGTTGTACTTGATGATGATATGTATATTCAAGTAAAAATCTTTTATTTCAAAGATATGTTACCTACTATATGTTATTCGTTCCGCTGTGAGGTTCGTGTTACTCTGATATTGTGTTCTTCTTCTTCTATTCTAAGTTTCTATCTTATCTTTCCTCACCCTCTAATTTCTTTCATTAATGACCGGTATTTTCGATTCTTGGATGTTCGATATGTATTGTATATCGGATAACCAAGATCGACAAAAACCCGGGTCATTACAGTTGGTATCAGAGCTTAAGTTAAGTGAATTACCTTGGCTCTGTGGTGTGACTCGGTAGAGATAGGGTTAGTAATACCCTAGATTGAGTTTGAGTGTATGTATACGAGTGAACGTATTTGTTATTCAATATAAAAAAAATTGTTTTATATTGTGGCGATTTGTTGGTTGAGTCGTTTATGAGTTCTGGTCGATCAGTTTGATCCATTGTATCGGTAGGGATTTTGTAAACACTCGAATACAATGAACCGTCATGGTATGTTTTGAAAGAGGGTAAATAATTTTTTTTTAACCCAAATTATATTTTGATATAAATGATTTATATTGGAATAATTATAATATAGTGGACATATTGGTTGTTATTATAATCGAGAAAGATTATAAATTAAATGGTTATGTAAATAACCAATCAGAATTCATATAAGTGAAATACGTGAAATCAGATGAGTTGAATCTGAAATTTTAAACCAGAAATTGAGTTAAAACTCTGGAGAATTGGATAAGTGTTTGTAAATGGATTTGGATTAAAAATAAGGAAAATTTAAGATCCTGGGAGATTTTAAATTGTTTTACAAGCAGTGTGAATTATATTTTGAAATGGATTTCAAAGTGGAAATGTTTAGAAATGGTTTTATAGTATTGAACTCAACTCGATCACTGGAAATTAGATTCTGATGATGACAGCTGCATCATCAGTATTCATTTTCGAGTTGTAAGTGACGAATTACAACCAGAGATACTGTTTTGAATTTGTTTTGGAAAAGACGAGTTGTGTTGAATTTCAAAATGGGATTTATAATATAGAATTTGAATAATAGAATTTGAATATATAGAATTTGAATATAGAAATACAAATGGGATTTATAATATAGAATTTGAATAGAAGTGATATAAAATTTGAATAGAAATTGAATAGAATTAACTAAGTCGAAGAGGAATTAGTTAATTGAGTTTTGAATTTGAAGTTGAACTTTGAAAGGTTAATTGGATTTGTAAATGGATATTCGAAATCGAATATAGAACTTAAATTTGAAATTTGGATTCAAATTAGTTAATAAGCAAGTTAAAATATATTTGAACATGTCATGTTCAAATATAAAAGTGAAATAGACTAAAGAGTTAATTAACAAATTAATTAACGAATTGAGTTAAAACGATCAGGTATAGTTAAAATAGATTGGGTAGGTATAAATATACATGAGATAGGTACGAATAATGTATGAAGGTATATAAATAGAATGCTCGACGAAAAGGTATGTATTTAATTCATATATGAGATTTATACGCCATATCGGCTAGCCGCTTGGCTTTTTCTTTTGGATTGGTGAGGGCCATGGGAGGCTATTTGAAATATCCCGATGTTCCTGGTACAAAGGAGGTTATGGCGAATTTTTCCGGGAATTTAAGGAGTTAGAATATTTTTAAGATAATTTGATAGTTAGAAATCAACGTATCGATATATATATATATATATATATATATATATATATATATATATATATATATATATATATAGAAGTCGATAAGGAAATGAACTTAGAAATAGAATAGTAAAATCAAAAAGGAAGACTAAGAATAAAATCTAGTAAGAATAGAAAGAGGAAGCGTATACGTGTTTAAAAGTGAATTAGTAGTTATATAGTATTGATTATTCGAGTAAGTAGTCATATCTGTTATGACGTTATAAATGATATTCAGTCAAGGTCTGAGAGGTAGTTATACCCCAACTTGATTGGTTTCATTATTAACAAATAAATAGTAAGATTTCATGCTCGAAGATCAATGTTGAATAAGAGTTAGTTGAATATAGTATTTGGGTTGTCATAACGATGTTTTACACAACATCCGTTTTAACCCAAATAAGTGTAAGCTTGGAAATATAATAAAGAATATTTCCTAAGTACAGAAATAAACGAGATCGAAAAAGAGATAAGTAATTGGAATATTTTCCAATTATAAATAGCATATATTTTCTAAAGTTTAGAAAATAAAGGAAGGCGATATTCAGAAATGTTTTCCAAATAACATAAAAGGCCAATATGGTTATTGAAAATATTTGGTTAACAAATATTGATAAAGAAATAGAGAAGTGATTTAACTAATGGAATATTAATTAAGGGCTCAGTGACATGTTCAAAAGGAAAATTTGACTTTTGAAAAGAGTAAACTGTTTGAAAACTCCCAGGGAAAGACTGTTTGAATAAAAAAAACAAATTTAACAAAAATTTGTGAAAGCAAAATTAAATTAAAGTAAAGCCAGTAAAGTGGTAACTGAGATTGAATTAGAATGATATCAAGACAAATTGGATTGTGAAATTCAAATTTGAAGTGTAATGTGATAATCAAGTTAAGAGTTGGGAACCGTGAAGAAACTCAAGTTGAAATGATATTTGGCTCGAATATAAGCGAATGGTTGTGTTGTGGATAAAAGCAGATTTGAATTTGATTGGGATGACCCTTGTATCCGCTGAATTGATAACAGGTGGAAAGGATATAATGATATGCGACAAAAAGGTACAAGTTTATATTTCTTTTGGGTAGGAGATTTTGATGAGCCGAATTGGCAAGCCACTTGGCTGTTTGATTTTCTTTTGGGTTGGAGATGGCCCAGAGAGGCAAGTTGGAGTTTGAGCTATTAACCAGTACAAAGGAGGTGCTGGCGAAATTATTCAAAAAGTTAAGGTATTAGAAAATTTTCAGGATTTTTGAAAATTTTCGTTGATAAGAATTAATTAATAATTTAATTGAAATTAAATTGGTTCAGCTGAAACTGATGTTAAGAAGTGAACAAATATGTTCTAACCAGTCGATAGGGTCGTTCTCTACCTTAGCAATTTCGAGGACGAAATTATTTTAAGTGGGGAAGAATGTAATGACCCGCACTGGCAAAGGTATTATAATTAATTTATTTAATTATATAAATAGTGATATAGTGAATTAAATGGTCGTGGAATTAAATAATGATGAATATTTAATTAAAATAATAAATTAAATAATATATTTAATTCTGACATAATCAGAATTGGCTGAAATGACGATACGGTGTGAACCGGATCGTCTGTGATATTTAATTCAGCTTGAAATTGAATTTGGATAACGAATAAATTATATAAACAACAGTTTGAACATAGAATTATAATATAATTAAAATCGAGCTTGAAATGGCGCTGCAGTTCGTAAATTGGTGATTCGAACTTCAACTGAATGTACGGGATTCGTTTTAAGCCGGATTTCTGTGAAATAAGAAACATGTGGAGCTGGTGGAGTATATCTTTCTAGTGGAAGAGAAAAATCGGGATTTCGTCGTGTAGATTTTGATTCACGTCCAAATCAAATTTCTGAAAAGTCGCTGTGGAATTCCTTTATAATTTATAAAGGAATTATTTATATTTTAAAAAGGAATTTCAATATAAATCGAATATCGGGTTGACCCAGATTCGAAATATCGAGTTAGAAACCCATATAGGATTTTTCTGAGCTATATGGTATTCCACTGTGGATGCAGACGAAAATATTTATTTATAAATATTTAATTCAATTATATTTAAATATATTTATATATTTAAATAGGCTATTTAGAGCTTTAAAAATAGCCACTTTTGCAAACGAAGTCGGAATTCGATGAAACTAATTTTGTTGGATCCGCAATGTCAGATAGTTGTTAGATTTCTAGTTTCGTGATTTTTAGAGTCACTGTGTGGCCGTACGGATTTTTAGAGTGAAAAAGAGTCAGTATTCTAACGGTTAAAAATATGTTGTGTGAGCATACGAAGTCGGAATTCGTTGAAACCAGTTTCGTTGGGACCGTAATGTCAAACTCTGGTGGCATGTCTGTTTTCTTGATTTTTTGGTATCATATGTGGTCGCAGGGATTTTTAAGGACTGGAAGCGAGTATAAAATCATTAAAATAAAATATAAAAATCAAAATTATAAATATCCCAACATTTTTCTATGATCAAGAACAACCCGCGCAATTTCTCAGCCACTACATAAGAATGGCAAACACAGTCCCACGTCTCCACAAAAACTGCATAAATAACCCAAACAGCAGAAGAGAAAAATCCACAACAAACCAAATAAAAATCTGAAAATGTGGAAACAGGTATGCTTGGATTCGTGTCGGTTTAGGCTTCAATCCGATGTAGCTCTTGCTAGGTGTGAGGCCATTTTTGGGTTCGTGGATTATCAACAGTGAAACTAGGGTTCCGGTTTGGGGTTAGCATGGAGGTCGATCGGTGGAATCGAGGTTGGAAAGGGGATAGTGGAGGTTGGCCACAAGGATTATAGGAGTTGAGTGGTGATTCGAGACAAAAAGCATCGCTGCTTTTACTGTAGCACAGTTCTGACGTGAGGGTTCGAGTTCTCCTCTGCGGGGTTTAGCGTGGCGATGTGAGGACGGGGAAGGCCTTGGAGTTGGTTGCGGTCGAGGTCAGTGGCCGGAGCGACGGCATGGAGCAGTCAAAGTACGGTTAACAATTTTATACAGGGAGGAGTTTTCCTGGAAGAACGAACGAAGAGGAAAGGGAAAAGATCGGGTCCGGTGTTTTTAAAGTGGCTGATGGGCTTTAGAAACGGGCTTGGGCCTTGGGAGAAAGGGGTGAGCCCAAATCATATAATCCAAATTTTTATTTAATAAGGTATATTAACTTCGAATGGCTGTAACTTATTCATACGTGATCGAAACTTAGCGAAACAAGATCCATTGGGATCGTATGGACGGACACTACCCAATGGAACTGACTAGGAGTGGAGCTCGTTTGAATTTACGGCGAAATAAACTGTTTGATTCGAATTAAACAACAATTTATCGTTTTTTAATGATGAACTGCCAATGTGAGTAAATCTCACTAACTCTGAACAGTTTATAATTTCATGTTGTATTTTTAGAACTGCAAAATATTGGCTGATTGACTGTGTGTTGACTATTTGATTGAACTGCTAGTTAGTTAGTTGAACTTCTATATTGATTTTGTTTAACAGAATATATCGTATGAAACTGAAAGAGATGTTGATTTTATTGTGTAACATCTGTGGATGCAGGGAAACAGGTTGGAGGAATCCGACTGGATTCCTCAATAGTTATTTTATTGTTTTTCATATATTTTGATATATGATGTGAATTATAACCTGTTGTTGATTATATGTGTATGGACGATATTGGCCATCGTGATTTGATATGATTAAATACCATAACATACCAGAATGTTGATAAGGGAATTTTCAAAGTGATATTTGAAAATAAGATATTTATAAAATCAAAGGATTTTATAAAAGAGATAATATTTATAACAATCAAAGGAGATTTTATAAAAAGAATTTTTTATAAATGGGATATTTATAAATAGAAATTTATTTATAAATAGAAAATACTTAGAAATGAAAGCCTAAAGGAATTATTTGCAAACCATTTGCAAATAGATTAGAACGAGAAAGGTTTGTAAACCATTTACAAATGGAATCGAAAGAGGAATATTTGTAAAACCTTTACGAATGAATTCGAAAAGGAGGTATTTGTAAAACCATTTACAAATAGAATTAAAAAGGAATTTTGTTTATAACTGAATAGGATATTATAAAAAGGAAACCGTTATAAAAAGGGAAACGTTACTAAAAAGGAAATCATTTGTAAAGTGAAGAACTGTTACTAAAAGTAAATCTTTATAAATGAATAGTTTATTCGAAGGGAGTTAATCGAATATAGTATTCGAAAGTAAGCAAATCGAATTAGTTATGCGAATTAGTTATTCGAATAGAGTTAAATAAATAAGAGTTATTTGAATAGAGTTAAACACATAAGAGTTATTGAATTAGTTATTCGAAAGGAGTTATCGATTATAGTTTAATCGAATGGAGTTATCGATTATAGTTTAATCGAAAGGAGTTATCGAATTAGTTATTCGAAAGGAGTTAAGTAAAAAGAGTTAATCGATTAGGGTTAGATAAATAGAGTAAATCGAATTTAGTTTATTTGAAGAAAGGTTAATCGGATCTAGTTATGCGTAAGAGAAATTATCAAATATAGTTATTCGAAGGGAGGAGTTATCGAATAGAGATTTATTCGAACGAAAGTTACGTAAGGAAGTGTTAAAGAGTAAAAAGATGAACTTACCCTAATTAGAGATTTGAAAAGTTGTTCAGTTAAGGTCTGAGAGGTAGTTATACCCCAACTTGATTGACTTCGTTTTTAATTTAGAAATGGTTAAGGTTCAAGAGTGAAAGTGGTTAAGTAAATTTAGTAAATAAGTATAGTGGTTCGAGTTGTCGTCGCGATGTTGATTTAAACATCTGTTTAAATCCAAGTTTAGAAGATTTGGAAATGTTTTCCAAATAGAATCAGAAACGTAATCAAATGTTGAAATTGGAAATATGGATTAGAAATGGAAATGTTTTCCAGTGTTAACGTATATTATCTAAACATAGAAAATAAGGAGATATGAATATATATATATATATGTATATATATATATATATGATTGATGATTGATTGATAGAATTTCCATCTGGAATTAATATCGTTGTTTGCACACGTATTTTTCTTTGATAGTTAACTCACCGACTATCGAAGTTTTTAACCATTTTAACGATGTTAATATGGAGAGATCGGTTGGATTATTATCCAAAGAACCACTCTGTATTGGCAGAAGCGTTGCGAATCATATATGCCAAAGATAATTGAAGATGGAGTAAAATGCAAGGGCTATTATATAAGTCTTAGATAACAGTGCCTAAGATGGATGTACTGAATAGTGCCTTCGGTTCATCCTGTTCCTGGATGACTTGTATGGATGAATGTCTGACAGAGTATTTCTAGAAAGGTCACGTACATTGATTTCTTCAACCGTACCAAGAGTGGAAGCGGAGAAGTAAACTTCTTTAGCTAACACGTAATGTACTGTTGTAGACGTCAATTAGTGATTTTCAATGGATCTGACAATGTGGCATTCGAAGTGAATCTGATGTGATGATAACGCGTAGCTTCTAGCCTCACATCCGGTAGATGACAGAAATCGGGCAGGCAGCATGGCTATGTGGGTCGCACCTATTAGGGTGTATAATCACCTGATCTAGAGTTTCATTTACTTCTAAAAATCTATTGTTGATTCTGTCCCATTCGGGAAACGGTTGCTGATCCCAACCGTTGGTGATATACATTCGATACACTCAAGCAAAATGAGTGGTCGGTCATGTGAGGCCGGGTTGCAAGATGTTCTTGTTGAACCCAGTGTATTCCTTTCTAGAGGTACACTCGCGGAAGGTGGTTCCATACCTTGTCATAGTTGGAAATTCATTACCCAATACGTGCTTGCGGTTTTGATTGTATACAATATATGTAGAACATGAGATGAAAGCGTTTCTACTAGATGATTATTATATTTCGGTTAATAGACATTATTATAATATCAAAAGGTTTTTGATATAAAGATAATTTGGATTCTCATAAGGGAAAAACCCGTTCCGTTGTACGGCATGGTCTTATGAGATATCGTTTACCTGTTCAAACTGTTTTAAACGGTTTTACTCATACCAGTCCCATGACTGACCCGGAGTTTATTTTGTTTTGTTTTCCCTAAACTCTTGGGTGCCCAATTTTGTATGGGCAGTCAAGTAGTCGGGATTTACAGATACTTGAAGAGCTGGAGCAGGAGGCTTCGGGATCATATAGCTATAGTTTATTTCCGCTGTGTTGTAAGTGCCATACTTGATGATGATATGTATATTCAAGTAAAAATCTTTTATTTCAAATATATGTTACCTATTATATGTTATTCTTCCCGCTGTGAGGTTCGTGTTACTCTGATGTTGTGTTCTTCTTCTTCTTCTATTCTAAGTTTCTATCTTATCTTTCCTCATCCTCTAATTTCTTTCATTAATGACCGGTATTTTAGATCCTTGGATGTTTGATATGTGTTGTATATCGGATAACCAAGATCGACAAAAACCCGGGTCATTACAATATGATAGAATTCGAGGCATCATCCAAGTATGCTCATTCGTATATCGAAACTCCTTATCAGAAGAACGAGAAGTTTATTATGAGTTTGGATGAGAGTTTGGGGAAGCAATTAATCAACCATATTGATTACTCTTTTGAGAAATTGGTCGAGAACGCATTAAGGAAGGAAAGCCTATTTTCGCAAAAGGCAGAGAGTGTTGTTGAAAACAAAATAAGGATTTGGAACCACAACAAAGTGGTGGTAACAAGAAAAGGTAGAATGGTAAACGAAAACAATAGCAAGGAAAAAACGGCCTGAAGAAGCCTAAGCGTGAGATTACTTGCTTTAATTGTCAGCAGAAGGGCCATTATTCCAATGAGTGTAAGAACCCTAAGGTGGAGGGAAATTGTTATAACTATGATAAGCCCGGGCATATGAGGAAGAACTGTCCAAAACCACCAAAAGGTAAGTAGATTGTGAAGGCATACGCTTTAGAGGCTATTCCATCTTCTTTGAGGGGTCCGACTGTGGAGGAGAAGGGAAAGAATGTTGTTGTGCAAGGTACACTTTCTATTAGAGTCGTTTTAGTTCGAGTTTTGTTTGATACTGGAGTATCACATTCTTTTATTTGTAATGAGCTTGTTTACAAGATAGGTTTAGAATGTGAAATCGTTGATAGACCATTATTCATGACTAATCCACTAGGGCGTTCATACAGCCTTTGTATGCTTTGTCATGGTCTAGTTTTATCGAATCAAGGTTTCCCTTTTGTGTATGATTGTTTTGTTTTGAATTTCACTGGGTTTGGGATTATTTTGGGTATAGACTCGCTCTAGAAGTATGCAACTATTGTTGATCGCAAGAGGCTCGAGGTGACAACCAGGAATGTGGAAGGGCCAATGATTATGATACGTTGTTTATCGGAGGTTGGGATTCTGGTTAGCTTTTTATATTCGCTTCCACAAGATGAGTTATCATTGGTGCCAATCATATGAGAGTTTTCTGATGTGTTTGGCGAATTTGGAGGGTTGCCACTGCAGCGACAAATTGGATTTCATATTGATTTAGTGGATGGATCCAGACCAATTGTTATGCCTCTTAGGCGGATGGCACCTCAGGAACATCGAGAGCTAGAGGTACAAATTAACAATCTTTTAAGTAATGGATTCATTCAGAGAAGCATATCCGAATGGGGGTGCACCAAATATGTTTACAACCAAAGATGATGGATCATTGTGTTTATGTGTGGATTACCATGAGTTGAACAAGATGACCAAAAAGAACAAGTACCCATTGCCGAGAATAATTGACTTTTTTGATCTGCTTAACAAAGCCAAAGTGTTTTCCCAAATGGATTTGGCGATGAGATTTCACCAATTGAGAGTGTCTAGGGATAGTGTTCCGAAGATTTCTTTTAGGACACCTCTGGATTTTATGAGTGCCAGTAATGTCGTTTGGATTGATTAACACGCCAACATATTTTGTGGATCTTATGAATCGAGTTTTCAAAGATCAGTTGAACAAGTTCGTACTTGTGTTTGTAGATGACATATTAGTTTACTTAAGGGATGAAGAAGAACATAAGACACACTTGAGAATTGTTTTAGAAATCTTGTAAAAACATCAGTTTAGAGCTAAGTTTTCGAAGTGTCACTAATGGAAGGAAGAAGTGAGGTTCTTGGGTCATGTCATATCAGGAAAGGAAATATCGGTGAATCCCGCGAAGGTAGAAGCAATCCAGGATTGGGATAGACCCAAGAATATGATGAATTTTATAAGATTCCTGGGTTTAGTTTGATATTATTGACGATTTATCAAGGATTTCTCTAAGATAGCTGTACCATTAACATGACTGACGAAGAAAAAGAAGATCTTCGCATGGGATGCGAGGTGTGAGCAAGCCTTTGGAATTTTGAAAAAAAATTGATGAGCGCTCATATGTCGACTATTCCAAATGGAAATGAAGAGATGGTAGTATATATCGATGCATGTGGCACTGGACTTGGAGCAGTGCTAATGCAGAAGGATAGGTATGTGGCTTATGCGAGTTGACAACTGAAGCCGCACGAAAGGAGTTACCCGACTCATGATTAAGAGTTAGCGACGGTAGTGTTTACTCTGATGATTTGGAGACATTATTTGTTAGGAGTTAGATTTGGGTTGTTTACGGACCATAAGTCAATGAAATATCTTTTCTCCCAGAAGGATTTGAACCTTCGACAACAGCGCTGGTTAGAGTTTTTGGCGTCATAGGATGTGGCACCCCACGTCCGTTAATGTCACTCATTAAGAGAATGCATTAAGTTTCATGAAGCATTAAAGGTAAAAAGAAGCAAAAATATTACAAGACATATATAAAATAATAGAATAATTTAAAACTTTATTAAGCAGAAAACAACATGGTTCAAAACAAAGTTACACCATGAGTCTGAAATACGTAAAACCCAGTACATCAACTTAAGACTTCTGTCTTGTACTAAAATCAACAGAGTATAATAAACATGAAAAGAGCATAAGGTATGACAAGGTAAACAGGATAAACTGAACTTATATGTATAGCGCTTCTCTAATAAACGTTCTCTGCACCAATACTAGTATCATAAGAACAAGATGATCCCCAACAAGATGGTAGACTTAGGCATACTTCTACTGAGAGGTTTTACCGCATACAATAACAGGCAGCTCAACTGAACATACTGGTTTTACGCCTAAGGATAATAACGGGTTCCTAAACAGACGAGACTAGATGTACCCTAATTACTACCCCATTAGATCGGCTCCCCACTCCATAGATACCCTGTGCTAGACCCACAGTAGGACGTATCACTTCCTAAAGTGGCAAACCTTCATTTTTAGGATGTGCACAACCATATCTATCGATGTCACAGTGTCTTAGCCTCCTCTAGTCCGGACCCATACACACACATAACTCCGTCGGAATGCGTCGCCTACACCTTCCCTCTTTTGGATCTCTTACAATCATCCCAGTAAGCGTGCCCCTACTCCGACCTAGTTCGGAGTACTCGTTTGATACTCATATATGGGTTACTGACTGAAACGGGTCCCACACGCAAGATGATACAAGCTTCCCCCTAGGCTTGTATCCCCATAACTAGGATTTCCACTGGTTATGCCCTACAAGAATAACAAGATTGCATAACCTCAACAGGTTAAGTTTGTGGGCCTATATATAAATATTACCTACCACCCCAAGATATACTTAACTCTCCCACTGTTTCAAGTTTACTTAAACCCCTACTCAGTTGACATGTTCATGTAATCCCTATAGATTCAAATAGGTTAAGTATTCAAGTTCATTACCATTTATTCATTTATGGTTATAATGCGCTAGACCTCCTACATTAAGCCTACTACTTGTGGATGCTGGATATGCCAGTCGGTTTCGGAAAGACTTCTTCCACAAGTCCGACTTAACCTTGTGTCTTAGCCTGTTATGTGTTTATGCACTTAGACCCCTCACATTAGATTCACCACTTGTGTTCGCTGGATATGCCGGTCGGTTCTGGGTAGACTTCTACCATAAGTGTAATCTAACCTCGTGTATAAGCGCAGTTATAGTTTCTAATTACTGTAAATATAGGCATTATCATAAGCAATTATTCCTATTTCTTTATAGGTTTTCATGCCCCTTTCCCAAGTCATATTCATCATGTACCATATGCCCCAAATTAAGATCTAAATCACAATTTGATTTATGCCCCAAATTCATATTTATGTATTTAATTCAAGTTATTCCCAAATTTCCCAATACAAGTTATGTCCCAATTTTAACGTTTTCCTCTCGTTCCCAATTTACGCGCTCGCATATTTCAGCGGTATGTCTAGGCTGGAAGGTAGCCTGGCTATAAAATAAAAAGGGAAAAGAAGAAAGGAAGAGAACATAAATAAGCATAATAATAAGATGGACATACAGTGACCAAAATATGCATAGCAACTGAATAAGCATATAGTGACAAAATTGGGCATAATGACAAGATAGGCATATAAGAATAGATCTGATGAACATGTGATAATAGAACTTATTAGGCATAGTGACATGATCACAAACAGGCATGATGGGATCTAATCAGTGAATTAGATATACAAATTATGGTATATCTGATATGATTCAATTAGTCATAGGCTTAGATCCAATTCATAGACATGTCAAAATAACTTTTAAGTTTTTATATCTAAAAATTACATAGACTCGCTATGATTGGATCTAAAGGAACAGGAGATGTGATTGTAGCTATTGAAGAACAAATCTCTGAACTTGAATGTCGTTGAAGAAGAATAGGCTATTTTAATCTGGGCAGAGGCAGCATCTAGTTCTCCATTGTTTTAGAATTGGTAAAACAATAAGAATGGGGTTTTATTTATAGCCTAGGGTTCATGAATCTGGTTAGAAAACAAATCCACATACGCAGAAATATACCCGGCTCGGATCTGTGGGTGTCGACATCCCCCTTATGGTGTCGACCCATGGGTCGACACCCCTAGGGTAGGGGTCGACCCCCAATGGCTCTGTTTCCCACGTTGTCCCGCCTTCGATTTTCGGAGTGATTTTGAATTTCTGAAATGATTATTTTTATATATATATAATTAGCTTATATATGTGTAAACTTTAAACCTTAATATCTTCTTCATACGTTATCCATTTTACGCAAACTCATAGTCTATCTTAAGCATAATTCCGAGACGAACACAATGGCGCAGTCTATTTTACTTAATTCCAATTATTTAATTAAGTATTCTTCAATTTATCATTATAGTGTCTTATAAAATTACGGGGTATTACATTGTCCTCTACTCAAAGGATTTCGTCCCTAAAATCTCTAAGTTAAGAAGAATGTATATCCTAACATCCATCATCTATCTACTCATCCACCAATCACATCCATCCATTATCCTTAAAGTCTTCTAATGCTTATATTAATATATGCAAAGATGTGTGTATATGTCCCTATGCTAATGCGAAAGATTAGATGGTCGAATGATTCAGTCGACATCCTAAATGCAATATATGTTAGTGCCATGAATCCAACATGTATGCAAATAATTCTATTATATCATGTAATTTCTACACGTATGCACAATCATTCATCCAAATGCAACATCCACATGGTGATACACCCACTTTCATCCATAAAAGAAAAAAAATGCACACACATCCATATGCAGTACGAGAGTGATCGAGTCAATCTAGTGCCTAATGTGTGTGTATATGCACCCACAATCAATCACTAGCAAACATTTGCATCCATCAAATATAACATGTTTCAAAAACATGTTTACATCCATGGGATTCCTACCTTAAGGTCGAAGACTCGGTCAATAGGATATACTTAAATGATAGAAACAATCATGAATAAAAGCTTTGGAAAGGGAGTTAAGAACATACCCTTGAAAAGAAAAGGGTACAAAGTGCGAATCTTGTCTTCAGACTCACAAGTTGCATCCTCTTGGTTATCTCCCCACTAAATTTTCATCAACTTGACCTCTCTGTTGCGTAGCTTCTTAACCTCTGATCCAATAATATGTGTAGGAAGTCGTCTAACTGTCGCCTCACATTCTACCTCTACTTCCTCATGCATACTCGGCTCAACTACTTCTGCAGTATCATGTAAACATTTATCTAAATGCGAAACATGGAAAATATCAAGAATGCCGGACAGTCTCTCTAGTAGCTAATTTACTCTATAAGCCATTTGGCCAATCCTTTATGTTATGGGAAAGGGTCCTACAAATCTTGGTCCCAATTTCCCTACATATCCAAAGCGAACCACATTCCTCAAAGGCGATACCTTAATGAAAACTATGTCTCCTACCTCAAACTCAATGTCAGTCCTTCTCCTATATACGTAGGATTTCCGCCTATCTTGATCTGTCTTCATTCGCCGTCTTATAAGATCGAACTTTTCGGAAGTTTCTCTAACCATATCCGGTCCAAGTAGAAGTCTTTCTGTAGACTCCCATCAACAAATCGGTGATCTATAGGGTTGTTCGTATAATGCTTCAAAGGGTGCCATGCCAGTACTAGCTTGATAACTGTTGTTGCAGGCTAACTTTACTAAAGGAAGATGTTATTTCCAAGTCCCTCCAAAGTCTTGGATACACGGTCTTAAAAGATCCTCAAGAAATCTGTTTACCCTCTTCGTTTGTCCATCGGCCAGAGGGTGATAAGCGGTGCTCAGACACAACTGTGTACCTAATGCTTCTTGCAAGCTCCTCCAAAATTCACTAGTGAAAATGGGGTCACGATCTCTTATGATACTTGAAGGTACTCCATGAAGACGGATTATCTCACGAACGTAAACTACTGCCAACCATGTAGTCATCGTCTTACTCTTAGCTGGAATGAAATGAGCGCTCTTAGTAAGCCTGTCTACTATTACCCAAATATTGTGTTGCCTTTCCCTGATCTAGGTAAACCATCGATGAAATCCATTGAGATGCTCTCTCACTTCCACTCTGGGACCTCCAAAGGATGAAGTAAACCACCAGGCTTCTTTTTCTCAGCATTGACCTACTGGCAAATAAACATCGTCAAACAAACTCTGCCACATCTTCCTTCATCTCAGCCCAAAAGAAAACCCTCTTCATATATCTATACATCTTATCACTGCCTGGGTGAATTGTTATCTTAGAATGATGAGCTTCCTTAAGGACTGTCATCAACAAAATCCCAACTCGGGGAACACAAAACATTCTGTCTCATCGCAACCACCCTCTATCATCCATGAAGTATCTACTGAGGTGACTAGAAGTCTCCCCTCTACTGAGCCTATCCAATATGTCCGAAATCTGTGGATCCTATCTCTGCGAAGTTCATATCTGATCCAAAAGAGTAGGTCGCACCTCTAGTGATGCTAGTAAACCAGGTATAAACTCGGTGGAGGGTCTAAAATCAAAAGTCAATATAAAGTCGAAGCTTTTCCTCTCCACAAACAGAGGACTTAAGGCCATCCTCTTCCTACTCAGTGCGTCTGCCACCACATTACCCTTGCTAGGGGTATAAGCTATTTCAAAGTCATAGGATGCTAGGAACTCCATCCATCTTCGTTGCCTCAAATTGAGATCCTTCTACGAGAACAAGTACTTGAGAGATTTATGATCAATATACAATTCAAATTTCTCTCCAAATAGATAATGGCACCAAGTCTTAAGCGCAAATACTATGGCAGTTAACTCAAAGTCATGGGTAGGGTAGTTCTTCTCATGAACCCTTAGCTGTCTACCTCCATAACATACTACCCTTCCCTCTTGCATAAGAACCACACCAAGCCCTGTACAACATGCATCAGTGTATACTATGAACACTTTGTTCCCATCGGGCAAGGTCAAGACTGGGGATGTTATCAGAGCCCTTTTTAATCATTGGAAAGCATCGTCACAATCTATATCCTAAGAAAATGTCAGATTCTTCTTCGTCAGTCTGGTGAGTGGGGGTGATATCTTCGCGAAGTCCTTAATGAACTTCCTATAATAGCCTGCTAAACCAAGGAAACTTCTCACCTCCATTGAATTCTTTGCGATCGGCCAATTTTGAACTGCAACTATCTTCACAGGATCTACTATTATCCCATCTTTAGAGACCACATGCCCTAGAAATCTCACTTCTTTTCTCCAAAAATGACATTTGGAGAATTTCGCCTTAAGTTGGTGTGCACGGAGAGTTTTCAAAACCTCCTTAAATGTCGGGCATGCTCTTTCTTTCTTTGAGAAAATCAAGATGTCATCAATAAAGACCACGACATACTAATTTAGAAAATCCCGAAACACCCTACTCATCTGATCAACAAAATAGGCGGGTGCATTCGTCAACCCAAAATGCATAAGGGGCCACTCGAAGAAACCATTTGGAGTTCTACAGGCAGTCTTGTCTATACTGTCCTCGACCTCCCTCAGTTGATGAAATCCCGTGGCCAAGTCTAACTGAGAGAAAACAGATGCACCAACAAGCTGGTCAAACAGATCATCTATCCTCAAAAGTGAGTGACTGCTCTTTTTAGTGAGTTTATTCAACTCTCTATAGTCCACACATAATCGAAGCGAACCATCTGCCTTAGTTGCGAATACTACTGGAGCCCCCCATTCAGATATGCTTGCCTAATAAACTCTTTCTCAAGCATCTTCCCTACTTGCTTGATGAGCTCCCTCCTTTCTCTTGGAGCCATATGGAGCACAGGCAATACAACTGGCTTTGCATTGTCCACTAAGTATATACGGAAATCAATCTCGCTCCTCGGAGGTAAACCCAAACCTCATAAAAAACATCGGGATACTCATAGATTACTGGTACAGATCGCAGATCATCGATAGATGCATCAAGTGACTCTAGAAACTAAGCATGACATACCCTTTAGGGTCACATGAAATCTAGAGGGTCCTCCCATGACAAGTCAAAAGTCTAACGACCCTCCTCTCACAATCCATAATGGCATCATACATGGCTAGCCAATCCATCCCTCGAATCAAACCATAGCCCATGAAACCAAGCACGTATGCATCACATTCAAATTCAACACCTAACACAAATATTCTCAAACCTTGACAAATCGTAGATAGATGAGCCGTACCCCAATGGGGTTTTAGATATCAACGGGATCCAAAACCATACTAGTACTAGGGTGTAGAGACTCAACCACAGAATCAGATATAAATGAATGCAAAGCGGCCGAATCAAAAAGAGTTCTAACAGGATGATTGGAAAGAAAAACCAAACCTACAACGGAAACTTTCCTACCTCTATCTGGAGCACTAGCCATGAGAGCATGCACCTACCCTCCAGAAGATCCTGCCTTTTGACCTTATCCTTGCTTCTTCGGGCACTCCTTAGAAAAGTGTCTGACCTCTCTACAATGGAAGCAAGCATTCTTGTTTCTTTTGCAGTCCTTGATTAAGTGACCCCCGCGTCCACAATTGTGGCACTTCCTCTTATCTTTAGCCTTGCCATCCTTTCCGCCCTTCCTTTGTTGTTGTTGTTGTTGTCCTTTCTTCGGCCACACTTTCTTTTTTTGTGTTTCCTCAACCTTAGCTTCTTTCATTTCACCTTTATCTTCCTCATGCATCAATGTCATATCAAGGAGCCTTTCAAAAGTTTCTCCCATCGGAATATGAGACATAGCTAACCCATGGTGGGGTTCATTTAATCCTCTAGCAAACCGCAAAGCTTTCTTATGCGGGGTATCTAATAGCTCCAACCCAAACCTCGCCAGTTGATCGAACTTGTTAACATACTCTTTGATAGTCATGCCTCCTTGCTTGAGCGCCAAAAACCTTTCCATTTGCATACTTTCCTCAGCTTGAGAAAGGAACTTCATTTCAAATCTCTACCAAAAATCATCCCAAGTCTCCATTGGACGCCCTGCTTGTGTCACTTCCCACCAGAATGAAGCCTCATCTTTCAGCAGCCAAGCGACCAATTGGATCTTTCTACGATCGTCAGCTTCGAAAATTCCAAAGAAATCCTCCGTCTCTTTAAGCCAATTTCTTGGCTCTACGAAAGTTTTAGTTCCTCGGAGTGACTTTCCGCCCATAGCACAGAAATCTTTGTAGGTCTTAGAGAAATTATCTACTCGCGGAGGAGAAGGAGGAGGAACAACGGGTGCAGCTAGGGGAGGAACGTCTGCTTGACCACCGGCAGGTGCCGTAGCCTCAAGATACCTACGGAACCAGCTTGGTATCGTAACGCCCTCAGGAATATTAGGTTCCCCAGACATGCTCAAAGAAAAGGGATTCAAATAGAGAATCGAAAGATATTATATATGGCTTTGGGGAATATGTTTTTCAAAACATTCTTTTCTTTTGAAAATGCTTTCTTTTAAAACCTTTTTGAAAACAATTTTCAAAATATTTTATCCGATCTGGTAACCTTCAGCTCTGATATCAAGTGTGACACCCTACATCCATTAATTTCACTCATTAAGAGAATGCATTAAGTTTCGTGAAGAATTAAAGGTAAATAGAAATATTACAAGATAGATATAAAATAACAGCGGAATTTAAAACTTTATTAAGTAGAAAACATCGTGGTTTAAAACATAGTTACATCATGAGTCTGAAATACATAAAACCCAGTATATCAACTTAAAACTTTTGCCTTGTACTAAAATCATTAGAGTATAGTAAATATGAAAAGAGCATAATCCCCAAAAACTTAGCCATAGTATAGAAGGTACGAAATCAAGTAGTACATCTAAGTAGCTCCAAGCAGAAGGAAAGAAGAATCCTGATCAAGCTTGAGTATTCCTACCCTTGGAACCTGGGGGAGAGGGGAAACGAAAGAGAAAGAAAAGGAAACAAAATGGGTCAGACATAAAGTCTGGCGAGTCCACATACTTCTAGCATATAAGTAAGTAAAAGCATCATGACAGGCATATAAACTGGAGAGATAGATAACAACATATAAGGCAGGTATGACAAGGTAAACATGATAAACTGAACGTATATGTATAACACTTCTCTAATAAACGTTCTCTACACCAATACTAGTATCATAAGAACAAGATGATCCCCAACAAAATGGTAGACTTAGGCATACTTCTAGTGAGAAGTTTTACCCCATACAATAATAGGCAGCCCAAATGAACATACCGGTGTTACCCCTAAGGATAATAACGGGCTCCTAAAAAGGCGAGACTAGATGTACCCTAATTACTACCCCAATCGATCGGCTCCCTACTCCGTAGATACCCTGTGTTATCCCCACAGTAGTACGTATCACTTCCAAAAGTGGAAACCATTCATTTTCAGGATGTGCACAACCATATCTATTGATGTCGTGGCATCTTAGCCTCCTCTAGTCCGAACCCATGCACACACATGACCCTGTCAGAGTGCGCCACCCACACCGTCCCCTCTTTCGGATCTCTTACAATCATCCTAGTAAGCATGCCCCTACTCCGACCTAGTTTGAAGTACTCGTTTTATACTCATATATGGGTTACTGACTGAAATGGGTCCTACACACAAGATGATACAAGCTTCCCCCTAGGCTTGCATCCCCACTACTATGATTTCCATAGGTTATGCCCTACTAAAGCAACAAGATTGTAGAACCCCCAACTGGTTAAGTTTGTGGGCCTATATATAAATAATACCCACCACCCCAAGATATACTTAACTCTCCCACTGTTTCAAGCAAGTTTACTTAACCCCTACTCAGTTGACATGTTCATGTAATCCCTATGGATTCAAATAGGTTAAGTATTCAAGTTCATTACCATTTATTCATTTATGGTTATAATGCGCTAGACCTCCTACATTATGCCTACTACTTGTGGATGCTGGATATGCTGGTCGGTTTCGGGAAGACTTCTCCCACAAGTCCGACTTAACCTTGTATCTTAGCCTGTTATGTGTTTATGCACTTAGACCCCTCACATTAGACTCACCACTTGTGGTCGCTGGATATGTTGGTCGGCTCCGGGCAGACTTTACCATAAGTGTAATCTAGCCTTGTGTCTAAGCGCGGTTATAGTTTCTAATTACTGTAAATCTAGGCATTTTCATTATTAACCAATTATTCCTATATCATTATAGGTTTTCAAGCCCCTTTCCCAAGTCATATTCATCATGTACCATATGCCCCAAATTAAGATCTAAATCACAATTTGATTTATGCCCCAAATCCATGTTTATGTAATTAATTCAAGTTATGCCCAAATTTCCCAATACAAGTTATTCCCCAATTTTATCGTTTTCCCCTCGTTCCCAATTTCACGCATTCGCATATTTCAGTGGTATGCCTAGGCTCGAAGGTAGCCTGGCTATAATATAAAAAGGGAAAATAAGAAGGGAAGAGAGCAGTTATAAGCATAATAACAAGATGGACATACGGTGAACGAAATAGGCATAGCAACTGAATAAGCATATAGTGACAACATTGTGCATAATGACAAGATAGTCATATAAGAACAGATCTGATGAACATGTGATAATAGAACTGAATAGGCATAGTGACATGATCATAAACAGGCATGATGAGATCTAATTAGTGAATTAGATATACAAATTATGGCAGATCTGATATGATTCAATTAGTCATAGGCTTATGTCCAATTCATAGACAAGTCAAAATAACTTTTAAGTGTTTATATCTTAAAATAACAAAGTCTCACTATGATCAGATCTAAAAGAACAAGAGACTTGATTGTAGCTATTGAAGAACAGATCTCTGAACTTGAATTTTTGTTGAAGAAGAATAAGCTATTTTAATCTGGGCAGAGGTAGCATCTAGTTCTACATTGTTTTAGAATGAATAAAACAATGAGAATGGGGTCTTATTTATAGCCTAGGGTTCAGGAATCTAGTCAGAAAACTAGTCCACATACGTAGAAATGTACCAGGCTCGGATCTGGGGGTGTCGACCTGGGTGTCGACATGGGTGTCGACCTGGGTGTCGACCTGGGTGTCGACATGGGTGTCGACACCTCCCTTATGGTGTCGACCAATGGGTTGACACCCCTAGGGCAGGGTTCGGCCCCCAATGGGCCTGGTTCTCGTGTTGTCCTGCTTTTGATTTTCGTATTGATTTTTAATTTCTGAAATGCTTATTTATTTATATATTTAGCTTACATATGTGTAAACTTCAAACCTTAATAACTTCTTTATACGATGTCCGTTTTATGCAAACTCAGAGTCTATTTTAAGAAGAATTCCGAGGCGAACGCATTGGCGCTATCCTTTTTACTTAGTTTCAATTATTTAATTAAGTATTCTTCAATTTGTCATTATAGCATCTTATAAAATTACAGGGTGCTACATAGGACTATGGCATAGCCTATACTCCAGGAAAGGGTAACGCAATGGCCGATGCGTTAAGTTGAAGACATGCCAGTTTGGGTGTCATGTTCATAGAATGGAACCATCTCGAGTATTTAGCCGGATTTAAATTTTGACCTCTTTGTGAGATAGGAGATTAAAGGTTTCGAAGTCGATTGAGATGGGTGGCTTCGTAAGAACAGACGAACTGTTGCTCCTAACATAGATGGATTGAGAGGTGATGTTATGAGGGAATGTCATCACTCTAGATTGACGATACATCTAGTTGGTAATAAGATGTATCGAGATATGAAGCGAGTTTACTATTAGGAGGGTATGAAGGGATGTGAATTTTTTTATCTTGAAGTGTATGAACTATTATTAGATTAAGGTCGAGAAAAAGAAGCCAAGTGGATTGTTACAGCCATTAGAAGTTCCTATGTGGAAGTGGAAGGAAGTGTCGATGGATTTCATTGATGGATTACCTAGGAAAAGGATATGAAATGAAAGTATTTGGGTCATCAGGAATCGCGTAACCGAAAGTGCAAGGTTTATTCCTTTCAAATCAACTAGGATGACAATAAAGTTGGCTGAATTATATCTTAAGTGGATTATTCGATTCCATGGGATTCCAAAGAGTATTGTTAGCGATTGAGATCCTTTATTCACTAGTGGATTCTGGAGGAGTTTACAAGAGATGATGGGTACCTGTAACACCCCTCGTCCGTTAGTGTCACTCACAAAGAGAATGCACTAAGTTCTGTGGAGCATTTAGGGTAAAAGATGCAGATAAATTACAAGACAGACAAAAATTAAACAGCGGAAAATAAGACTTTGCTTTATTGATAAATAGTTTGTACAATGATTTCTTTACAATATCAGAGTATCATCTGTCTTACAAAATAAAGAAGCATGAAAATACATTTATATTCCCTAAATTTAGCAAGAGCCAGCTATAGCATCTGGAAAGAGAATCCAAGCAAACTTCGACAAATCTTCAAGCTGGGAAAGGGTGACATTCCAACTTAATCTGAGCTATACTATTCCCTCCTATACTACCTGGGGGGGGGGGGGAACGGAAGAAAAGAAGACGAAAGAAAAACAGAGTCAGACATAAAGCCTGAATAAGTTCAATAACTTCTAGCATGTGAACATGGAAAAACGAAACGACATGAATTAACTGAATACAAGATTACACCATGACGATAGGGTCAACAATATTAGACAAGGTAATCCCAAGATATGCTAAGATAAGACTAACTGGATATGCTTTAATACTTTCGCCGCTTCGCTATTTCCTTGTTATACTATATCTCTGCACCACCTAACTAGTATCCCAACTAGTAACGATAACGTGATCCCAATCCCTGTATTTTCCATTGCCTTCCGGCATACATTCATTATTTGTTACCTGGATCAAATCTAGGGTTTTCTATCAAGTGCTTTCTAGATTTAACTAGAGTTTACGCTATCCGCTGAACGCTTCTCGGGCTCAGGATTTATGCCACCTAGTTCAACTAGGAATTATGCTACCTGTCGAACGATGCCCCCAAGTCTAGGACACACTACCTAGAGTGGTATATGTTCCTATACTTCCCCACGCCTGTATCGCGAATCGTTTTCGCTTTTCTAGATGCACATGTCCTGTAATGTGCAACCCGAGTCCTATGTCAGGGCAAATCAAGGAATACATAACTCGGTCGGGAGCTTTCAGATATCTGCCGATGCAGATGCTAAGGTCTGTTTTTATTCCAGTGGCTATGGTCCCACTTGACCCCTCCCTCAACTAATGAAAGGCACCCTTTGTAAAATGAGAACTATACGCCGGCCCCTGGTGCCCCACTATCCTATGGCCATCCTCACCCATAACTAGATAGCAATTATGGTCTTTTGGAGTTCTCCGCCTTTCCGCTTCACGTATCTCGATTGACTCAAGATGGATGGTAGACGACGAGTTGCTATCACAGGGCTACTGTCTTCTCGCCGAATCACGCTGGTCCATCCTGGTCTTTAGGTTGCCATGTATTGCAACCAAGGCATACTCCTGGTTCTTCTATGCAGACCTTAACCTCTGTGAGCCCAGGAGAATCATCTGCAGCCTCACAGAGGGATACCAAGAGTATCCTCACGTCCCCTCGAAGCCTCGGGCTTCGTAACCCAATTCGTTGGAGCCTTCTTTTTACTCAGACGGACATTCGCTCCTTCCCGTGTTATACTAAGAATTACTACTTAGTTTTACTAACTAAGATTTACCACTTAGTTTACAGAATCGTTGTTTTCTTAACTAAGGTTTACTACTTAGTTCCTTTCCCGTCAATTTGGATTGGTTAAGTGTTATTAGTCAATTCAAGCCGACTTAACCCTCTTCATTTATCCTGTCAAACTGGTTAAGTGTTATCAGAAATTCATGTTGACTTAACCCCACCACAAACCAAGTTATATTGGTTAAGTATTTCTTATTACTTAACCTTACCCATTCACCCTGTATTGGTTCAGTGTTCCTTTTTAACTTAACCTTGCTCGTCTGTTTTAACTAACCTGTTATTAACGGTTAAGTATTATCCCTTCATGTTTTAGACTTAACCCTATTCCTTTATCAAAATCTGATGGTTAAGTGTTCAAGTTTACTTAACCCTACGGTCTAGCCCAGCTAACATATCAAATTGGCTAAGTGTATTTAATCTTACTTAACCCCAACCTCTAGTCTAGTTAACATGTAAATTTGGCTAAGTGTATTAACTTTACTTAACCCCACTTTCTAGACTAGTTAACATGTTAATTTGGCTAAGTGTTTTCTTAGTTACTTAACCTCTACAAATCTTGTCTTGTTACTATGAGTTTGGTTAAGTGTCCCTGTGGACTTAGCCCTCCGTTCTAGCTTAACTGTGCTTAAGTTGGTTAAGTGTTCCTATGGACTTAGCCCTCCCATTCTAGCTTAACTGTATGAAACTAACCCCACCTACCAGTCTTGTTATCATGTTGAGTTGGTTAAGTGTCTTAGTTAACTTAACCCTAACATTCTTGTTCTAGCTTTAACTAAATAAATTAAAGCCACGACCACTCACATTAGGCAGATATTGTTGCGATTACTGGATGTGCCGGTTGGTTCCGGGCAGGTTTACATCGCAACTCAGTCTAACCTCGGGTTAGGCATATTCGTGTTTTCTAGTTCAAAGGGTTTTGATTAATTTTCAAAACAAGTTTTGAAAGTAACCATCCCGTCCGTCGGATCAGTTAGGGATAGCCAGGGAGAGCAGGAAACTTGTATTTTCCAAACTCAAGCCTAGACACTATCCTCTCTGTCACCCTAGAACTTTCTGGTTTATTATTAAAAGAGATGTCGTTAACAAACCTTTAATTTGTCTAAATTAACATTTCCTCATTTAGGACAAATTCTATAAATAAATTAATCCTAATTTACTTATTTCCCAATTACTCTTTTAATGTAAATTGTCAACATTTATTCTTACGACCCATTTTCCCCTCTATATCATGTTTATGCTTTTTGGTATGTAAACCATACCAAATGAAGTGTCACTAACCATGATTTTGCTAATCCTGACAATTACTACCAATTATGGCCAATCTCAAGTTTATGCCAATATACTTATCGAGCCAAATTAGCTAATCCAATTCTGATTTAACATTCTAATTCACGTCAAACTAGACTTATTACTCTAGTTCACAATTCATGTAAATGCTAGATTTACATGTCAATACTAGATTCAAATTACACAATCCTGTAATTCCTGTCAAATTTATCCCATTTGCATTTCTATGAACATGCCATAATACATGTTCCCAATTTATGCCAATTTCCAAGTTTGTAACTATGTTTTAGTAAATTTCATATTTTGCCCCAAATCGCATTCCCACCGTTCGTATAATCATGATTCAATCTAGATTATAGATAAATCTAGATTCGTAGAAAATAGGGAATGAACCAAAGATGCTATGCAAACGATAGACATAATAACTGGCATAAAAAGGGTTGAACAATGACATCGGTTCAAGAACATGGGTAGACCTAACTAAATAGGTAAATTCCCAAGGTCTAAAACCAAAGATAACCAAGAATAAACTGAATAGAAAGTCAGGCCTAGATCCAAAATAATGTCAGTTTGTTAAACAACATGGTTTTGTAACTACAATGTCATGGGCATAAATAATAATCTTATATCCATAGTCATAGGCAATAATCCTCATAGTTCAATGAATCACAGTCATAGGCGATGTTCATAGTCATAGGCAATGTTCATAGTCATAGGAAATATTCATAGTCATAGGCAATGTTTTATGTCCCAAAATCAAAGGCTTATGTTCATAGTTCCAAGGCATATGGTTCCAAAGTCCATAGTTTCACAGTCACAGTCTTATTGGTCATCGAATCACAACAGTTCTTAATTAGGTCCAAAGGTACAAGCACTGATTCAAGTAGAAAGATTAGGCATAGTCTTTTATCCCTTTAATTTCATGTCACGAATAAAAACAAAACGTTCAAATCTAAAAATAACTGACTTACGGAGATTAGATTAGAATAGAAAGGAGGCGTTGCTATGATTCGTGCGACGTTTAGCCTTTAATCCTTATCTTGAAGCTTTGAATCTCTTCTAGACAACTTGAGCAGCATAACCTTGTCTTGGATTTTTGTATTATCTTCTTATTTTTATATTTTCTCAGAGGCAGCATAAGGATAGAAAAGAATTGTGAATAGAGAAGAAGACCAGGGCTGTTTATATAGTGTTAGGCGGACGAACCTGGTCAGAATGGCGTCTAGATACAGAAGAACGAACTGGGTGCAGAAAACTGGATTTTGGGACCCAGGTCGACACCCATGTCGACTGGGCAGTCGACATTGGGGGGGGAGGGGGTGGTGTCGACTGCGCAGTCGACACCCCTGTCGACTTGACCTGGGCGGGAATTTTCCCGCCCTGCCCCCTGTGTGTTTGAATTCGAATTTGGCTCTAGTTTTTAATCTGTTTTGAACTTGGAATTTTCTGAATACTTTGACGGGCCATATCTTGGTCATACGGACTCCGATTTTCGAAAATTCGAACTCTATTTCGCGTATTTTTCCGAGATGAACGCAATGGCGTAGCCCGTTTCCCTTGATTTTGATTTTAACTCTTAATTCTGCCTTGATTCGTGAATCTTAGTGTTACAGAATTACGGGGTGTTACAGTACCAAGCTATGTATGAGTATGACTTATCATCCCCAGATAGATGGTCAGACTAAAAAGGTTAATCGAGTATTGGAAGATCTCCTTAGAGCTTGTGTATTGGACTTTGGAGGATCATGGTAGTACCATCTGCATGTAGTTGAGTTTGCTTATAATATCAGTTACTAGACAAGTATTAGGATGGAACCATATGAGGCGTTGTACGGTAGACCGTGTAATTCTCCATTTTGTTGGTTAGAAACTTGCGAGAAGTTGATACTTAGGCCTGAGATGATAAGAGAAACTATGGATAATATTGAAATGATTCGGCAACGAATGAAGGCAACTTAAGATCGTCAGAAAAGTTATGCCCGTAAGCAACGTAAGGATTTGGAATTCTCAGTTGGAGATATGTTATTTGTTAAGATTCCACCTCTGAAGAATATTGTTCGCTTTGGAAGAATGGAAAGTTAGCACCAAGATTTGTTGGGCCGTTTCTGATTATTGAGCATATTGGAAAGCTCGCTTATAAATTGGAATTACTTGAGAATATAGCGGGTGTGCATAATGTTTTCATGTATCGTTTCTACGGAAGTTCATGAACGAATCAAATGTTATGGTATCTCTAGATCAGCTTGAAGATTTTAAAGTTGAGCCTGAAGTTTCTAGATCTCGTAAGCCACTTCGCATTATAGGGAATGACACGAAACAACTTAGGAGGAAAGTTGTTAAGCTAGTTAAGGTATAATGGAGCAAGAACGATGACAATTGCACGTGGGAAACGGAGGAGAGTATGAAGTCGACCTATCCAGAACTCTTAGATTTGTATGTCTCATATATCGTATCTTACTTATGCCATTGTGCCTTGTGTTATATAGAATTCCGCATGCTAGGATAGGATTTTGATTGCATGGATTGTTGAATGCTAGATTGGGTACTCATGGATAGTAGGCATGCAGGATGTCGTGTTTGCTTGGGATTTAGGGGGAAAAATTCCTAAAAGGGGGAGAATGTAACGACCCGTATATAACGTATCGACCGATCATAAGATAATTATATTTTATTCCCTAGTGGTTAGATAATTCTCAGATTTTAATATGTTGTTCATGGGGATGTGAGACATGCCCATGATTTTTACCGAACCTAATTAAGACCATTTTACCTTGAGTCTACTGTTTGGGCCATAACTTAAGATAAGAATTGAATCAGGTGCTGAGAACAATCTAATTTGATCGAAATTATTGTTTACTATTCCGTGGAGTGGTCACATGAAGGATTTGGTTTGACAGTTTGGGAGGAGTCGTTGTTTTAAGTTTCAACTTGTGTTTAGGCAGACAAGTCAACAGCTAAATGGCCTGGTCAATTGAACCCATTGGACCTTTGGCCAATAGGTATAAATAGGAGGATTTGGGGAGAGAATTAGGGTTACTCCCTTCATTCCTAAGTTTTAGGTTAGGCATCTGTGATTCTACAGGTTCAGCCTAAAAACTTATTTCTCCATTCTTTTCGATAAAATTCATTGTTGATTGCATTTAGGAAATAAATCATCATCAGGGGAAAGTAGATCATCAACAAAGAGGGTTAGATCACATCATATTGCATCAAATTCAAGGGGTTTCAACGCTTTCCAGATCCGATCTCATTGAATCTACATCAAATCTAGAAATTGGTGAGTGGTAGATATCTCTCACACGGAAGCTACAGATTGTATGGGTAAATTAGAACCATATTCATATGTTTCATGTTAAAATCACCTTATATCTGATCATATATGTTTAACTCAGACCTAGAAAGCCTACAAAAACCTAATTTGATCATATTACCTGGATAACTTGTGAGTACTACCCACAACCCATGCACTATATAAGAGGAATAATGCACTGAAAGGTGTGCCAGACAACTATGGATGATCATCATGATATGATAACAATATCGGAACCTGTCGTAAATCTCACAGCGCAAGGATAAAATATAATAGAACATATACAACAGGTAATAATAGTGAAATCCAATTGCACATAAACTGAAAATTCTTAACAGAACCAGTAGAAAGATCCATACAACTTAGGCTAATATTTTTGTACGAAGGTCCTCACTACATCCCTTAGCGCATATAGTATTAGCAGAAACAGAAAATACTAGATAATAATAAGCTTGTACGTGAGCCTCCTGCTCGTCATCGATCAGCATCATCGTCCGCAATAAAGCATCACCTGTCACCTGCTACTCAGTTAGCCAATACACAACCATATGAACAACCTAAGGTAATAAGAGAAAACATAAAACCTTGAATCGGACAACAGTCTTAGTGAGTGAAAAAACAGCTAACAAACTTCATCAATAAACTATGAGAATGGGTAGATTTACCAACCACTACCCAACATCAGAGAAGAACTCACGCCCATCTTCCCCACATCCGACAGTGATAGCCTTTATAATACATAACATCCGAGGTAACAACAATTCGTCTATGGAAATCAGAACAACCATTGATAACATTCATAGCATCCAAATTACATAGGACTAACACAGACAATCCTAATCGAGTTTAACATCCCTTAAGTACTCTCCCCAGAGGCCTAAACCAATATCAGTCAAGCACTCAAGGAACATCTCCCTCGATTTTGGACAATCCACGTGAGATGGTACAAACAGAACAACCAATCATCCATGATTGACTCTGGCTATCACCTCCAATCCTGCTTCAAAACTACCGTTAATCGTATGACTGGTCTTATCATAATGCCATTCATCAAGGGCAACTAGTAACCTCGGTTCTAGAAAAAACCACATACACCTTGCAACTGATACGTATCTAGGCCTTTTCAACCGATACCTAGGGTACTCGACCTACATACGGTCTTTTAGGTGCCCCTATTATACCCCTTCTTCGAGCCTACTAGAACCTACGACAACGACAATTCCTTGGCTGTAATAACCCGGAAAATGCGAGCCAGTTTAAAATTTTTATTTTGGCAATTTCAGCGAATTTTGAATATTTAAAATGAATTATTTTAAATAATATCGACGAAAATTTATTTTGAATATAGAACCGAATGTATATATTATATACGCCGTCGTTAGAATATAAATAATTATATATAATTATAAATAGAATTGAAAATGGCGCGGTAGTTCGATAATTCGATTTCAAAATTCAATTGGATGTACCGGGTGCAAAACAATCCGGATTTTAGTGAAACCAAAAAAAATAGGATCTATTCGTGAATATCTTTCCAACGAATCCGAAAAATCGAAATTTCATAGAGGGAATCAAAAGATATGTCCAGTTGAAAATTCTGAATAGTCTCTATGGAATTCAGGCCCTTAAAAATTGACATTTTGCAAACGACCTCGGATTTCGACGAAACCACATTTGTTGGGTCCGTGATGTCAAATTATTGCTAGATTCCAAATTTCATAATTTTTCGAATCAATATGTGAGCGTGGCAAAGGGAAACGCGTTTGACCAGTTTCAGTTTATTTTAATCGACAGGAAATTGGCCATTTTTCTAACGGTCTCAGAATTCGACGAAATTAGTTTTGTTAGGACCGTATCGTTAATACGAAGCTAGGAAATATTTTTATGGAATTTTTCGAGTTAGTATGTGACCCCAGTAAATTGAAATGCGCGTTCAAATTCAATATATAGAGTATACGTTGATTTTGATGAAAACTGATCGAAACGATCAAATCAGCTTGCGATACATATCCCATTGTGTTCGGAATGGGGGTAATACGCTATGGGCGACAGGCAGTGGGCCTCGTTTAGAGGTCATATGTGAAAGTCAACTTTTTTAAATAAAATAAAATATAAAATATCTTCCCTCTCTCCTCCCTTATACTCTGCCCCCCCCCCCCCCCCCCCGTTCAAAATCATTCCAAAGGAAAAAAAAGAAAAAAAAATACGATGGAGCTCAAATCGCGTGCCACCGCCGCTGCGTCGACCTGCGCCTGCCGTCGCCCCTTCCCCTCGTGCTCCTCCGACCTTCCCGCTCAGACCCCCTCCTGCTCGCACACGCCCTCTCTCCTTTGAAACCCATCCCCAAATCGACGCTCCGACCCCAAAATCAGACGCTCCAGCCCCTCAACCACGCCAGTTCCCACCATCGATCAGCCCCGCCTAGCCGCGACCCCCAGCCATCAACGAAACCCCCCTTCATCCGCCACGTCAGAGCAGCCCCCCCTGCGAGCAACCTCCGACCATCCTTTCCCTCCCCTGCAAACGAAAGGTATAGTTTTTATTTATTTATTTATTTTATTTTAATTTATACATTGATTTTAAAATATAAAATCTGCAAAACTGTAAAGATAGGATTTTTTTTAACTGTAAAGATAGGATTTTTAAAACTGTAAAGATAGAATTTTTAAAACTGTAAAGGTAGAAATTTTAACACTGTAAAGCTTTGATTTTTAGTTGGAGGAAAATATAATCTTTGTTTTGTAGAAGATGTAAAAATATGATTTTCGTTTATGTAGAGAATTAAAAATATAATTTTTACATGATAGGAATATTAGAAATATCATCTTTATATGTGGAGCAAAATAAAATTGTGATTTTTATAATGATGAATTTGAAAAGGCGAAATCTTTAAATTTGAAAAGGCGAGATTTTTATATATTGAATAGCGAAGTAAAAATTCGATTTTTATACATTGAATAGCGAAGTAAAAATTCGATTTTTATATATTGAATAGCATAGTAAAAATTCGATTTTTATATATTGAATAACGAAGTAAAAAATTCGATTTTTATATATTGAAAAGCGAAGTAAAAATTCGATTTTTACATATGTAGAGAATACGGGCAACGAAGGTGACAAAAAGGCGAGAGCGATGAAGATTTCTATAAAAGAAGAGTCGAGATGATTGGATTAGCTATTGGTGAGAATTTCTCACCTTTCAATTTCATTTTCTAGTTATATATATATACTAGGATGCAGACGGTGTTTAGTAGCACCCGACACAATCGTCCACAGACCATGGACTTGTTTGTTTGATTGTATAGTTGGTTAGATTATTTGGTTTGAATTGAATGGTTTGGTGAAATGAAATTGATTTGATTGATGTGTGAATGGCGTGGGCCTTCACTAGACCGGGGATAAGGCTAGGCCTTGTCCCGTTTCTAGTATCGTGCCGTTATACCGCCAAAATTTTCTAAAATATGGTAGAGAAATAAAAATATCATTTTATTTGATAAATGAACCGAATAAAAATTCATGTGTTAAAATAAAATATTTTGGTCGTTAAAAATATAATTTTTAACGTGAAAGTGAATATATAAATATTTATAAACAAATCATTTATATACACTGATTTGACTGATATTGATTGGGTAGATAAATTTTACACATCGCCCAACTGCACAAATAAAATCTGTGTTTGATTGTTTGAAACCTCACACGGGTGTTGGGATGAAATTTGAAGTTCACTCATCCTGATTGATTAAATATGTCGATCGATTGATTGACAGGCTGTTATAAGCGTTAGATATCTATATTTGATGCTTATACAGTGTAGTGCACTTTGGTTGATGGTTGATTATTTTTCAATGCTATTATATACGTGTGATGTATGAAAATCCATATAATTAACATTATATGGTGATTGATTGGGCCTCATTCCAATTTAGAAAATAAAGAATATTATAAAATAAAGGTTCATGTGTTGACAATACTCATCCGTTGAGATTGGTCATGTGTTGAACGAAATATTTTAATAATAAAATTTACATCTTTATCAATATAAAATAAAGGTTCATGTGTTGACAGTACTCATCCGTTGAGATTAGTCATGTGTTGAACGAAATATTTTAAAAATAGAAATATTTGAAATAGAAATATTTGAATAGGAAATATTTGAAAAAGAAATATTTGAAATAGAATATTTGAAAATAGAAATATATGAAGCCGTGTTGACTAGATTGACGCCATTTTGACGTGAACGATATTTATATCGATTTTATTTATTTTAAAATGAATATTGAAAAGTGATTTCGAAATCGAATATTTTGAAATGAAATTTGAATTAAATTGATTAGAAAACGAATTTGATTTGAATTGAATAGAAAACGAATTGAATTTGATTTGAATTGAATAGAAAACGAATTGAATAGAAAACGAATTGAATTCGAATTGAACAGAAAACGAATTGAATTTGATTTGAATTAAAAATGAATTTGATTCAAATAGAAAACGAATTGAATTTGATTTGAATATATAACGATTGAATTTGAATTGAATAGAAAACGAAATGAATTCGATTTAAATAGAAAACGAATTGAATTTGATTTGAATATATAACGAATTTGATTTGAATTGAAAACGAATTAGAATTGAATTGAAAACGAATTGAAATGAATTCAAATTGAATTGAAATTTGAATTGAATAGAAATGAATTCAAATTGAATTGAAATTTGAATTGAATAGAAATGAATTTTAAAAACGAATTTATAAGGAAAAATTCAATTTTGATTTGAATTGAAATGGAAGTTGGAATTGTTTTTGAAACGAATTTAAAACTATTTATATAATTCGTTTTAACTAGAAATCGATGAAATATATATTATATATATAATATAATGGCCTGAATAGAATGCGCCGCGCCGCGGCAGTTCGCGAATTTCGACCATTAACTTCGAACGGACATTACGTGAGATCCGACCGTCGGATTCTCCTAAAACCGGAACCGTTGGGTTCATATCGAAAAGAGCTTTCTAACGAATACTAGAAATTTGAAATCTAACGGTTGGATTTGGAGATACGTCCAAATCAAATTTGGAAAAGGTCGATGTAAGTGCAGTTCGATGGCCATTGTTGGAAATCGACTATACGGGCCTTGATAAAATTATTAAAAATATCAATAATTTGTGTTAAATCATAAGAAGTGATTTGAGAAAAATTGTGATGAAAAACTCCACATTTGAAAAGATAAAAATAGTTTTTTATCAAAATGAACTAGTTTTGAACTGAAATTAAAACCCATTTATTTTTAAATAAATAAATTGGATTTGAAATGGGTTTAAATAGAATTGATTCATGGGTTTATCGTAAACGGTGTTTTAAATAACACTAGTTCTTTAACCCGATAATAATTAGAATGTGATTTGGGTTTATCGTGAATTGTGTTTTAAATAACACTAGTTCTTTAACCCGATAATAATTAGAATGTGATTTGCGTTTATCATGAATTGTGTTTTAAATAACACTAGTTCTTTAACCCGATAATAATTAGAATGTGATTTGGGTTTATCGTGAATTGTGTTTTAAATGACACTAGTTCTCTAACCCAGAAAAAGGAGTTTTAATGAATCTGCAATTTGATTGAAATGTGAATTGATAATCCAAATTATCAAATTTGGAAAATGAACGAGAATGGAGTATTACCAGTTTTGCTCCAAAACGATAGTTAAATCTTTAATTAGATTTGAACGTGAAATGGTAATTAATTTTACCAATAACACCACGGTGTTAGATATGGAGTATTACCAGTTTTTCTTCATGGGATGAAAAGGTTGGGATTGAGAAATAAAATAAATAATTACTTCGGTGTGAATCGTTAATCCCGACTAGTTTGGAAAAACCATATTTTGGTTTGAAATGACATCCAAAGGAAGATTAAAGGATAAATTTTAAAGAATTTATCTTGGATAAAATTAATGGGAACCTTTCCCTAAGAATAAGAAATTTAGAAACTAGTTGTGGGTTAGCTAAGAAGAATGGTTTCCTGGGTATTGATCTGATATTGGTTTCGGCCTTCGGGGTTAATATTTTGGAAATTGTTCTCTTGTTGATTTACGGTTAGCAGCTAATGAATTGGAATGAGGCGTATGTTGTGTTTGTGTAACATTCGTTTTAATATACGCGGGTTGTTCGGAAAGGCCGGGTTTATACCCATTCTGAATAACCGATTCGACGATATGTCGAAGATGATGACGGTGGTCGAAGACCGGAAGTCTTCACATCGTTTGGATAATTACTGACGATCCTGATTGGGCTGTACACCCAAGAGGATGGAAATAGTTGGTGGTCGTCCAGACGTACTTGGAGATGGATGGATATGCGAGGAAAGTGCCTCCGGTTTCGTTCAGACCCAGAACGAACTTGTAAATGGATAGTGTCTCTGACATTGGATTTTATTATGTGTTTATTGATTTCTGTTAAATATATATCTGTTTGGCGGCGGAGAATTTATTCTCTTGCTTAACGCCCTTCTCTGAGACGTACGAGCTTAGAGGTTATATATCGATAGATATCAATCGCATGGCATGAATTGCCTGTGTGGCACGCTGAGTTGCATGGATCAAGGCTTCTGTTGAAAAGCAAAGTCTTGTGGTTGATGATCAAAGCACGGACTACGTGGCAGCTTTGTGTATAACGTGAATTCGCGAGCCTCACACCTCGGTATGAGTCAAAAATGGGATACGGACTGCAGGGAGAGCACAACGTTTCTTTCTAGCTTTGGTGGTGTCAGTGACTTACTAGCCCTGACATTTATATACTTTTCACCTATGTGGTTGTTGGATGAGGCGCCACGATTTTAGGTCTGTAAGGACCGGGAAACGTGTGTTCAGGCATAATTAATCCTCTAAGGTAAGTGAGGACCGACCCTGAAGCATCCAGGATTGCCCAGAGTGTGTAGTCCTGAGACATTTGCTAGAGTGTCTCGAAAGCGGAGAGGAGCTTGCCCCTTCCCTCGACTCATGACGGAAATCCAATTTCCAATACGTGTATTGCGGTTTTAATTGTAGAACTAGTATGACGACATGATATATGGTATCCATGCCGTCTATGATTGATATTTATGATTGAAATTGTTTTGACACTATATACTTATTATAGTATCAAATGATTTGTTTTAAACGTACCAAGCATGTTTGGCTATTATAAGGGAAAACCCTATCCTCCGGCTTGCGTTGCATTGTGTGATGGGACCTGGGTCTTATAATAGCTTCATTTTTCGAAAATCATTGCGTTGTTTATCCTATGCACTAGTATTCTTGGGAGGAAACCCGTTCCATGTTATACGGCGTGGTCCCTTGAATTACTTACTCTAAAAATAAAGTTTTAATAACTGTTTTAGTTCTCACACCAGTCACATGACTGACCTGGAGTTTATTGTTTTAACCTAAACTCTGGATGCCCCTATTTTCTACACGGGCAGCTAGTAGTTTTGGTCTTGTAGATTTATATTCACAGGATCTTGGTTTACAGCTGGAATGATATCCAGAAAGCTCTGTATCCGTATATCACCTTCAGTTGTGCTTTGTATTATTTTCCACTGCTATGTAATTTATTATAATCTCTGATATTTATCGAATGTAATTTATTCATTTATATTCTGTATATTCTTGTATCTGATGGTATTGTTGTAATAGCAATGAAATGTTCTTCCGTCTGCGTTCTATTTTGTCGTGTTCTCAAAACGATCAGGGGTTTCGAACGGTCTAGATCGGTTTAACGACTGATTCGGATCGAGAGAAATTCCCGGCCGTCACATTTGGTATCAGAGCTTTGGTTTACAGAGCTCGAGAACAAGACACATTAGAACCATATGAAAGAATTCATCAGATATTGGATTAGTAATATCCAATTAGAATGACTCGTTAGAGATAGGATCAGTAGTATCCTAGAACGAGTGTGAAGAGTATATTTTTCAAATGAAAACAATTTTGTTTTGAAAATTTAAACCATTTTATACGTATTTGATTATTTATTTATTTCGAATTTGGACAATCCGATATATAAAGATTTTGCATATACGCGTCATGAACGTATATTCGAAGTTTTAATATACTGGATAGATGTAGAATCACACTCTAGTCGCACGGGCCTGATTCTGATGATTGACGCGTCATCATCAGTAATTATTTTCGTGTTTCGAAGGTATGATATCTATATCTTTCCATTAGACTGGTGTGAGAGCCAAAACTTATATAGTTAGATTTATTGTTGTGATTTGGCATCATAAACATGATTTTTTGTATATATATCAAAATTATGAATTTGAAACGTTAAATTCACTAATTGATTGATGATTGTGTTGTTTGTTTATTTGTTTGACAATTTTTGAACCACTATGCCTAACGGAATCAAATATTGAATTGTATTGAAAAATTGGTCGCATTTGCTTGCATATACATATACTTATATTGAACAGGTCATAGCAAGGAGGCTAGAGCCAAAGAATAAAATTTGTTTGCCCGACAAATAGGTACATGTTTACTATAATTTACTGTTTTGTTTGGGGGATGATGATTTTATGAGCCTATTGTCTAGCCGCTTGGCTTTTTCTTTTTCTTTTTGAGATCAGAAGGCCTATATGGCAATTTCGGGATTTTCCCGTGGCTCCCGGTGCAGGGGAGGTTATGGCGAAATTTTTCGAAAATTTAGGGTGTTAGCCAAATTTTTGAAAATTTGAAAATTCTTAGAAACTGAAAAGTTGGAGAATGGAAGCCAGATCGAACGTAGAAGTGATTAATCAAACCACTTTCGACTTTGTTCCTTTTCGGGGACGAAAAGTTTTAAGTGGGGGAGATTGTAATAACCCGGAAAATGCGAGCCAGTTTAAAATTTTTATTTTGGCAATTTCAGCGAATTTTGAATATTTAAAATGAATTATTTTAAATAATATCGACGAAAATTTATTTTGAATATATAATCGAATGTATATATTATTTACGCCGTCGTTAGAATATAAATAATTATATATAATTATAAATAGAATTGAAAATGGCGCGGTAGTTCGATAATTCGATTTCAAACTTCAATTGGATGTACCGGGTGCAAAACAATCCGGATTTTAGCGAAACCAAAAACAATAGGATCTATTCGTGAATATCTTTCCAACGAATCCGAAAAATCGAAATTTCATAGCGGGAATCAAAAGATATGTCCAGTTGAAAATTCTGAATAGTCGCTATGGAATTCAGGCCCTTAAAAATTGACATTTTGCAAACGACCTCGTATTTCGACGAAACCACTTTTGTTGGGTCCGTGATGTCAAATTATTGCTAGATTCCAAATTTCATAATTTTTCGAATCAATATGTGAGCATGGCAAAGGGAAACGCGTTTGACCAGTTTCAGTTTATTTTAATCGACTGGAAATTGGCCATTTTTCTAACGGTCTCAGAATTCGACGAAACTAGTTTTGTTAGGACTGTATCGTTAATACGAAGCTCAGAAATATTTTTATGGAATTTTTAGAGTTAGTATGTGACCCCAGTAAATTGAAATGCGCGTTCAAATTCAATATATAGAGTATACGTTGATTTTGACGAAAACTGATCGAAACAATCAAATCAGCTTGCGATACATATCCCATTGTGTTCGGAATGGGGGTAATACGCTATGGGCGACAGGCGGTGGGCCTCGTTTAGAGGTCATATGTGAAAGTCAACTTTTTGAAATAAAATAAAATATAAAATATCTTCCCTCTCTCCTCCCTTATACTCTGCCCCCCCCCCCCCCCCCCCCGTTCAAAATCATTCCAAAGGAAAAAAAATAAAAAATACGATGGAGCTCAAATCGCGGGCCACCGCCGCCGCGTCGACCTCCGCCTGCCGTCGCCCCTTCCCCTCGTGCTCCTCCGACCTTCCCGCTCAGACCCCCCTCCTGCTCGCACGCGCCCTCTCTCCTTTGAAACCCATCCCCAAATCGACGCTCCGACCCCAAAATCAGACGCTCCAGCCCCTCAACCACGCCAGGGCCCACCATCGATCAGCCCCGCCTAGCCGCGACCCCCAGCCATCAACGAAACCCCCCTTCATTCGCCACGTCAGAGCAGCCCCCCCTGCGAGCAACCTCCGACCATCCTTTCCCTCCCCTGCAAACGAAAGGTATAGTTTTTATTTATTTATTTATTTTATTTTAATTTATACATTGATTTTAAAATATAAAATCTGCAAAACTGTAAAGATAGGATTTTTTTTTTTAACTGTAAAGATAGGATTTTTAAAACTGTAAAGATAGAATTTTTAAAACTGTAAAGGTAGAATTTTTAACACTGTAAAGCTTTGATTTTTAGTTGGAGGAAAATATAATCTTTGTTTTGTAGAAGATGTAAAAATATGATTTTCGTTTATGTAGAGAATTAAAAATATAATTTTTACATGATAGGAATATTAGAAATATCATCTTTATATGTGTAGCAAAATAAAAATGTGATTTTTATAATGATGAATTTGAAAAGGCGAAATCTTTAAATTTGAAAAGGCGAGATTTTTATATATTGAATAGCGAAGTAAAAATTCGATTTTTATATATTGAATAGCGAAGTAAAAATTCGATTTTTATATATTGAATAGCATAGTAAAAATTCGATTTTTATATATTGAATAACGAAGTAAAAATTCGATTTTTATATATTGAATAGCGAAGTAAAAATTCGATTTTTACATATGTAGAGAATACGGGCAACGAAGGTGACAAAAAGGCGAGAGCGATGAAGATTTCTATAAAAGAAGAGTCGAGATGATTGGATTAGCTATTGGTGAGAATTTCTCACCTTTCAATTTCATTTTCTAGTTATATGTATATACTAGGATGCAGACGGTGTTTAGTAGCACCCGACACAATCGTCCACAGACCATGGACTTGTTTGTTTGATTGTATAGTTGGTTAGATTATTTGGTTTGAATTGAATGGTTTGGTGAAATGAAATTGATTTGATTGATGTGTGAATGGCGTGGGCCTTCACTAGACCGGGGATAAGGCTAGGTCTTGTCCCGTTTCTAGTATCGTGCCGTTATGCCGCCAAAATTTTCTAAAATATGGTAGAGAAATAAAAATATCATTTTATTTGATAAATGAACTGAATAAAAATTCATGTGTTAAAATAAAATATTTTGGTCGTTAAAAATATAATTTTTAACGTGAAAGTGAATATATAAATATTTATAAACAAATCGTTTATATACACTGATTTGACTGATATTGATTGGGTAGATAAATTTTACACATCGCCCAACTGCACAAATAAAATATGTGTTTGATTGTTTGAAACCTCACACGGGTGTTGGGATGAAATTTAAATTCATTCATCCTGATTGATTAAATATGTCGATCGATTGATTGACAGGCTGTTATAAGCGTTAGATATCTATATTTGATGCTTATACAGTGTAGTGCACTTTGGTTGATGGTTGATTATTTTTCAATGCTATTATATACGTGTGATGTATGAAAATCCATATAATTAACATTATATGGTGATTGATTGGGCCTCATTCCAATTTAGAAAATAAAGAATATTATAAAATAAAGGTTCATGTGTTGACAGTACTCATCCGTTGAGATTGGTCATGTGTTGAACGAAATATTTTAATAATAAAATTTACATCTTTATCAATATAAAATAAAGGTTCATGTGTTGACAGTACTTATCCGTTGAGATTAGTCATGTGTTGAACGAAATATTTTAAAAATAGAAATATTTGAAATAGAAATATTTGAATAGGAAATATTTGAAAAAGAAATATTTGAAATAGAATATTTGAAAATAGAAATATATGAAGCCGTGTTGATTAGATTGACGCCATTTTGACGTGAACGATATTTATATCGATTTTATTCATTTTAAAATGAATATTGAAAAGTGATTTCGAAATCGAATATTTTGAAATGAAATTTGAATTAAATTGATTAGAAAACGAATTTGATTTGAATTGAATAGAAAACGAATTGAATTCGATTTGAATTGAATAGAAAACGAATTGAATTTGATTTGAATTGAATAGAAAACGAATTGAATTCGAATTGAATAGAAAACGAATTGAATTCGAATTGAATAGAAAACGAATTGAATTTGATTTGAATTAAAAATGAATTTGATTTAAAAAGAAAACGAATTGAATTTGATTTGAATATATAACAATTGAATTTGAATTGAATAGAAAACGAAATGAATTTGATTTAAATAGAAAACGAATTGAATTTGATTTGAATATATAACGAACTTGATTTGAATTGAATTGAAAACGAATTAGAATTGAATTGAAAACGAATTGAAATGAATTCAAATTGAATTGAAATTTGAATTGAATAGAAATGAATTTTAAAAACGAATTTATAAGGAAAAATTCAATTTTGATTTGAATTGAAATGGAAGTTGGAATTGTTTTTGAAACGAATTTAAAACTATTTATATAATTCGTTTTAAATAGAAATCGATGAAATATATATTATATATATTATATATATATAATATAATGGCCTGAATAGAACGCGCCGCGCTGCGGCAGTTCGCGAATTTCGACCATTAACTTCGAACGGACATTACGGGAGACCCGACCGTCGGATTCTTCTAAAACCAGAACCGTTGGGTTCGTATCGAAAAAAGCTTTCTAACGAATACTAGAAATTTGAAATCTAACGGTTGGATTTGGAGATACGTCCAAATCAAATTTGGAAAAGGTCGGTGTAAGTGCAGTTCGATGGCCATTGTTGGAAATCGACTGTACGGGCCTTGATAAAATTATTAAAAATATTAATAATTTGTGTTAAATCATAAGAAGTGATTTGAGAAAAATTGGGATGAAAAACTCCACATTTGAAAAGATAAAAATAGATTTTTATCAAAATTAACTAGTTTTGAACTGAAATTAAAACCCTTTTATTTTTAAATAAATAAATTGGATTTGAAATGGGTTTAAATAGAATTGATTCATGGGTTTATCGTAAACGGTGTTTTAAATAACACTAGTTCTTTAACCCGATAATAATTAGAATGTGATTTGGGTTTATCGTGAATTGTGTTTTAAATAACACTAGTTCTTTAACCCGATAATAATTAGAATGTGATTTGGGTTTATCGTGAATTGTGTTTTAAATAACATAGTTCTTTAACCCGATAGTAATTAGAATGTAATTTGGGTTTATCGTGAATTGTGTTTTAAATGACACTAGTTCTCTAACCTAGAAAAAGGAGTTTTAATGAATCTGCAATTTGATTGAATTGTGAATTGATAATCCAAATTATCAAATTTGGAAAATGAACGAGAATGGAGTATTACCAGTTTTGCTCCAAAACGATAGTTAAATCTTTAATTAGATTTGAACGTGAAATGGTAATTAATTTTACCGATAGCACCACGGTGTTAGATATGGAGTATTACCAGTATTTCTTCATGGGATGAATAGGTTGGGATTGGGAAATAAAATAAATAATTACTTCGGTGTGGATCGTTAATCCCGACTAGTTTGGAAAAACCATATTTTGGTTTGAAATGACATCCAAAGGAAGATTAAAGGATAAATTTTAAAGAATTTATCTTGGATAAAATTAATGGGAACCTTTCCCTAAGAATAAGAAATTTAGAAACTAGCTGTGGGTTAGCTAAGAAGAATGGTTTCCTGGGTATTGATCTGATGTTGGTTTCGACCTTCGGGGTTAATATTTGGGAAATTGTTCTCTTGTTGATTTACGGTTAGCAGCTAATGAATTGGAATGAGGCGTATGTTGTGTTTGTGTAACATTCGTTTTAATATACGCGGGTTGTTTGGAAAGGCCGGGTTTATACCCATTCTGAATAACCGATTCGACGATATGTCGAACATGATGACGGTGGTCGAAGACCGGAAGTCTTCACATCGTTTGGATAATTACTGACGATCCTGATTGGGCTGTACACCCAAGAGGATGGAAATAGTTGGTGGTCGTCCAGACGTACTTGGAGGTGGATGGATATGCGAGGAAAGTGCCTCCGGTTTCGTTCAGACCCAGAACGAACTTGTAAATGGATTGTGTGTCTGACATTGGATTTTATTCTGTGTTGATTGATTTCTGTTAAATATATATCTGTTTGGCGGCGGAGAATTTATTCTCTTGCTTAACGCCCTTCTCTGAGACGTACGAGCTTAGAGGTTATATATCGATAGATATCAATCGCATGGCATGAATTGCCTGTGTGGCACGCTGAGTTGCATGGATCAAGGCTTCTGTTGAAAAGCAAAGTCTTGTGGTTGATGATCAAAGCACGGCCTACGTGGAAGCTTTGTGTATAACGTGAATTCGCGAGCCTCACACCTCGGTATGAGTCAAAAACGGGATACGGACTGCAGGGAGAGCACGACGTTTCTTTCTAGCTTTGGTGGTGTCAGTGACTTACCAGCCCTGACATTTATATACTTTTCACCTATGTGGTTGTTGGATGAGGTGCCTCGATTTTAGGTCTGTAAGGACCGGGAAATGTGTGTTCAGGCATAATTAATCCTCTAACATAAGTGAGGACCGGCCCTGAAGCATCCAGGATTGCCCAGAGTGTGTAGTCCTGAGACATTTGCTAGAGTGTCTCGAAAGCGGAGAGGAGCTTGCCCCTTGCCTCGACTCATGACGGAAATCCAATTTCCAATACGTGTATTGCGGTTTTAATTGTAGAACTAGTATGACGACATAATATATGGTACCCATGCCGTCTATGATTGATATTTATGATTGAAATTGTTTTGACACTATATACTTATTATAGTATCAAATGATTTGTTTTAAACGTACCAAGCATGTTTGGCTATTATAAGGGAAAACCCTATCCTCCGGCTTGCGTTGCATTGTGTGATGGGACCTGGGTCTTATAATAGCTTCATTTTTCGAAAAGCATTACGTTGTTTATCCTATGCACTGGTATTCTTGGGAGGAAACCCGTTCCATGTTATACGGCGTGGTCCCTTGAATTACTTTCTCTAAAAATAAAGTTTTAATAACTGTTTTGGTTCTCACACTAGTCACATGACTGACCTGGAGTTTATTGTTTTAACCTAAACTCTGGGTGCCCCTATTTTCTACACGATTAGCTAGTAGTTTTGGTTTTGCAGATTTATATTCACAGGATCCTGGTTTACAGCTGGAATGATATCCGGAAAGCTCTGTATCCGTATATCACCTTCAGTTGTGCTTTGTATTATTTTCCGCTCCTATGTAATTTATTGTAATCTCTGATATTTATCGAATGTAATTTATTCATTTATATTCTGTATATTCTTGTATCTGATGGTATTGTTGTAATAGCAATGAAATGTTCTTCCGTCTGCGTTCTATTTTGTCTTGTTCTCAAAACGATCAGGGGTTTCGAACGGTCTAGATCGGTTTAACGACTGATTCGGATCGAGCGAAATTCCCGGCCGTCACATTGGCCTTCAGTATCTCTAGCCATCTTCACTTGTGACTATCCACAGGCTCATAACACTTTAGAGCAACCATTACTTCACACAAGCTCAATACATCCTTGAGTCGTTCTTTCACATGAACTCAATACATCCTTGAGTCATTTCCACATTCGTTGTATACAAAAAACAACGAACAAATCACATCACTTCGAGCATCCTCATCTGGACTCTCATCGAAGCCATCATCACCATCGAACCAAACAACTTCAATATAAGATTCAGTATAGTCTATAACATTATCACCCAACTCAGGACACCTTTGAGTTGTCATACCATTCGTTGTTCTACATCGATCAACGAACACCTTCAACACTTCGAATATTCCTACTTGAGTCCCTTTTGTAGTCACGTTCGACCAATCCTCTCCTTTTACCGATCTCCCTAGACCGATCTCCCTTTACCGATCTCCTTGGACCTATCTTCTTGGACTGATCTCCCTAGACCGATCTCCCTGGACCGATCTCCCTAGACCGATCTCCCTAGATCGATCTCCCTAAACCGATCTCCCTAGAATGGTCTCCCTATACCAATCTCCTTGGACCGATCTCCCTGCACCAATATCCCTAGAACAATCTCCCTAGACCGATCTCCCTAGACCGATCTCCTTTGAACGATCTCCCTAGACCGATCTCCTTTGAACGATCTCCTTAGACCGATCCCCCTAGACCGGTCTCCCTGGACCGATCTCCTTAGAATGATCTCCTCAGACTGGTCTCCCTATTGGCTCGCTTGATCGCTCCTTCCTGTCTTGCTTTCCAAGAAAACCACCCTACGGTGCGCGATCGACCATGGATGCACGACCCAAAACCCGCACTTCCCAAATGCGACTCCAATTTCGACCCAAACTTCGCCATTCGATACAATCGATGAAACTAACTCATCCAATTCATTCAACACAATCATGAACATGTTATGAAACCACTAACATCTCCAATTTGGCCATTTCATCAATAATTATGTAAAATCCACCAAAATCATCATAAATGTAAATATGAACAAAACAATAGATATAACTTGCATATACACATGAAATAGCATTGAAAACATTAAAATGAACTTGCTAAAATATATTATAGGGTGATTAATGTGAAAATTAACTTACTATGGCTTAGATTTATGATAAAACACTTAAATATGATGTAAAACATGATCAAAAACTCATATACTTCATTGAATCCATGTGAGAGATGTAAAGCACTCACCGATTCTCCAAAACAAGCTAAAATTGATGGAATAAGAATTCGAACAGTAAGCGCCTTATACTAATCTACTTGATCCGATGAACTTTTTCTCCAATTGATGTAGATTTAGCCTTCAATCGTGTAGATCTATGATTTCCCTTCTTGGATTTTGATTTTTTATGGTGGAAAGGTGTTTAGAGGAAGGAGGAGCACAACGCACTAAATGAGAGAAAGAGGAAGTAAACTATTTCCCATACCTCTCACCCTCTATTTAATGTTTCCACCAACCCACTAATGGGCCTCTCCCAAATCAGCCTATTAGGCTCTCAAAACCTGGACAGCCAACTGAAAAACATTAAAACAACGATTTCTCCCAAACCACTGAGCCAAATTTTTAATGTAACCACTCTATCGAAAGGCAAACATCAACTCCTTTCCAATGGCACAGGTCTCACCCTCTGATTCAACAGGAGTCAAAAGTTATGCCCTATACAAGACAGAAAGGGGAAAAATCATCACAAACAAAATCGGTAAAAGTTATGGACATGTCTCACATCCCTATAAGCAACATGTTAAAAGATGAGAATGACCGAACCCTCAGGGAATAAAATAAAAATATTTTACGATCTTCTGATACATAAAATGCGGGCTGTTACATTCTCCTCCTTAAGAATTTCGCCCCTAAAATTCCAAGCAAACACAAGCAATCAAAACAATTCCGCATGTCTATCATCCATGAGAAACCAATTCTATTGTCCAAACTAGCAACCATCACACCATGCATCCATATCCCTATCCTAGCACGTGGAATCCTAATCACCAACAAGGATAACAACGATAACAACAAGCTATAATAATTTAAAGATGGCGCGATATCAATGGTTCAAATGGACGAAGAGTTATAAATGGGTCTTCTTCATACTCTCTTCCATTTCCCATGTCCAATCATCTCCATCCTTACTCTATTGTGCCTTGACTATCTTAAGCATCTTTTTCCTAAGCTGTTTCGTGTCATTCTCCATAACACGAAGCGACTTATGAGATTTCATAACTACGAACTCAACCATAAGGTCGATGTACTACTCCGGAGGTACTACCACATCCAGACTTTGCGAATATCTCATAGAAACGACTTACAAAAACATTGTAGACACTGTACATCTCTTGCGTAAAATCGATCTATACGTGAGCTTTTCGATTGCTCGCCTATTAGAAACGGTCCAACAAACCTAGGAGCTAACTTTTCATTTTATCCCGAATTAACCCATATGCTTCAACAGCTGAATCTTCATGAAAACTCTGTCACCAGCGTCGAATTCCAAGGCATTTCGACGTTTTTTCAGCATAGCTCTTCTAATGATCTTGGGTTGCCTTCATGTGTTGCCGAACGATCTCGATACAATCCGAGGTTTCTCTAACCATTTCAGGACCAAGTACTAACTTATCTCCATTTCTAACCAAAAGGCTGGAGAATTGCACGGCCTCCCATACGACGCCTCGTATGGTGCCATCCCAATGCTAGACTGGTAGCTGTTATTATATGCAAACTCAACTAGATGTAGACGGTCTTCCCATGATCCCCCAAAATCCAACATACAAGCTCTCAGGAGATCTTCCAAAGCTCGGTTAACCCTCTCGGTTTGACCATCCATTTGGGTATGATAAGACGTACTTAAGCACAACTCGGTTCCCAAAGCATTTTGCAAACTCCTCCAAAAATCCGCTAGCAAACAATGGATCTCGATCACTCACTATACTCATCGGGACACCATGGAATCATACTATCCATTTCACATAAAGTTCAGCCAATTTCGACGCCGTCCTAGTCAATTTGGCAGGAATGAACCTTGCACTTTTGGTCAAACGATCTATGATGACCCAAATCCCTTCATTCCCCGCCCTGGTTCTAAGTAGTCCATCGATAAAATCCATCGATATTTTCTCCCACTTCCACGTAGGAACTTCCAATGTCTGAAGCAAACCACTCGGCTATTTCTGTTCAACTTTCACCAACTGACAGTTCATGCATTCATAAATGAACTTCCCAATATCTCACTTCATCCCTCCTAGTAGTAGATAAGCTTCATGTCCTGGTACATCTTATTTCCACCGGGAAGAATAGTCAACTTCGAGTGATGACGTTCTCTCAGAACCTCATCTCTCAATCCGTCGATATCGGGAACAACTAATCGCCCTTTCTTTCGAAGCCAACCTTCCGATCAACTTTGAACTCTTTATCTTCTGGTTCTAGTTTCTGGATAAACTCGACAAGCTTTGCATCTCGCTTTTGGCTCTCACCAACCCTTTCGATGAGAGTAGGTTTTATCGATAAGCTTGCCAACATTTCAGGTTCCAATTCACACCTTTTCTTGAAATCAAATCTTGCCAAATACTCGAGGCTTTTCCATTATGAAAACATTGCTCCTAAACTTGCGTGTCTTCGACTTCACGTATCTGCAACGGTGTTACCCTCGCCCAAAGTATAGGCTATTCCAAATTCGTACAATGCTAGAAACTCTAACCATCATTGCTGCCGAAGATGCAAACCCTTATGGGAGGAAAAGATACTTCAACGACTTATGATCCGTAAGCAACTCGAATCGAACTCCCAACATGTAATGTTTCCGTATATTCAGAGGAAACACAATCGCTGCTAACTTCAAATTTCGAATTGAATAATTCCTTTTCTGCAACTTTGGTTGTCAACTTGTGTTGACCACAACCTTATCCTTTGCCACTTTCAACTAGTGAAATTCTGTTGCCAAGTCCATCTTCAGGATACACTTTGCTCTTATAAAGTTGATCGAACAAGTCATCTATCCTCGGCAGAGGATACTTTTTCTTCTTAATCGCCTTATTCCGCTCACGATAGTTCACACACAATTTACGAGCCATCAACCTTGGTTGCAAACAAAACTGGTGCACCTCATTTGAACATACTTCTCCAAATGAATCCTCGTTCCTAAAAGGTAACGAACTTGCACCTTTAACTCTCGATGTTCCTTAGGCGCTATCTTCCCAAGAGGCATAACTATAGGTCTAGCACCCTTGACTAAATCGATTCTGAACTCAATCTCATGATGCGCCTACAAGTCATTGACTTCTACAAGGACATTATCTAACTCACTTACGACTCGATGTCAAATCTTCTAGTGGAATCGTAGGCGAATATAAATAACTTATGAAGACACCATCTTCGACCTTTACCGAATCATAACCATTCGCCCTTCCACATTCCCGACTTTCATCTACAGCTTCCCGCAATCCACTTTTGCCGCATACCCCCTGAGCAAATCCAAACCCCAAAACAATACCAAACCCAGCGAAAGTCACAACAAAACAATCATTCATATAAGAGGAACCATGACTATATAAACCGGGCCACAACAAGTCCTACGAAGAGTAGATAAACCCTCAACTGGACCAATTACAGCGAACGATCTATTACAACTTCAAGTTCGATACTTATTCAACATACAATCTTATTATAGGTAAAAGAAGATGATTCTCTAGTATAAAATAGAACTCAAACAAGATTCATCGAGCAGAGCACATCTAAGCTAACCATAGCTTCTTCTAATTCTCATCAGGAAGGCAATAGGAAATCGAAATGGCTTCCAGAACACTTACTTCCCTTGGTTGCTTATCTTTCAGAAAATCTGGCCAGTCTTTTTTCTTATGCCTAGGCTTGCCGCATTTAAAGCAATTCCTTTCGGCACTTGGCTTCTTACAATCCCTGGCATAATGTCCCTCTAGCTGACAATGAAGCAAATGTCATTCTTCTTGGGTTTCTTTTTTTTTCTTATTCAGCTTCCTTGTTCTACTGGGGCTAATAAAAGTTTCTTCTTGAGGCTCATGCCTGCCTCTAAAAGCCTCGTCCCAAGAAGCACTAACCCTTTCAACTCGCTCCTTGGCCCGACGTTGAAGTCGCTCTAAAGATATACCTCTTCGGACTCATCTTCTTCATCTATAGGAGGATAATCCCTCTGTCTCTTAGCGGAATCACCCCTAGGTTCATGTACATGAACACCACGCTATATTGCCGCTTCTGGAATGGGAATTCTTAGCAGGACAGTGGCCATCATAGCCCCAAACATAACTAGACATTCTAGCATAACAACGAAAGCTTCCAACTAGTTGCCATCGCTTGCCCCTCCAACCACAGGCTCATCCTTGGTAGTGTTTCCTAAAGTTTGACGGCTCATTCTAAATCTGAAAACTAGAATGATTAGTACACATATGAGATTACAATAGGAATGAAATCTGAACCCTATTATACTATACACTACTATATAGTATACATCCAATTGAAATATATAAATACATTTCTCTTATGTAACTACATCTTAGAACTTTAGCCAAAATCGATAACCAGAGCCCTGATACCAATGTGAGGACAGCCCACATCCCCTGCACTATATAAGAGGAGATAAATCTAGGAGATAAATCATCATCAGGGGAGAGTAGATCATCAACAAAGGATGTTAGATCACATCATATCACATCAAATTCAAGGGGTTTCAACGTTTTCCAAATCCGATTACATTGAATCTACATCAAATCTAGAAATTGGTAGGTTATAGATATCTTTCACACGAAAGCTATAGATTGTATGGGTAAATTAGAACCATATTCATAAGTTTCATGTTAAAATCACCTTAGATCTGATCATATATGTTTAACTTAGCCTAGAAACCCTAGGAAAACCTAATTTGATCATAATAACTGGATAACTTGTGAGTACTGCCCACAACCCCTGCACTGTATAAGAGGAAAAATGCACTGAAAGGTGTGTCAGGCAGCTATGGACGATCATCAGGATATTGTAATACCCTGAATTTTTAACAACATTAAAGAGCATAAATTAAATAATAATTAATTTACTATACAGAATTAGAGGAAATAGACTACACCATTGCGTCCGTCTTGAAATTTTGGTCAAGATAGACATTTGGTTTGCGTAAAACGGACACTGTGTGAAGAAGTTATGAGGGTATTAAGTTTGTATACGCGCGAAATATTATGTATACACATATGAGTCAGAGGTGAGTCAAAATTTTATCCAGAACAGTTCAAATTCGAAAATTGAAAAATAGCAGCAGAATTCCCGCTCGAGGGGGTCAACCCCTCTAGAGGAGTGTCGACACCGGGGTCGACCCCCATTAAGGGGTGTCGACCTAGGGGTCGACCCACCCAGAGGGGTGTCGACACCCCTAGGGATGACATGGCACTCGGTTTCAGGGGGTCTTGCCTCTATATATATGTGTCCTATTCTCCTATTTTCATCATTGAAATCATGGAGGCCATATGCTGTCGGGATGCGAACTGAGACATAACCGTTTTCTATAACAACATACTTTGCAAATCAAATTCAGAAATTCAAGATACGTTCTTTCTCAATTCTCTAAACCTAATGATGTGAGTTTCTAGTTGCTTTTAGATTTAGATAAATAAAAGTAAATTGTGAAAGACTGTGAATTGGATATGTTGTAAAGTATGATTCTATGCTAGTGTTAAATCCTATACTATGTCATTATAGATCTATTTCCTTAGATCTAATACAATTGTGCTTATTCTATTATGTTGCCTATGTGGATCTTGACTTGTAACTATACTGTGGTGAGTGTACATCTATTAAATTGGACAGTTGTAACATTAGCTAGATCTAGTTCTTTATGTAAATCCCCTTTTCACCTGTCATATTGTGATCAATCTAGATATGTTGTAAACTTGACATGTGACGCCATCTTTAAATCTAAACATGTTACTATGTCACCCTAATTATGCTAGATCTAAATAGTTGGACACCTAAATGTTTAATTTAGATCTAATTATGCTTGCTTTGACATCGTAGTTGCCACAAGTTCATCAGTTTTATGTCCGCTTTGTTATGATGTTAATTACATGTCCATTCACCTTGTTATCATGCTAGTTTATGTTTATGCCAAGATATGTTGAAACTATCACCTTTGTCATATTCCCTTTTCATTGTTATAGCTAGGCTACTTTATAGCCTAGATGCCACCAAAATACGTGCGAATATGTTAGTTAGGAAACAGGGAAAAGGGATTTATTTTTGGCACAAATTATGCAATATTTATATGAATTGGACATATAATTCAAATTGCAAAACCTAGAAATAATCACCTATAATGACATAGGTAGATTTGGATAAAAATGGAATGTTTAGTAATTACAATTAGCAATTGAACTTATGACACGAGGTTAGGTTGCATTAATGGTGGAAGTCTGCCCGGACCCGACTGGGATATCTAGCAGCCACTAATGTTGAACCTAATGGGGAGGTCTAAGTACGTAAATACGAATCGGGTTATGGCAGAGGTTAGGCCTAGCTGTGGAATAAGTTCGCCCGGACCCGACCAACATATCCAACATCCACATGTTGTAGGCCTAATGTGGGAGGTCTAGCCCATTACAACCATAATTGGACATGGTAATTAATTGGACTACTTAGCTGAATTTAATCCATAAGCACTGTATGATTATGAACTTAAGTTAGGGTTAAGTAAAAATTGGATGGGTAGTGGGTGGATTAAGTAAATTAGAGGGGGTGGGCAATATTTACATATATGCCCACTAACTTAACCCAATAAGATTATGTAATTAAAGATACCTAGTGGTATACATAATCGGTGTAAAAATATAGTAAAGTTATGTAATTAAAGACACCCTTTAGGGTAAGAATAACTGACATAGGGCCATGTAATTAAAGACACCTGGGGTTATACATAGTCATTGAAATACCTAGTGGGGATACAAGACAAGGGGGAGAGCTTGTATCATATTGTGTGGGACCTATTTCAGTCAGTAACCCGAAGCAGGCATCAAATAAAGAACTCCGTGCTAGGCGGAGAAGAGGAACGCTTACTGATTGATTATAAGAGATCCAAACGAGACGGACGGTGTTGGCGGCGCAAACCAACCGGGCCGTGTGCGTGCATGAGCCGGGCAGAGGGGGATAAGAGGACTGTGACACCAGTAGATATGGTTGTGCACATCTTAGGAAATTAAGGGTTGCCACTTTAGGGAGTGATACCTCCTACCGTGGGGCCAACACAGGATATCTATAGGGTAGGGAGCCGATCGATTAGGGTACTGGTTAGGGTACACTCGGACGTCTGCCCTAAGCCTACCAACTTATAGTGGAAGGGATCATCTCATTTTAGTTATACCAGTAACAGTGCAGAGTAATCATTAGTGAAGAACATACACCTTACCCTGTCCACCTTGTCACACCTGCCATTTGTGTAGTGATCTCTCTTATCCACTTTATATGCCTATCATGTTACTTTTATTTATTTACTGGCTAAAAGTAACTAGACTCGCCAGACTTTATGTCTGACCCTTTTGTTTCTCCTTCTTTCTTCCGTTCCCCTCCCCCTAGGTTCTTAGGGAGGAAACACTCAGGCTTAGTCAGGACTTAGATGTCATCTTGCTAAGTGCTACTTCCGAAGTATGGCTCAAGTTTTTGTCTTTACTATGGCTTAACTCTTCCAATTGGTGAATTATGCTTTTCATATACTTATGTACTCTGATGGTACAAGACAAGTTATTTTATTGTAATGGTTTTTGTGACTTATGGTATTGTGGACCACGGTATTATGATTTATGCTTGAAATAAAAATTTAAATTTCCGCTGCTATCTTATTTACATCTGTCTTGTAATTATTCTGTGTTTGTTTACCTATAACGCTTCATGAAACTTAATACGTTCCCTTAGTGAGTGACATTAACGGACGTGGGGTGTCACAGATATGATAACAATCTCGGAACCTGTCGTAAATCTCACAGCGCAAGGATAAAATATAATAGAACATATACACCAGGTAATAATAGTGAAATCCACTTGCACAGAAACTGAAAACTCTTAAAAGAACTAGTAGAAAGTTCCATACAACTTAGGATAATATTTTTGTACGAAGGTCCTCACTACATCCCTTAGAGCATATAGTATTAGCAGAAATAGAAAATACTAGGTAATAATAAGCTTGTACGTGAGCCTCCTGCTCGTCATCGATCAGCATCATCGTCCTCACTAAAGCATCACCTATCACTTGCTACTTAGTCTGACCATCCACAACCGGATGAACAGCCTAAGGTAATAAGAGGAAACATAAAACCTTGAGTCAGACAACAGTCTTAGTGAGCGACAAAACAGCTAACAAACTTCATCAATAAACTATAAGACATGGTAGATTTACCAACCACTACCCAACACCAGAGAAGAACTCACACCCATCTTCCCCACATCCAACAGTGATAGCCTTTACAATCCATAACATCCAAGGTAACAACAATTCGTCTATGGAAATCAAAACAACCATTGGTAACATTCATAACATCCAGATTACATAAGTCTCACACAGACAATCCTAAGTGAGTTTAACATCCCTCAAGTACTCTCCCCCGAGGCTTAAACCAATATCAGTCAAGCACTCAAGGAACAACTCCCTCAACTTTGGATAATCCACTTGAGATTGTACAAACAGAATAACCAATCATCCACGACTTACTCTGGCTATCACCGCCAATCCTGCTTCGAAACCATCGTTAATCGTATGACTGTCCTTATCATACTGCCATCCGTAAAGGGCTAGTGCTAACCCCGGTTCTAGCAAAAACCCCATACACCTTGCAGCCGAAATGTATCGAGGCCTTTTCAACCGATACCTAGGGTACTCCACCTACATCTATTCTTTTAGGGGCCTTATTATACCCTTACTTTGAGCCTACTAGAACCTACGACCACTCCTCGGCCTTCAGTATCTCTATCCATCTTCACTTGCGACTATCCATAGGCTCGGAACATTTTAGAGCAATCATTACATCACATGAGATCAATACATCCTTGAGTTGTTCTTTCACATGAACTCAATATATCCTTGAGTCATTTCTGCATTCATTGTATACAAAATCAACGAACAAATCACATTACTTCGAGCATACTCATCTGGACTCTCATCGAAGCCATCATTACCATCGAACTAAACAACTTCAATATATGGTTCAATATAGTCTATAACATTATAATCCCACTCAGAGCACCTTTGAGTTGTCATACCATTCATTTTTCTACACCGATCAACGAACACCTTTAACACTTTGAATATTCCTACTTGAGTCCACTTCGAAGTTAGGTCCGACTAATCCTCCTGTACGACCGATCCTTCTGGACCGATCTCCTTGGACGATCTCCCTAGACCGATCTCCCTGGACCTATCTCCCTGGACCGATCTCCCTAGGTCGATCTCCCTAGACCGATCTTCCTGGACCAATCTCCCTAGACCGATCTCCCTGGACTGATCTACCTAAAACGATCTCCATGGACTGATCTCCCTAGACCGATCTCCCTAGAACGATTTCCCTAGACCGATCTCCCTGGACCGATCTCCCTGGACCGATCTCTTAGAACAATCTCCCTAAACCGATCTCCCTATTGACTCGCTCGACCGCTCCTTCCTGTCTTGCTTTCCAAGAAAACCACCCTACAGTGCGCGACCGACCATGGATGCACGAACCAAAACCTGCACTTCCCAAATGCAACTCCAATTTCGACCAAAACTTCACCAATCGACACAAACGACGAAACCAGCTCATCCAATTAGTTCAACACAATCATGAACATGTTATGAAACCACTAACATCGCTAATTTGGCTATTTCATCGATAATTTTTTAAAATCCACCAAAAGCATCATAAATGTAAATATAAACAAAACAATAGATCTAACTTGCATATACTCATGAAATAACATTGAAATCATTAAATTGAACTTGCTAAAATAGAACATAGGGTGATTCGTGTGAAAATGAACTTAATATGGCTTGGATCTATGATAAAACACTTAAATATGATGAAAAACATGATCAAACACTCATATACTTCGTTGAATCCATGTGAGAGATGTAAATCACTCATTAATTCTCCAAAACAAGCTAAAATTGATGAATAAGAATCCGGATAGCAAGCATCTCTCGCCAATCTCGTTGATCCGATGAACACTTGCTCCAATTGATGTTGATCTAGCTTGCAATGGTGTAGATCTATGATTTCCCTCCTCGGATTTTGAATTTTAATGGTGGAAAGGTGTTTGGAGAAAGGAAGAGCACAAGGCTCCAAATGAGAGAATGACGAAGTAAATTATGTCCCATACCTCTCATCCTCTATTTATAGTTTCCACAAGCCCACTAATGGGCCTTTCCCAAATTAACCCATTAGGCTCCTAAAAACTGGACAACCAATTGAAAAACCTTAAAACAACGATTTCTCCCAAACCGCTGAGCCAAATTTTTAATGTAACCAATCTATGGAAAGGCAAACATCAATTCCTTTCCAATGGCGCAGGTCTCACCCTTTGATTCGACCTAAGTCAAAAGTTATGCCCTGTACAGGACTGCCAGGAATAAAATGGTTACAAACAAAATCAGTAAAAACTATGGCCATGTCTCGCATCCTCATTAGCAACATATTAAAAGATGATAATGACACAACCCTCAGGGAATAAAATAAAAATATTTTACAATCTTCCAATGTGTGAAATGCGGGCCGTTACATAACTGTTAGATTAATCATGTTTATCATATGCTAGGATCCAAATCATGCTAGAACCGATGTTTATGATATGTTTATGCCATGCTATGAATCCTTCATGTTTGTATGATCATTGTTGTATGGATTTATGTTTGTTTTAATTGAGTTGATTACATTGTTTGAGTTGTATGTTAATTGTTTGCCATGGAATTATAGGATTGAAGAACAAAGAAAATCGGAGGTTTAGATGATTGGATTCAGACGAAACTTGGTGGAGGCGCTCCAGAAGACGAAGGAATAGGGCACGAAAAATTTCATGTCTAGATAAAGCTAAGGACATGGGTTGGCACCGACCCATAGGGAAAGGTCGTATAATGCTGGATTTTGGTGTGTGGCTTTGCGTTGGTGAGTCGAGGCTACTAGTGAAATTTCAGATCATTCGAAGTTGATTTATGATGGGTCGAAGGTAGATTACTCGAGATATGAACTGACCGGCAGAGGCCTCAAAACGAACATCGAAACGATTGGAAATTAGACTGGAAGAATGCACTCGAGAGATGAATGGATACGGGGACAACCACTTAGCAAAATTTGCTAAGTGGGAGGGTCAACGCCAACTCATGAAGGTCGACACCGACCCGTAAGGGTAGGTCAGTGAAGGGTGAAATTTTGGAGGCTTAGATGTTTTGGCTTCTTGAAGTTGCTGGTGAAGTTTAGACTGAAACAGACTTCAGACGATTAATGTGGAACTCAAAGATGAATGGTGCTTCGATTGTGAACTCATGCAAGAGTGGTCGAAGCTAAGTTGATGTGACACTGGTCGTAGGATGGTATACGATACATTTTGATGAAGGCTTGACTTTAGTAGGAGTTAATCAGGGATGATAGTGGAATAAATTCAAGAGGCGGCTTGACTAAAGAAGCAATGTCGCCAAGGAGAAAGGAATGGCAAATTTAATTCGCCACAGAATCATTGGTTATCGATGTAGCGACCCGAATTTTTGGCCGATTGATTTTAAACATTTAATACTATTTTAAATGTTGAGTTGATAATATAAATGGATTTCTGTATTGAGTTTATCGATTAAATAATTGATATACAATTTAATTTTGAATATATCAAAAAATCTTATATGAAAACAATAAGTAATTGAATTCGAAGTTAAAACTGAATCGAAACAATTCAAATGATCAATATAAATTTTGCTTGAATATAATAATAATTTATTATCGAGTAGTTGACTATTTTGGATTTAACTTATATTATATCGATATAAATTAATATCTTCTCCATACGATCGAACGAGGCCTCGATACCTGTTCGAGTGTGTTCAGAATAGTGGTATAACCCTAGGAATGCCAGTTGTTGCGCTCATATAGGGGTTCGAAATTACGTGATAATTTAAGTTAAATAAAGTCATATCAGTTTGGAATAATATATATATATATATATATATATATATATATATATATATATAATTTCTTCAACCCTAACCTACCAATAAGGGTACACTGCAAACCTCCCTATCGTTGCATACCTAACCCTGCTTGTACCGTTTGAAAATAGTCGTTGTTTCTATCCTTTTAATCTTCGTCTATAAATAAAGCCAATGCTTTCGTGATATATTTCCCCATTCTAAAACCTGAAACAAATTCAAGTCATTACCCTTCATTCCTTTCCCGATTCAATAAAAAACCGCTGCTCTTCCATTTCCTCTCAACGAAAAATCATTCCTCCGTATATAATATTTGTAAAATGGCCAAACTCCAAATCGAAAATCAAACCACAGTTAAATAAAAAAAGATCACAACTGAAATGGCGATTCGAAATTGTGAGTTGCTTAGAGACCGACTTAAGATTGGATATGCTTGCGATTCGGGGAAACAAGAGGAGCCTTGTGGGTTGTATTGAGGGTTCGACAATGGATATTTAAACCCTAGATGAAAGGTGCGATTGAGTGATGGATGTTGTGTTTTTCAAGGGAGTTAGAGTTGACATTGGGGGCGAGCTGGAAGAATTGCGATGGGAGTTAGGGCGAGGGGAAGCTGTGTGATTCTGGTCATCGAGGTGGTTTAGGGCACGGAGTCGCATATTCATTTTTTTTATGATCGATTGTAGATTCTGATGTCAAGGAGTGTTGATGGGGAAGGTAGACCAGGCGTTGCCTGCTGTCAAGATTTGGAAGCTGAAATTCACCTCTGGTGATCGGGAAGCTCAGTCAACGATCGGGATTGGTGTCGAGTTTCCCGTGTCGGGATTTTAAAGTACTTAGCGACCTAATCTACTGGCGTTAATTATGTAATTATGTTAATTAAGGGAATTAAAATTTTAATTAGCATTAACTAGTTTTATTTTTATTAGAACACTTACTAATTATGGTTAGATAGTGATTAGCTGTTGTTAGGTATAAGGCTATCAAAATTTATAAGCTAAATTAGACTCTAAATTAGTAATTAAACATGATTAATGCTAGTTAATCGATAAATAAAATCGAATGATTGAAGGTAAGATTATTTTTTTATGGATTAATTGGCTAGTGGCATTTAAATTATTTTTGTTAAAATATAAAACTGTTACGCGTATATTTTATTTCGTATACATTTCCAGAATCAAACGAAAACGATAACTTTCGATCCGAATTGGCAAAAGCTTGGCATACGTACTGATTTGGAGCAATATCGAGCTAGTCGGAATTTTCGATTAAATTAAACACTTGTTTAATTTAATCGAAATAAATCGTTATATCGACTATTAAAAATAACGGTGAGTAAACTCACTCTCTGGATTCGTTTATATTTTTATTATAAACGAATTTTTATTTTAAATAATTTTTATATGCTATTGTTGGTTGTTTGTATGCATCAAAACATTATTGTGGATATTATATATATTAGTTATATAGGCTTGGTGTTTGTGGCTATTATATATATATGTATAGATATGTATGTATTGGATATTTCCCGCAGTACTATTAGCGGATGCCCGCACTATCGTTAGCGGATGATTTCCCTATGTGCCCTACAATATATATAGTGGATGACCTTCTATATCACGGTATTCTACCATGAAGCAGGAAGGGTTTTATTTATGTTGGCTAAAGTATGTGGATGTAGGAAAAACAGGTTGGAGGGATCCAACTGGATTCCTCAAAATTTACTATTGTTTGTTTTCGTATATATTATCATATATGATGTGTTAGAAAACTTGTGATTGATAATTGGGTAGTTTGGATGTTTGAATATCTCTAGTCCTAAATATTGATATATAAAAATATCGTGAAAAGGAATTTTGAAATTTAAAATGTAAAGTTATTTTTTTTTAATATAGAATTTGAATTTCGAATGGAGTAGAAAATATAAACTTGTTTGATAATAATAACAAGTAGTTTAATTTATAAACAATATTTATAAATGAAGGGAAATAAATTATCATTGAATAATTTGAATGCTTAAATTCAAATGTGAATTTAAAAGGGTAACTGGGAATCGTTTTAAACAGGAAACAATGGAATTTATTCCGATGTTCGTAATGTACGTTGAATTGAAATAAATCCATATGGATTTATGATTTAAATTCGAATATGTCGAATTTATAAATATAAATTATTTCTAGAAAGGATATTGGAATTTTATTAAACAGAAACAAAATTTAATATGAAAAAAAAATCTATATTTATATATAAGTACAATAATAAAATATTCCAAAGAAGGAATTGTATTTCAAATAGATTTTGAAATGGAACTTATTTTAATGTATAGAATAAGGAAGTTGAATTTATAAACGATGTTTATAAATCTAGTGAAATTAATAGAAGATCTGGAAGTTTGAATTCGAGTATGAATTTAAAAGTGAAGTGGAAAATGTTTTGAAAAGGGAATGATAGATTTTATTTCGGAATTCAGAATATAAACTAAATTGACAAAAATCCAACAATCTTTAAATTGAAATGCGATTATTTGGGTTTTATAAAATAATTTATTTTCAAAGAGAATTTAATTTCAATATATAAGATTGAATTATAAATAAATTATAACTGAATTATGAATATATCGACGATTTAGGATAATCAGAGATAAGTTAAATTTGGAAAACTGGCTAAATTATATATGAAAATATATAAGAATGGAGTTGAAATTTATTAATAAACGAAGTTTAAACATTTATATTTAAAAATAATTAAAATGAGCTTTCCGCAACACGGTAGTTCGTAATTTGATGATTCAAACTTCAATTGAGTATATATAATTCAATTTAAGTCGGAATTCTTTGAAACAATAATCGTAAGGACCGATTGAATAATACTTTTCTAATGGAAGAGAAAAATATGAATTTCGTCTTATAGATTTGGAATTATTTAAAAATCAAATTTCCTGAAAAATAGCGCTATAGTCATTTAAAAATCATAACGGTTTTATTTAAATTAATAAAAGGATTTTAAGCAGTTAAACTTAGATTTCAATTAGAAAAACCAAGACTTGAGTTATAAAATAAATACGAATTCAAGTGAAGTAAATGGATTGATTTTTGAAACAAAATCAGATATTTATTATTGAATAGAATTAACTAAGTAAAAGAGTAATTAGTTAATCGAGTTTTAGATTGAGTTTGATTTAGATAAGTAAATTGAATTTGTGAATTAATATTTGAAATCAAATATGAAACTTGAATTGAAAATGGAATTCAATTATTTTATAAGCAAGTTAAAATATATTTGAACATGTTATGTTCAAATAAAAAGTAAATTAGGCAAAAGAGCTAATTAGAGAATGAATTAGCAAATTGAATTAAAAACAATTTGGTTGAGTTGAATAAATTAGGAATGGTTAGATATAGTACAGTAGGTCTGGAATGAAGTGTACGAAGAGATATAAATTGAATGTTCGATAAAAGAGGTACGTACTTAATTTAATATGAGATTTTATGAGCCTATTTGGCAAGCCGCTTGGCTTTTTGATTTTTTTTTTTTGAATGGGAAGGACCCAAAGAGAAAATTTGTAGTTGTACCGAGTGACCCATACAAAGGAGACGCTGGCAAAATTTTCTGGAAATTTAAGGAGATAGAAATTTTTAAGAAAATTCGATAACTTAAAATCTACTTATCGATTATATATAAAACTAGAAACTAAGTCGGTTAATAAAATTTAAAAGAATTGTAATAAAGGTTTTCATCTATAGGAAATGATGTTCGGAAAGGAAATAATATAAAATTTTAAATATAGTTAGTTAAATACAATATTAAGATTTTAAATATAGTTAGTTAAATACAATATTTGGGTTGTCTTAACAATGTTTTATCCAACATCCGTTTTAACCCAAATAAGTGTAAGTTTGGGAATATAATAACAAATATTTCCTTAGTATAGAAAAAAATGAGTTCGGGTAAGAGATAAGTAATTGGAATGTTTTCCAATTACAATTAAAGGATTTTTTCCAAGTATAGAAAATAAAAGAAGGTGATATATGAAAATGTTTTCCAAATAGCATAAGAAGCCAAGATGATTGTTGAAAATATTGGATTAACAAATATTAATAAGGAAATAGAGAAGTGATTTAATTAATGAAATATAAATTTAGGGGCCCAGTGATTGTTTGTTGCTTTGGATGAATGTTTGTTTTTCTTTGATAGTTAAATAACCGACTGTCGAAGTATTGGCCAATGTCGTTGTCAATATGGAGAGACCTACTAGATTTGTATCTGAGAACAACTCCATATTGGCAGTAGCTTTGTGAATTAGAATATATGAAGACAATCGAAGACAGAGTAAGGTGCATGGGCTTTTTCTGTTAGTCCTAGGAAGAAATTGCCTAAGATGGATTAATAGAAATCGTGCTTTCCGTTTCACTCAGTCCCAGAACGAACTTGTATGAATGAATGTCGGACAAAGTATTTCCAATGATTGCATATGTTGGTTTATACAAATATACATATGGTGGTGGATAATTTATTCTCTTAGCATAATATCCAAAATATATTTGTGCAAATCAATTAATGATTAACGGATTTGACGATGTGGCATTCAAAGTGAATGAAGAAATGACATGTCAAAGATAAGTGTGGCCTCAAGCCTCACAACCTTGAAATGGTATAAAATCAGGTAGGTCTCATAGCTAGCGGGTAGCTCACAATTAGGGTGCATTGTCACCTAATCTAGAGAAAATCCATTTGCTTCTTTAATCTTTCGATTTTGTTCCTTTTGGGAATGGTTGATGATCCCAACCGTTGGTGATAATACATTCGGAGCACTCAAGCAAAGTGAGTCGCCGATCATGTTAAACTGGTTGTAAGATATTCTTGTTGTGTAATGACCTGCCCGGAATGGGCCTAAATTTCGACCTAGAAAAGCCCATCAAAAATTAGAGCCATTCTAAACGGGTCATTGTTTCATGTAAGGATTTCATTTGCATAGATAATATAAACATATACTTCGAGTGGAATTCTCACACAACGGTAAGAGAAAATATAATACTGAAATAAGATGTACCACTTATTTAAAAATCACAAAAATACAATAGTCAAAGTTACATCTGTATTCAATGGGTACATCAAATAATTCATTCTCATAAGTTTCCAAAAGAAGTAAAGCAATAACTACTAATAATAGCATAACTACTACTTTGTAATGACCCAGAAAATCTGAACCAATTTAAAAATTTTAAATTGGCTAAAATAATGGATTTTAAATATTTAAAATAAATATTTTAAATAATGGCAATGGAAAGTGAGTTTGAATCGACAATTGAAAACGAATATAATTTATTATAATTATTAACAAGGCCTGAAATGGCGTTGTAGTTTCAAAAATTGAATTCAAACTTTGTCGGACTGTACCGGGTGCAAAACAAAACGGATTTTAATGAAACCAAAATTATTTAAATCTGTTAGTGAATACCTTTCTAACGAATCTAAAAAATCGAATTTTCATAACGGGAAGCAAAAGTTATGGCCGAAAGAATTTTCAGAAAGGTCGCTATGGAATTTATATAGCCCGTGAAATTGGCCATTTTGCATACGACCTCGGAACTCGACGAAACCACTTTTGTTGGATCCGGGATGTGAAGTTATTGCTAGGTTTCAAATTTCATAATTTTTGAAGCTAATATGTGAGCGTGGCAAAGGAAAATGTGTTTTGGTCAATTATAGTTAAATTGGATCGACCAGAAATGGACCTTTTTGCAAACGGTCTCAGAATTCGATGAAACAAGTTTTGTTGGGACCGTATCGTCAAAACATAGCTAGATTTATTTTTATGGAATTTTTCGAATCAGTTTGTGGCCCTGGCAAATTGAAATGTACGTTCAAATTAAATATTGAATATTTTATATTTTAATTTGAAGGAAAACTGACTGAAACATTCGAATGGGCCTTTGAAACATATCCCATTGTGTTCGGAATGGGGGTAAAACGCTAGGGACGACAGTCATTGGGTTTCAATTGGTGGTCGTGTCAGAAAACCCCTTTAAAGACCCACCGACCAATCAGAATTTAGGAGAAAAAAAAAATCCTCAGACCCCCCCGATCGACGGCGATAAAGGCTTCCCCCCTTCTCTCCTCCGCCACCGCCGCTACAGGCCACCAGAGCCGCCGCCGCCACATCCACTCGAACCGCCTCCCCCTCCTCTTCAAATCCGACACCAGCTCCGCGTCCATCGACGCCCCGATCGCCAGAAACGGCCGTCCAAAGATCCGACCTTCCCGACGCCGCCACCGTCGCTACAGACCACCGTACCCCCTCAAACCACCACCGATCTACAGCCCTCACCTCCCTTTACGACGCTGCAACCACCGATCATCCCAGTTCTTCCCGGATTTCGCGAATTTCTTCGACCTAGTTTTGAACAGCATATAAAGGTAATTCCTTTATATTGTTTAAACACTTTTTAGTGTTGCAAACCTTTTAAAAATCGTATTTTTTTCATTCGTTAACGAAATTCGATGAAACAGGAAACATTGTGACCGTGTGGACGCCTTCTACATTTTAGAAGAGACCGCATATTTTTCTGAGCCTTCTGCTATTTTTGGTGGAGTGGAACCCAATGTGAGATTTCTAATTTATAAACGATATGGAAAACGACGATGTATAAATTATATATTCGATGTATGAGTTATATAAGCGTTGTACACCTCTTGTATAAGCGTTGTATAAGTTGTATGTTCGATGTATAAGTTATATATGCGTTGTAAAAATTATATATGTGTTGAAATAGAAGTGAATTGTTATATATATATATATATACGCCCCTCGTCCACAAACCATGGACGATATTTATTGATTGGGATTGGTGTGAAAATTGATTGATAGCGAATGATTGTTTGGGATTGTTTGTGGTTGATATTGATTGATTATGGTTGAAAAATACCCATTTGTGGTTGAGAAATATTTGGTTGAAACCACATAGGATTAGTTTGTGGAAATGAAATAAATATATACATGCCGCCTGCGTGCGATCTAGATGCATGATCCCTATTGTCAAAAACCGCGAGGTTTTAAGGTAGAGCGAGGAGCCGTACTAGGGACGGTCCCGGTTTTAACTACCCTGCCGTTATGCTGTCGAAATTTTGAATAATATTCATGTGTTTGAATTATTTTCATTTGCTGAAACTATATTTATTCATTGAATAGAAAACCTTCATGTGTTGAATCGGTATTCATTCGTTGATTAGAAATTCATGTGTTGAATGGTATTCGTGTTTTAAATATAAAAATCACATTTTTATCTATATATAGAAACTATAGAAAACCTTCATGTGTTGAATCGATATTCATTCGTTGATTAGAAATTCATGTGTTGAATGGTATTCGTGTTTTAAATATAAAAATCACATTTTTATCTATATATAGAAACTATAGAAAACCTTCATGTGTTGAATCGATATTCATTCGTTGATTAGAAATTCACGTGTTGAATGGTATTCGTGTTTTAAATATAAAAATCACATTTTTATCTATATATAGAAACTATAGAAAACCTTCATGTGTTGAATCGATATTCATTCGTTGATTAGAAATTCATGTGGTGAATGGTATTCATATTTTGAAATAAATTGTTTTGTAATAAAAATCACCTTTTTATCATCTATATAAACTATATAAAATAATTGTGAAATGTGAAGTGTTAAAAATAGCAACTCGTTCAAATATATATGCATGAGTTGAAATATTCATTAATTAGCTAATGATATGATTTTTGCCTATGCATGCAACATTAGAATGAATGGTGTTTTTAAACCAAATGAAATCAAATATGAAGTTGAATGGAAAATGATAAATGATAAGAACTGTATATATGTACATGCATATATATTGAACAGGTTATAGCAAAGGGGCTAGAGAAGAGGAATAAAATTTTGTGCCCGACAAATAGGTACACATTTACTGTTTTGTTTGGGTGATGATTTTATGAGCCTGTTGGCTAGCCGCTTGGCTTTTTCTTTTTCTTTTCGACATGAGACGCCCGTGTGGCTATTTGGGAATTTTCCCAGCCCCTCCCGTACAAAGGAGGTTATGGCGAAATTTTCCAAAATTTAAAGGCGTTAGTGAAATATTTGAAGTGAAAACGATATTGAAATTGTTGAATGAACTATATTTATATAAATATATAAATATAAATAAAATTAAAACGAAACGTGGCCGTGCAGTTCGTGATTTGAAACCGTGATTTCAAACGACTATACCAGGAGATCCGACCATCGGATTTTCCTGAAATCGCAACCGTTGGGTTCGCCTTGGAAAAATCTTTCCAACGACACCAACTTTGTAAAAATCCAACGGTTGGATTGTCTGGAATGTTTAATTCAAATCTGAAGAAAAACAGCGCCAGAAACGATTATATTTATATATATATAAATATAATTATATTTAATCGAATAACGACGCTGCAGTTCGTATTTTGAAATCGAAACTTCAAACGATTGTACCGGGAGATCCGACCGTCGGATTTTCCCGAAACTGGAACCGTTGGATTCATTTTGAAAAGACCTTTCTAATGATGTAAATTTTGTGAAGATCCAACGGTTAGATTTTCAGATATGTGTAAATCAAATCTGAAGAAAAACAGCGCCACAGCCGCGTTATGGCCCGAAGCGTCGTTTTGAATAAATTGGCTATTTTAAAATAAATAAAAATAGAGATAAATCGGTATAAAATATCATAAACGATATGGAATGGAAATAAACTGAATTTGCTCGATTTATGTGGTATTTGATGGTTGAATGTGTTTGGTGTGAAAATTACATTAAAGAACAAAATTGGTGTTGACGAATGATATAACCATCGAAATAAATTGATTTGAAATTCTAAATATATGTGAATTATTTGAAAAGGCCGAGTTAATTCTCATTTCAAATAATTGACCGACGATTGAAAGTCGAAGAGGAAGACGGTGGTCGAAGACCGGAGATCTTCACCTCGTTTGGATGGTAACCGAGGTCCTGATTGGGAGGCATCCCGAAATATGGATAATGAGTGGTGATCGTCCAGACGTACGTGGTGATCGATGGGTTTGCGAGGTATTTAGTGCCTCCGGTTTCGTTCAGACCCAGAACGGACTTGTAAATGGACTGTATGTCTGACATTGGATTTTATTCTGTGTTGATTGATCTCTATTAAATATACATCTGTTTGGCGGCAGAGAATTTATTCTTTTGCTTAACGCCCTTCTCTGAGACGCACGAGCTCAGAGGTGGTATATCGATGGACATCCGTCGCATGGCATGAATTGCCTGTGTGGCATGCTAAGATGCAGAGATCAGGGCTTCTGTTGAAAAGCAAAGTCTTGTGGTGATGATCAAAGCACCGCCTGTGTGGCGTAGCTTTGTGTATAACATAAAATCGCGAGCCTCACACCCCGATATGAACCAGAAACGGGAGAAGGACCTCAGGGAGGGCACGCGTTTCTTTCTAGCTAGGGTTGTGTCAGTGACCTACCAACCCTGACATTTATATACTTTTCACCTGTGTGGTTGTTGCTATTGCGAGGTGCCTCGGTTTGATCGGACGATCCGGGTTCGATGGAGTCATTCGTTGGCTCGTTTACGCCCCAAAGGGCGGTGAAACGTATTGTTCAGGCATAATAATCCACATCGGTGGACCGACCCTGATGATCTAAAGGCTTGCCTGCGCGCTTGCCTGTGGCTCGGGCTAGAGAGTCACGAATTCGGTAAGGACTATCTTTTGCCTTGGTTCATGACGGAAATCCAATTTCCAAATACGTGACTGTGCGGTTTTGATTGTATATATATATGGCGACATGATATATGGTACCCATGCCGTCTATGATTGATAGTTATGATTTGAAATTGTTTTCAAAAAATATAAACACTAGCAATAATATCAATTGCCTTTGTTTTTATTCGTATCAATCATATTTTGGCCATTATAAGGTAAAACTCTATCCTCCGGTTTGCGTTGCATTGTGTGATGGGAACTGGGTCTTATAATGGCTACATTTTTATAAAATGCATTGCGTTGTTTAAAAGAAAGATTTGTTTTAAAGCACTGGCAATCCAATGGAGAAAACCCGTTCCACGAAAGTGGCGTGGTCCTGTGATTAGCCAAATTATATATGTGTTGAGTAGATTTCTCATACCAGTCCCATGACTGACTCGTAGTTTGTTTCACTTTCAAACTCGGGTGCCCCTTTTCTACACGGGCAGCCTTGTATTCAGGTTTAGCTTGTTCTTTTTGGATAGCTGGAGTTGAAGATGGATTCTATCATTTATCTCTTTTTATGATGTTCAGCTCCTATTGTACATATTATGTTTGTTTTCCGCTGTAGACATTTATGTATAGCTGAACTGTATTTTTTACTAAGTATGATCCTATATACTGTGTAACTCTGATGATTACTTTTATCCAGTATATTCTATTGTTCATTATCTGGTGTATTTATTTAATTATGTTCTGCTATTATCTGTTTCTGTGTTATATTCCAAAGATTACCCTCGTCTCCGTCAGTACGGGATTTGGGGTCGTCACAACGTGGTATCAGAGCTTTGGTTAAGCGTAGTTCTGGAATATAACATTTGAACGAACTCGTCAGAAATAGAACCAGTAGTGTTCTAGGACGGGTAACTCTATACAGATAGGATCAGCAATATCCTAGTATAAGTAAAGCAGAATGAAATTACACCTCGATAGACACATTTACATTTGAAGTATGTGTTTCTATATTTTAAAATTATCTTTTCTGTGACCTGACACTTGATCTGCTATTTGCAGAAGTACTAGAAAATGAGTGTCAGAAACAGAAGGAATACAGAACTGGATATTGAGGCCCTATTGATCAAATATCGCAATATCGGTGGAATGTCGTTCTCTGGTGAAGAATCTATTATGAAGACACAGGCTTGGATTCGTTCGGCTGAAAAGATCTTTGATGGTTTAAAGCTGGGGGATGACCAGAAAAGATTACTGGCATCCTAGGCACTCAAAGATGAAGCTTTGTTCTGGTGGAATTCGGTTATAGAGAATAATCCAGAAGGTGATATCACCTGGGACAGGTTCAAAGTGACTTTCCTAGAAAGATTTACTCCTCCAGAAGCGACTGAGCGATTATGCGACGAATTTTCTTATCTGATACAAGGCGATATGACCATCCCAGAATATCATAAGAAATTCAACGAACTTTCTCATTTTGCTCCTCATCTGATTAAAGACCGAAAGAGGAAGAATCTTAGATTCATTCATGGGCTTCAAAGAAAATATCATAACAGTGTAATGAGGAACGTGAAGCTCCCTTTTTCTGAAATGATTTATATGGCTTATCAGTATGAAGATCTCCATAAGAAAGGAATGTTATGCGACGAAGAAGAAGTCAGTTCTAGTGACAAAGCAGAGTCGGAAACTGATATTCCTGAGGCAAGTACAACGTCTGAGGTCAGTAAGAAGCCCAGTGCTAAGAGGAAAAGGGCCAAAGCTGAGAAGAAACCAGTAACGACAATTGTATGCTCTAACTGCAATAAGCAAGGACATCTCTCGATAAGTTGCCGATCTCTAAAGAAACCAAAAAGGGATGAATCTAAATCCAAGAATAAGTTTCAAGTGACCCGAGAGTGCAATCTTTGTCATAAGACTGGTCATATAAAGAGAGACTGCTGGATGTTGAAAAAGACCAAAACGGTTCAGGTAAATGAAGTAGCAGAAACCTCAGCACCCTCAGATAGTCAGGGAAGGTCTGATGTTTTAGAAGGCATGCTTAATGTCAAAAATATTCCAGTTAAAGTACTGTTTGACACAGGGGCGTCACGAAGCTTCATTGCCATGAGTGCAGCTAAAAAGCTGGATTTGGATATGAAGAAGCTCAAAGAACCAATGACTGTCCAGAATCCGGTTGGGGGTTCCATTGATCTCAGTTGGATTTGTGGAGTGCCGGTTTCTTTCTCTCGTTATCGGTTTCCTACCATCGCAGTCGTCATGAATTTTAAAGAGTTTGATCTTATCTTGGGGTTAGACTGGTTGACCAAATATGAAGCTAAAGTTAAAATGCGCCGACAGAGTCGTAAAGGCGAAGATTAAATCGGGTGATTATATAACCATTCCCTATGAAGGTCAGAATGCTAATAGAAAAGACTTCTGGGCAGCTCTAAATGTTTCTCCAGCCCAAATAGAAAGTATCCCTGAAGTTACAGAGAATATTCCCGACCTAGTGAAAGATATCCCTGTCGTCAAGAACTATGCGGATGTGTTCGAAGAAGTTGTTCGCTTACCTCCGCAGAGAGAAATAGATTTCAAAATTGCTTTAATTCCAAATGCAAGGCCGGTAGTTCACGCTATTCGAAGAATGTCCTTGAAAGAGAAAGAGGAATTAGACAATCAAACACGACAGCTGGTATGGAAAGGTCTGATCAGGCCTAGTTTCTCGGATTGGGGTGCAGCAGTGGTATTTGTCCCAAAATCTGACGGTACTCTACGGCTATGCGTGGACTATCGTGATCTGAACAAGCAGACGATAAAGAACAAGTATCCATTGCCGCGGATAGATGATTTGTTGGATCGATTAAATGGAGCACAAGTATTTTATCGAATGGACCTAGCTACAGGTTTTCATCAACTTCGAATTGCCGAAGAGTGTGTTCCAATGATAGCCTTCAGAGGTCCCGACTTATTCTACGAGTGGTTAGTAATGCCATTCGGCTTATGTAACGCTCCGCCTATTTCGTCGATCTGATGAATAGGGTGTTTAGAGGGGTTTTGAATAAATTTGTTCTGGTTTTCATAGACGATATTCTAATCTTCTCTAAATCAAAGGCCGAGCATGAAAAACATTTGGAACAAGTGTTAGAAGTCCTCAGAAGGAATGTATTGAAAGCGAAGTTTTCCAAATGTATATTCTGGCAGGATGAAGTGAAATTTCTAGGCCATGTCGTATCGAAAGAAGGAATTGTTGTGGATCCAAGTAAAATCACAGCTATTCAGAACTGGAAGCAGCCTAGCACCCCCACTAAAGTCCGCAGTTTTCTCGGGTTGGCTAGCTATTACCGGAAGTTCGTTAAAAACTTTTCGAAGATATCTGGTCATTTAACAAAGCTTACAAAGAAGCACTCTAAATTCAAATGGACTCCAGAAAGTGAGGAGGCCTTTGAAGAGCTAAAGTTGAGATTAACAACAGCTCCAGTGTTAACCATCATAGATGGCAACCAGGATTTGAAAGTCTGGACTGATGCTTCTAGAGAAGGCCTTGGCGCAGTGTTAATGCAAAGGGGTCAGGTGATTGCTTATGCTAGCCGTCAGCTGAAGCCGCACGAGAAAAACTATGTAACTCATGATCTTGAGTTATTGGCTATAGTATTCGCTTTGAAAATCTGGAGGCACTATCTTCTGGGTGAGAGATTTAAACTGTTTACAGATCACCAATCGTTAAAGTATCTGTTCACCCAGAAGGACTTGAATCTGAGGCAGCAACGTTGGCTAGAGTTCCTTGCAGCATACGATTTTGAAATTATATACACTCCAGTGAAAGCCAATGTCGTGGCCGATGCGTTAAGCCGAAAGAATGAAATGATCGCCAGTTTTATTATCACGACTTCATTGCTAGATAAAATATCTGCTCTTCAGGAGGATGATTACTTCATTCAGAATATCAGAGAGATAATTCAACAAGGCGAACCCTCGAGTTTTCAAGTTGATAATGAGGGATTCTAAGGCTCAAAGGTCGAATCTGTGTCCCTAACATTCCTGAGCTTCGAAAGGAAGTACTGGATGAATGCCACAAGTCGAAACTTAGTATCCATCAGGGAGTAAGCAAAATGTATAATGACATTAAACGCACTTTCTAGTGGAAGTCGATGAAAAGGGACATTTCCTTATATGTTAGCCGATGCCCTACTTGCCAACTAGTCAAGAGCGACCAACAGAAATTGGCTGGATTGTTACAGCCACTAGAAGTTCCTGGTTGGAAGTGGGAACATATTTCAATGGATTTCATTGATGGTCTGCCCAGAACCAGAAAAGGAAATGACAGTATTTGGGTGATCGTAGATCGCTTCACGAAGACCGCCCATTTCATACCTGTCAGATCAAACAGAACTGCTCAGAGTATGGCGTAGATTTACTTCAGGGAAATAGTTAGACTACATGGAGTGCTGCTCAGCATAGTCAGTGATAGAGATACAATATTCACTAGCAAATTCTAGGAAGCATTTCAAGTCGAGCTGGGAACTAAGTTGAACTTGAGCACCGCTTATCATCCTCAGACAGACGGTCAGACTGAGAGGGTGAATCGTATTTTAGAAGATCTATTGCGGGCTTGTGTTATAGATTTCGGTGGATCATGGGAAGACCATCTGCATTTGGCTGAATTCTCTTATAACGCGAGTCTGACAATGTCGCCATTCGAAGCATTGTATGGTAGACCGTGCCGATCTCCTTCTTGTTGGGTCGAACCCGGAAATAGACTTGTGTTGGGTCCTGATATGATTCGAGAAGCTGCCGACAAAGTCGATTTTATTAAGAAGCGATTACTTGCCGCTCAAAGCCGACAAAAGAGCCATGCCGATAGAAGAAGGAGAGATATATCCTTTGCTGTTGGCGACTATGTATATTTGAAAGTATCGCCGATGAGAGGAGTTATCCAGTTCGGTAAAACTAGAAAGTTGGCGCCCAAATTCATAGGTCCGTTTCCTATTCTGGAACGGATTGGAACTCTCGCTTATAGGGTCAAATTGCCTGACTGGTTGCCTGGAGTTCATGATGTATTTCACATATCTCAACTTCGAAAGCACGTTCATGATCCAGACTTGATCGTCGAAGAAGCAGCTCAGCAGGATATTGAAATTACTCCAGAATTAGCTGTGAGAAGAGAGCCGCTAAAGATTATCGGCAAAGAAACCAAAGAGCTGAGGAACAAGAAGGTTCACTTAGTCAAAGTGCAATGGAGTGGAGATCCGCGAGATTGTACTTGGGAAACTGAGGAGAGCATTCAGAAAGCTTATCCTAGATGCCGAGTGGATATCTCTGATTGACTCTGGTGTAAGGTACATTTATCCTACTTTGCATTACCATTTGATTCTCTACTCTGTTGTTATTTTCTTTCCATGGATGTGAACTTTTAAATTCTATAGTCTGAATGGTTTTAAAAGAGAATAGGAGTTGATTAGTATATTTTTGAAAAGTAGAAAACAATTGGATTGGTTGTTGTGTTGTGTGATTGTAGATTTATCAAACTACTTTTGACTTTGTTCCTTTTCGGGGACGAAAAGTTTTAAGTGGGGGAGATTGTAACGACCCAGAAAATCTGAACCAATTTAAAAATTTTAAAATTTTAAATTGGCTAAAATAATGGATTTTAAATATTTAAAATAAATATTTTAAATAATGGCAATGGAAAGTGAGTTTGAATCGACAATTGAAAACGAATATAATTTATTATAATTATAAACAAGGCCTGAAATGGCGCTGCAGTTTCAAAAATTGAATTCAAACTTTGTCGGACTGTACCGGGTGCAAAACAAAATGGATCTTAGTGAAACCAAAATTATTTAAATCTGTTAGTGAATTCCTTTCTAACGAATCTGAAAAATCTAATTTTCATAACGGGAAGCAAAAGTTATGGCCGAATGAATTTTCAGAAAGGTCGCTATGGAATTTATATAGCCCGTGAAATTGGCCATTTTGCATATGACCTCGGAATTCGACGAAACCACTTTTCTTGGATCCGGGATGTGAAGTTATTGCTAGGTTTCAAATTTCATAATTTTTGAAGCTAATATGTGAGCGTGGCAAAGGAAAATGTGTTTTGGTCAATTACAGTTAAATTGGATCGACCAGAAATGGGCCTTTTTGCAAACGGTCTTAGAATTCGACGAAACAAGTTTTGTTGGGACCGTATCGTCAAAACATAGCTAGATTTATTTTTATGGAATTTTTCGAATCATTTTGTGGCCCTGGCAAATTGAAATGTACGTTCAAATTAAATATTGAATATTTTATATTTTAATTTGAAGGAAAACTGACTGAAACATTCGAATGGGCCTTCGAAACATATCCCATTTTGTTCGGAATGGGGGTAAAACGCTAGGGACGACAGTCGTTGGGTTTCAATTGGTGGTCGTGTCAGAAAACCCCTTTAAAGACCCACCGACCAATCAGAATTTAGGAAAAAAAAAATCCTCAGACCCCCCCCCCCCCCGATCGACGGCGATAAAGGCTTCCCCCCTTCTCTCCTCCCCCGCCGCCGCTATAGGCCACCAGAGCCGCCGCCACCACATCCACTCGAACCGCCTCCCCCTCCTCTTCAAATCCGACACCAGCTCCGCGTCCATCGAAGCCCCGACCGCCAGAAATGGCCGTCCAAAGATCCGACCTTCCCGACGCTGCCGCCGCCGCTACAGACCACCGTACCCCCTCAAACCACCACCGATCTACAGCCCTCACCTCCCTCTACGACGCTGCAGCCACCGATCATCCCAGTTCTTCCCGGATTTCGCGAATTTCTTCGACCTAGTTTTGAACAGCATATAAAGGTAATTCCTTTATATTGTTTAAACACTTTTTAGTGTTGCAAACCTTTTAAAAATCGTATCTTTTTCATTCGTTAACGAAATTCGATGAAACAGGAAACATCGTGACCGTGTGGACGCCTTCTACATTTTAGAAGAGACCGCATATTTTTCTGAGCCTTCTGCTATTTTTGGTGGAGTGGAACCCAATGTGAGATTTCTAATTTATAAACGATATGGCAAACGACGATGTATAAATTATATATTCGATGTATGAGTTATATAAGCGTTGTACACCTCTTGTATAAGCGTTGTATAAGTTGTATGTTCGATGTATAAGTTATATATGCGTTGTAAAAATTATATATGTGTTGAAATAGAAGTGAATTGTTATATATATATATATATATATATATATATATATATATACACGCCCCTCGTCCACAAACCATGGACGATATTTATGGATTGGGATTGGTGTGAAAATTGATTGATAGCGAATAATTGTTTGGGATTGTTTGTGGTTGATATTGATTGATTGTGGTTGAAAACTACCCATTTGTGGTTGAGAAATATTTGGTTGAAACCACATAGGGTTAGTTTGTGGAAATGAAATAAATATATACATGCCGCCTGTGTGCGAACTAGATGCATGATCCCCATTGTCAAAAACCGCGAGGTTTTAAGGTAGAGCGAGGAGCCGTACTAGGGACGGTCCCGGTTTTAACTACCCTGCCGTTATGCTGCCGAAATTTTGAATAATATTCATGTGTTTGAATTATTTTCATTTGCTGAAACTATATTTATTCATTGAATAGAAAACCTTCATGTGTTGAATCGATATTCATTCGTTGATTAGAAATTCATGTGTTGAATGGTATTCGTGTTTTAAATATAAAAATCACATTTTTATCTATATATAGAAACTATAGAAAATCTTCATGTGTTGAATCAATATTCATTCGTTGATTAGAAATTCATGTGTTGAATGGTATTCGTGTTTTAAATATAAAAATCACATTTTTATCTATATATAGAAACTATAGAAAACCTTCATGTGTTGAGTCGATATTCATTCGTTGATTAGAAATACATGTGTTGAATGGTATTCATGTTTTAAATATAAAAATCACATTTTTATCTATATATAGAAACTATAGAAAACCATCATGTGTTGAATCGATATTCATTCGTTGATTAGAAATTCATGTGGTGAATGGTATTCATATTTTGAAATAAATTGTTTTATAATAAAAATCACCTTTTTATCATCTATATAAACTATATAAAATAATTGTGAAATGTGAAGTGTTAAAAATAGCAACTCGTTCAAATATATATGCATGAGTTGAAATATTCATTAATTAGCTAATGATATGATTTTTGCCTATGCATGCAACATTAGAATGAATGGTGTTTTTAAACCAAATGAAATCAAATATGAAGTTGAATGGAAAATGATAAATGATAAGAACTGTATATATGTACATGCATATTTATTGAACAGGTTATAGCAAAGGGGCTAGATAAGAGGAATAAAATTTTGTGCCCGACAAATAGGTACACATTTACTGTTTTGTTTGGGTGATGATTTTATGAGCCTGTTGGCTAGCCGCTTGGCTTTTTCTTTTTCTTTTCGACATGAGACGCCCGTGTGGCTATTTGGGAATTTTCCCAGCCCCTCCCGTACAAAGGAGGTTATGGCGAAATTTTCCAAAATTTAAAGGCGTTAGTGAAATATTTGAAGTGAAAACGATATTGAAATTGTTGAATGAACTATATTTATATAAATATATAAATATAAATAAAATTAAAACGAAACGTGGCCGTGCAGTTCGTGATTTGAAACCGTGATTTCAAACGACTATACCAGGAGATCCGACCATCGGATTTTCCTGAAATCGCAACCGTTGGGTTCGCCTTGGAAAAATCTTTCCAACGGCATCAACTTTGTAAAAATCCAACGGTTGGATTGTCTGGAATGTTTAATTCAAATCTGAAGAAAAACAGCGCCAAAAACGATTATATTTATATATATATAAATATAATTATATTTAATCGAATAACGACGCTGCAGTTCGTATTTTGAAATCGAAACTTCAAACGATTGTACCGGGAGATCCGACTGTCGGATTTTCCCGAAACTGGAACCGTTGGATTCATTTTGAAAAGACCTTTCTAATGATGTAAATTTTGTGAAGATCCAACGGTTAGATTTTCAGATATGTGTAAATCAAATCTGAAGAAAAACAGCGCCACGGCCGCGTTATGGCCCGAAGCGTCGTTTTGAATAAATTGGCTATTTTAAAATAAATAAAAATAGAGATAAATCGGTATAAAATATCATAAACGATATGGAATGGAAATAAACTGAATTTGCTCGATTTATGTGGTATTTGATGGTTGAATGTGTTTGGTGTGAAAATTACATTAAAGAACAAAATTGGTGTTGACGAATGATTTAACCATCGAAATAAATTGATTTGAAATTCTAAATATACGTGAATTATTTGAAAAGGCCGAGTTAATTCTCATTTCAAATAATTGACCGGCGATTGAAAGTCGAAGAGGAAGACGGTGGTCGAAGACCGGAGATCTTCACCTCGTTTGGATGGTAACCGAGGTCCTGATTGGGAGGCATCCCGAAATATGGGTAATGAGTGGTGACCGTCCAGACGTACGTGGTGATCGATGGGTTTGCGAGGTATTTAGTGCCTCCGGTTTCGTTCAGACCCAGAACGGACTTGTAAATGGACTGTATGTCTGACATTGGATTTTATTCTGTGTTGATTGATCTCTATTAAATATACATCTGTTTGGCGGCAGAGAATTTATTCTTTTGCTTAACGCCCTTCTCTGAGACGCACGAGCTCAGAGGTGGTATATCGATGGACATCCGTCGCATGGCATGAATTGCCTGTGTGGCATGCTAAGATGCAGAGATCAGGGCTTCTGTTGAAAAGCAAAGTCTTGTGGTGATGATCAAAGCACCGCCGGTGTGGCGTAGCTTTGTGTATAACGTAAAATCGCGAGCCTCACACCCCGGTATGAACCAGAAATGGGAGAAGGACCTCAGGGAGGGCATGCGTTTCTTTCTAGCTAGGGTGGTGTCAGTGACCTACCAACCCTGACATTTATATACTTTTCACCTGTGTGGTTGTTGCTGTTGCGAGGCGCCTCGGTTTGATCGGACGATCCGGGTTCGATGGAGTCATTCATTGGCTCGTTTACACCCCAAAGGGCGGGGAAACGTATTGTTCAGGCATAATAATCCACATCGGTGGACCGACCCTGACGATCTAAAGGCTTGCCTGCGCGCTTGCCTATGGCTCGGGCTAGAGGGTCACGAATTCGGTAAGGACTATCTTTTGCCTTGGTTCATGACGGAAATCCAATTTCCAAATACGTGACTGTGCGGTTTTGATTGTATATATATATATGGCGACATGATATATGGTACCCATGCCGTCTATGATTGATAGTTATGATTTGAAATTGTTTTCAAAACATATAAACACTAGCAATAATATCAATTGCCTTTGTTTTTATTCGTATCAATCATATTTTGGCCATTATAAGGTAAAACTCTATCCTTCGGTTTGCGTTGCATTGTGTGATGGGAACTGAGTCTTATAATGGCTACATTTTTATAAAATGCATTGCGTTGTTTAAAAGAAAGATTTGTTTTAAAGCACTGGCAATCCAATGGAGAAAACCCGTTCCACGAAAGTGGCGTGGTCCTGTGATTAGCCAAATTATATATGTGTGACGACCCCAAACTTCCACGGAATGAAAGCAGGAGTGATCATTTTTGGAATACAACATAAATACAATAAAACAGAACACAGATACAATATAGCAAAGGAAATTCATAGAGTAATAACATTATAGCAGCGGAAAAATATAATGTCATCAATCACAGAAAATCCACAGTCACAGAATCTAAGTTATTACAACACGTTGCAGAAAAGAAATAAATTTGATGTCTAAAAAGAAAAGAAAAGATGCCATAGAAACAAAAGATAAATGTCTTCAAGCTCCAAGTCATCACCTCTCCACAAAAGCAAATCCAAGAGATAGAATAAGCAGCTCCAAAGAAAAGACTTCCAAGCAAAGAATGAACCTGTCTACTTGGCTGCCCGTGTGGAAAAGGGGGCACCCAAGTTTGCAAAAAGGTGAAACAAACTATGGGTCAGTCGTGGGACTGGTGTGAGAATTCTTAAGTAAAATACTAGTAGATATAAGGCAAATCCAAAGACCACACCGCTAATGCGGAACGGGTTTACTCTAATGGATTGCAGTGCATAATTTAAAGTGTCATAACAAATAATTGAATACATCGTAAACAACGCAATGCTTTTTGGAAAAATGGAATCACCATAAGACCCAAGTCCCATCACACAATGCAACGCACACCAGAGGATAGGGTTTTACCTTATGGTGATTAAACATGCTAAATACGGCAGATACGCATCTAATATTATTATTAGTGTATATGAAAGCATTTCAAAGTAAATGTATTAATCTTAGGAAGCATAGGTACCATATATTATGCCTCCGTACTAGTAATACAATCAAATTCGTCGGTTCGTATTTGGATTTTGGTTTCCATCATGAGTCAAGGCTAGAACGGAGCTCCTTACCGATTCGAGACACTCTAGCTAGTGCCTCAGGATTACCCGCAGTTAACCCTTGGAAATGGCAGGGCCGGTACTCACATACAGCTTAGAGGATTAGTTATTCCTAAGCACACGTTTCCCGGTCCTATAGGACCTATCCGAGGCGCGCCACATTCCATCATCCACATAAGTAAAGTATCAGCGCTGGGAGGTCCCTGACACTACTTCTAGCTAGAAAGAAACGTGCTGCTTTCCCTGCGTTCCCTTCGCCCGTTTTTGACTCAACCGGTGTGTGAGGCTCGCGAAGTCACGTAATACACAAAGCTACGCCTAAATAGGCCATGCTTTGATCGTCTCCACAAGGTTCTGCTTTTCAACAATAAACCTTGATCATTGCATCTTAGTATGCCACACTGTCACTCCATACCATACCATTGCTTCTCCATCAATACATAAATGGGTGTTAAGTAGAGAATAAATTCTCCACCACCAATATTTATATATTAACAGAAAATCAACAATAAGATATATAACGAAGTACGATGTCAGACACACCATCCATTTAAACTTATGCTCTGGGTCTGAACGAAAGTCAAATCCGTGAAACCAACACGTACGTCTGGGCAATGACCTTGACCCATGAATTGGTAGCAAGTCAACTCAGGGTCTCGATTGCTGTCCATTCGAGGGAAGGTTTACGGTCTTCATGCTTCGTCTTCTTACTTCGATCTTTAACGCCGCTGGATAAATTTGGGATGAGAATATCTCGGACTTCCCAAACCATCCTCGTATATATATACATATATATATATATATTTTGAAAATCCTTCTTATTTGTTAATAATTATTTTTTATTAACAATTCATTCTATTTCAATTATTTAAAATAGTCAAACTTCTTATTCAACGATGCATTCTCAAAATCATATTTTAATTTACATTAATTAAAATGTAAACTTTCATTACATATCGCATTCTTGTTTTCTTTACATTTAATAAAATGCAAACTTGCAATTACATGTCACATTCTTACTTATTTACAATGAATAAAATGTAAACTCGCATTTACATGTCGCATTCTTATATATTGTCATCAAAAATAATGTTAACTCATTCTACGTTGTAATCCTTCTTTAATGTTAATCATTTAACATAAAAGTTAACTTCCTACGATGTAAATTACATTTAATTTACATTAAGATAATGTAACTCATCCTATGTTAAATTACCTTTTAATTAAAATAATATAATTCAATCCTACGGTCAATTCTCTTTAATTTTCATTATAAATAATGTAACTTATCCTCTGATTAAACTTTCTTTTATTATCTACATTAAAAATAATGTATATGAATCCTATGATTAAATTATCCTTCTTGACATACGGTGTTTTTCTATTTATTAACATTAAAGATAATGTTAATATTACATATGGTGCTTTTTCTATCTATTAACATTACAAAAACACTATTTTCACATGCAATGCATTTAATATTTTCTAACATGACAAAATATTATTTACATACAATGCATTTGATACTTTTCTAACTCGACAAAATACTATTTACATACAATGCATTTGATATTTTTCTAACTTGACAAAAATGCAAAAATGCTATACATACAATGCATTTTTATACTTTTCTAAATTGACAAAAATACTATACATACAATGCATTTGATTTTTTTTTTCTAAATTGACAAAATCACTATTTTCATGCAATGCAAATTTTCTATATTAATATTAATAAATATGCTATTTTCATACAATGCAAATATTTCTTATTTATGACAAATATTGTTCATTTCATATAATGCCATATTCTATTTTATAGTGAACAAAAATATAGTCATTCACATACAGTGCTTTTCTTACTTTTATAATGAACAAAAAAAAAAATATTCATTCAACATACGGTGCTTTCTTATTTTTAACTTTTATAATAAACAAAATATATTCATTAACATACGATGCTTTCTCCTTTTTATATAATGAACAAAATATATTCATTAACATACAATGCTTTATTCTTTTTATATTTTACATACAATGCATTATTTTCTAACTTTGACAAAATAATATGCATACATACAATGCATTATTTTACATACAATGCATTATTTTCTAACTTTGATAAAATAATATGCATACATACAATGCATTATTTTACATACAATGCATTATTTTCTAACTTTGATAAAATAATATGCATACATACAATGCATTATTTTACATACAATGCATTATTTTCTAACTTCGATAAAATAATATGCATACATACAATGCATTATTTTACATACAATGCATTATTTACTTATTTTACATATAATGCATTTTATGCTTTTAACTTGACAAAAACGATGATATACATACAATGCATTTTCTATTCTTTCTAACATGACAAAATACTATTTTATGCAAAGCAAATTTCTATTTTTCTATCATGACAAAATACTATTTTATGCAATGCAAATTTTATAATAACACAAATTTGTTCATTCAACATACGGTGCTCTTTATTTTGATAATGAACAAAATATATTCACTTACATACGATGTTTTCTTATTTTGATAATGAACAAAATATTAGTTCATTACATATAGCGGCCAATTCTATTTTGTAAATGAACAAAAATATACTTATCTCAAATGGCGACAAATTCTATTTTAAAATATTGACAAAAATGTCAATCAACATACGGTGTTTATTTTCTTATATAAACATTGACAAAAAAAAAAAAATGTCAATCATCATACGGTGTTTATTTTCTTATATAAACATTGACAAAAAAAAAAAATGTCAATCAAATTACATTGCCAATTTGTTCCCAAAACTTACTGTCAACACTACGCTACATACAACGTCAAATTTTACATGTCATAGCATCGGACAATATATGGTATCAATTCCTTGTGGCATAACATCCAACAATTTATGGTGACAATTTTTATCATGTCATAACATCGCAAATTAAACGGTGTCAAATTTTATCATGTCATAACATCAAACAATTTATGGTGACAATTTTTATCATGTCATAACATCGCAAATTAAACGGTGTCAAATTTTATCATGTCATAACATCGCAAATTAAACGGTGTCAAATTTTATCATGTCATAACATCGCAAATTAAACGGTGTCAAATTTTATCATGTCATAACATCGCAAATTAAACGGTGTCAAATTTTATCATGTCATAACATCAAACAATTTATGGTGACAATTTTTATCATGTCATAACATCGCAAATTAAACGGTGTCAAATTTTATCATGTCATAACATCGCAAATTAAACGGTGTCAAATTTTATCATGTCATAACATCGCAAATTAAACGGTGTCAAATTTTATCATGTCATAACATCAAACAATTTAAACGAGGAAAAATCTCATTTTTTCCTACCGATCTATGTTTTTAGTTAACAGGTCTATGATAAAAAAAATAACGGATCTAAAATCATAGAATCACAACAATTTGAATCCATCCCATAGCAACATTCATCACAAATCTACTTGTTTGATGTTCAATTTCACATAACACAACAATAATAATAATTTAATTAATTAAATTATATTAAAAATAAATTCTCACCTTGCTTGATTCTGAAAAGACGACTCAGGTTCAATCAGATTCGGTGTTCGTATTCAATTTGATTCTAGATCTGGAATGATTCCAATGCAAATTCATAGAAAAAATCAAATTCAGGCTTTTAACAACTGGCTGTGTAACACTTAAAAGCGTGGGGAAATCTGAAGCAAAAATTACCTTAGAACGTTCAAAACTTTAAATCAGAAAATCGGGAGATGTAGTTGATGGTTTGCCGAACCGTTTGCGGGAGATCGGAGAGCTACGAGAGGGGAGTCGGCGCCGGGAGTTGGAGGAGGTGCGCACTGACGTGGTGGGCCCGGTTTGGTGCTAACGGCGGCGACTTTAGGTGGTTGGTGCGGCGATTTCAGGCGACGAGACGTGTTGTGGTTGGTATGTATTCGAAGAGCTTGAAAATCTCTTCGAAACGAGTATAAGTTTGCGAATTTTCGTTGAGAAACGAAGGAGAAAATGGGGTTTGAAATTTTGAGGAATGGTGGGTTTCGGCGGCTGAAGTAACGACGGGTTTGAGAAGATGAATAGTGATTTCGGATTTTATATTATTATATTAGGGTTATTTTATTAATTTTTAATTAGCCCAAAAAGCCCGTTTTGGCCCGAACTCCGATTTAGACCCAACGACTGCCGTTCATACCATTTAGCCCCCGTTCCGGACTCATCTGGACATGTCCCGTTAGCCCAAACTGTCATCTTGGCCTCCGTTTTTCAGTTTTAAAAATAAATCATTATTTTGAATTCAAACGTACGCAGAAATTCACCGGGACCACATACGGACTCAGAAAAATCTAGAAAAATTATTTTTGACTTTCTTATGACGATACGATCACAACAAAATTAATTTCGTTCGATTCTGAGACTTTTTGAAAAATGACTATTTTCAGGGCGAATATATTTAATATTAAAAATACATTTTAAACAAATATTTTCTGAAACTCGAAACATATAAGTGTTTACTATTTTTCAATGCAGAAACATCATTCTGAAACCAATGGAAGTGGTTTCGAGTTCAAATTCCTACATATGTGAAAAGTAGCATTTTTGTCCTATGCAAATTACCCACCGACCTTTCTAAAAATTGAATTGGCCATAACTTTTGATTTCCGCTATGAAATTTCGATTTTTCGGATTCGTTGGAAAGATATTTTTAAATAGATTCTAATATTTTTGGTTTCACTAAAATCCGTTAAATTTTGCATCCTGTATGGTCAGTCAAAGTTCAAGTTTGACTTTTCAAACTACCGCACTATTACCCGCTCTTTTTATAATTAAAATTAAATTTGTTCGTTTTAACTTCGATTAAAATAAATAAATCATTAAAAATACTTTAAATTCATTAAAATAAAAATTTTAATTTGGCCCTAAAATTCCAGGTCGTTACAATCTCCCCTCCTTAAGAACTTTTCGTCCCCGAAAAGTAAAAAGAAAAATAGAGGAGGAAAAATAAACGCAGAGAATGTTTTTAACAGAGATGGTACCGTCTATAACATCAGGCTTCCCACCAAAGAAGTTGGTCCTTTCGTTCCTTCGTAAACATGTGCCAATTGAGCATCGCCACTTCACTTAGTCTTCTTTGAATGCACGATCAAGGGAAGAGTCAAAACAACTGAAATGGTGATTCAAGAAGATAGAAAAGATCGAAGGATGAATGAAAAGATGACGATAAAGTGACTGGCTATTATGTATCTCATGAACTGTTCGCCGTAGAATATAGTGATTCTACGTAAACGAATTATTATAAATATGTTATATTCCGCTTTGTAAACCAAAGCTCTGATACCAACTGTGACGACTCAGACGAAATCCGGTAGGCTTTGCAACCATCCCTTCATCCCCCCAAAGCAGCAGGTAAAACCCACCGTGGCTCACAGTGGTCCCCCAGACACCTTGTTTTACGGCGACCCTCTCGAGCCTCCCGGCCATGCCTTACCAACCCTCAACAGGGACATGTGGGGGTAAGAGTATCCCGTTCGCCACCAAACCGCGAAGCGAGAACCCCCCATCATGCTGCATCCTATTCCCGGCATGCTAAACAAGGACTGGTGTGAGAATTCTTAAGTAAAATACTAGTAGATATAAGGCAAATCCAAAGACCACACCGCTAATGCGGAACGGGTTTACTCTAATGGATTGCAGTGCATAATTTAAAGTGTCATAACAAATAATTGAATACATCGTAAACAACGCAATGCTTTTTGGAAAAATGGAATCACCATAAGACCCAAGTCCCATCACACAATGCAACGCACACCAGAGGATAGGGTTTTACCTTATGGTGATTAAACATGCTAAATACGGCAGATACGCATCTAATATTATTATTAGTGTATATGAAAGCATTTCAAAGTAAATGTATTAATCTTAGGAAGCATAGGTATCATATACTATGCCTCCGTACTAGTAATACAATCAAATTCGTCGGTTCGTATTTGGATTTTGGTTTCCATCATGAGTCAAGGCTAGAGCGGAGCTCCTTACCGATTCGAGACACTCTAGCTAGTGCCTCAGGATTACCCGCAGTTAACCCTTGGAAATGGCAGGGCCGGTCCTCACATACAGCTTAGAGGATTAGTTATTCCTAAGCACACGTTTCCCGGTCCTATAGGACCTATCCGAGGCGCGCCACATTCCATCATCCACATAAGTAAAGTATCAGCGCTGGGAGGTCCCTGACACTACTTCTAGCTAGAAAGAAACGTGTTGCTTTCCCTGCGTTCCCTTCGCCCGTTTTTGACTCAACCGGTGTGTGAGGCTCGCGAAGTCACGTAATACACAAAGCTACGCCTAAATAGGCCATGCTTTGATCGTCTCCACAAGGTTCTGCTTTTCAACAATAAACCTTGATCATTGCATCTTAGTATGCCACACTGTCACTCCATACCATACCATTGCTTCTCCATCAATACATAAATGGGTGTTAAGTAGAGAATAAATTCTCCACCACCAATATTTATATATTAACAGAAAATCAACAATAAGATATATAACGAAGTACGATGTCAGACACACCATCCATTTAAACTTATGCTCTGGGTCTGAACGAAAGTCAAATCCGTGAAACCAACACGTACGTCTGGGCAATGACCTTGACCCATGAATTGGTAGCAAGTCAACTCAGGGTCTCGATTGCTGTCCATTCGAGGGAAGGTTTACGGTCTTCATGCTTCGTCTTCTTACTTCGATCTTTAACGCCGCTGGATAAATTTGGGATGAGAATATCTCAGACTTCCCAAACCATCCTCGTATATATATACATATATATATATATATTTTGAAAATCCTTCTTATTTGTTAATAATTATTTTTTATTAACAATTCATTCTATTTCAATTATTTAAAATAGTCAAACTTCTTATTCAACGATGCATTCTCAAAATCATATTTTAATTTACATTAATTAAAATGTAAACTTTCATTACATATCGCATTCTTGTTTTCTTTACATTTAATAAAATGCAAACTTGCAATTACATGTCACATTCTTACTTATTTACAATGAATAAAATGTAAACTCGCATTTACATGTCGCATTCTTATATATTGTCATCAAAAATAATGTTAACTCATTCTACGTTGTAATCCTTCTTTAATGTTAATCATTTAACATAAAAGTTAACTTCCTACGATGTAAATTACATTTAATTTACATTAAGATAATGTAACTCATCCTATGTTAAATTACCTTTTAATTAAAATAATATAATTCAATCCTACGGTCAATTCTCTTTAATTTTCATTATAAATAATGTAACTTATCCTCTGATTAAACTTTCTTTTATTATCTACATTAAAAATAATGTATATGAATCCTATGATTAAATTATCCTTCTTGACATACGGTGCTTTTCTATTTATTAACATTAAAGATAATGTTAATATTACATATGGTGCTTTTTCTATCTATTAACATTACAAAAACACTATTTTCACATGCAATGCATTTAATATTTTCTAACATGACAAAATATTATTTACATACAATGCATTTGATACTTTTCTAACTCGACAAAATACTATTTACATACAATGCATTTGATATTTTTCTAACTTGACAAAAATGCAAAAATGCTATACATACAATGCATTTTTATACTTTTCTAAATTGACAAAAATACTATACATACAATGCATTTGATTTTTTTTTCTAAATTGACAAAATCACTATTTTCATGCAATGCAAATTTTCTATATTAATATTAATAAATATGCTATTTTCATACAATGCAAATATTTCTTATTTATGACAAATATTGTTCATTTCATATAATGCCATATTCTATTTTATAGTGAACAAAAATATAGTCATTCACATACAGTGCTTTTCTTACTTTTATAATGAACAAAAAAAAAAAAAAATATTCATTCAACATACGGTGCTTTCTTATTTTTAACTTTTATAATAAACAAAATATATTCATTAACATACGATGCTTTCTCCTTTTTATATAATGAACAAAATATATTCATTAACATACAATGCTTTATTCTTTTTATATTTTACATACAATGCATTATTTTCTAACTTTGACAAAATAATATGCATACATACAATGCATTATTTTACATACAATGCATTATTTTCTAACTTTGATAAAATAATATGCATACATACAATGCATTATTTTACATACAATGCATTATTTTCTAACTTTGATAAAATAATATGCATACATACAATGCATTATTTTACATACAATGCATTATTTTCTAACTTCGATAAAATAATATGCATACATACAATGCATTATTTTACATACAATGCATTATTTACTTATTTTACATATAATGCATTTTATGCTTTTAACTTGACAAAAACGATGATATACATACAATGCATTTTCTATTCTTTCTAACATGACAAAATACTATTTTATGCAAAGCAAATTTCTATTTTTCTATCATGACAAAATACTATTTTATGCAATGCAAATTTTATAATAACACAAATTTGTTCATTCAACATACGGTGCTCTTTATTTTGATAATGAACAAAATATATTCACTTACATACGATGTTTTCTTATTTTGATAATGAACAAAATATTAGTTCATTACATATAGCGGCCAATTCTATTTTGTAAATGAACAAAAATATACTTATCTCAAATGGCGACAAATTCTATTTTAAAATATTGACAAAAATGTCAATCAACATACGTTGTTTATTTTCTTATATAAACATTGACAAAAAAAAAAAAATGTCAATCATCATACGGTGTTTATTTTCTTATATAAACATTGACAAAAAAAAAAAAATGTCAATCAAATTACATTGCCAATTTGTTCCCAAAACTTACTGTCAACACTACGCTACATACAACGTCAAATTTTACATGTCATAGCATCAGACAATATATGGTATCAATTCCTTGTGGCATAACATCCAACAATTTATGGTGACAATTTTTATCATGTCATAACATCGCAAATTAAACGGTGTCAAATTTTATCATGTCATAACATCAAACAATTTATGGTGACAATTTTTATCATGTCATAACATCGCAAATTAAACGGTGTCAAATTTTATCATGTCATAACATCGCAAATTAAACGGTGTCAAATTTTATCATGTCATAACATCGCAAATTAAACGGTGTCAAATTTTATCATGTCATAACATCAAACAATTTAAACGAGGAAAAATCTCATTTTTTCCTCCCGATCTATGTTTTTAGTTAACAGGTCTATGATAAAAAAAATAACGGATCTAAAATCATAGAATCACAACAATTTGAATCCATCCCATAGCAACATTCATCACAAATCTACTTGTTTGATGTTCAATTTCACATAACACAACAATAATACTAATTTAATTAATTAAATTATATTAAAAATAAATTCTCACCTTGCTTGATTCTGAAAAGACGACTCAGGTTCAATCAGATTCGGTGTTCGTATTCAATTTGATTCTAGATCTGGAATGATTCCAATGCAAATTCATAGAAAAAATCAAATTCAGGCTTTTAACAACTGGCTGTGTAACACTTAAAAACGTGGGGAAATCTGAAGCAAAAATTACCTTAGAACGTTCAAAACTTTAAATCAGAAAATCGGGAGATGTAGTTGATGGTTTACCGAACCGTTTGCGGGAGATCGGAGAGCTACGAGAGGGGAGTCGGCGCCGGGAGTTGGAGGAGGTGCGCACTGACGTGGTGGGCCCGGTTTGGTGCTAACGGCGGCGACTTTAGGTGGTTGGTGCGGCGATTTCAGGCGACGAGACGTGTTGTGGTTGGTATGTATTCGAAGAGCTTGAAAATCTCTTCGAAACGAGTATAAGTTTGCGAATTTTCGTTGAGAAACGAAGGAGAAAATGGGGTTTGAAATTTTGAGGAATGGTGGGTTTCGGCGGCTGAAGTAACGACGGGTTTGAGAAGATGAATAGTGATTTCGAATTTTATATTATTATATTAGGGTTATTTTATTAATTTTTAATTAGCCCAAAAAGCCCGTTTTGGCCCGAACTCCGATTTAGACCCAACGACTGCCGTTCATACCATTTAGCCCCCGTTCCGGACTCATCTGGACCAGTCCCGTTAGCCCAAACTGTCATCTTGGCCTCCGTTTTTCAGTTTTAAAAATAAATCATTATTTTGAATTCAAACGTACGCAGAAATTCACCGGGACCACATACGGACTCAGAAAAATCTAGAAAAATTATTTTTGACTTTCTTATGACGATATGATCACAACAAAATTAATTTCGTTCGATTCTGAGACTTTTTGAAAAATGACTATTTTCAGGGCGAATATATTTAATATTAAAAATACATTTTAAACAAATATTTTCTGAAACTCGAAACATATAAGTGTTTACTATTTTTCAATGCAGAAACATCATTCTGAAACCAATGGAAGTGGTTTCGAGTTCAAATTCCTACATATGTGAAAAGTAGCATTTTTGTCCTATGCAAATTACCCACCGACCTTTCTAAAAATTGAATTGGCCATAACTTTTGATTTCCGCTATGAAATTTCGATTTTTCGGATTCGTTGGAAAGATATTTTTAAATAGATTCTAATATTTTTGGTTTCACTAAAATCCGTTAAATTTTGCATCCTGTATGGTCAGTCAAAGTTCAAGTTTGACTTTTCAAACTACCGCACTATTACCCGCTCTTTTTATAATTAAAATTAAATTTGTTCGTTTTAACTTCGATTAAAATAAATAAATCATTAAAAATACTTTAAATTCATTAAAATAAAAATTTTAATTTGGCCCTAAAATTCCAGGTCGTTACAATATGTGTTGAGTAGATTTCTCATACCAGTCCCATGACTGACTCGTAGTTTGTTTCACTTTCAAACTCGGGTGCCCCTTTTCTACACGGGCAGCCTTGTATTCAGGTTTAGCTGGTTCTTTCTGGATAGCTGGAGCTGAAGATGGATTCTATCATTTATCTCTTTTTATGCTGTTCAGCTCCTATTGTACATATTATGTTTGTTTTCCGCTGTAGACATTTATGTATAGCTGAACTGTACTTTTTACTAAGTATGATCCTGTATACTGTGTAACTCTGATGATTACTTTTATCCAGTATATTCTATTGTTCATTATCTGGTGTATTTATTTAATTCTGTTCTGCTATTATCTGTTTCCGTGTTATATTCCAAAGATTACCCTCGTCTCCGTCAGTACGGGATTTGGGGTCGTCTCATACTTCTTCTTCAGCTCCAATCATGACTTCGTCCATGGCTTTTATGCCATCTACTGACATGCTGTTATGTTAAGGAGAGGGGTCAGGACATAAAGTTCTGTGTGACTGAAATATGATGTTACTTAATGTCTATACTCTATATTTTTAGCAGGTTACATATGTCAAGGTATGTCTACGCAGCATGCAAGATTCACACAAACACAAAGTAATTGACTAATGAGGTAGATATCCAAGTCAATCGCTCATTAGTGTGTTTAGGTTAAAGTCTTAACAAGGTGTGCATTATAGGTCACTTATGGCCCTACTAAAGGTGGATTCTTATGATCTCTTATAAACCTAAGGCGGACCCAAGCCTCTTAACACCCCATCTGACACGTCAATGTTCTTAAAGTCTATACTCTCAATTATAATATGAGAAGTATTATTGCAAACGTTACTATTTAACTGATATTACGGTAGGAGACCTATGTCGCTTATGACAACTCTTAGATAGTTGGTTAGCATAAAATGGACGCATATCTTTTATATACCAAGTCTGTCCCTAGTTGAGCCCTTACAAGATTCTAGAGGAAGTGGACAACCCCTGTGAACTACCCAACTCCGTTACCTCTGATGCATAACCACTTTTAGAGAAGGAGGACCCAAAGACTTACTTCAAGTCTAATAACAGTGGGTCCCACGAGTTTGGTTCCTCTTCAAGAGTAAACCTTCGGAGGGAACCTAGTCCTAACCACTTAAGACCCAAATTAGATAAAAAGAGAGTCAACCACTTAAGATCCTTCTCAAGCTATAGTAAACCTACCTATTTTCACGCACAATAGACTTATATATATAAACACACACATTAGACCTCTCACATTAAACCATGTACCTGTAGATGCTAGATATGCCGGTCGATTCTGGGCAAACTTCCACTACAAGTTGGTTTAACCTCATGTCTAGTGTAGTAAGTTTGAATGGTTCAAGGCACCCAGACCTCTCACATTAGTTGGGCCTACTTGTGATTGTTGGATTTGTCGGTTGTTTCCAGGCAGACTTATACAACAAATGGCAACTAACCTCATGTTTGTGTGTCATTATTTATATATATATGTGAAACCATTCTATACACACATACAAGCAGTCAATATAAATTTACATATGGGGACATTTAAAATTCGAATTCTATCCTAATCGCATTTATTACGCTAATATAACGTTAATTAGTTGATTACGTTTATATAAGTATAATAATTATAACGTCTAAATAACATAAATATTCGTATGAATGAGAAAACGTTCTAACAAGATGGCAATTGTCAGTTTTTCTAAGTCAAGGCATGCAAGTTAGTTTTTCCATACTTTTACCTCTATAACTTAGGCTTGAAGGCATAATAACAAGACAACAAATAGCAGTGGATGGAAAATATACATACATGCAAATTTCAACTTGTATCCTAGGTTTGTTGGAATGATTTCAGTATTGGATCAAAAATAAAGTATTACATACACTTATACATGTATGTTTATAATTTCCACTTTAACTAATTGACCCCATTTTGGTGTTATTCATACAAAAGCATTTACATTTGATATATTTCAAGTATGAATACGTTTGGATTCAAAATAGAATCCAAACCTAATCAAATCATGAAATACCCAATTTTAAACCCTATTAGGTTACAATCAAATAATTATAAAGGTGAATTACACAAGTAGAAACAATAGTAGCAACATCCCTTTTCATCCTTAACCAATATAAAAATAAAAAATCCACATTACCCAAATATCATGATAATTCATATGAAAATATAAAATAGAGGATTTGGGGGTTTTGGTATTGATGTTATCGATTTCCAAATCCTCTTAGGCATATCTATCAACATGATAATCTAATAAAAATATGAATATGCCTAAGTAAATGATATTCCACTCTCAGATCTGGGAAGAATAGATCGGATTTCTGTAGTAGATCTGTGCTTAATCTTTGCGGCAAACGTGCTCCAATAATCCTCCTAATATATATGTATATATGTATATATGTATATAAATAAATAAATAAATATATATGCAAGAAACATGTTTTTGAATCTTATATATATACACCAAATTCCAGGGTTCATTCAAAGACCTATGTGAATTAGAATAGAGAGGAGATAAGAATAAATGTTGGACGAATAGAAGAGATTCCTAACTTTTTACTTTTTTTCTAGAATTTAGCAATGGTAGAGAGGAAGCAAGCAGGCAGGGATAAGAAAACGGTTAGGATTCTAATGTGTGACATGAGGGGCAATGTATACTTTCCTGTGTGAGTGTAGGCCATTGGATTACTCAGATTTAATCCAGGCCTTTTATTTATATATCCCTTAAGAAAACCCTAACAAACGTAGATTTATTGGGCTCCTCAAGTGCCAGGTCATCGACCTGAGTGGTCGACCAACGGTCGACACCCGTCTTAATAGGGCGGTCGACCCCCTGGTCACTAAGACGCCCAATAAACGTGTGTTTTGTTGCGGTGTTTATTTAATTAATTCGTTCCTTTATTTCCTTAATCTTATTCCTTACATAAAATATCATTATCCCCATGATCTTATGCTTGTTTCAAATTTCAAATTCTCACTTTTTATTTTGAATATATTTTGTGTGTGTGTGTGTATATATATGTACTACACAAATAATTATATATATATAGATATATATATATAAAATCTACGTTTTATTGTCCAAATTCATTTGTTCATAACATCTTCATACGTTGACCGTTTTCAGCATAATATATATGAAAACGATTCAGAATTTCATCACAAATCCAAATAAAAGAATTTCGTAGCCCAATTCCTAAAGCGGCAAAATCTCATTTTCCATCTTTATTATTTAATTGCTTATTTTTATTTATTTATTTATTATTAATGTTTGTGTATTTTACGGGGTGTTATATTTCCCCCTCCTTAAAATAGATTTCGTCATGAAATTTGTTTAAGGGAAAAAATACAACTCACTCGAAACATCCATGTTGTACATCCGTGTTAATTTTTAATCATCGATAAGCATCCATGAATCGTAGTGATGATGAACTGCAGACCCACTAAAGTGAGATCTATCCTAGCATGTAGGTGTTATAAGTTATGTAATATGTATGCAAATAACCTAATTATGCATATATTTCTATGTAAATGCGCTTGTGCAATGGTGTTGCATCCATTCCCTAACATCCAAGTTAGAAATTGTAATAGCCCGCATTTAACGTATCGTAAGATCGTAAAATATGTTTAGTTTATTCCCTGAGGGTTGGATCATTCTCAACTTTTAATATGTTGCTTATGGGGATGTGAGACATGTCCATGATTTTTACCAATTTTGTTTGTGACAATTTTGCCCCTATCAGTCTTGTACGGCATAACTTTTGATTCAGGCCGAATCAAAAGGTGAGACCTATGCCAATAGAAAAGAATTAACGTTTGCCTTTCCGTAGAGTGGTTACATTAAGGATTTGGCTCAGCGGTTTGGGAGAAATCGCTATTTTAAGGTTTTTCAGTTGGCTGTTCAGATTTGAAGAGCCTAATGGGCTGAATTGGGGAGGCCCATTAGTGAGGTGGTGGAAACCTATAAATAGGGGGTGAGAGTAGAGGGAAAAGGTTTACTTTCCCATTCTTTCATTTGGAGGCATTGATCTCCTTCTTCCACCTACACCTTTCCACCATAAAAAATCCAAATCCATGGGAGGAAATCGAAGATCTATACCATTGGAGGCTAGATCTACATCATTTCAAGTAAGGATTCATCAAATCGAAGGGCTAGGAGCTATGTCTTCGCTGTCCGGAATTCTATTTCATCATTTTGCTTTGTTTTGGATAACTAATGAGTGATTTACATCTCTCACATGAATGCAATGAAGTATATGAGTGTTTGTGCATGCTTCTCATGAAATTGGGATGTTTTACCATAAATTTACACCATTGCATGTTCATTTTCATATGCATCACCCTATGATCTTATCTAGCAAGTTTTACTCGATAATTTTATGTTATTTAACATGTTTATGTTAGTTAGATCTCTCATTTTGATCATAGGTTCATTTTAATGGTTTTTGGTGAGATTTACATCATTTATGGTAATCGTCATATTTATATGGTTAGTAATGCTATGATATGTTTGTGATTGTGTATGATGAGTTTGGTTGAGTTGGCTTCATCAGATTCGTCGTTTGGCAAAGTTTTGATCAAAATCGGAGTAGAATAGAAGATGTGCGGAAAGTGGCTCGGGTCGGACCAAAGTTGCTCAGGTCGGGATCAAATTCTATCGTGGAGGACAAGTCAAAGTTGGCTCGGGTTGGACTAAAGTTGGCTCGGGTTGGATTAAAGGGGGTCGGGTCGGACTAAAGGGGGTAGGGTTGGACCACTCTGGATTGGGTTAAAGTGAATCAGACCATTTTGGATTGGGCTAAAGTGGATTGGACCATTCTGGATTCGACTAAGGTGGGTCGGGTCGGACAAAAGGGGGTTGGATCGGGCCTAAATGAGGGGTCGGGTCAGACCAAAGTGGCTCGGGTCGGGCTGTTCTGGACAGCCATTTCTGGTTAGCCATTTTTTCCATTTCTGGTCAGCTATTTCTGGTTGGACACTTCCGGTGATGATGTGACTTCAAAGTGAGTTCAATTGGGAAGTTAGGAAGTGTTGAAATAATGATATGTATTGCTTTGAACCTTACAAAGATGTTGGTTGGTTCAACGATGGTGGTGGCTTCGTCAAGAGTCTAGAAGGGGATGTTCGAAGTGATGTGATATGTTCGTTGATCGGTGAAAAGCAACGAATAGGCAGACAACTCAAAGGTCGTGAGTTGGTGGATAATGGTTGCTCGAGAAAGTCGCTTGAGCAGTAAATAGCCATTAAGGTTGGACGACTAGAGATGCAAAGGCCGAGAAGTCATCGTTGTCGTAAGTTCTAGCAGGCTCAAAGCAGGGTTATGATGGGGGCACCCAATAGACCGGGAGGATTGCTGGTCGAGTACCTTGGGTATCGTTGAAAGGCCTAGTTGTCAGGGGTGGACATTGTTAAGGTTGGACATATGGAGTTTATGCTAGAACTGGGGTTACCATTAGCCCTTGACATATGGAAAGGTTGGCTGTCATACGATTAACAATGGTTTCAAAGCAGGATTGGCGGTGATAGCCAGAGTCAGTCATGGATGATTTGTTGTTAATGTGAGACTTATATATTCTGGATGTTATGTGTGTTTTTCCATGATTGAACGGTTGCTCTGGTTTCCATGTATGAATTGTTGTTCCTTTGGTTGAATGGATTGTAAAGGCTATCACTGTCCGATGTGGGGAAGATAAGGTTGAATTCTTCTCTGGTGTCATGGGTAGATTAGTATGTTTATCTATCTCCTCTCATACACTTTATTGTTGAAGTTGTTAGTTGTTTTATCGCTCATTAAGACTATTGTCTGACTCAAGGTTTTATGTATCCTCTAATTACTTTGGGTTGTTCATCCGATTGTGGAAGGGAAGACTAAGCAATAGGTGACAGGTAATGCTTTAGTGAGGACGACGATGTTGATCGATGGCGAGCAGGCGGCTCACATACCAGTTTTACTACTAGCCAATAATTGGATTTCTGTTGTTTGCTTTTCTAAGTGATGTAGTGAGGAAACTTTGTATAAACACTATTTCCAAGTTTGTGGATATTACTTTCTAGTTGTATGAAAGTCCATTGTTTTTGCTTCACAATTACTACCTGTTGTATATGTTCTTTTATATTTTATCCTTGCGCTGTGAGTTTTACGATAGGTTCCGCTTGTGTTTACCTACTCTGATGATCATCCATGACAGCCTTGCACATCTTTCAGCACATTATTTCTCTTGTATAGTGGGGGGGTTATGGGCGGTCGTCACATTTGGTATCAGAGCTCTGGTTATTGATTTTAGCCAAAGTTCTAAGATGTAATTACGTACGAGAGATGTACTTGTAGATTTCAGTTGGATGTTTACTATATATATATGCATATATAGTAGTAGTAGCGGTTGTTTTCCTTTAGCAGTTTATCTTGTATGTGGACTATTCATTCTATTTTAGATTTAGAACGAGTCGTCAAACCTCTAGGAGCGAGCCTGAGATGGGAAGAGTAGGAGATGGAAGAAGCCAATTGGAAGCATTAGCTGTTGCATCGGAATATCTAGTTATATTTAGGGCGGCCATTATGGCAGTAGCCATGTTAAGGATTCCCGTTTCAGAAGCGTCAGTAGAGCGTGGTGTTCCTGCGCAAGTACCCAAAATGGATTCTGTTAAGTGACATAGGGAATATTCTCCTACAGATGAAGAAACCTTTATTAGCCCCAGTGCTAATAAGAAGAAAAGCAAGAAGAAGAAATCTCAGAAGAATGGAATTTGCTTCAATTGTCAATTGGAGGGTCATTATGCCAAGATTGTGAGAAGCCGAAAACTGAAAGGAAGTGCTTTGAATGCGGCAAGCCTGGACATAAGAAGAAAGACTGTCCAGACCTTCCAAAGAATAGCAACCGGAGGAAGCATGTGTTGTGGAAGCTATTCCAATTTCCTATTGTATTCCTGAAGAGAACTAGGTGAAGTTGTTGTCTGGATGTGCTTCCAACCAGTGAAGTTGTTTGAGTTCTATTTGGTACTAGAGAATCTTCATCTTTTACCTTTAATAAGATTGTATGTTGAATGGGTTCGGAACTTGAAGTTGTAATAGGCCTTTAGTTGTAATTGATATAGTATGGGTTCATCTGTTTATGTTGGCTTTGTGGATGTAGTATTGTTAATCATGAATGCTCATTTATGAGTGGTTTCATAGCTGTAACTTTCGCTGGGTTTGAAATCATCTTGGGCATGGATTGGTCCAAGAGATGTGTGGCAAAAGCAAGTTGCAAAAAGCTAGAGATGACAGTCGGGGATGTGGAAGGGTGGGAAGTGTTGATTCGGGGTAACCCGAAGACAGTGTTCTTATAAGTTGTTATATTCGCTTGTTATTCCACAAGAAGACTTGTCATCATTGCTGATCGCTAATGAGTATGTAGATGTCTTTGATGAGGTCAAAGGGTTTCCACCACATCATGATATTGAGTTTAGAATCGATTTGGTCGAGGGTGTTAGACCAATCTTTATGCCTCTTAGGCGGATGACACCTAATGAACAGCGAGAGTTAGAGGTGCAAGTTCGAGACCTTTTGGGAAAAAGATTCATTCAAGGGAGTGTATCCGAATGGGGTGCACCAGTCGTATTTGAAACCAAGGCGGATGGCCCTTTAAGATTGTGTGTGGACTATCGTGATCGGAACAATGTGACAAAGAAGAACAAGTATCCGTTGCCAAGGATAGATGACTTGTTCGATCAGCTTCACGAAGCCAAAGTGTTTTCTCATATGGATTTGGCAATGGAATTTCACCAGTTGAGGGTGGATAAGGATAGTGTGCCGAAGACTGCTTTTAGGACACCATATGGTTTCTTCGAATGGTTGGTGATGCCATTCGGTCGACTAACGCACTAGCGTATTTTGTGGATCTTATGAATAGAGTGTTCAGAGATCAGTTGAACAAGTTCATGCTTGTGTTCGTGGATGATATTCTGGTTTATTCCAAAAATGAGGAAGAACATAAGACGCACTTGAGAGTTGTGTTAGAGATCTTGCGGAAGCATCAGCTTAAGGCTAAGTTCTCAAAGTTTCACTTCTTGAAGGATGAAGTGAGGTTCTTAGGTCATGTAGTTTCTGGAAAAGGGATAGCGGTTGACCCCACTAAAGTTGCAGCAATTCAGGACTGGGATCGACCTAAGAATGCGACGGATGTTCGGAGTTTCCTTGGGTTGGAAAGACATTACTGACGGTTTATCAAGGATTTCTCCAAAGTAGCTGCACTATTGATAGGATTGACGAAGAAGAACCAAGTGTTCACATGAGATGCAAAGTGTGAACAAGCGTTCGGAATCCTGAAGGAGAGATTGACGAGTGCTCCTGTGTTGACCATTCCAAGCGGGAATGAAGAGATGGTGGTATATACCGATGCATGTGGTACTGGACTTGGAGCAATACTAATGTAGAAGGATAAGGTTGTGGCCTATGTGAGTCGACACCTTAAGCCGCATGAGAAGAATTACCCAACTCATGATTTGGAGTTGGCGGCGATTGTATTTTCTTTGAAGATGTGGAGACATTACTTGTTGGTAGTTCGATTCGAGTTTTTTTACAGATAACAAGTCATTGAATTATCTTTTCTCCCAAAAGGATTTGAATCTTCGACAGCAAAGATGGTTAGATTTCTGGCTTCATACGATTTTGGCATAGTCTATACTCCGGGCAAGGGTAACGCAGTTGCAGATGCGTTAAGTCGAAGACACGCAAGTTTGGGAGCGATTTTTTCAGAATGGAAGAGCCTCGAGTACTTGTCAATGTTCGATTTCAGGCCAAGGTGTGAGTTGGAACCTGAAATGTTGGCAAGCTTATCGATAAGACCAACTCTTATCGAAAGGATTAGCGAGAGCTAAAAGAAAGTTGCGAAGCTTGTCGAGTTCATTCAGAAACTGGAACCAGAAGATAAAGAGTTCGAGGTCGATCGAGAAGGTTGGCTTCGAAAGAAAGGGCGATTAGTTGTTCCTGATATCGACGGATTGAGGGATGAGGTTCTGAGAGAATGTCATCACTCGAAGTTGACGATTCATCATGGGGATATATAAGATGTATTAGCACATGAAGAGAGTCTACTACTGGGAAGGGATGAAGAGAGATATTGGAAATTTCATTTCCAAGTGTATGAACTATCAGTTGGTGAAAGCTGGACAGAAGAAGCCGAGTGGTTTTCTTCAGCCATTGGAAGTTCTACGTGGAAGTGGGAGCAAGTTTCGATGGATTTTATCGATGGACTACCTAGAACCAGGGCAGGGAACAAAAGGATTTGGGTCATTGTGGATCGTCTGACCAAAAGTGCGAGATTCATTCCTACCAACTCGACTAAGACGGCATCGAAATTAGCTGAACTTTATGTGAAATGGATAGTTCGATTCCATGGTATCCCAAAGAGTATAATAAGTGACCGAGATCCATTATTCACGAGTGGATTTTGGAAAAGTTTCCAAGAAGCTTTGGGAACCGAGTTGTGCTTGAGTACGGCATATCATCCCCAAACTGATGGTCAGACTGAGAGAGTGAATCGAGTTTTAGAAGATCTTCTTAGGGCTTGTGTGTTAGACTTCGGAGGATCATGGGAAGACCATCTACATCTAGTATAGTTTGCATATAATAATAGCTACCAGTCTAGCATTGAGATGGCACCATATGAAGCATTGTATGGAAGGTCGTGCAATTCTCCAGCATGTTGGTTAGAAACTAGAGATAAGTTGGAACTTGGGCTGAGATGATTAGAGAAATATCAGATTGTATCGAGATAGTTCGATGAAGACAGCCCAGGACCATTATAAGAGTTACGCCGATAAGCGTCGTAAGGACTTGGAATTCGAGGTGGGCGATATGGTTTTTGTGAAAGCTTCGCCATTGAAGCACATGGTTAGATTTGGTAAGAAAGGAAAGTTAGCTCCAAGGTTTGTTGGACCATTTCCGATAGTCGAGAAAATTGGAAATCTCGCATATAGATTGGAGTTACCCAAGAAGATGTCGAGTGTGCATAATGTGTTCCATGTGTCATTTCTACGAAAATTCGTGCATGATTCAGATGTGGTAGTACCTCCGAAGTAATACGTTGACCTTGTAGTTGAGTTTGTAGCTACGAAACCCTATAAGCCGATTCATGTTATCACGAATGACACGAAACAGCTTAGGGAAAGGACGTTTTATTTAGCTAAGATGGAGTAGAGATGGCGACATGGTATGTGGGGACGAAGGAGAGTATAAGGAAGACCCATCCAAAATTCTTCATCCATAAGATCCATTGATATCGCACCATCATTATTACTTGTGTTCGTTATTGTTACTTGCTGAGATTGTTGTTATTTTGTTGTTGTTATTGTTGTTTGATAGAATTCCGCATGCTAGATAAGGCTATGGATGCATGGCTTGATGATTGCTAGTTTGGATGATAGAATTGGCTTCTCATGGATGATAGAATTGGCTTCTCATGGATGATAGGAATGTAGAATTGTTGTGGTTGCTTGTGTTCGCTTGGAATTTCAGGGGCGAAATTCTTAAGGGAAGAAGAATGTAACTACCCACATTTTACGTATTGGAAGATCATAAAATATTTTTAGTTTATTCCCTGAGGGTTGGATCAATCTCATCTTTTTAATATGTTGCTTATGGGGATATAAGACTTGTCCATAATTTTTACCGATTTTATTTGTGACCATTTTGCCCCTGCCAGTCTTGTACAGAGCATAACTTTTGACTCAGGTCGAATTAGAAGGTGAGACATGTGCCATCAGAAAGGAATTGATGTTTGCCTTTCCGTATAGTGGTTACATTAAGGATTTGGCTCAGCGGTTTGGGAGAAATCGATGTTTTAATGTTTTTCAGTTGGCTGTTCAGATTTGGAGAGCCTAATGGGCTGAATTGGGGAGTCCCATTAGTGAGGTGTTGGAATCCTATAAATAGGTGGTGAGAGTGGAGGGAAAATGTTTACTTTCCCATTCTCTCATTTGGAGGCATTGATCTCCTTCTTCCTCCTGCACGTTTCCACCATTAAAAATCCAAATCCAAGGGAGGAAATCGAAGATCTACACCATTAGAGGCTAGCTCTACATCATTTCAAGTAAGGATTCATCAAATCAAAGGGCTAGGAGCTATCTCTTTGCCGTCCTGAATTCTGTTTCATCATTTTGCTTTGTTTTGGATAATTGGTGAGTGATTTACATCTCTCACATGAATGCAATGAAGTATATGAGTGTTTGTGCATGTTTCTCATCAAATTGGGATGTTTTACCATAGATTTACACCATTGCATGTTCATTTTCATATGCATCACCCTATGATCTTATCTAGCAAGTTTTACTCGATAATTCCATGTCATTTAACATGTTTATGTTAGTTAGATCTCTCATTTTGATCATAGGTTCATTTTAATGGTTTTTGGTGAGATTTACATAATTTTTATGGTTATCGTCATATTCATGTGGTTAGTAATGTTATGATATGTTTATGATTGTGTTTGAAGAGTTCGGTTGAGTTGGTTTCATCGGATTCGTCGTTTGGCGAAGTTTTGATCGAAATCGGAGTAGAATAGAAGATGTGCGGAAAGTGGCTTGGGTCGGACCAAGGTGGCTCGGGTTGGGATCAAATTCTGTCGTGGAGGACAAGTCAAAGTTGGCTCGGGTTGGATTAAAGGGGGTCGGGTTGGGTCGGACTAAAGGGGGTCGGGCCGGACCACTCTGGATTGGGTTAAAGTGAATCAGACCATTTTGGATCGGTATAAAGTCGATTGGACCATTCTGGATTGGACTAAGGTGGGTCGGGTCGGAGAAAACGGGGTCGGGACGGGCCTAAAGGAGGGGTCGGTTCGGACCAAAGTGGCTCTGGTCGGGCTGTTCTGGACAACCATTACTGGTCAGCCAGTTTTGCCATTTCTGGTAAGCTATTTCTGGTCAGACACTTCCGGTGATGATGTAACTTCAAAATGAGTTTAATTGGAAAGTTAGGAAGTGTTGAAATAATTCTATGGATTGCTTTGAACCTTGCAAAGATGTTGGTTGGTTCAACGATGGTGGCGACATCGACAAGAGCCTAGAAGGGGATGCTCTAAGTGATGTGATATGTTCGTTGATCGGTGAAAAGCAACGAATAGGCAGACAACTCAAAGGTCATGAGTTGTTGGATAATGGTTGCTCGAGAAGGTCGCTTGAGCAGTAAATAGCCATCAAGGTTGGACGACTAGAGATGCGAAGGCCGAGAAGTCATCGTTGTCGTAAGTTCTAGCAGGCTCAAAGCAGGGGTACGATGGGGGCACCCAATAGACCGGAAGGTTGCTGGTCGAGTACCTTGGGTATCGTTGAAAGGCCTAGTTGTCAAGGTTGGATATACGGAGTTTATGCTAGAACTGGGGTTACCATTAGCCCATGACATATGGCATGGTTGGTCGTCATACGATTAACGATGGTTTCAAAGCAGGATTGGCGATGATAGCCAGAGTCAGTCATAGATGATTGGTTGTTCTGTGTGAGACTTATATAATCTGGATGTTGTGTGTTTTTCCATGACTGTGGTTGCTCTGGTTTCCTGTATGAATTGTTGTTCCTTTGGTTGAATGGATTGTAAAGGCTATCACTGTCCGATGTAGGGAAGATAAGGTTGAGTTCTTCTCAAGTGTCATGGGTAGATTAGTATGTTTATCTATCCCCTCTCATACACTTTGTTGTTGAAGTTGTTAGCTGTTTTATTGCTCATTAATATATTGTCTGACTCAAGGTTTTTTGTATCCTCTTATTACCTTGGGCTGTTCATCCGATTGTGGATGGGAAGACTAAGTAACAGGTGACAGGTAATGCTTTAGTGAGGATGACAATGCTGATCGATGGCGAGCAGGAGGCTCACGTATCAGTTTTACTACTCGCCAATAATTGGATTTCCGCTGTTTGATTTTCTGAGTGATGTAGTGTGGCAACTTTGTATAAACACTATTTCCAAGTTTGTGGATATTACTTTCTAGTTGTATGAAAGTCCAGTGTTTCTGCTTCACTATTACTACCTGTTGTATATATTCTATTATATTTTATCCTTGCACTGTGATTTTTATGACAGGTTCCGCTTATGTTTACCTACTCTGATGATCATCCATGACAGCCTTGCACATCTTTCAGCACATTATTTCTCTTGTATAGTGCGGGGGTTATGGACGGTCATCACAGAAATCATGATGCATTTATAAATGTTGATTTAAGGAAAAAATTACCCGAGAAAAGCTTTGGGTAAGTCTACCTCATCTTATCCTCAGTCCCCCATGTGCTTTCTATAGGATCATTTCCTCATTGTACTCAGACGAGGCAAACGGTTTTGTTGTTGAGTCTCTTGATTCTGTGCTCAACAATTCTTTGCAGTGGCACATGGCACCATAGACTCCAATTTGAGTTTTCCTATGTCCTCAATTTCAACAAGCTCGAGTCTGAAAGCACAATCATGAAGGCATTTCCTTAGATGAGATACATAAAAAACATTATGGATTCCCGATAGACGCTCTGGGAGATCCACTTGATAAGCCAAAGATCATATCTTCTCGATGACACAAAAAGGCTTAATAAATCTGGGAGTCAACTTCCCAGTCTTCCCAAACCGAACGGCCTTCTTGAGAGGGGATACTTTTATGAATACCAATCTATAACATTAAACTCAAGTTCCCTTCTTCGCTTATCGGCATACAATTTATGATGATCTTGGGCTACCATCATCCTCTGCCTAATCAAGGATATCTTCTCCGTGGATTCACGGACGAAGTCTGGTCCGAGTAAAATCTTGTCGGTAGTTTCCCACCAACAAGTTGGTGATTTGCATGACCTCCTGTAAAGCGCTTCAAAAGTGGCCATACCAATCGTCATTTGAAAACTCTTGTTATAAGTAAATTCTACGAGCTGTAGGTGCTGCTCCCAAACTCCTCCAAAGTCGATTATTCAAGCCCTGAGCAAGTCTTCCAAGATTCTGTTTACTCATTCTGTCTTTTCGTTGGTCTGTGGATGATAAGTTGTGCTTAGGCTAAGGGTCATTTCCAATGCTTCTTGTAGGTTTCCCCAAATTTCCCTTGTGAACAAGGGGTCTCTATCACCCACAATACTCGATGGGATACCATAAAGTCTTACTATCTCTTTGACATACAATTGGGCTAGGCTGCATTCCTTGTCTTCTTGAGTGGTATAAAATGGGCGCTTTTGGTTAGATGATCCACCACAACCTAAATGGCCGCATTACCCTTCTGGCTTCTAGGAAATCCATCTACAAAGTCCATGGAAATATGTTCCCACTTTCACATGGGGATCTCTAATGGTTGTAACAATCCTTCGGGCTTCCCTTGCTCCACTTTCACTCCTTGGCATATTAAACATTTGGCCACGAACTCGGATAAATCTCTCTTCATTCCTTCCCAATGGAGTTTCTTCATTATATCCTTGTACATTTTATCCCCGCTGGGGTGTATGGTCAATTTTGACCTATGGCACTCCTCCAGAATTTTTTTCCTCAACCCTTCATCTTTGGGAATGTGAAGTCGTCCATCCCAAAGTAAACTCCCATCATCGCCAATCGAATATCTAACCGAATAGGGAAAAGTATCCTTCTTTCCCATTTTCTCCTTTATTCTTCTTAATTCTTCGTCAGGTTCTTATGCACTTCGAATCCTCTCCTTTAAAGTAGGTCTAATAACCATAGCTCCAAGAAAACCATTAGAAGTGGTTGGTGAGGGTTGCAATTAAAATTTGAGAGGAACTCTAATTATTTCCATTCCTAGATCACATTCAAAGTCGCATGTTTCCTACATAAAGCATCTGCCACAACATTCCCCTTCCCTAGGTTATACTGAATTATGAAATCAAATGAGGCAATATATTCCATCGATCATTGTTTTCTCAAGTTTAGTCCATGTTGAGAAAATAAATACTTAGGGATTTATAGTCAGTCAAAAGTTTGAATTTCTCCCATAAAAAATAATGTCTCCACATCTTAAGGGAGAACACTACTCCGGCTAACTCAAGGTCATGAACTGGGTATCTTTTCTCTGGATCCTTGAGTTGTCTACTAACATAAGCAGCTACTCTTCCTTGTTGCCTAAGGACGCTCTAAACCAGTCTCACATGCATCAGTGTAAACTGTAAACAGTTTTGAACTGTCGGGTATAATTAGAACTGGTGTGCTAGTTAATACTTCCTTTAATTTCTTAAAGGCTATATCACATTCATTACTCTTGGAAAACGCCAAATTCTTCTTGTTAGTTGGGTCAAAGGAGTTGCAATCTTTATAAAGTCTTTATGAATTTCCGATAATATCCGGCCAATCCAAGGAAGCTGCTCACTTCCTAGCATTTCGAGGTATCCTCAATTCCTTGATTGCCTCGATATTTGTAGGGTCTTCGGCCAAGCCTTCACTTGACACAATTTGTCCTAAAAATCTTACTTCTTCCCTCCGGAAATGGCACTTTGAGAATTATGCTTTCAATTGGTTCTTCCTTAATATCCCTAGCACTTGTCTTAAGTGATCTTCATGCTCTTTATGGTCTTTTGAAAATATAAGGATATCATCTATGAAGACTACCACAATTTTATTTAGAATTACCCTAAACACTCTACTCATTAGGTCAACAAAGAAAGCGGGTGCATTTGTTAGTCCGAAGGGAATAACTTCCCATTGGAACAATCCATATGGCATCCTAAATGTAGTTTTGGCCTTGCTGTCCTCCGCAATTCTTAACTGGTGAAATCCATGATCCTTAGGCCATGCTTGACCCGTGGCCTGTACAACCCCAATCCAAGTCCAGTTTCAACCAAAACTTCGCCAATCGACCAAATCGATGAAGTATACTCATATAATTCATTCAACACAACCATAAACATGATATGAAATCACTAACAACATGAATATGACGATTTTCACCACAACTATGCAAATTCATCAAAATTATAATAAATGAACATAGGATCTAAATTGCGGATCTAACTTGCATAAACATATGAAATGGCATAGAAATTATCGGTTTAAACATGCTAAATTAAATCTTAGGGTGATTCATATGAAAATGAACTTACCAACGTATATAACTATGGTATAACACTTGAATTTGATGAAAACAGGATCAAACATTCATATACTTCATTGAATCCATGTGAGAGATGTAAATCACTCACCAATTCTCCAAAATAAAGCAAAAATGGTGCAATACGAATCCAAACAACAAGGAATTGAATCCAAACTCCTTGATTTGATGAATTGGCCCTTGAAACGATGTAGATCTAGCCTCCAATGGTGTAGATCTTTGATTTCTCAAGCTTAGATCTCGATTTTAATGGTGGAAAAGTGTTATAGGAAGGAGGAACATAGGCCACCAAATGAGAGAATGGAGAAACTAAATAATTATCCATGCCTCTCACCTCCCATTTATAGCTTTCCACTAGCCCACTAATGGGCCTCTACAAATTTGCCCATTAAGGCTTCACAAACCCGAACAACCAACTGTTAAACGATAAAATAGCGATTCCTCTCAAACAGCTAAGCCAAATCTTTAATGTAATCACTCTACGGAAAGGCAATCATTATTTCCTTTCTAATGGCATAGGTCTCACCACCTGATTCGACATGAGTCAAAAGTTATGCCTTGTAAAAGACTGATAGGGTCAAAATGGTCACAAACAAAATTGGTAAAAACTATGGACATGTCTCACATCTACATAAACAACATATTAAAATACGAGAATGATCCAATCCTCAGGAATAAAACAAAAATATTTTCCGATTTTCCGATACGTAAAATACAGGCTGTTACATTCTCCTCCTCCTCCCTTAGGAATTTCACCCCCAAAATTCCAAGCAAACACAAGCAACCACAACAATTCCGCATGCCTATCATCCATGAGAAGTCAATTCTATCATCCAAATTAGCAATCATCAAGCCATGCATCCATAGCCTTATCCTAGCATGTAGAATTCTACCAAACAACAACAAGATACAATAATGATACAATATCAAAGAGTCCTACCGATGAAGAGTTCTAGATGAATTGCCCTCATGCTCTCTTCCGTCTCCTTCATACACACATTGCCATCTTCACTCCATTGTACCTTGACTAGCTTAACTTTCTTCCTCCTAAGTTGTTTCGTGTCATTTCACATACACAAAGCGGCATACAAGGTTTCACAATTGTGGTTTCTACTTCTAGGTCTTCGTACTGCTCTAGAGATACCACCACATTCGAATCATGCACGAACTTTTGTAGAAACGACACATGGAATACATTATGCACACTCGACATTTTTTCTGGTCCAATCTTTACGCGAGCTTTCCTATTTGCTCGACTATTGGAAATGGTCCAACGAACCTAGGAGCCAACTTTCGTTTACTTCTGAATCGAATCACGTGCTTCAATGGCGAAATCTTCACAAAAACCATGTCACCTACGTCGAATTCTAAATCTTTTCGATGCTTATCAGCATAACTCTTCTGATGATCTTGGGCTGCCTTCATTCATTGTCGAATGATCTCAATACATTCCAAGGTCTCTCTAATCATCTTAGGCCCAAATATCAACTTATCTCCAGTCTCTAACCAACAAGCTGGAGAATTGCACGACTTTCCATACAACGCCTCGTATGGTGCCATCCTAATGCTAGACTGGTAGCTATTATCATATGCAAACTCAAGTAGATGTAGATGGTCTTCCCATGGTCCCCCAAAATCCAACAGAGACATCTTCCAAAACTCAATTAACCCTCTCGGTTTGACCATCAGTTTGGGGATGGTAAGCCGTACTTAAAACACAATTCGGTTCCCAAAGATTCTTGCAAACTCTTTCAGAATCCACTTGTAGATAATGGATCCCGGTCACTTACTTTGCTTTTCGGGATACCATGGAATAAAACTATCCATTTCACATAAAGTTCAGCTAATTTCGATGCTGTCCTAGTCAACTTGACAAGAATGAATCCTGCACTTTTGGTCAAGCGATCCACGATGACCCAAATCCCTTTGTTCCTGCCCTGGTTCTAAGTAGTCCATCAATATAATCCATCGATACCTGCTCCCACTTCCACGTAGGAACTTCTAATGGCTGAAGCAAACCACTCGGCTTCTTCTGTTCGTCTTTCACCAACTGACAGTTCATGCATTTGGAAATGAGCTTTCTTATATCTTCCCAGTAGTAGATTCCCTTCATGTCCTGACCACCGGAATGAATTGTCAACTTTGAGTGATGACATTCCTTTAGAACATCATCTCTCAATCCATTAATATCAGGGACAACTAGGCACCCTTGCTTTCGAAGCCAACCTTCTCGATCGACTTCGAACTCTTTATTCTTTGGTTCCAGTTTCTAGATAAACTCGACAAGCTTTACATCTTGCTTTTGCCTCTTGCCAATCCTTTCGATAAGCATAGGTCTTATCGATAAGCTTGAAAACATTTCAGGTTCCAACTCACGCCTTGGGCCTGAAATCGAACCTTGCTAAATATTTGAGGCTCTTCCATTTCGAAAACATTGCTCCCAAACTTGCATGTCTTCGAATCAACACATCTGCAACCGCATTACCTTTGCCAGGAGTATAGGCTATACCAAAACCATATGATGCCGGAAACTCTAGCCACTGTTGCTGCCGAAGATTCAAATCCATTTGGGAGAAAATATACTTCAACAACTTGTGATCCGTGAACAACTCAAATCAAACTCCCAATATGTAATGTCTCTACATCTTCAGAGCAAACAGTATCGCTGCCAAGTCCAAATCATGAGTAGGGTAATTTTTCTCATGCGGCTTCAGCTGTTGACTCGCGTAGACCACAACCTTATCCTTTTGCATTAGCGCTGCTCCAAGCCTAGTGCCACATGCGTCGGTGTATACCACCATCTCTTCATTCCTATTTGGAATGGTCAACACAAGAGCACTCGTTAGTCTCTCTTTCAGGATTCTGAATGCTTGTTCACACTTTGCATCCCATGTGAACACTTGGTTCTTCTTCGTCAATCCTGTCAACGGTGCAACTACCTTGGAGAAATCCTTTATAAACCGTCAGTAATAATCAGCCAACCCAAGGAAACACTGAACATCCATCGCATTCTTAGGTCGATCCCAGTCCTGGACTACTGCCACCTTAGCGGGATCAACCGCTATCCCACTTCCATAAACAACATGGCATTACCTAAGAACCTCACTTCCTTCTTCTAGAATGACACTTTGAAAACTTAGCTCTCAATTGATGCTTTTGCAAGATTTCCAAAACAACTCTCAAGTGCATCTTGTCCTCTTCCTAATTCTGAGAGTAAACCAGAATGTCTTCCACGAACATAAGCACAAACTTATTCAACTGATCTCTGAAAACTCTATTCATAAGATCCACAAAATATGCTGGCGCGTTAGTCAACCCGAATGGCATCACCAACCATTCGAAGAAACCGGATGGTGTCCTAAAAGCAGTCTTTGGCACACTATCCTTAGCCACACTCAACTGGTGAAATTTCGTTCATAAATCCAACTGAGAAAATACTTTGACCTCATGAAGTTGATCGAACAAATCATCACTTCTTAGCAACAGATACTTGTTCTTCTTGGTCGCCTTGTTTAGCTCACGATAGTCCACACACAATCTTAAAGAGGCATCTGCCTTGGTTAAAAACATGACAGGTGCACCCCATTCAAATACGCTTCTTCGAATGAACCCTTTTCCCAAAAGGTCATGAACCCGTACATCCAAATCTCACTGTACCTTAGGCGCCATCCGCCTAAGAGGCATAACGATTGGTCTAGCACCCTCGACCAAATCAATCCTAAACTCGATCTCATGATGTAGCAACATCCTTTTGACCTCATCAAAGACATCTTCATACTCATTAGCGATCAACATAGATGATAAGTCTTCCTATGGAATCCCAAGCGAATGTAGATAGCTCACGAAGACACACTCTTCGTGCATACATCTAATCAACAACTTTCGCCCTTCCATATCCTTGACTCTCACCTCTAGCTTCTCGCAATTCACTCTTTACGTATACCTCTTGAGCCAATCCATGCCCAAGATGATCCCAAACCCAGCGAAGTTAAGAACAAAGAAATCACACAGAAAAGAGCAACCATGACTCGACAACACTAGACCACGACACAACATGCACAAACTGGACAAACCCCCAACCATATTAGTCACGATCAATGGTCTGTCACAAATCTCAGGTTCCAAACCCAAGCGACACACAAGCTCATTGCAAATGAAATAATGTGATGCTCAAATATCGAAAAAAATGCGAACTGAAACACCATTAACTGAAAGAGAACAAAGACACCCTTTCCTTTCTCCTCTACAGTAGGAGATCTTAAAGAAGATGGCACGACTTCCAAATCATATGCCTTCACAATCTGCTTGCCCTTAGCTGATCCTGGACAGTCTTTCTTCTCATGCCCATGTAACAGCCCGCATTTTACGTATCGAAAGATTGTAAAATATTTTTATTTTATTCCTTAAGGGTTGGATCAGTCTCATCTTTTAATATGTTGATTATGCGGATGTGTGTCCATAAATTTTTACTGATTTTATTTGTGACCATTTTGCCCATGTCAGTCTTGCACAGGGAATAACTTTTGACTCAGGTCGAATCAGAGGGTGAGACCTATGCCATTAGAAAGGAATTTATGATTGTCTTTCCGTAGAATGGTTACATTAATGATTTGGCTCAGCGGTTTGGTAGAAATCGCTGTTTTAAGGTTTTTCAATTGGTTGTTCAGATTTTGGAGCCTTAGTGGAATCCTATAAATAGGGGGTGAGAGTGGAGGGAAAAAGCTTGCTTTCCCGTTCTCTCGCTTGAAGGCATTGATCTACTTCTTCCTCCTACACCTTTCCACCATTAAAAATCCAAATCTAAGGAGGGAAATCATAGATCTACACCATTCGAGGCTAGATCTACATCGTTTCAAGGGCAAATTCATCAGATCAAGGAGTTTGGTTCGAAGTATTCGCTGTCCAGATTCTTATTTCTAGCATTTTAGCTTGTTTTGGAGAATCTGTGAGTGATTTACATCTCTCACATGAATGCAATGAAGTATATGAGTGTTTGTGCATGTTTCCCATTAAATTGAAATGTTTTACCATAGATTTTACACCATTACATGTCCATTTTTATATGCATCACCGTATGATCTAATCTAACAAGTTTTACTCGTTAATTTAATGTCATTTTACATGTTTATGTTAGTTAGATCTCTCATTTTGATCATATGTTCCATTTAATGGTTTTTGGTGAGATTTACATCATTTTTGTGGTAATCGTCATATTCATGTGGTTAGTAGTGTTATGATATGTTTATGATTGTGTTTGATGATTTTGGTTGAGTTGGTTTCATCGGATTCATCGTTTGGTGAAGTTTTGATTGAAATCGAAGTTGAATTGCAATATGCAGGTTTTGGATCGGACCAAAGTTGGATCGGACCATAGTTGGATCGGACCAAAGTTGGATCGGACCATAGTTGGATCGGACCAAAGTGGGATCTGATCATAGTCGAATCGGACCAAAGTTGAATCGGACCATAGTTGGATTGGACCATAGTTGGATTGGACCAAAGTTGGATCAGACCAAAGTTGGATCAGACCATTCTGGACAACCATTTATGGTCAGCCATTTTTGCCATTTCTAGGCAAGTTTTTCTGGCCGGACATCTTCGGTGATGATGTGACTTCCAAGTAAATTCAATTGGGAAGTTAGGAAGTGTTGAAATAATGTCATGGATTGCTTTGAACCTTATAAAGATGTTGGTTGGTTCAATGATGGTGATGGCTTCGACGAGAGTCAAGAAAGGGATGCTCGAAGTGTTGCAGTGTTCGTTGGTCGGGAAGATGCAACGATTGTAGTTTCAACTCAAAGGTCGTGAGTTGGTGGATAATGGTTACTTGAGAAGGTTGCTCGAGCAATGAAAAGTCATCAAGATGGATGACTAGAGATAAGGAGGCTGAGGAACTATCGTTGTTGTAAGTTCTAGTACCCTGGGTCTTGGGGAAAGGCCTAGTTGTCAATGTTGGACATACGGAGTTTAAGCTAGAACTGGGGTTACCATTAGCCCTTGACATATGGAAAGGTTGGCCATCATACGATTAACGATGGTTTCAAAGCAAGATTGGCGGTGATAGCCAGAGTCAGTCATGTATGATTGGTTGTTCTGTTTGTACTATCTCACATTGATTATTGAAAGTCGAGGGAGATGTTCTTTGAGTGCTTAACTGATATTGGTTTAGGCCTCTAGGGAGAGTACTTGGGGATGTTAAACTCGATTAGGGTTGTTTGTGTGAGACTTATATAATCTGGATGTTATGAGTGGTTTCCATGATTGAATGGGTGTTTGGTTTCCATGGATGAATGGTTGAATTGTTTATTGTAAATGTTATCACTGTCCGATATGGGAAAGATAAGGTTGAGTTCTTCTCTGGTGCTGTGGGTAGATTAGTATATTTATCTATCCCTTCTCATACACAATATTGTTGAAGTTTGTTAGTTGTTTTATTGCTCACTAAGACTGTTGTCTAACTCAAGGTTTTATGTTTCCTCTTATTACCTTGGGCTGTTCATCCAATTGTGGATGGGTAGACTACGTAACAAATGTCAGGTAATGCTTTAGTAAGGACGACAATGCTGATCGATGGCATGCAGGAGGCTCACGTACCAGTTTTACTACTATCTAATAATTGGATTTCCGGTGTTTGCTTTTCTGAGTGATGTAGTGAGGCAACTTTGTATAAACACTATTTCCAAGTTTGTGGATATTACTTTCTGGTTGTATGAAATTCTAGTGTTTCTGCTTCGCTATTACCCCCTGTTGTATATGTTCTATTATATTTTATCCTTGCGATGTGCGTTTACGGCAGGTTGTTCTTATGTTTACCTATTCTGATGATCATCCGTAGCTGCCTTGCACACCTTTCAGCGCATTGTTTCTCTTGTATAGTGTGGGGGTTATGGGCGGTCTTCACATTTGGTATCAGAGCTTATATCAACGATTTTTGGCCAAAGTTCGAAGATGTAACTACGTATGAGAGACGTATTTGTAGATTTCAGTTGGATGCTTTCTATATATATTAGCATATATAGTAGTAGTGGTTGTATCTCTTTAGCATTTTTTCTTGGAAGTGGCTAATTATTCTAAATTGCAGATTTAGAATGAATAGACGACTATCAAGACACGCTGCTAGGGGAGCCAATACTGGAGGATGAAATGGTGGTGAACTTAATTACCCGGCGATGTTTAAAGCCATGGCAGAAACAATTATGTGAAGGGTACCTGCTCCAGTGGCAGCAACGGTAGATGTACGTGTGCGAGTTCCTAGAGTAGCAGATTTTGTAAAGCTGTGCAAGGACTTTACATCTCTAAGGGGAAAACCATTCAAGGGAACTGAACTAGCTGAAGAGGTTCAGAGATGTATGGATTCATGTGTCCGAATCTTTGGAGACTTAGGTATTGAGGATGCAATAAAGAGAAAGCTTGCATTAAGGCAACGGCAAGGTAGGGCCATGGAATGGGGGAATTCTGTTACACTCGAGACTCTAGAGGAAGAAATTTCATGGAAGCAATTCCAAGCTAAGTTTGAAGCAAAGTTTATCTCCACAGCTTAGGAATCTGTTCTATTCAAGAAGTTCATAGAGTTCAAATAGAATGGTCGTTCTGGGCTTTACTATATTTCTGATTTCGAAGCCTTATCTAGATATGCTCATTCATACATTGATACACCCTATCAGAAGAACGAGAAATTTGTCTTAGGTTTGGATGCTAATATCGGAAAGCCATTAGTGGACCATCTTGATGATTCGTTTGAGAAGATTGTGGAAAAAGCAGTTCTTCATGAGAGCTTGTTCCCTAAGCAAGCAAATGTTGTCGCTACGACCAAAGAGGCTCAGAAACCACAGCAAGGTGGTAATAATTAGAAGAGGAAGCACCAACAGCAAAAAGAAAAAGATGGTCAAAAGAAGCCCAAGAGTGAGGTGGTTTTCTTTAACTGCCAACAGAAAGACCATTTTGCTAGTGAGTGCAAGAATCCCAAAGTTGAGAAGAAGTGCTTCAAGTGTGGGAAGCCTAGGCATGAAAAGAAGGATTGTCCTGAATCAGCTAAGGGCAAGCAGATTGTGAAGGCATATGCTTTGGAAGCCATTCCATCTTCTTCAAGAGCTCCTACTACAGAGGAGAAGGGAAAGGGTGTATGGTGCAAGGTACTCTTTCTGTTAATGGTGTTTCAGTTCGTATGCTTTTCGATACTGGAGCATCGCATTCTTTCATTTGCAATGAGCTTGTTTGTCATTTGGGTTTGGAACCCGATATTTGTGATAGACCGTTGATCGTGACTAATCCAGTTGGGGGTTCGTCCAGTTTGTGCATGATTTGCCATGGTCTAGTTTTGTCGAGTCATGGTTGCTCTTTTGTGTGTGACTGTAACACCCCACCTCCGCTAGGGTCACTCACAAAGGGAATGCCCTAGTTTTGGAGAGGTATTATCGAGATAACATCACAGAATTATCACAAGACAGAAAATAAATAAATAAATAAGTAAACAGCGGAAGAATTTCTGAGCAAAACAGAACTTCATTTCATTCCAAATTAAACCATGTCTTTTACAAACATTTCAAGTAACCTCATTACAACTGTCTTGTAATAATAGCCAAAGAAGCAGTAATTTAAAAACAGTAAAACAGCTTATTCCCCAAGTGTAGTCGAAAGAAGCAGCCATAGCAAACCGTACATGCTGAGCCAAAGCAAGTGATATCCAAGCTAAGAGCTAGTTATTCCTCCCTGAGAACCTGGGGGGGGGGGGGGACGAAAGAAAAAGAGGCGAAAGGAAAAGGGTCAGTCATAAAGACTGAGTAAGTTCTAGTGACTTTCAGTGTAAAAACAGTTAAAACAACCTGTCATGTATGAACTGGAACTAGACTTAAGAATAGTGTCAAGGTGAACAAGATAGACTAAGGTGATCAGGATAAGTCAAGACAAGTCAAGTAAAGCATCACATGTTCGAGATCCGTTGCATCGACTTCACTAGTATACTAAGCCCGTGTCACAAGTTAATCACGAAATAAATCCCACGGCCCAATATTATGAAATGACCCTGAAACGGGGTCTGACCCAAGTACGGGGTCCTACAGAGCGATTATCTAGTCGATCGGCTCCCTAAAAGTTCTAGCTCGTCAAGTGTCCGTGTCATACGGCTAATCACGAATGTAGTCACATGTGCTGGGTCCACCTTCGGTTGTATCAGCCCTAAGGTGTCAACCCCTGACACGATTCAAGATGCACAGATAGATCTACGGATACCCAGTGTCTGCCCCGGATACATGCACGATCGTAGTCCGCCGAACCTACACTGGCGTACCCCACTGCCGCCGTTCACCTCTTACAATCAGCCCATTAATCGTGCCCCCACCCGGCCTTGCCCCAGGGTACCTTGATACATCTAGAGGGTTAATGCTGAAAGGGGTCGTGTCTAGGGTTTCGTCTAATAGATTAGGTCATGTAATTCGTGACCCAACCCGCCTAACAGATTAAGTCATGTAATTCGTGACTCAATCCTTTTCTAGTCTAGTCATGTCAAGATGGTTAAGCATGTCATTTCAGTTCGCGACTTAACCCGCCTACGTGTCATGTCAAGTTGGCTAAGTCTCGTCGTTTTCAAGTTCATGACTTAGCCCTTCAAATCGTGTTCAAGTTGGTTAAGTTGTCTTTTCATGTTCATGACTTAACCCTACTTGGCATTAATTGATTCGTTAATGCACCGAACCACTCACATTGGATCCTGTTGTTCGTAGCCACTGGATTTGCCGGGCGGTTCCGGGCAGATTTACACTACGAACTCAACCCAACCTCGGGTTTCAAGCGCGATGTGACCAACTACTCACATTGGATCCTATTGTTTGTAGCAACTGGATTTGCCGGGCGGTTCCGGGCAGATTTACACTACAAACTCAACCCAACCTCGAGTTGGCCACTTTCTTGTTTTCTAAAGTCATGCCCATGTTCTTATCAGAATTTTGATATCATGTTCATATGTCAACTTCGTGCCCAACTAAGGCATGTTTAAAGTCAAGTTATGGCATGTTCAAGTCAAGTTTTTCGTGCCATATTTCATGTTCTACTTATGCCAAATTTCATAGTTTATGCTTATAATTAATTCAAGTTTTGCCTATTCTACCCAATCGTATCCCCAACGTATATAAACGTACTTCGTTCACAAGTATAAACAGTTCAAGAGATAAAGGGGAATAATACCAAACATGTGATAGGCATATGTGACAGTTATAACATTACTTGCATAATAAACAGGCTATAACATATCACATAGTTGCAATACTAGTATGGTGATAACTTGGCATAGTGATGATTCCAACTTAATTTAACATGATGTTTTCAACTTTGCATCATAGGCATAATAATCATTGCGGCATCATAAAAATTTTATTATAAACATGAAACATTAAAGGCATAGTAATCCTAATGGGCATAGTGGATTCCAATTTAGCATTTTTAACATAATGATTCTCATAGACATAATAATTCCAATTTATCATAATGATTCTCATCTAATATTATAAACATAATGGTTCCAACTTAGCATTATTAACATAATGATTCTCAACTAACATGATAGACATAATGATCCCAATTTAGCGTTTTTAACATAATTAACATGATAGACATAATGATTCCAATTTAGCGTTTTTAACATAATTAACATGATAGACATAATGATTCCAACTTAGCGTTTTTAACATATCTAACATTATAACAATTTCAACTTTTCATCATAGCCTAGCAATACCCTATTTTTCATAAATCATGATGGGTATAATAACACCACAGGCATAATTCCATCAATATTCATAGCCATGGTCTAATTAGCATCATAGGCATGGTTTAATCAACATAAATATTTCAATAAACATAGCGATTTCATGGACATGTATTAGTCCAACTTGCCAAACAATTAAGCCCAAGTGATTCATAACAACATCAAAATCATGACAAGTTTAACTTGCAACGTTGCCATAGCAATATCCCCAAATTATAATTCAACGATAAATAATATAAACAATGGATTAGCAATAGTTCATAAATTCGGTTTCAATTCATCGCATGTCCATATTGTTTTAGCGTTTTTGCCTAAAAAGTAACATAGAACTTACAATATGAAGCAATTAAAAATCCCAAATCAATTAGTCTCGAATTCGTTGTCTAAAGCGTCGTAGTTGTTGTAGCTTCTAGTTGTAGCCTTCAAGAATCGTCCTCCATCTTCTATAATTTTATTCTTTATATTTTTATTTCAGAGCTCTAGGTTTAATGGCGGCGGCCTGAGGTTAAAATGAAATAGTATGATTTAGGCTAGGTCTTAGGTCCTTTTTATAATGTTTGTGAGTTGTTTTAGACCGTCGATGGAGCTTGATTCAACAATAGTCGTTCAGTCAGGATAGAGTTATCCTATTGACTCAGCCATGAGTCAGAAATGACTCAGCATTGACTCAGCGATGAGTCAGAAATGACTCAGCGTATTAAATGTTCACCAATTCAAACGTAAATACGTATTTAATAGATACATTTCCCCCTTTACCGTATTAATTACCCATATATAAATATTTATTTATATATGAATAAATATTTTCTTACCTTTAATTTTGTCATAATTAAAAATTGGAGAAGCCAAGAAAAAAAAAACCATCCTTGACAACCAAAAATGCGCAACGTACGCTACATGATGCGTACACGTCATATATATATATATATGCGTATATGTATATATATATTATATATATATTCTTTTTTTTTCTCTATCTTCCCAATTACCCATTTTCACACTAAACCACTTTTTAAACTGCGTTCACACTAGGCTATTTTAAGCCATTCCCCTAAAACAAAAATAGGGCGCTGGCGGGGATCGAACTCTGTACCTCTTGTATGCAAGTCATGTGTTCCAACCAAATGAGCTACTAAGTCTTTTGCTTACAAACCCTAGAACAATGCTAAACATTATTCGTTTCCCATTCTTTTTTTTTTCATGTTTTGCTGCGATATTTAAATTAAAGATATCTTCTTCACACGTTATCCGTTTTGCGTAAACTCGGACTCTATCTTAAGTAGAATTTCGAGGCGAATGCAATGGCGTAACCCGTTTCCCTTAATTCTTTGATTTGAAATTAATTATACTTTAATTTGTGAATCTCACTGTTATAGAATACACGGGGTGTTACATTCTCCCCCACTTAAAAGGATTTCGTCCCCGAAATCTTCAAGTTAGGAGGAATGTATATCCTAACATCCAAACATCCATCTACTCATCCATCAAACACGAGCATCCATTGTCCTTAAAAGACTTCTAATGCTTTATGATCATATGCGAAGTGTGTGTATATGTTCCTTAGCTAATGCTAATGATCAGGCCTGATTGATCTTCTAAATGCAAAATATGTTTAGTGAAATGAATCCAATATGTATGCAAATTTTTCCTACTATAATTCACAATTTCTACATGAGTGCTCAAACATTCAATCATATGCAACAACCAAATGATAGCACAACCAAGTTTCCAAAATAAACACTCATGCATATGCAATATGTAAATGTGCCTGAGCCGATCTAGTGCCTAATGTGTATTCATGCATCCACGAGCAACCACTTGCGACCACTTGCAACCATTTCGCAATCATAACATGTTTTAATTACATGTTTACATCCAAAAAGATTCTACCTATGGTTCTCAAGATAGGATCAAAGAGATAACAAAACAAACATGGATAGCAAGAGAAATGTATGTAAACCTATAGGAAAAATAGATCTAGAATGTACCCTAAAAAGAAATGGGTATAGCGCGCTTAGCTTTTCTTAAATTTCCCAAGTTGCGTCTTCTAGGGCTTCACCCCACTGTATTTTAACTAGCTTGACTTCTTGATTCCTTAGCTCCTAGATCTCCGTTCCTAAGACACGAATCAGGACTCGCCTCAATGTTTCCACTTTTACGCCTTCAAGGATGCTTGGCTCAATCACTCCGGAAGACTCATCCGCCTTATCTTTATCCTTATCACTCATACCTATCCTATATAACATGTTAACAAGCCTCACGAAAACTATCTCCATCATACGGGAAAACCCTCTACGAAGCTAGAAAGAAGATTAGCCGCAGGTAAAGCTACAGTGACTACAGATGGAGAAAAGAAAGGGAAAGAGATTCAAACAAGGAAACAAAGGATAGTGCTAATGGCTTTTGGGGAATAGCCTTTAAAAACTTTTTCTTGGAAAATGCTTCTTTGTAAATGGTTTTGAAAAAAAATTCAAAAGGTTTTCAAAACTTTTGCCCAGTCTTGGTAACCTTCTGCTCTGATACCAAGTGTAACACCCCACCTCCGCTAGGGTCACTCACAAAGGGAATGCCCTAGTTTTGGAGAGGTATTATCGAGATAACATCACAGAATTATCACAAGACAGAAAATAAATAAATAATTAAGTAAACAGCGGAAGAATTTCTGAGCAAAACAGAACTTCATTTCATTCCAAATTAAACCATGTCTTTTACAAACATTTCAAGTAACCTCATTACAACTGTCTTGTAATAATAGCCAAAGAAGCAGTAATTTAAAAACAGTAAAACAGCTTATTCCCCAAGTGCAGTAGAAAGAAGCAGCCATAGCAAACCGTACATGCTGAGCCAAAGCAAGTGATATCCAAGCTAAGAGCTATTTATTCCTCCCTGAGAACCTGAGGGGGGGGGAACGAAAGAAAAAGAGGCGAAAGGAAAAGGGTCAGTCATAAAGACTGAGTAAGTTCTAGTGACTTTCAGTGTAAAAACAGTTAAAACAACCTGTCATGTATGAACTGGAACTAGACTTAAGAATAGTGTCAAGGTGAACAAGATAGACTAAGGTGATCAGGATAAGTCAAGACAAGTCAAGACAAGTCAAGTAAAGCATCACATGTTCGAGATCCGTTGCATCGACTTCACTAGTATACTAAGCCCGTGTCACAAGTTAATCACGAAATAAATCCCACGGCCCAATATCATGAAATGACCCTGAAACGGGGTCTGACCCAAGTACGGGGTCCTACGGAGCGATTATCTAGTCGATCGGCTCCCTACAAGTTCTAGCTCGTCAAGTGTCCGTGTCATACGGCTAATCACGAATGTAGTCACCTGTGCTGGGTCCACCTCCGGTTGTATCAGCCCTAAGGTGTCAACCCCTGACACGATTCAAGATGCACAGATAAATCTACGGATACCCAGTGTCTGCCCCGGATACGTGCACGATCGTAGTCCGCCGAACCTACACTGGCGTACCCCACTGCCGCCGTTCACCTCTTACAATCAGCCCAGTAATCGTGCCCCCACCCGGCCTAGCCCCAGGGTACCTTGATACATCTAGAGGGTTACTGCTGAAAGGGGTCGTGTCTAGGGTTTCGTCTAATAGATTAGGTCATGTAATTCGTGACCCAACCCGCCTAACAGATTAAGTCATGTAATTCGTGACTCAATCCTTTTCTAGTCTAGTCATGTCAAGATGGTTAAGCATGTCATTTCAGTTCGCGACTTAACCCGCCTACGTGTCATGTCAAGTTGGCTAAGTGTCGTCGTTTTCAAGTTCATGACTTAGCCCTTCAAATCGTGTTCAAGTTGGTTAAGTTGTCTTTTCATGTTCATGACTTAACCCTACTTGGCATTAATTGATTCGTTAATGCACCGAACCACTCACATTGGATCCTGTTGTTCGTAGCCACTGGATTTGCCGGGCGGTTCCGGGCAGATTTACACTACAAACTCAACCCAACCTCGGGTTTCAAGCGCGATGTGACCAACTACTCACATTGGATCCTATTGTTTGTAGCAACTGGATTTGCCAGGCGGTTCCGGGCAGATTTACACTACAAACTCAACCCAACCTCGAGTTGGCCACTTTCTTGTTTTCTAAAGTCATGCCCATGTTCTTATCAGAATTTTGATATCATGTTCATATGTCAACTTCGTGCCCAACTAAGGCATGTTTAAAGTCAAGTTATGGCATGTTCAAGTCAAGTTTTTCGTGCCATATTTCATGTTCTACTTATGCCAAATTTCATAGTTTATGCTTATAATTAATTCAAGTTTTGCCTATTCTACCCAATCGTATCCCCAACGTATATAAACGTACTTCGTTCACAAGTATAAACAGTTCAAGAGATAAAGGGGAATCATATCAAACATGTGATAGGCATATGTGACAGTTATAACATTACTTGCATAATAAACAGGCTATAACATATCACATAGTTGCAATACTAGTATGGTGATAACTTGGCATAGTGATGATTCCAACTTAATTTAACATGATGTTTTCAACTTTGCATCATAGGCATAATAATCATTGCGGCATCATAAAAATTTTATTATAAACATGAAACATTAAAGGCATAGTAATCCTAATGGGCATAGTGGATTCCAATTTAGCATTTTTAACATAATGATTCTCATAGACATAATAATTCCAATTTATCATAATGATTCTCATCTAATATTATAAACATAATGGTTCCAACTTAGCATTATTAACATAATGATTCTCAACTAACATGATAGACATAATGATCCCAATTTAGCGTTTTTAACATAATTAACATGATAGACATAATGATTCCAATTTAGCGTTTTTAACATAATTAACATGATAGACATAATGATTCCAACTTAGCGTTTTTAACATATCTAACATTATAACAATTTCAACTTTTCATCATAGCCTAGCAATACCCTATTTTTCATAAATCATGATGGGTATAATAACACCACAGGCATAATTCCATCAATATTCATAGCCATGGTCTAATTAGCATCATAGGCATGGTTTAATCAACATAAATATTTCAATAAACATAGCGATTTCATGGACATGTATTAGTCCAACTTGCCAAACAATTAAGCCCAAGTGATTCATAACAACATCAAAATCATGACAAGTTTAACTTGCAACGTTGCCATAGCAATATCCCCAAATTATAATTCAACGATAAATAATATAAACAATGGATTAGCAATAGTTCATAAATTCGGTTTCAATTCATCGCATGTCCATATTGTTTTAGCGTTTTTGCCTAAAAAGTAACATAGAACTTACAATATGAAGCAATTAAAAATCCCAAATCAATTAGTCTCGAATTCGTTGTCTAAAGCGTCGTAGTTGTTGTAGCTTCTAGTTGTAGCCTTCAAGAATCGTCCTCCATCTTCTATAATTTTATTCTTTATATTTTTAATTCAGAGCTCTAGGTTTAATGGCGGCGGCCTGAGGTTAAAATGAAATAGTATGATTTAGGCTAGGTCTTAGGTCCTTTTTATAATGTTTGTGAGTTGTTTTAGACCGTCGATGGAGCTTGATTCAACAATAGTCGTTCAGTCAGGATAGAGTTATCCTATTGACTCAGCCATGAGTCAGAAATGACTCAGCATTGACTCAGCGATGAGTCAGAAATGACTCAGCGTATTAAATGTTCACCAATTCAAACGTAAATACGTATTTAATAGATACATTTTCCCCTTTACCGTATTAATTACCCATATATAAATATTTATTTATATATGAATAAATATTTTCTTACCTTTAATTTTGTCATAATTAAAAATTGGAGAAGGCCAAGAAAAAAAAACCATCCTTGACAACCAAAAATGCGCAACGTACGCTACATGATGCGTACACGTCATATATATATATATGCGTATATGTATATATATATTATATATATATTCATTTTTTTTTCTCTATCTTCCCAATTACCCATTTTCACACTAAACCACTTTTTGAACTGCGTTCACACTAGGCTATTTTAAGCCATTCCCCTAAAACAAAAATAGGGCGCTGGCGGGGATCGAACTCTGTACCTCTTGTATGCAAGTCATGTGTTCCAACCAAATGAGCTACTAAGTCTTTTGCTTACAAACCCTAGAACAATGCTAAACATTATTCGTTTCCCATTCTTTTTTTTCTTTCATGTTTTGCTGCGATATTTAAATTAAAGATATCTTCTTCACACGTTATCCGTTTTGCGTAAACTCGGACTCTATCTTAAGCAGAATTTCGAGGCGAATGCATTGGCGTAACCCATTTCCCTTAATTCTTTGATTTGAAATTAATTATACTTTAATTTGTGAATCTCACTGTTATAGAATACACAGGGTGTTACAGTGACTGCTTTGTTCTTTACTGCGTTGGGTATGGGATCATCTTGGGCATGGATTAGCTCAAAAAGTATGTGGCAAGGCTGAATTGCGAGAAGCTATATGTGAGGGTCGGGGATGTGGAAGGGAGAAAGGTGTTGATTAGATGTAAGCGCGAAGATGGGGTCTTCGTGAGTTATCTATATTCGCTTGGGATTCCAAAGAAGACTTATCATCAATGCTGATCGCTAATGAGTATGTAGATGTCTTTGACGAGGTCAAAGAATTGCCGCCGCATCATGAGATCGAGTTTAGGATCAATTTGGTCGAGGGTGCTTGACTAATTGTTATGCCACTTAGGCGGATGACGCCTAAGGAACAGTGAGAGTTGGAGGTGCAAGTTAGAGACTTTTTGGGAAAAGGATTCATTCAGAGGTGTGTATCCGAATGGGGTGCACCGGTCGTATTTGCAACCAAGGCAGATGGCACGTTAAGATTGTGTGCAGACTATTGTGAGCTGGACAAGGTGATAAATAAGAACAAGTATCTGTTGCCAAGGATAGATGACTTGTTCGATCAGCTTCACGAAGCAAAAGTGTTTTCCCAGATGGATTTGGCAACAGGATTTCACTAGTTGAGGGTGGCTAAGGATAGTGTGCTAAAGACTTCTTTTAGGACACCATTTGGATTCTTCGAATGGTTGGTGATGCCATTCGGGTTGACTAACATGCCAACATATTTTGTAGATCTTATGAATAGAGTATTCAGTGACCAGTTGAACAAGTTTGTGCTTGTGCTCGTGGATGATATTCTGGTTTATTCCAGAAATAAGGAAGAACATAAGACGCACTTAAGAGTTGTGTTACAGATCTTGCGAAAGCATTAGTTGAGAGCTAAGTTTTCCAAGTGTCACTTCTGGAAGAGTGAAGTGAGGTTCTTAGGTCATGTTGTTTCTGGAAATGGGATAGCGGTTGACCTCGCTAAAGTGGCAGCAATCCAGGACTGGGGTAGACCTAAGAGTGCGACGAATGTTTGGAGTTTCCTTAGGTTGGCGGGATATTACCGACGGTTTATCAAGGATTTCTCCAAGGTAGCTGCACCATTTATAGGATTAACGAAGAAGAACCAAGTGTTCACATGGGATGCAAAGTGTGAGCAAGCACTTGGAATTGTTACACCCCGTATATCTGTTAACACTAAAGTAACGAATTAAAGAATATTTAATTTTAAATGTGAGAATTAAGGGAAACAGGTTATGCCATTGTGTTCATTTCGGAATTCTGGTTGAGATAGAGTCCGAGTTTGCGTGAATTGTACTTCGTATGAAGAAGTTATGGCAATTGGAAGTTTCAGAAAAATTCAAACAGATTTCAAAAGTTCAAATTCAGACTCAGATTGGGCTAGGCGGGAAAATTCCCGCCAGGGGCCAGGTCGACCAGTGGGTCGACCTACCCATACAGGTCAACCAGGGGATCGACCTGGGGGTCGACCGGCCCCCCCGGGCGGATTTGAGTGATGACGATTTTCTTACTCTTGGTTGAGTCATTAGGGCTAACTTGTCACCCTATCTTGACAGAATTGCTATGGTTTATTCTAGGTTGATCGGATGGCCTAAATTAATTCTAAACTCTATATAAACACACGTAGACTCAAACCCTAAAATAAAATAAAAATTTAGAACCATGGCCGCCATGTTGTCACCTTGCAACCTAGAGTAGCCGCCAACATTTAGAGAAAGAAAAGCTAATCAACTCAATTCTATTCAATGCAAATCTAAACAACAACGAATTTTGTCTTCTTCAAAGGAGAGCTAAATCAATTTCAGAACTCAAATTTCAGAACTCAAGACCTTCTTTGAGTTGTGAGTTCAATTTCTTTAATAAGATAATTAATATGTTAATTGGGTTGAGATATAAATTGGATTGTATGGCTATGTTTGTGAATCATTGGAAAAAATGTAATCTTTTGTGAATATATGCTAGTTGTTTATCACGATAGCTATGTTGTGGATCCCTTTTCATTTGCCAAATCATCTATGTTCAGCTTGATTCACGTTTGACATCATTTCATATGCAAGTTTGGGTGTAGATTATATGATAGTTTCTATGTGAATTGTACACTAGTTTACATGTGAATCAAATAATATGATTATTTGCAAGTTTAGGTAGAAATTGGATTTACATATATGCAAGTTCACCCTTTATATTTAGATCTATGACATACATCGTTTTATGCAAGTTTGTGATTATGGCCTATGCAAGTTTTAGGTGAAAAATTATATCACATATATGCAAGTTTACACCCCCATGTTCAGACTTATGACATGTATAGTTTTATGCAAGTTTGTGTTTAAGTGAAAAACTATATCATAGACATGCAAGTTCACACCTTTTAGGTTTTTGTTTAGATTCATGACAATACAAAGTTTATGCAAGTTATGTTGTAATTCTTATTTGCAAGTTAGATCTATATTTGGGTGTTATGCAAATTTGTGATGTTTCTTCCCATTTATGTATTAGACTAATTTATAGTCTAATATATGTATATGTCATGATAAACAAACGAACAACGTGGGGATGATGGGGGTAATATTGAATATATACCTATTGAGAATTAGCATAAATGGCCTGAAAAAGGCATATAATAAATTTAAGATATTAATTGGCATAATTGGTATTTATGGACATAATTGAGACAATTATGGACATAAATGAATTTGGAAATTATTTACAAATTTGAATAGGGATAATAATCCAATTTGGGTTTAAATAAAGATATGTAATAATAAACCGCCTAAGACACGAGGTTAGACTCTTTTGTGGTGTAAGACTGCCCGGACCCGCCCGGCAAATCCAACTTCCACAAATGTCAGTCTAGTGTGAGGTCAAAGGCATGAATTAAATGCGTAACAGTTGTAAAGACAAGAGTTTAGGCTCGTTTGTGGTGTAAGACTGCCCGGACCCGCCCGGCAAATCCAGCTGCCACAAATACCAGTCTAACGTGGGAGGTCTTTACAATTTTACGGTCTTAATGAATTAAGAAACACTTAACCTGATAAACATGTAGTGGGACATGAGGGGGTTAAGTGGGTGCCTTGGGTGGTATGTGGAATTTAGTGGGTGCCTTGGGTAGCATTTGAAATACGATTAGAAGCACTTAACCAAGATTGAAACATGTAAGAAGACATGAATAAGAATGGGGTTAAGTGGGAAAAAAACCTTAGAGGGGACCAAGAATAGGTGGAAAGCTTGTGTCATGCATGGGGGCCCTTTTCGAACTAGTAACCCATTAAGTATCTTAGTGGGCTCGACCCAAGTCGAGGACGGGACACGCGTACTGGATTTGATTGTAAGAGGTCAAAACGGGTTAGCGGTGGCAACGCAAGTCCAACGGGTTCATATGCGTGTGTGGGCCCGAGCTGGTAGGTAAGACATTTTTGCATCGTGTAGATATAAGCCGTGCATTTTCGGTAGTATCGGGTTGCCACTTTGGGAAGTGATACACCCCACTGTGGGGCCAGCACGGGTATCTACGAGTTAGGGAGCCGATCGAATGGGGGTAGTGGGTACACCTAGTGGAGATAGGGGCAGACGACACCTATGGAGGTAGCTAGGGGTACATGAAACTACCATTAGCAGTATTAAGTTCTGTAGGTAGGATCAACCTTTAGGGTGACTAGTGGTGGTGCAGTATAGTAATTATCCTACAGTGATTAGGGGTGCCTATAACGTTATTTTTGTTCATCTTATTTCCTTGTTTGCTCTGTCATACCTAATTGTTCACAGTCATTTCCTTATTTTCCAGCTTATGCCTTATCCTAGTTACTTAATGATTATAGTGCTAAAGTAATTGCACTCGCCAAACTTTATGTCTGACCCCCTTGTTTCCACCTCTTTTCTTCCCTTCCCCCCCTCAGGTTTGCAAGAAGGGAATACTACAGCTTAGTGCCGATTTCTTTCATTTGCTTGAAAAGAGTAGATGTATCGCTTTGGACTCTCTCATCTTTATGGCTCTGCTTATGCTCAGTGGGGGTTTATGCATTTATGTTATTTTAGTATTTTCTTCTTTATGTACTTTGAAGTTTTTGGAAAAGACTATTGATCCTATTGTAATGGTTTTGGAAACTACTTATGTAAGCTTGTTTTGAGTTATGATGCTATGAAATAAGTTTTATCTTCTGTTGTGTTGTTTTATTTATTTATTCTTGTAATTTATCTGTTCTATACAACAATAACGCTTCATGGACATTGATGCATTCCCTTTGTGAGTGACATTAATGGACATGGGGTGTTACACGTGGTATCAGAGCTTTGGTTTCAAGAACAGATGAAAAGTTTTGAAAAGTGTTTTCAAAAGTATTATTTTCCTAGAAAGTATTTTCAAAAACTTGTTTTAAAGAAGCTATTTTCAAGGAAAGTTTACTTTAAAGAGCATAATCCCCACAAGCCATACATCTCGCTTTCGCTTCCCTTATTTTGAAACTCTTTCTTTTCTTTTCAGCATGTCTGGAGCATCTGAGATACCAGAGGGTGTTCATGTACCCGGTTGGTTTCGTCAATATCTCGAGGCTAGGGCCGCTGCCGTGGGTCTGGCCAACGTTCCTCCTCCTCCTCCCCCAGCTCCAGTCATTCCTCCGCGTGGAGAGACTTTCTCCAAGATATGTAAAGAATTTCGTTCGATGGGTGGAAAATCTTTTAGTGGGTCTGAAACGTTCATTGAAGCTAGAAATTGGTTGAAAGAAGTGGAGGATCTGTTCGACATTTTCGATTTGGACGATTGTAAGATGGTCCAATTGGCTGCTTGGTTGATGAAGGACGAAGCTTCTTTTTGGTGGGAGGTCACTAATGGAGAGCGTCCAGTTGATACATGGCCGGATTTCAGGCGTAGGTTTGAGGCAAAGTTTCTCTCATGGGCTGAAGAGAATTTATATATGGAAAGATTTTTGGCGTTGAAGCAAGGAAATCTATCAGTGAAAGAATAAGTCAACAAGTTCAATCAGTTGGCAAGATTTGGCTTGGACTTGGTGAATACACCCGAAAAGAAGGCCTTGAGATTTGTTAAGGGTTTGAATGAGCCACTACATGGGTTAGCTATGACCCACATCCCTATGGGGGCCACCTTTGAGAGGCAAGTTGATATGGCGCTTATGTATGAAGAGGAGAAAGGCGCCAATGCTAATAAGGGAGCTGAGAAGAAAGGAGATCAAAAGAAACCACAACAACAAAACAAGAAGGGCGGGAAGAACAATAATGGCAAAGGAAAGAAGAAGCGCTTTAATTGTGGGACACCAGGCCATCTGAGTAAAGACTGTAGGAAAAAAAAAGACTGGCTGTTTCCACTGTGGTGAGGCAGGTCATCTAGTTAAGGACTGCCCAAGGAAACAGGGACAAGTGCAAAGAACTTCTGGAGGGTAGCTTCAGGCTCTCATGGCACCGGGGCATTCAAGGGAGCAGGTCCAGGCTCTCGTGGTCCCACCGCTGCAAGAACGAGGTAGAAACATTTCCATTGAGAGTTTAGTTTTTCTGTTTGATCATCCTGTTCATACTTTATTCAATTCTGGCGCATCACATTCGTTTATCTCTACATCATTAGTTGAAACACTTCACTTAAATACTAGTCTAGTTGTGGATCCCATTGTAGTCTCAAGTCCTATTGGTGGGTCGGCTCATTTATCCATGGTTTGTAGGGATTTGAGACTGTCTTTCTTAGGCGTTGGTTTTGAGTGTAATACTTTTGTGCTTGATTTCATGGGCTATGGGTTGATTCTAGGGATGGATTGGCTAGCCAGATATGGTGCCATCCTAGATTGTGAACGAAGGGTAGTAAAATTGTTGACTCGTAGTGGAAAGACCCTTGATATTTCTTGTGACCCTAGAGGATCGGTGATGCTTAGTTATCTTGAGTCACTTGACGCATCCAATGATGATTTACATTCTGTTCGTATAGTCCGTGAATATGTTGATGTCTTCGATGAGGTGTGGGGTCTACCCCCAAAATGTGAGATAGACTTTCGTATTTGTCTTGTAGATAATGCAAAACCTGTATCTCTTCCAGTACGCCACATGGCTCCTCGTGAGAGGAGGGAGCTCAATAAGAAAGTAGGGGAGTTGCTTGAGAAGGGGTTCATAAGACGTAGTATATCGGAGTGGAGTGCTCCAGTAGTATTTGCCACGAAGGCGGATGGGTCCCTTAGACTTTGTATGGACTATAGAGAACTTAACAAGCTTACTAAGAAAAATAGGCACCCACTGCCGAGGATTGACGATCTCTTTGATCAGTTATTTGGCGCCTCAGTGTTTTCATAGTTGGACATAGCCACTGGTTTCCATCAATTGAGAGTGACTGAGGATAGCATAGACAAGACTGCCTTTAGGACCCCGGACGGTTTCTATGAGTGGCTTGTAATGCCCTTCGGTTTGAAAAACGCCCCCGCATACTTTGTTGACTTGATGAGTAGGGTGTTTAGGGAGTACCTTAATAAATTCGTGGTGGTATTTGTGGATGACATCTTGATCTTTTCTAAGAGCGAGGACGAGCACGCCCTACATCTTAGGGAAGTATTGGAGACCCTTCGAGCGCATAACCTTAAAGTTAAATTTTCTAAGTGTCACTTTTGGAGGAAGGAAGTGCGATTCTTTGGGCACGTGGTTTCCAAAGAAGGCATAGCTGTGGATCCCGCGAAGGTGGTGGCCATCCAAGATTGGAAGGTCCCTAAAAATGCTACTGAGGTGAGGAGTTTCTTGGGGTTGGCCGACTACTATAGGAAGTTTATCAAGGACTTCGCAAAGATATCAGCCCCATTGACACGCTTGACGAAGAAGAACCTAGTTTTCACGTGGGACGTAGATTGTGATGATGCGTTCCAACGTTTAAAGAGAGCTTTGACCACAGCCCCAGTCTTAGTATTGCTAGATGGGAGTGAGCCATTTACCGTTTATACCGATGCTTGTGGGACAGGACTAGGCGCAGTCTTAATGCAAGAGGGGAGGGTAATAGCCTATGGAGGAAGGCAGTTGAGAGTGCATGAGAGAAATTACCATACACATGACCTAGAGTTGGCCACTATTGTTTTCGCGCTTAAGTCTTGGCGCCATTATCTTCTTGGCGAGAAATTTGAATTGTTCACAGACCACAAATCGCTGAAATACTTGTTCTCTCAGAAGGACTTGAACTTAAGGCAACAAAGGTGGATGCAATTCTTAGCGTCCTACGATTTCAAGATAGCATATACCCCTGGCAAGAGTAACGTAGTGGCAGACGCCTTAAGTAGGAAAAGGCTGTCCTTGAGTCCGTTGTTTGTTGAGCGACAAAGCATAGAGTTCATCTCTACATTTGACTTTGGACCTTCCATTGACCATTTACCCGGTTTGACAGCATCCTTAGAGGTCAGACCTACGCTTTTGGGACGGATTGGTGAGGCACAGCGAGATGACCCACAGTTGGTTGAGTTAATAGAGAAGCTCATAAGGGGGAGTCATCGAGCCATCTCAGTAGGTATACCCCAGATGATAAGGGTTGGTTACGTAGGGACTGTAGATTTTGTGTACCACGAGACGAGAACTTGAGGAAGACCATTCTTGATGATGCACATCGTTCGAAGATGACTATTCATCCCGACGGGGACAAGATGTACATGGACATGAGACGAGTTCGCTTTTGGGCCGGTATGAAGAAGGATGTGGTTGAATTTGTTGCTAGATGCTTCGTGTGCCAACAAGTAAAAGCAGAGCAAAATAAGCCCGGTGGGTTACTTCACCCATTGGAGGTCCCACAATGGAAGTGGGAGAATGTCTCGATGGACTTTGTTAATGGGTTACCGAGATCGAGGAAGGGTAATACGGGGATTTGGGTCATGGTAGATAAACTTACTAAGAGTGCCCATTTCATTCCCGTGAAGAGTAAGAGGACTGCTCCATGGTTAGCCTCCGTATACATTCGAGAGATAGTTCGTTTGCATGGCGTTCCTTCTAGCATAATGAGCGATCGCGACCCTATCTTTACTAGCGAGTTTTGGAAGAGCTTGCAAGAGGCGGTAGGGACTCAGTTATGTTTGAGCACCGCATATCATCCTAAGACGGACCGCCAGACCAAGAGGGTGAATCGTATTCTAGAGGACCTTTAGAGGCTATGTGTTTTAGATTTCGGAGGTACATGGGAGGAGCATCTTCGCTTGGTGGAGTTCGCGTATAATAATAGTTTTCAGTCTAGCATTGGTATGGCACCTTTCGAGGCTCTTTATGGAAGGCCTTGTCGTTCACCTACATGTTGGTGGGAATCTACGGATAAGATCTTACTTGGGCCCGATATGATTAGAGAGACTTCGGAAAAGATCGATTTGATTCGAAGGAGGATGAAGACGGCGCAAGATAGGCAGAAATCATATGTGGACAAGAGAAGGACAGATCTTGAATTTGATATTGGGGACATGGTCTTTATCAAGGTGTCTCCATTACGGAATGTCGTTCGCTTTGGGTCCATTGGGAGGTTAGCACCAAGGTTCGTATGGTCGTTTCCCACTAAGGAGACGATGGGACAAATGGCGTATAGAGTGGAGTTGCCCGAGAGACTTAGTGGTGTACACGACGTATTCCATGTATCACATTTGAGGAAGTGCTTGCATGAGACCGCGGAAGTGGTAGAGCCGAACTTTCTTAGAAAGGTGGAGATAGAGCGTAATGCGACGATTCGACGAGCTCCTACATGCATTCTTGGGTTGGAGATTAAGAAGTTGAGGAATCGAGAGGTCAAGCTAGTTAAAGTGCAATGGGGAGATGATGAGAGCGATGCTACTTGGAGACAGAAGAGCAGATGCGTTCATTGTACCCTTTTCTTTTCGAGGGTATGTCTTTTAATTTCTCCTTTGTCGCGTAGCTTGTACTTGTTCTATCTTTAGTATGTCCTCTCGCTAGTATCTTTGACCTTTAGATAGGGTAGTCCTATGGTTGAAACATGTGTTTGAGACATGTTATGCACGGTGGATGCAAATGGATGCAAGTGCTTGCTAGTGGTTGCTCGTGGATGCATATACACACACTTTAGGCACTAGATCGGCTCAATCACTTTCATATTGTATATTGCATATAAATGGATGTATTTAGTAAAATGAACATACATTGAATGTGTGTATCATATGGATGTTGCATTTAAATGAATGGTTGTGCACACATGTAGTAATGATATGTACAGGGTTCTTTGCATACATGATGGATATATGGCACTATCATTATTTGCATTAAGGAGGTCGACTGAATCAGTGGACCACCTGATTTTGCATTAGATAAGGAACATATACACACTCTTCTTGCATATGTACATACAAAATTAGAAATTTTGTAAGCACAATGGATGCTAATGGTTGATGGTTTAGTAGATGGATGATTGGATGGTAGGATACGTTCTTCTTGACTTAGAGATTTCGAGGACGAAATCCTTTAAGTAGGGGAGAATGTAACACCCTGTATTTCTATTAACACTAGAGTAACGAATTAAAGAATATTTAATTTTAAATGTGAGAACTAAGGGAAACAGGTTACGCCATTGTGTTCGTCTTGGAATTCTGGTTGAGATAGAGTCTGAGTTTGCGTGAGTTGGACTTCATGTGAAGAAGTTATGGCGATCAGAAGTTTCAGAAAAATTCAAACAGATTTCAAAAGTTCAAATTCAGACTCAGATTAGGCTAGGCGGGAAAATTCCCGCTAGGGGCCAGGTCGACCAGGGGGTCGACCTACCCATACAAGTCGACCAGGAGGTCGACCTGCCCCCCCCCCCCCTCGGGCAGATTTGAGTGATGACGATTTTCTGACTCTTGGTTGAGTCATTAGGGATGACTTGTCAACCTATCTTGACTGAATGGTTGTGGTTTATTATAGGTTTATCGGATGGCCTAAATTAATTCTAAACACTATATAAACACATGTAGACTCAAACCCTAAAATAAAATAAAAATTTAGAACCATGGCCGCCATGTTGTCACCTTGCAACCTAGAGTAGCCGCCACTATTTAGGAGAAAGAAAAGCTAATCAACTCAATTCTATTCAACACAAATCTAAACAACAACGAATTTGTCTTCTTCAAAGGAGAGCTAAATCAATTTCAGAACTCAGATTTCAGAACTCAAGACCTTCTTTGAGTTGTGAGTTCAATTTCTTTAATAAGATAATTAATATGTTAATTGGGTTGAGATATAAATTGGATTGTATGGCTATGTTTGTGAATCATTGGAAAAAATGTAATCTTTTGTGAATATATGCTAGTTGTTTATCATGATAGTTATGTTGTGGATCCCTTTTCATATGCCAAATCATCTATGTTCAACTTGATTCACGTTTGACATCATTTTATATGCAAGTTTGGTTGTAGATTATATGATAGTTTCTATGTGAATTGTACACTTGTTTACATGTGAATCAAATAAAGTGATTATATGCAAGTTTAGGTAGAAATTGGATTCACATATATGCAAGTTCACCCTTTATATTTAGATCTATGACATACATCATTTTATGCAAGTTTGTGATTATGGCCTATGCAAGTTTTAGGTGAAAAATTATATCACACATATGCAAGTTTACACCCCTATGTTTAGATCTATGACATGTATAGTTATATGCAAGTTTGTGATTAAGGCCTATGCAAGTTTTAAGTGAAAAACTGTATCATATACATGCAAGTTCACACCTTTTAGGTTTTTGTTTAGATTCATGACTATGCAAAGTTTATGCAGGTTATGGTGTAATTCTTATTTGCAAGTTAGATCTATATTTGGGTGTTATGCAAACTTGTGATGTTTCTTCCCTTTTATGTATTAGACTAATTTATAGTCTAATATATGTATATGTCATGATGAACGAACGAACAACGTGGGGACGATTAGGGTAATATTGAATATACACCTATTGAGAATTGGCATAAATGGCCTGAAAAAGGCATATAATAAATTTAAGATATTAATTGGCATAATTGGTATTTATGGACATAAATGAATTTGGAAATTATTTACAAATTTGAATAGGGATAATAATCCAATTTGGGGTTAAATAAAGATATGTAATAATAAACCGCCTAAGACACGAGGTTAGACTCTTTTGTGGTGTAAGACTGCCTGGACCCGCCCGACAAATCCAGCTCCACAAATGTCAGTCTAATGTGAGAAGTCAAAGGCATGAATTAAATGCATAATAGTTGTAAAGACACGAGGTTAGCCTCGTTTGTGGTGTAAGACTGCCCAGACCCGCCCGGCAAATCCAACTGCCACGAATGTCAGTCTAATATGGGAGGTCTTTACAAGGTTACAGTCTTAATGAATTAATAAACACTTAACCAGATAAACATGTAGTGGGACTTGAGGGGGTTAAGTGGGTGCCTTGGTTGGCATGTGGAATTTAGTGGGTGCCTTGGGTGGTATTTGAAATACGATTAGATGCACTTAACCAAGATTGAAACATGTAAGAAGACATGAATGGGGTTAAGTGGGAAAAAATCTTAGAGGGGGCCAAGCATAGGTGGAAAGCTTGTGTCATGCATGGGGGCCCTTTTCAAACCAGTAAACCATTAAGTATCTTAGTGGGCTCGACCCAAGTCGAGGACGGGACACGTGTACTGGATTTTATTGTAAGAGGTCAAAACGGGTTAGCGGTGGCAACGCAAGTCCAACGGGTTCATATGCGTGTGTGGTCCTGGGCTGGTAGGTAAGACATTGTTGCATCATGTAGATATAAGCCAGGCATTTTCGGTAGCATCGGGCTGCCACTTTGGGGAGTGACATACCCCACTATGGGGCCAGCACGGGTATCTACGTGTTAGGGAGCCGATCGAATGAGGGTAGTGGGTACACCTAGTGGAGATAGGGGCAGACGACACCTATGGAGGTAGCTAGAGGTACACGAAACTACCATTAGCTATATTAAGTTCTGTAGGCGGGATCATCCTTTAGGGTGACTAGTGGTGGTGCAGTATAGTAATTATCCTATAGTGATTAGGGGAGCCTTTAACGTTATCTTTGTTCGTCTTATTTCCTTGTTTGCTCTGTCATACCCAATTGTTCACAGTCATTTCCTTATTTTCCAGCTTATGCCTTATCCTAGTTACTTAATGATTATATTGTTAAAGTTATTGCACTCGCCAGAGTTTATGTTTGACCCCCTTGTTTCCACCTCTTTTCTTCCCTTCCCCCCTTAGGTTTGCAAGAAGGGAATACTACAGCTTAGTGCCGATTTCTTTCAGTTGCTTGAAAAGAGTAGATGTATCGCTTTGGACTCTCTCATCTTTACGGCTTTGCTTATGCTCAGTGGGGATTTATGAATTTATGTTATATAAGTATTTGCTTCTTTATGTACTTTGAAGTTTTTGGAAAAGGCTATTTATCCTATTGTAATGGTTTTGGGAACTACTTATGTAAGCTTGTTTTGAGTTATGATGCTATGAAATAAGTTTTATCTTCCTCTGTGTTGTTTTATTTATTTATTCTTGTAATTTATCTGTTCTATACAACAATAACGCTTCACGGACATTGATGCATTCCCTTTATGAGTGACATCAATGGACATGGGGTGTTACAGGAATCCTAAAGGAGAGATTGGCGAGTGCACCTGTGTTGACCATTACAAGTGGGAATGAAGAGATGGTGGCATATACCGATGCATGTAAGTACTAATGCAGAAGGATAAGGTTGTGGCCTACGCGAGTCGACAGCTAAAGCCGGATGAGAAGAATTACCTAACTTATGATTTGGAGTTGGCGGCAATTGTGTTTGCTCTGAAGATATGGAGACATTACCTGTTGCGAGTTCAATTCGAGTTGTTTATGGATCACAAGTCGTTGAAGTATCTTTTCTCCCAAAAGGATTTGAATCTTCGACAGCAAAGATGGTTATAGTTTGTGGCATCATATGATTTTGGCATAGCCTATACTCCGGGCAAGGGTAATGAAGTTACAGATGCGTTGAGTCGAAGACGCGCAAGTTTGGGAGCGACGTTTTCGGAATGGAAGAGCCTCGAGTACTTGGCAAGATTTGATTTCAGGCCAAGGTGTGAGTTGGAACCTGAAATGTTGGCAAGCTTGTCGATAAGACCTATTCTTATCGAAAGGATTAGCGAGAGTCAAAAGAAAGATGCGAAGCTTGTCGAGTTCATTCTGAAACTAAAACCAGAAGATAAAGAGTTCGAGGTCGATCGAGAAGGTTGGCTTTGAAAGCAAGGGCGTTTATTTGTTCAAGGATTCGACGGATTGAGGGATGAAACTTTAAGAGAATGTCATCACTCGAGGCTGACGACTCATCCCGGTGGTAATAAAATGTATCAGGATATGAAGAGAGTCTACTATTGGGAAGGGATGAAGCGAGATATTGGGAAATTCATTTCCAAGTATATGAAATGTCAGTTAGTGAAAGCTGAACAGAAGAAGCTGAGTGGTTTGCTTCAGCCATTGGAAGTTCCTACGCGGAAGTGGAGCACGTATCAATGAATTTTATCGATGGACTACATAGAACCAAGGCAGGATACGAAGGGATTTGGGTCATCGTGGATCATTTGACCAAAAGTGCGAGATTCATGCCTGTCAAGTTGACTAGGATGACATCGAAATTGGCTGAACTTTATGTGAAATGGATAGTTTGATTCAATGGTGACCCAATGAGTGTAGTGAGTGACTGAGAGTGGATTTTGGAATAGTCTACAAGAAGCTTTGAGAACCGGGTTGTGCTTGAGTACGGCATATCATCCCCAAACTGATGGTCAGACCGAGAGAGTCAATCGAGTTTTAGAAGATCTCCTGAGGGCTTGTGTGTTAGACTTCAGAGGATCATGGGAAGACCATCAACATCTAGTTGAGTTTGCGTATAATAACAACTACCAGTCGAGCATTGGGATGGCACTATACGAGGCATTTTATGGAAGACCATGTAATTCTCCAGCATGTTGGTTAGAAACTGGAGATAAGTCGGTACTTGGGCCTGAGATGATTAGAGAAACCTCGGATTGTATCGAAATCGTTCGGCAACGAATGAAAGCGTCCCAAGATCATCAGAAGAGTTATGCCGGCAAGCGTCGTAAGGACTTGAAATTCAATGTGGGCGATATGGTTTTCGTGAAAGCTTTGCTGTTAAAGCATATGGTTAGATTTGGTAAGAAATGAAAGTTAGCTCCAAGGTTTGTTGGACTATTTCCGATAGTCAAGCGAATTGGAAATCTCGCATATAAATCGGAGTTACCCGAGAAGATGTCGAGTGTGCATAATATGTTCCAGTGTCATTTTTATGGAAGTTTGTGCATGATTCGAATGTGTTAGTATCTCCAGAGCAGTACAAAGACCCAGAAGTAGAGATTGCAATTGTGAAATCTCGTAAGCCACTTCGTTTGTGGGAAATGACATGAAACAGCTTAGGAGGAAGACGATTAAGCTAGTTAAGGTATAATGGAGTGAAGATAGCGACTATTGTATGTGGGAGACAGAAGAGAGTATGAAGGCGACTCATCCAGAACTCTTTGTCGGTAGGAGCCTTTGATATTGTATCATCGTTATATCATTTTATCTTGTGGTTGTGTGGTAGAATTCCGCGTGCTAGGATAAGGCTATGGATGTATGTCTTGATGGTTGCTAGTTTGGGTAATAGAATTGGCTTCTCATAGATGATAGGCATGCAAAATTGTTGTGATTGCTTATGTTTACTTGGAATTTCGGGGGCGAAATTTTGAAGGAGGGGAGAATGTAACAGCCCGCATTTTACATATCGGAAGGTCATAAAATATTTTTATTTTATTCCTTGAGGGTTGGATCATACTCATCTTTTAATATGTTGCTTATGGGGATATGAGACATGTCCATAATTTTTACCGATTTTGTTTATAACATTTTGCCCCTGTCAGTCTTGCACAAGGCATAACTTTTGACTTAGGTCGAATCATAGGGTGAGACCTATGCCATTGGAAATTAATTTATGATTTCCTTCCCGTAGAGTGGCTACATTAACGATTTGGCTTAGTGATTTGGGAGAAATCGTTGTTTTAAGGTTTTCAACAGACTGTTCAGGTTTTGGAGCCTTAGTGGAATCCTATAATAGGTGGTGAGACTGGAGGGAAAAAGTTTACTTTCCCATTCTCTCAATTGAAGGCAATGATCTCCTTCTTCCTCCTACACCTTTCCACCATTAAAAATCCAAATCTAAGGAGAGAAATCATAGATCTACACCATTCGAGGCTAGATCTACATCATTTCAACAGCAAATTCATCGGATCAAGGAGTTTGGTTCGAAGTATTCACTGTTCGGATTCTTATTTCTACCATTTTAGCCTGTTTTGGAGAATCGGCAAGTGATTTACATTTCTCACATGAATGCAATGAAGTATATGAGTGTTTGTGCTTGTTTCTCATTAAATTGGAGTGTTTTACCATAGATTTACACCATTACATGTCCATTTTCATATGCGTCACCCTATGATCTAATCTAACAAGTTTTACACATTAATTTCATGTCATTTTACATGTTTATGTTAGTTAGATCTCTCATTTTGATCATATGTTCATTTTAATGGTTTTTGGTGAGATTTACATCATTTCTGTGGTAATCATCATATTCATATGATTAGTAGTGTTATGATATGTTTATGATTGTGTTTGATGATTTTGGTTGAGTTAGTTCGTCGGATTCGTCGTTTGGAGAAGTTTTGGTCAAAATCGGAGTTGAATTGCAATATGCAGGTTTTGGATCGGACCAAAGTTGGATTGGACCATAGTTGAATCAGACCAAAGTTGGATCGGACCATAGTTGGATCGGACCCTAGTTGGATCGGACCAAAGATGGATCGGACCATAGTTGGATCGGACCAAAATTGGATCGGACCATAGTTGAATCGACCGAAGTTGGATCGGACCATAGTTGGATCGGACCAAAGTTGGATCGGACCATTCTGGACAACCATTTCTTGTCAGCCATTTTTTCCATTTCTAAGCAAGTTTTTCTGGCCGGACATCTCCAGTGATGATGTGACTTCAAAGTAAATTCAATTGGGAAGTTAGGAAGTGCCGAAATAATGCTATGGATTTCTTTGAACCTTATAAAGATATTGGTTGGTTCAACGATGGTGGTGGCTTTGATGAGCATCCAGAAAGGCATGTTCGAAGTGTTGGAGTGTTCGTTGGTCGGGGAGATGCAACGAATGTATTTTCAACTCAAAGGTCGTGAGTTGGTGGATAATGGTTACTCGAGAAGGTTGTTCGAGCTATGAAAAGTCATCAAGATGGATGACTAGAGATAAGAAGGCTGATGGATTATCGTTGTCGTAAGTTCTAGTACCCTGGGTCATGGGGAAAGATCTAGTTGTCAAGATTGGACATATGGAGTTTATGCTAGAACTAGGGTTACCATTAGCCCTTGACATATGGCAAGGTTGGCCTTCATATGATTAACGATGGTTTCAAAGCAGGATTGGCGGTGATAGCCACAGTCAGTCATGGATGATTGGTTGTTCTGTTTGTACTATCTCACATAAATTATCCAAAGTCGAGGGAGATGTTCTTTGAGTGCTTAACTGATATTGGTTTAGGCCTCTGGGGAGAGTACTTCGGGATGTTAAACTCGATTAGGGTTGTCTTTGTGAGAGTTATATAATCTGGATGTTATGAGTGTTTTCCATGATTGAATGGGTGTTCTGGTTTCCATGGATGAATGGTTGAATTGTTTATTTTAAAGGCTATCACTGTCCGATGTGGGAAAGATAAGGTTGAGTTCTCCTCTAGTGTTGTGGGTAGATTAGTATTGTAACAACCCGCATTTTACATATCGAAAGATCATAAAATATTTTTATTTCATTCTCTGAGGGTTGGATCATTCTCATCTTTTAGTATGTTGCTTAAATGGGATGTGAGACATGTCCATAATTTTTACCGATTTTGTTTGTGACCATTTTGCCCCTGTCTGCCATGTACAAGGCAAAGCTTTTGACTCAGGTCAAATCAGAGGGTGGAACGTATGCTAATGGAAAGGAATTGATGATTGCCTTTCTGTAGGGTGGTTACATTAAAGATTTGGCTCAGCGGTTTGGGAGAAATCGCTATTTTAAGGTTTTACAATTAGCTATTCAGGTTTTGGAGCCTTTGTGGAATCCTATAAATTGGGGGTGAGAGTGGAGGGAAAAGGTTTACTTTCCCATTCTCTCATTTGGAGGCATTGATCTCCTTCTTCCTCTAACACATTTCCACCATTAAAAATCCAAATCTAAGGAGGAAATTCATAGATCTACACCATTCGAGGGTAGATCCATATCGTTTCAAGGGCAAATTCATCGGATCTAGGACCTTGGTTCAAATTACTCGCTGTTCGGATTCTAATTTCTATCATTTTAGATTGTTTCGGCAAATCGGTGAGTGATTTACATCTCTCTTATGAGTGCAATGAAGTATATGAGTGTTTGTGCATATTTCTCATTAAATTGGAATGTTTTACCATAGATTTACACCATTACATGTCCATTTTCATATGCATCACCCTATGATCTAATCTAACAAGTTTTATTCATTAATTTCGTGTCATTTTACATTTTTATGTTAGTTAGATCTCTCATTTTGATCATACGTTCATTTTAATGGTTTTTAGTGAGATTTACATCATTTTTGTGGTAATCGTCATATTCATGTGGTTAGTAATGTTATGATATGTTTATGATTGTGTTTGATGATTTTGGTTGAGTTGGTTTCGTCGATTGGCGAAGTTTTGGTTGAAATCGGAGTTGAATTGTAATATGCAGGTTTTGACTCGACCAGAATTGACTCGGCCAGAATTGACTCGACCAGAATTGACTCGGGAAGAAGTTGGCTTGGGCATAACTTGGATCGGGAAGAAGTTGGCTCCGCCAAAAGTTGGATCGGGCATAAGTTGTGTCGGGCAGAAGTTGGCTTGGCCAGAAGTTGGATCGGGCAGAAGTTGGTTCAGGCAGAAGTTGGATCGGGCAGAAGTTGGCTCGGGCAGAAGTTGGATCAGCCAGAAGTTGGATCGGGCAGAAGTTGGATCGGGTAGAACTGGCTCAACCAGAAGTTGGATCAGGCAGAAGTTGGATCGGGTAGAATTGGATCAGCTAGAATTGATTCAGACTAAAGTGACCTGGACATTTCCAGTGATGGTTTGACTTCAAAGTAAATTTAATTGGGAATTCAGGAAGTGCTAAAATAATGCTATGGATTGCTTTAAACCTTATAAAGATGTTGATTGGTTCAACGATGGTGGTTGCTTCGACTAGAGTCCAGAAGGGGATGTTCGAAGTGATGTGATATGTTCATTGATCGGTGAAAAGCAACGAATAGGCAAACAACTCAAAGGTCATGAGTTGGTTGATAATGGTTGCTTGAGAAGGTCGCTTGAGCAGTAAATAGCCGTCAAGGTTGGACGACAAGAGATATTGAAGGCCGAGAGGTTATCGTTGTCGTAAGTTCTAGCAGGCTCAAAGCAGGGGTACGATGGGGGCACCCAAAAGACTGATTGTAGGTCGAGTACCTTGGGTATCGTTGAAAGACCTAGTTGTCAAGGTTGGACATATGGAGTTCATGCTGGAACTGGGGTTACCATTAGCCCTTGACATGTAACACCCCACTTCCATTAAGGTCACTCACAAAGGGAATGCCTTAACTTTGATGGAGCGTTTTAGTAGACAGAACAAAAATTTACAAGACAGATAAAGTAGTACTTGAAAATTTTATAACTTTATTACAACAGAAACAGAAATAAGTTTGGTTACATCTTTCCAAATCACAATATCAAAATTCAAGTACAAAATATCGGTCTTGTACAAAAGCCTACAGAATGCATAGTTTTTAAAATCATAATCCCTAATATAAACTGCCATGGAAAGATAGAGCCAAAGCCAAGCAATACTTCAAATACTTCAAGCAGAGAGAATCTGAATCAAGCTCCTATGTCTCCACCCTAAAAACTGGGGGGGGGGGGGGGGGACAAAAAGAAAAGAGGCGAAACAAACTAGGTCAGACATAAGTCTGGTGAGTCCAGTGACTTTCAGCATATAAACAGATAATAGTATCATGACATGTAAATAAAACTGGATGAGAGATAACCGTAACAGGAATAGCAGGTTAACAGAATGATAGAGACTAAGCTAAGCTTCTTACTTAGTCTTCACTTCTCTGCACTAACACTAGTATAATAGGATTAGGTGTTACCCTAATGTCTAGACTGAAACAGAAAGCAGAAACAGAATAATCTCTACAGAAACATAATGCCAGTAATGGGCCTTTATCACCATTACAGACAGAAGGTACATAAGCAAAATACTAATAATGGGCCTTTACCACCCAACTAATGGGCCTTTACCACCCCAACAGAATCGGAAACAGAATAATCCTTACAGAAACAGATTGTTATAATTAGGTGTACACTAGTAATGGGCCTTTACCACCCCAACAGACGGTACCTCGCAGAAACAGAAAGGTGTTGCCACCCAACAGAAACAGATGGTACCAACAGAAACAGACAGAACTAAGTGTACCCTAAGTCCTACCCCTAAGCGATCGGCTCCCTAATACATAAATACCCTATGTCGGCCCCACGGTAGGGTGTATCACTCCCTAAGTGGCAACCTATTAGCATAGACCTATTTACAGATGTCACGGTGTCTTACAACCTTAGAGCAAACCGAATCCATGCACGCACATGACCCGGTTGGAACGCACCATCAACACCCCTCGCCATTATCAGAATGAACCGCTTATAATTAGTTCAGTAAGCGTGCCCGGACCCCTACATAGCGTGGGGTCAAAGTTTTGATACCAGAAAGGGTTACTGACTAATACGTGTCCAAGACAACAGATGACACAAGTATTTTCCCTCCTAACCTTGTGTCTCCAGACTAACAGATTTCAGATTAACTTGTTTACAAATTTCAGACAGAGTTCAGGTTACTAGTTCACAGATAAGAAAATCAAGTTAACAAGTTCTCAGACTAATGGATCAGATATGCAGATTAACAGGATTACAGATTGTTGTACCTAACTTTGTATTGGGCCTATAGATTTACGAAACGGGTTTATTAGATTATCAGACCAATTGTTTTAACCCTATCCACCCAACACGTTTTAGGTATCATATTTATCTTAGATTTGCATTAATTAATTATTAATGCACAGACCTCTCACATTAGGTCGGTAGCCTGTGACCGCTGGATATGACGGGCGATTCCGGGCAGACTTCTGCCATAAGCCAAACCTAACCTTGTGTCTAAGCATATTTTAGTTATGCCTACGACCTCTCACATTATACTGACAGTTTGCGGTCGCTGGTTAAGCCGGTTGGTTCCGGGCAGGCTTCTACCGCAAACAGAGTCTAACCTCGTGTCATAGCCAATTTATTCCAATACAGATTATACATATATCAGACTAAATAATTCAAAAGATTAAACTTCTTTATAAGTTACGATAGATTATCCAAAGTTCTATTAACATGTTTTGCTCAATTTTAGATCGAGCCTCCAATTTATAATTATTCAGCTTTCAACAGATTAAGCAATTCAACAGATTTAGCAGATAACAATTTTAGCAGATTAGGCAATTCAGCAGATTTAGCAGATTAGGCAATTCAACAGATTAAGCAGATAACAGATTTAGCAGATTAGGCAATTCAACAAATCAAGCATATAACAGATTTAGAAGATTACGCAATTCAGCAGATTTAACGGATTAAATATTTCTTAAAGTTTTATTTACATATCTTGCCTAAATTTACATATCATTTCTATATGAGTGCACAACCGTTCATTCATATGCAACATCCATGTGCTGAGTCAACCATTTTGCATCCATTTTTTTTTTTAAATGCACACACATCCATATGCAGTATGAGAGTGTTTTTGATCTGATCTAATGCCTAGTGTGTGTATATGCATCCACGAGCAACCACTAGCAACCACTTGCATCCACTTGCAACCATCTGATATAACATGTCTCAAACACATGTTTACACCCATTAGTTTCTACCTAAAGGTCGAAGATTCGATCGATATGATACAACTGAGTGACAGAAGCAAGTATAACTAAAACAAAAGCTTTGTTCCTATTAGACATCGATTTAAGAGAATAACCCCCTAAGTATCAACACCGAAGACCGTAATCAACATCAAATTGACACTCAGAGAATCACTCCCATTAAACAAATGTCCAACTGGAAATTTACTTCATGCTTTGAGTAAAAACCCCTATCCTTTTCAGAAATATTCAGATACTTACAGACTACTGGTACAGATCAGATTACCAAATGATTCTTGGGAAACTAAACATGATAAAAACCCAGAATGTATGCGTCATAGTCAACTTAACGTCCAACACAGATACCCTCAAACACCAACTTATCACAAACAGATGAGTCATAACCCTTATGGGTTTGAGTCAACAGCGGGATCAGAAACAAGACTAGTATTAAAGTGCAGAGTTTCAATTACAGAATCAAAATGCCAAAATCAGAAAGAGTTTTAACTCCACAATCAGATAAGGAAATTAAACCTTATACAGAATGTTTTCCAATTTCTATCCTATCTACGAGCCTCGAGGGTATTCGCCTGTCCTTCAGAAGTTGGTCCTGCCTCCTGCCCTTGTCCTCGTTTCTTTGGGCAGTCCTTAATGAAGTGCCCCATTTCTCCACGGTTGAAGAAAGTGCCCTTCCTCTTTCTACAATCCTTGTTCAGGCGGGTCAAGCTTCCACAAGTAAAGCACTTCTTCTCCTTCTTATCTTCAGACCTCTCATCCTTCTTTTGCGTTTCCTTTTTGGGCCCCGCCTTCTTGTTCTGTGGTCCTTCAAGCTTTTCCTCTTTCTTTTTACTTTCGGCTTCATCTTCATGCATTAACGCCATGTCTCGAAGGTTGCCCCCATAGGAATGTGGGACATCGCCAATCCGTGTAGCGGCTCATTCAAACCTTTAGCAAACCTTAGTGCCTTCTTATGCGGTGTGTTTACCAAATCTTAGCTGAATCTCGCCAACTGATTAAACTTGTTGACGTACTCTTTCACTGACAAATTCCCCTGCTTCAATGCCAAGAACCTCTCTACGTATAGACTCTTTTCCGCTCGTGAGAGAAATTTCATCACGAACCTATGCCTGAAATCCATCCATGTCTCTACCGGACGCTCTCCATTTGTGACCTCCCACCAAAAAGAAGCTTTGTCCTTAAGCAACCATACCGCCAACTGTATCTTCTACCTATCGTCCACCTCGAAGATAACGAACAAATCCCCATTTTCTTTGAGCCAGTTTCTTGCTTCCACGAAGGATTCATTTCCATTAAAGTTCTTCCCACCCATGGCTCAAAATTCTCTACATGTCTTCGGGAAAGTATTCACGCGCAGAGGAGGAGGAGGAGGAACCGCTGCAGCTGGGGGATGAGGGACGTATGCTGGGCCCGCATCATTAGCCCTAGCTACTAGGTACCTTCGGAACCAGCCAGGTATCGGTACGCCCTCTGGAAGGTTAAGATCCCCAAACATGCTGAAACGAAAGAAAAGGAAAGATTCAAAATAAAGGATATATGGCTTTGGGGATTATGTTTTTCAAAATAAACTCTACTTTTGAAAATACTTCCTTTTTAGAGCCTTTTCGAAAATAGTTTTCAAAACTTTTTATCAAATCTGGTAACCTTCAGCTCTGATACCAAGTGTAACACCCCACCTCCGTTAAGGTCAATCACAAAGGGAATGCCTTAACTTTGATGGAGCGTTTTAGTAGACAAAACATAAATTTACAAGACAGATAAAGTAGCACTTGGAAAATTTATAACTTTATTACAATAGAAACAGAAATAAGTTTGGTTACATCTTTCCAAATCACAATATCAGAATTCAAGTACAAAATATCGGTCTTGTACAAAAGCCTTCAGAATGCTAGTTTTTAAAATCATAACCCCTAATATAAACTGCCATGGAAAGATAGAGCCAAAGCCAAGCAATACTTCAAATACTTCAAGCAGAGAGAATCTGAGTCAAGCTCCTATGTCTCTACCCTAAAAACCTGGGGGGAACGGAAAGAAAAGAGGCAAAACAAACTAGGTCAGACATAAGTCTGGTGAGTCTAGTGACTTTTAGCATATAAACAGATAATAATATCATGACATGTAAATAAAACTGAATGAGAGATAAACGTAACAGGAATAGCAGGTTAACAGAATGATAGAGACTAAGCTAAGCTTCTTACTTAGTCTTCACTTCTCTGCACTAATACTAGTATAACATGATTAGGTGTTGCCCTAATGTCTAGACTTAAACAAGAAACAGAAACAGAATAATCTCTACAGAAACAGAATGCTAGTAATGGGCCTTTACCACCCAAATAGACAGAAGGTACAGAAGCATAATACTAATAATGGGCCTTTACCACCCCAACAGACTCGAAAATAGAATAATCCTTACGGAAACAGAATGTTAGAATTAGGTGTACACTAGTAATGGGCCATTACCACCCCAACAGATGGTACCTCGCAGAAACAGACAGGTGTTGCCACCCAACAGAAATAGACGGTACCAACAGAAACAGACAGAACTAAGTGTACCCTAAGTCCTACCCCTAAGCGATCGGCTCTCTAATACATAAATACCCTATGTCAGCCCCACATTAGGGTATATCACTCCCTAAAGTGGCAACCTATTGGCATAGACCTATTTACAGATGTCACAGTATCTTACATCCTTAGAACAGACCGGATCCATGCACGCACATGACCCGGTTGGAATGCACCATCAACACCCCTCGCCATTATCAGAATGAACCGCTTATAATTAGTTCAGTAAGCATGCCCGGACCCCTACATAGCGTGGGGTCAAAGTTTTGATACCAGAAAGGGTTACTGACTAATATGGGTCCCAAACAACAGATGACACAAGTATTTTCCCTCCTAACCTTGTGTCCCCAGATTAACAGATTTCAGATTAACTTGTTTACAGATTTCAGACAGAGTTCAGTTTACTAGTTCACAGATCAGACAATCAAGTTAACAAGTTCTTAGACTAACGGATCAGATATATAGATTAACAGGATTACATATTGTTTTACCTAACTTTATATTGGGCCTACAGATTTACGAAACGGATTTATTAGATTCATCAGACCAATTGTTTTAACCCTATCCACCCAACACGTTTTAGGTATCATATTTATCTTAGATTTGCATTAATTAATTATTAATGCACAGACCTCTCACATTAGGTCGATAGCTTGTGGCCGCTGGATATGCCGGGTGGTTCCGGGCAGACTTCTGCCACAAGCCAGACCTAACCTTGTGTCTAAGCATATTTTAGTTATGCCTACGATCTCTCACATTAGACTGACAGTTTGCGGTCGTTGGTTAAGCCGGTCGGTTCCGGGCAGGCTTCTACCATAAACAGAGTCTAACCTCGTGTCATAGCCAATTTATTCCAATACAGATTATACAGATATCAGACTAATTATGTCTATTTAACAGATTAAACTTCTTTACAAATTACGGCAGATTATCCAAAGTTCTATTAACATGTTTTGCTCAATTTTAGATCGAGCCTCCAATTTATAATTATTCATCTTTCAGCAGACAACGGATTTAACAGATAACAATTTTAGCAGATTAGGCAATTCAACAGATTTAGCAGATTAGCAATTCAACAGATTAAACAGATAACAGATTTAGCAGATTAGGTAATTCAACAGATTAAGCAGATAACAGATTTAGCAGATTAGGCAATTCAGCAAATTTAACGGATTTAATATTTCTTAAAGTTTTATTTGCATATCTTGCCTAAATTTACATGCCTAAATCATTGTCATAATTCATAATACGACATATGCCCCAAATTTTAATTAAACTTTGCACAGTACAGAGTATTCTCTAAAAAAGTCCCAAACAATATGAATTATGCCAAATTATAACCTATGATGCCAAATATCCTAAAATCCATATTTAGGCGCATTCACATTAATAGTTAACCTATTTTACTATATATCTGTACGCCTAAGTCACATATATCTTTTCTTTTCTATTTTCAAGTCATAGATCGTGATATAAAATATGCCCCAAAATCTAGATCTTAAATTTTAATTATGTATTAAGTCCTCAAAATCAGATCTTGCATTATAATATGCATTATATTCCAAATCCCAAGTCATATGCTATCATGTAATAATTCTTCTTCCAAATAACAGCCTTTTATACATAGTATGCACTGATTCTAGATATTAATTTACAACCTATGTTCTTTTCTAAAATCAGTCACAGATCAGTCATGTCTAATTATGCAATATTCATTATTTGTCCCAAAATTAGCGTTCATGCATTAATCTCTTATGAGATTTGGCGCAGGCTTGTAGTGGCCTGGCTATATAACAGAAAGAAAAAGGAGATACAGAACAGTCATAGAAAAACATATCTGACAGATAAGAATATGCATAACCTCAGATTCAGGTTTATAACCATGCTAAGATCATAATAAAAGTTTATATCTGAAATTAAATGTACTCACAATTAAAAAGGTAAATCTTGATTTCAGGGATCTGTATTCTGACACTGAATAGCGCTTCTTTGGCGTAGACTATCAAGTAGATTTGATTCTCTTTTAACTCTATTCAGATTGTAAGAAGATGCACTAGTTCTAGTTTTGATTCTAGCAGAGTAGCGATGCCATTTTTATTTTTTATTAGAATAGAGGCAGATTATAGGCAGAATGAAATTGTGTGAAGAGAAAGTTGGGTTTGGGGGTGTTTAAATAGGTTAGATCTCATGAATCCGGTCAGAAAGGCGTCCAAGTGCAGAAAAATGGATCTGTCTACAGATCTGGGAAAGGGGGGGAGGTCGACCCTAGGGTCGACCCTAGTGTCGACCTGGGCCCTAGGTGGGAATTTTCCTGCCCGATCCGCGTGTCTGTTTGAATTACGAAATCTGAATTTTGAATTTTCGGGCTGGTTTTTACTAAAACTTATGAAGGCCATATCTTCTTCATACAGAGTCCAATTTATGTAAAATTGTACTCTATTCCAAGCAGAATTTCGAGACGACCGCAATGGCGTAACCCGTTTCCCTTAATTATTTTGTTACAATTTAATTATACTCTAATTTGTTACTCTTATGTTCACAGAAAATACGGGGTATTACATGACATATGACAAGGTTGGCTGTCATATGATTAACGATGATTTCAAAGCAGGATTGACAGTAATAGCCACAGTCAGTCATGGATGATTGGTTGTTCTGTTTGTACCGTCTCATGTAGGTTGTCCAAAGTCGAAGGAGATGTTTCATGGGTGCTTGTCTGATATTGGTTTAGGCCTTTGGGGCTTGTACTTAAGGGATGTTGAATTCGATTATGATGGTCTACATGAGATATATATAATCTGGATGTTATGAGTGCTTTCCGGGATTGAATGGGTGTTTTGGTTTCCATGGATGATTGATTGAATTGTTTATAGTGAATGCTATCACTGTCCGATGTGGGGAAGATAAGGTTGGGTTCTTCTCTGGTGCCGTGGGTAGATTAGTATGCTGATCTATCCCTTCTCATATACTTTATTGTTGAAGTTTGTTAGCTGTTTTATCGCTCACTAAGGCTGTTGTCTGACTCAAGGTTTTATGTTTCCTCTTATTACCTTGGGTTGTTCATCCGATTGTTGGATGGGCAGAGTAAATAGCAGGTAACGGGTAGCTTAAGTAAGGACGGTGTTGCTGTTCGGAGGCAAGCAAGAGGATAGCGTACTATTTTTACTACTGTTTAGTATTTGTTTTCACTGTGTGCTATTTTTATGAGTGTTGTAGTGAGGCAAATTGTACAAACACTATTATTGTTATCCACGTGTATGGGAATACTTTCTAGTTGTCATGAAATTTTAATGTTTTCTGCTTCACTATCATTACCTGTTGTATATGTTCTATTATATTTTATCCTTGTGTTGTGAGTTTATGACATATTTCATTTATCTACCATACCTTGATGATCGTCCATAGCTGCCTGGCACACCTTTCAGCTCATTATTCCTCTTGTATAGTGCGGGGGCTGTGGGCTGTCGTCACATTTGGTATTAAAGCTCTGGTCAACGATTTTTGGCTAAAGTTCAAGGACTTAATCACGTATGAGAGACGCACTTCTAGATTTCAGCTGGATTCTTACTATATATATTAGCATATATAGTAGTAACGGTTGTTTTCCTTTGGCAGTTTTTCGTGAAAGTGACTAATTATTCTAAATTGAAGATTTAGAATGAGTAGACGAGAAACAAGATACGCTGCTTGGGGAGCCAATACTGGAGGGGGAAATGGTGTTGAACCTAATTACCCAGCCATGTTTGAAGCCAAGGAAGAAGCAATTATGCGAAGGGCACCCACTCCAGTGGCAGCAAATGTAGATGTTGGTGTGCGAGTTCCTAGAGTAATAGATTTTGCAAAGATGTGCAAGGACTTTACATCTCTAAGGGGAAAACCATTCAAGGGAACTGAACCAGCTGAAGAGGTACAGAGGTGGATGGATTCATGTGTCCGAATCTTTGGAGACTTGGGTATTGAGGATGCAATAAAGAGAAATCTTACATCAAGGCAACTGCAAGGCAGGGCCATTGAATGGTGGAATTATGTTACTCTCGAGACTCCAGGGGAAGAAATTTCATGGGAGCTATTCCAAGCAAAGTTTGAAGCAAAGTTTATCTCCACTGCTCAGAAGTCTATTCTCTTAAAGAAGTTCGTAGAATTGAAGCAGAATGGCAGATCAGTTCTTGATCACATTTCTAATTTTGAGGCTTGTCTAGATTTGCTCATTCATACATTAATATACCCTTTTAGGAGAATGAGAAGTTTGTCTTGGGTTTGGATGCTTATATCGGAAAACCGTTAGTGGACCATCTTGATGACTCATTTGAGGAGATTGTGGAAAAAGCTATTCGGTATAAGAGCTTGTTTCCTATGGAAGCAAATGTTGTTGCTGCGACCAAAGAGGCTCAGAAACCCCAGAAGGGTGGTAATAATAAGAAGAGGAAGCAACAACAGCAAAAAGGAAAAGATGGTCAAAAGAAGCCCAAGAGTGAGGTGGTTTGCTTTAACTGCCAATAGAAAGGCCATTTTGCTAGTGAGTGCAAGAATCCCAAAGCTGAGAGGAAGTGCTTCAAATGTGGGAAGCCTGGGCATGAGATGAAAGATTGTCCAGAATCAGCTAAGGGCAATCAGGTTGTGAAGGCATATGGTTTGGATATTGTTCCAACTTCTTTAAGAGCTCCTACTGCAGAGGAGAAGGGAAAGGGTGTTGTGTTGCAAGGTACTCTTTCTGTTAATGGTGTTTCAGATCGTGTGCTTTTTGACACTGGAGTATCACATTATTTCATTTGTAATGAGCTTGTGTGTCTCTTGGGTTTGGAACCCGAGATTTGTGATTGACTCTTTGTATTGACTAATCCAATTGGGGGTTCGTCAAATATTTGCATGATATGTCGTGGTCTAGTGTTGTCGAGTCATGGTTGCTCTTTTATGTGTGATTGCTTTGTTCTTAACTTCGCTGGGTTTCGGATCATCTCGGGCATGGTTTGGCTCAAGAGGTATGCGTTAAGTGTGAATTGCGAGAGGCTAGAGGTGAGGGTCGGGGATGTGGAAGGGCGAAAGGTGTTGATTAGATGTAAGCGCGAAGACGGGGTCATCGTGAGTTATCTATATTCGCTTGGGATTCCACAAGGAGACCTGTCACCAGTGTTGATCGCTAATTAGTATGTAGATATCTTTGACGTGGTCAAAGGGTTGCCGCCGCATCGTGAGATTGAGTTTAGGATCGATTTGGTCGAATGTGCTAGACCAATCGTTATGCCTCTTAGGCGGATGGCGTTTAGGGAACAACGAGAGTTAGAGGTGCAAGTTCGTGACCTTTTGGGAAAAGGGTTCATTCGGAGGAGTGTTTTTGAGTGGGGTGCACCAGTCGTATTTGCAACCAAGGTAGATGGCTCGTTAAGATTGTGTGTGGACTATCATGAGCTGAACAAGGCGACTAAGAAGAACAAGCATCCGTTGCGAAGGATAGATGACTTGTTCAATCAGCTTCACGAAGCCAAAGTGTTTTCTCAGATGGATTTGGCAACGGGATTTCACCAGTTGAGGGTGGCTAAGGATAGTGTGCCAAAGACTGCTTTTAGGACACCATCTAGTTTCTTCGAATGGTTGGTGATGCCATTCAGATTGACTAATGCACCAGCGTATTTCGTGGATCTTATGAATAGGTTGTTCAGAGATCAGTTGAACAAGTTCGTTCTTGTGTTCGTGGATGATATTCTGGTTTACTCTAGGAATGAGGAAGAGCATAAGACGCACAAAAGAGTTGTGTTAGAGATCTTGCGAAAGCATCAGCTTAAGGCTAAGTTCTCAAAGTGTCACTTCTGGAAGGATGAAGTGAAGTTCTTAGGTCATGTAGTTTCTGGAAAAGGGATAGCAGTTGACCCTGCTAAAGTTGCAGCAATCCAGGACTGGGATCGACCTAAGAATGCGACGGATGTTCGAAGTTTCCTTGGGTTGGCAGGATACTACCGAGGTTTATCAAGGATTTTTCCAAAGTAGCTGCACCGTTGACAGGATTCACGAAGAAGAAACAATCATTCACATGGGATGCAAAGTGTGAACAAGCGTTTGAAATCCTGAAGGAGAGATTGACGATTGCACCTGTGTTCACCATTCTAAGTGGGAATGAAGAGATGGTGGTATATACCAAAGCATGTGGTACTGGACTCGGAGCAGTACTAATGCAGAAGGATAAAGTTGTGGCCTATGCAAGTCGACACTTAAAGCCACATGAGAAGAATTACCCAACTCATGATTTGGAGTTGGCGGCGATTGTATTTGCGCTGAAGATGTGGTTACATTACCTATTCAATTCGAGTTGTTTACAGATCACAAGTTGTTAAAGTATCTTTTCTCCCAAAAGTATTTGAATCTTTGGCATCAAAGATGGTTAGGGTTTCTGGCGTCATATGATTTTGGCATAACCTATACTCCGGACAAGGGTAACGCAGTTGCAAATGCATTAAGTCGAAGAAACACAAGTTTGGGAGCGATGTTTTCGGAATGGAAGAGCCTTGAGTATTTATCAAGGTTTGATTTTAGGCCAAGGTGTGAGTTGGAACCTGAAATGTTGGCAAGCTTGTCGATAAGACCTACCCTTGTCGAAAGGATTGGCGAGAGCCACAAGAAAGATGCGAAACTTGTCGAGTTCGTTCAGAAATTGGAACCAGAAGATAAAGAGTTCGAGGTCGATCGAGAAGGTTGGCTTCGAAAGCAACGGCGATTAGTTGTTCCTCATATCGACGGGTTGAGGGATGAGGTTCGGAGAGAATGTCATCACTCGAGGCCGACGATTCATCCCGGTGGAAATAAGATGTATCAGGACATGAAGAGAGTCTATTACTGGGAAGGGATGAAGCGAGATATTGGAAAGTTCAATTCCGAGTGTATGTACCAGCAGTTGGTGAAAGCTGAACAGAAGAAGCCGAGCGGTTTGCTTCAGCCATTGGAAGTTCCTACGTGGAAGTGGGAGCAAGTATGGATTGATTTTATCGACGGACTACCTGGGACAAGGGCAAGAAACGAAGGGATTGGGGTTATCGTGGATTGTTTGACCAAAAATGCGAGATTTATTCCTGTCAAATCGACTAGGACGACATAGAAATTGGCTGAACTTTATGTGAAACGGATAGTTCGATTCCATGGTGTCCCAAAGAGTATAGCGAGTAACCAAGATCCATTATTCACGGGTGCATTTTGGAAAAGTCTACAAGAAGCTTTGGGAACCGAGTTGTGCTTGAGTACGGCATATCATCCCCAAACTGATGGGCAAACCAAGAGAGTCAATCGAGTTTTGGAAGGTCTCTTGAGGGCTTGTGTGTTAGACTTCGGAGGATCATGGGAAGACCATCTACATCTAGTTGAGTTTGCGTATAACAATGGCTACCAGTCTATCATTGGGATGGCACCATACGAAGCATTGTATGGAAGGTCGTGCAATTCTCCAACATGTTGGTTAGAAATTGGAGATAAGTTAGTACTTGGGCCTGAGATGATTAGAGAAACCTCAGATTGTATCGAGATAGTTCGGCAATGAATGAAGGCAGCCCAGGATCGTCGGAATAGTTACGCCGACAAGCATCGTTAGGACTTGGAAATCAACGTGGGCAATATGGTTTTCGTGAAAGCTTCGCCATTGAAGCACATAGTTAGATTTGGTAAGAAAGGAAAGTTAGCTCCAAGGTTTGTTGGAACATTTCCGATAGTCGAGCGAATTGGAAAGCTCGCGTATAGATTGGAGTTACCCGAGAAAATGTCGAGTGTGCATAATGTGTTCCATGTGTCGTTTCTATGGAAGTTCGTGCATGATTCGAATGTGGTGGTATCTCCAGAGCAGTACAAAGACTTAGAACTAGAGACTGTAGTTTTGAGACCTCGTAATCCACTTCGTGTTGCGGGGAATAACAAGAAACAGCTTCGGAGGAAGACAGTTAAGCTAGTCAAGGTACAATGGAGTGAGAATGGAGACGATTGTACGTGGGAGACGGAAGAGAGTATGAGAGTGACTCATCCAGAACTCTACGTTGGTAGGACCCTTTGATATCGTATCTTCTTTATATCATTGTATCTTGCTGTTGTTTGATAGAATTCCGCGTGCTAGGATAAGGCTATGGATGGATGGCTTGGTGGTTGCTAGTTTGGATGATAGAATTGGCTTCTCATGGATGATAGGCATGCAGAATCGTTGTGATTACTTGTGTGTTTGGAATTTCGAGGACGAAATTCTTAAGGGGGGAGAATGTAACAACCCGCATTTACATATCGTAAGATCATAAAATATTTTTATTTCATTCTCTGAGGGTTGGATCATTCTCATCTTTTAATATGTTGCTTATGGGGATGTGAGACATGCCCATAATTTTTACCAGTTTTGTTTGTGACCATTTTTTTCCCTGTCAGCCTTATACAAAGCATAACTTTTGACTCAACTCGAATCAAAGGGTGAGACCTATGCCATTGGAAAGGAATTGATGATTGCCTTTTCGTAGAGTGGTTACGTTAAAGATTTGGCTCAGCGGTTTGGGAGAAACCGTTGTTTAAAGGTTTTACAGTTGGCTATTCAGGTTTTGGAGCCTTGGTGGAATCCTATAAATAGAGGGTGAGAGTGGAGGGAAAAAGTTTACTTTTCCGTTCTCTCAAATCGAGGCCTTGATTTCCTTCTTCCTCTAACACATTTCCACCATTAAAAATTCAAATTTAAGGTGGGAAATCATAGATCTACACCATTCGAGGCAAGATCTACATCGTTTCATGGGCAACTTCATCGGATTAAGAAGCTTGATTCAAAGTATTCACTGTTCTGATTCTAATTTCTATCAATTTAGATTGTTTCAGCAAATCGATGAGTGATTTACATATCTCACATGAATGCAAAGAAGTATATGAGTGTTCGTGCATGTTTCTCATCAAATTGGAATGTTTTACCATAGATTTACACCATTACATGTCCTTTTTCATTTGCATCACCCTATGATCTAATCTAACAAGTTCTACTCATTAATTTCATGTCACTTTACATGTTTATGTTAGTTAGATCTCTCCTTTTGATCATATGTTCATTTTAATGGTTTTTAGTGAGATTTACATCATTTTTGTGGTAATCATCATATTTATGTGGTTAGTAATGTTATGATATGTTTATGATTGTGTTTGATGATTTTGGTTGAGTTGGTTTTGTCGGATTTGTCGTTTGGCGAAGTTTTGGTCGAAATTTGAGTTGAATTGCAATATGCAGGTTTTGACTCGGCCATAATTGACTTAGCAAAAATTGACTCGGGCAGAAGTTGGCTCGGGCAGAAGTTGGATGAGGCAGAAGTTGGCTCGGGAAGAAGTTGGCTAAAACATCCTACCTCCGTTAAGGTCACTCACAAAGGGAATGCCTTAATTTTAGTGGAGGTTTATAAGTAAAAGCCACAGATAAACTCAAGACAGATATAAATACACATATTTTAAACAGCGGAAACCAACAGACTTTTATTCATCAATACGTGTTCCAAAACAAAACATTCCATAATTGTCTCAAAATACTTCCATCATTACAACATCATAACTGTCTTGAATATTAAAGAAGCATAGAACATAAATAAAGTGACAAAAATTCCTATAGTGATATCCCAAGCCATAGTCCGAGCAAAAGAGACCCAAATCATACATCTACGTTCTTGGAGCTTGAACAGAACCAGACCGAGCTGAGATGTTTCCTCCCTGTGGACCTGGGGGGGGGGGGGGGGAGGGGGAAACGAAAGAAAAGAAGACGAAAAGAAAATAGGGTCAGACATAAAGCCTGAGTAAATCTAGTAACTCTTCAGTATGTGAATAAGAAAAGGGCATGATAGATATATTCTGAAAATAGGATAGTGTCACAAGCTAAGGGGGTGTCGAATATACTATCGCACCCATACTATATCTCTGCATCTATTTGAATTTACTCTAACTGGAACCCCATGGTGAGGGTGAAGTGATCCCCAACTTTATTTAAAGATCGGCTCCTACTCGCGTTAACATGTGTCATACGACTCCCAAGAATTGTAGATACCTATGCTGGTCCCACCATGGGGTGTATCAAGACCCATGGTGGCGGCCCCGACACAAATTCTAGAAGGCATAGGTTATACTACTGGTGTCCCCAGTGCCCTGGTTGTCTGCTCCGAAGTGTGTGCACGCCCGCACTTCGTTAGACCTGCACTGTGCACCCACCGCCGTCGTTTGACCGCTTACAATCAGCCCAGTAATCATGCCCCATCCTGCCTAGTTTCAGGGTACCGTTGATACCTAAATTGGGTTACTGCTGAAACGGGTCCCTCGTTACCAGGATTTTCTAGTCAAACATGTTAAGTGGTTAAGTGTCTGTATTTACCTAACCCTCACCCATCAATGTTGAATTTTGTTAAGTGTTATGGTTGACTTAACCCTACCACCTGTCCTTAGCCTCTTAGGAGCACCGGACCACTCACATTAGACAGGTATTGCTACGGTTACTGGATATGCCGGTCGGTTCCGGGCAGGTTTACACCGTAGCTCAGTCTAACCTCGGTTCTTTATTGGGCTCAATGCTTAACCACCCACATTGAATAGGTATTGTTGTGAGTACTGGACAGCCGGGCGGTTCCGGGCAGGTTTACATCACAACTAAATCCAACCTCGGGTTAAGCATATCGTGTTTTCTAAATTTACATATTTTATTATTATATATATGTAAATGTCATATCTTTTATTTTTGGGTATAACAATTCATACCGCTTTAAATGTTATTGTCATTGGCATGTGCCAAACATGCCAACATATATTTTCATGTTTTACACCCAACGTTATTACCCCCGTTTATACGTTCGTAGCGTTATAACAAATGTTGGGCTCGACACAATTCAGCCTAACTTTATAAGCGTAAGAAAAGGGGAAACTAAGAACATGTAATATTTTGCAACATATAAGGGTGTGTGGCGCATGAACTTGCAATTTAGCGATACTAACATAAATAATGGATCATGTGAACTTGTATTTAAATCAAAGTACAACTAAGTAGGTGACATATGAAATGGCATAGTTTAAGCTTACACAACTTGTGTTTAAATATGTTTAACTTGGCATAATGTCAAACACAAAACTAGCATGATGTATATTCCCCAAAAGGTCCAATTATAACATTTAATCACATAGCCTATTTCAACATGAACTTGCATAGTTTTTGAAACAAAAGCGATACTTAACATAGGTCCAATTTCACTTGCAAATAAACATGAACTTGCATGATTTATGAAACCCAAACGATGCTTAATATAGATCCAATTATACTTGCAAACAAACATGAAAGTGATAACATAGGCTTTGGGTCATGTAGGCATAAAAGGTTTTAAGTCTAAATCATGTTTTACATAAATTCTAATTTAGACTAAGGGAATATACATAGTCCATACCATTGACATATACATAAAGGGATCAGTTCTATTCTTTTTGCCACAAACTTGCAAGTGTCAGATAGAATTGTTCAATAGGATTGCATCAATCAATTTATGCCACAAACGTCAATACACAAGTCATGATAGAATCATCAAAATACATAGAATTTTATACAATACAATAACACAATTCTATTTTCATTCACATCAAATCACATCGCAATTCTTATTCATATTCTGAAAGGTCACTATACTTATAACGAATGCAGAATCTTGAATTCTGGATTCTGATTTCTTAAATTGGAATGCGCTTCTTTGGGTAGACTAACGTTGCGTTGAAAACTTTTGATTTAAACTTTAAATCTTCTTCTTAGTTTGATTCGTCTCTAGGCTTTTCTCTTGACGGCTATGTTCAATTCCTCCCTAGAAGCTTGATGACTCCTTTCTCATATTTTTGTGTGAATTTTCAGTTGAGAGTTAGGGTGTATTTATAGATTTTTAAGTTCTTTTGAGCCGTCAGATGAAGATAGGAGGAATCTAGGCCATTCAAAATTCAGAGAGTCGATCAAGAGGTGACACGTCAGCCCTAGTGACACACAGGGCCTCAGAAATTCGAGCTAGAGTCAGACCTGGCCAGCTATGTCGACACCCAGGTCGACACTATGGTCGACCTGGGGGGGACCAGGTCGACACTATGGTCGACCTGGGGTGACTAGGTCGACACCATGGTCGACCCTATGGTCGACCTGGTCTCTGGGCGGGAATTTTCCTGCCCAGCCCAGTTTGATCCTGAATTTCGAATTTTGAATTTAAAACTGAGCTGTTTGAATTTAAATTTGATCCTGAAACTTCCGAAGGCCATAACTCCTTCATACGAAGTCCGATTCGCACAAACTCGGACTCTATCTCAAGCAGAATTTCGAGATGAACGCAATGGCGTAACCCTTTTCCCTTAATTCTTTCATTAGAATTAATTACACTTTAATTTGTGAAGCTTAGCGTTATAGAATTCACGGGGTGTTACATTCTCCCCCCTTAAAAGGAATTCGTCCCCGAAATCTTTAAGTTAGGAAGAATGTATATCCTACCATCCAACAGTCCATCTACTCAACCAACAAACACAGGCATCCACTGTCCCTAAAAGACTTCTAATGCTTCATGATCATATGCATAGTGTGTGTACATGTCCTTATCTAATGCAGAAATCAGGCGGTCTACTGATTCAGTTGACCTCCTTAATGTGAATCATGTAAGTGTCATGAATCCATTATGTATGCAAATTTTTCCTACTCATAATTCTACATGAGTGCACAACCATTCATACAAATGCGACAACCATATGACAGCGTATCAAGTTTCAACCATATACAAATGAGAATACACATATGCATATGCAATATGAAGTGATTGAGCCAATCTATAACCTAGGGTGTGTGTGTATATGCATCCACGAGCAACCACTAGCAACCATTTGCAGCCATCATCCATAACATGTTTTCAAATACATGTTTACATCCATTTGTTTTCTACCTAAGGAGTTAGGAAAAGGACCGAGGAGATATACCTAAAAGATAGATAAAGCATAACTTAAGGAAAAAGAGAGAGATCAAAGATGTACCCTCAAAAAGAAGAGGGTAGGTAGCGCGTATCCTGTCCTCAGTTTCCCAAGTCGCGTTTTCCTCGGCGTCGCTCCACTGAACTTTAACGAGTTTGACTTCGCGGTTGCGTAGATTTTTCACTTCCGTTCCTAAGATGCGGGTTGGAACTCTCCTCACAGTTGCTTCACGTTCCACTTTGGCTTCTTCTAGAATGCTAGGTTCCACCACTTCTGCTGACTCATGCAAACACTTCCGGAGGTGAGAAACATGAAAGACGTTGTGAACTCCGGCCAGTCTCTCGGGTAGCTCTAATCTATAGCCCATCTTTCCAACCTTCTTGATGATAGGAAACGGTCCTAAAAATCTTGGTGCTAGCTTTCCTACGTATCCAAAACGAACGACGTTCCTTAAAGGTGATACCTTAAGGAAAACCCTGTCCCTAACCTCAATCTCAAGGTCGGTCCTTCTTTTGTCGGCGTAGGATTTCTGTCGGTCTTGGGCAGTCTTCATTCTCCTACGTATCAAGTCTACTTTCTCAGAAGTCTCTCGATTCATATCTGGTCCAAGTATAAGCTTATCTGTAGACTCGTACCAACAAGTTGGTGATTTGCACGGTCTTCCATACAAAGCTTCGAAGGGCGCCATACCGATGGTAGCTTGGTAGCTGTTGTTATAGGCAAATTCCACTAAAGGAAGGTGATCCTCCCAAGTCCCTCCAAAGTCAAGAACGCAAAGTCTTAAAAGATCCTCTAAAACTCTATTCACCCTTTCCGTTTGGCCGTCGGTTTGGGGGTGATAGCCCATGCTCAGGCATAACTGTGTGCCTACAGCTTCTTGTAGACTCCGCCAAAACTCGTTTGTGAAGATAGGGTCTCGGTCACTAACAATGCTGGAAGGTATCCCAGGGAGTCGAACTATTTCCTTGAGATAAAGAGATGCTAGAGATGCGGAAGTCCTTCTACTCTTGATAGGTATGAAGTGGGCGCTCTTAGAAAGCCTATCCACTATTACCCAAATGCTAGTGTTGCCTTTTCTCGACCTAGGTAGTCCATCAATGAAGTCCATTGAAATGCTATCCCACTTCCACTGTGGGACCTCTAAAGGATGAAGTAGTCCTCCAGGCTTCTTTTGTTTCACCTTGACCCGTTGGCAGGTCATGCACTTAGAAACGAAATCTGCCACGTCTTGCTTCATGTCGTTCTAAAAGAAAGTTCTTTTTATATCCTTGTACATCTTATCGCGGCCAGGGTGTATGGTCATCTTGGAATGATGTGCTTCTTCGAGAACCTTCTTTGTCAACTCCCTTTCTTATGGGACGCATAATCTCCCATCTCGCCTCAGCCAACCCTTATCATCGATGGCGTACCTACTGAGGTGACTAGAAGTCTCACCCCTAACAAGTTTATCAATCACATCAACAAGATGAGGGTCTTCACGTTGTGCAGCCCCTATTGAGTCCAAGAGAGTAGGGAGTACTTCGAGAGATGCTAGAAAACCCGGTACAAAATCTGAGGAGGGCCCAAAGTTAAAACTGGCTATATACTCCAAGCTTTGCCTTTCCACAAAGAGAGGGCTTAAGGTCATTTTCTTACGGCTCAACGCGTCTGCTACTACGTTGCCTTTGCCGGGAGTATAGGAAATTTCAAAGTCATACGAGGCAAGAAACTCCATCCATCTTTGCTGCCTCAAGTTAAGATCCTTCTGCGAGAAGAGATATTTCAACGATTTATGGTCAATGTATAATTCGAACTTCTCACCTAGGAGATAATGGCGCCAAGACTTAAGCGCAAAGACGATGGCGGCTAACTCAAGATCGTGGGTTGGGTAGTTATTTTCATGAACTTTTAATTGTCTTCCACCATAAGCTACTACCCTTCCTTCTTGCATTAGAACAGCGCCTAGCCCCATTCCACATGCATCCGTGTATACCGTGAACATTTTGCTTCCATCTGGCGAATTCAGAACTGGGGCTGTTGTGAGAGCCCTTTTTAATCGTTGGAAAGCAAACTCGCAATCCAAATCCCAAGTGAACGCCAGATTCTTCTTTGTTAGCCTTGTGAGTGGGGCTGAGATTTTCGCGAAATCCCTAATAAACTTTTGGTAAAAACCGGCTAGCCCAAGAAAGCTTCGAACTTCGGTTGCATTTCTTGGTGTCTTCCAATCTTGCACTACCACCACTTTTGCGGGGTCCACAGCCAACCCCTCTTTGGACACTATATGCTCCAGAAATCTTACTTCTTTTCTCCAGAAATGACACTTGGAGAATTTGGCTTTTAACTGATGTGAACGGAGAGTTTCCATGATTTCTTTCAGATGCTGAGCATGCTTTTCCTCATTCTTTGAGAAGATTAAGATATCGTCCACGAAGACAGTCACAAATTTGTTGAGGGATTCTCTGAACACCCTGCTCATTAGGTCTACGAAATAAGCGGGTGCATTTGTCAAGCCGAAAGGCATGAAAAGCCACTCGAAGAAACCGTCTGGGGTTCTGAATGCCGTTTTATCAATACTATCTTCAGCTACTCTTAGCTGATGGAACCCAGTTGCCAGATCAAGTTGGGAGAAGACCGTTGCACCTACAAGCTGATCAAACAAATCGTCGATTCGGGGAAGAGGGTGCCTATTTTTCTTGGTCAATTTGTTTAACTCCCTATAGTCAACGCAAAGGCGAAGCGAACCGTCCGCTTTAGTTGCGAACACCACTGGAGCACCCCATTCCGAAATGCTCCGTCTAATGAACCCCTTTTCGATAAGTTCTTTAACTTGCTTACTGAGCTCCTTTCTCTCCTTTGGAGCCATGTGTCTGACAGGTAAAGCTACAGACTTTGTGTTATCCACAAGATATATGCGGAAGTCTATTTCCCGCCTCGGAGGTAAGCCTTTCACCTCCTTAAAGACATCCGGATATTCCCGGAATACTCTAACCGATTGCAAATTTTCATCAGAAGCATCAAGCGACTCTAGATAACTAAGCATAACAGCATTCAAGGGATTACAAGAAATTTCTAGAGTGTTACCAAGCTGAGTCAAGAGCCTTACTACTCTTTTTTCACAATCAAGGATGGCACTGTTACTGGATAACCAGTCCATGCCTAAGATCAAACCATATCCCGAGAAGCCTAAGACAAAGGCATCACAACTAAACTCAACGCTGAGAATAGAGATTTTCAAACACAAACAAACCATTGACAAGTAAGCGGAGCCCCCAATTGGATTTGAAACTACTAAGGGATCTTCTACCATACTAGTGTCTAGATGCAGAGATTCTACTAAGGCAGATGAAATAAAAGAGTGCGATGCGCCAGAGTCAAAAAGTGTACGAACTGGATGATCATAAAGATAGACTACACTTTCTACGGAAATATTACTACCTCGTTCCTGCTGAGGTGCCACTAGCGCATGAACCTGACCCCCTGAAGTGGATCCGGCTTTCTGTCCCTACCCTTTCTTCTTTGGGAAGTCCTTAGCTTGGTGCCCAGTCTCTCCACAATGGAAGCAACCACCCGTCTTCGCCTTTCTTTTCCGGCAGTCTTTTGATATATGGCCCACGATGCCACAGAAATTGCACCTTCTCTTCTCACGGGGCTTATTGTTCTTTCCTCCTTTCTTGAAATATGTTTTCTTTGCTTGTAGACCCTCTTTCTTCTCTTCCACCTTAACTTCTTTCTTACCGTGATCTTCCTCGTGTAGCAACGCCATGTCCACCAAGCTTTCATAAGTCGCTCCTGTGGATACATGGGTCATGGCAAGGCTGTGTAGAGGCTCATTCAAACCCTTGACGAAGCGAAGTGCCTTCTTGTGTTGGGTGTTTACTAAGTCTAACCCAAATCTGGCCAGCTGGTTAAACTGATTAACATATTCTCTGATCGTCATGCTTCCCTGTTTTAGAGTTAGGAACTTTTCCATTTGCAGGCTCCTTTCCTCTTGGGAGAGGAATTTCATCTCAAACCTCGTCCTGAAATCCTCCCATGTTTCCACCGCCCGCTGAGCATTGGTAACTTCCCACCAATAGGAAGCCTCATCCTTAAGCAACCATACCGCTAGTTGTATCTTTTGCCTGTCATCCACTCCAAAGATGACAAACAGATCCTTAGTCTCCTTTAGCCAGTTTCTTGCCCCTACAAAGGATTCTGTCTCATAAAAATCTTTTCCACCCATTGCCTTGAAGTCTCTACATGTTTTTGCGAAGGCATTTCCACGAGTAGGTGGAGGAGGAAGAGGAACCGCGGCCACTGGAGGAGGGATGTCTGCTGGGCCTGCGCCATTGGCCCTTGCTTCTAAGTACCTCCTAAACCAGCCGGGAATTGGCACTCCTTCCGGGAGGTTAAGGTCTCCAGACATGTTGAAACAGAAAGGGAAAAATTCAAAACGAAGGATAGAGAGAGATAGATAGGGCACATGGCTTTGGGGGATTTTGTCTTTTCATAAATATAACACTTTTTCTTGAAAAATGCTTCTTTAAACTTTCTTTTGAAAACAATTTCAAAAACTTTTATCTTGTCTGGTAAACCTATGCTCTAATACCAAGTGAAACACCCCACCTCCGTTAAGGTCACTCACAAAGGGAATGCCTTAATTTTGGTGGAGGTTTATAAGTAAAAGCCAAAGATAAACTCAAGACAGATATAAATACACATATTTTAAACAGCAGAAACCAACAGACTTTTATTCATCAATACGTGTTCCAAAACAAAACATTCGATAATTGTCTCAAAATACTTCCATCGTTACAACATCATAACTGTCTTGAATATTAAAGAAGCATAGAACATAAATAAAGTGACAAATATCCCCATAGTGATATCCAAAGCCATAGTCCGAGCAAAAGAGACCCAAATCATACATCTACATTCTTGGAGCTTGAATAGAACCTGACTAAGCTAAGCTGTTTTCTCCCTGTGGACCTTGGAGGGGGGGGGGGAACAAAATAAAAGAAGACGAAAAGAAAATAGGGTCAGACATAAAGCCTGAGTAAATCTAGTAACTCTTCAGTATGTGAATGAGAAAAGGGCATGATAGATATATTCTGAAAATAGGATAGTGCCACAAGCTAAGGGGGTGTCGAATATACTATCACACCCATACTATATCTCTGCATCTATTTGAATTTACTCTAACTATCACCCCATGGTGAGGGTGAAGTGATCCCCAACTTTATTTAAAGATCGGCTCCTACTCGCGTTAACATGTGTCATACGGCCCCCAAGAATTGTAGATACCTATGCTGGTCCCACCATGGGGTGTATCAAGACCATGGCGGCGGCCCCGACACAAATTTTAGAAGGCATAGGTTATATACTGGTGTTCCCAGTGCCCTGGTTGTCTGCTCCGATGTGTGTGCACGCCCGCACTCCGTTAGACCTGCACTGTGCACCCACCGCCGTCGTTTGACCGCTTACAATCAGCCCAGTAATCGTGCACCACCCTGCCTCGTTTCAGGGTACCGTTGATACCTAAATTGGGTTACTGCTGAAACGGGTCCCTCGTTACCAGGATTTTCTCGTCAAACATGTTAATTGGTTAAGTGTCTGTATTTACCTAACCCCCCCATCAATGTTGAATCTGGTTAAGTGTTATGGTTGACTTAACCCTACCACCTGTCCTTAGCCTCTTAGGAGCACCAGACCAATCACATTAGACAGGTATTGCTACGGTTACTGGATATGCCAGTCGGTTCCGGGCAGGTTTACACCGTAGCTCAGTCTAACCTCGGGTCTTTATTGGGCTCAATGATTAACCACTCACATTGGATAGGTATTGTTGTGACTACTGGACAGCCGGGCGGTTCCGGGCAGGTTTACATCACAACTCAATCCAACCTCAGGTTGAGCATATCGTGTTTTCTAAATTTACACATTTTATTATTATATATATGTAAATGTCATATCTTTTATTTTTGGGTATAACAATTCATACCGCTTTAAATGTTATTGTCATTGGCATGTGCCAAACATGCCAACATACATTTTCATGTTTTACACCCAATGTTATTACCCCCGTTTATATGTTCGCAGCGTTATAACAAATGTTGGGCTCGACACAATTCAGCCCAACTTTATAAGCGTAAGAAAAGGGGAAACTAAGAACATGTAATATTTTGCAACATATAAGGGTGTGTGGCGCATGAACTTGCAATTTATCGATACTAACAAAAATGATAGATCATGTGAACTTGCATTCAAATCAAAGTACAACTAAGTAGGTGACATATGAAATGGCATAGTTTAGGCTTACACAACTTGTATTTAAATATGTTTAACTTAGAATAATGTAAAACACAAAACTAGCATGATGTATATTCACCAAAAGGTCCAATTATAACATTTAATCACATACCCTATTTCAACATTAACTTGCATAGTTTTTGAAACACAAGCGATACTTAACATAGGTCCAATTTCACTTGCAAATAAACATGAACTTGCATGATTTATGAAACCCAAACGATGCTTAATATAGATCTAATTATACTTGCAAACAAACATGAAAGTGATAACATAGGCTTTGGGTCATGTAGGCATAAAAGGTTTTAAGTCTAAATCATGTTTTACATAAATTCTAATTTAGACTAAGGGAATATACATAGTCCATACCATCGACATATACATAAAGGGATCAGTTTTATTCTTTTGCCACAAACTTGCAAGTGTTATATACAATTGTTCAATAGGCTTGCATCAATCAATTTATGCCACAAACGTCAATACACAAGTCATGATAGAATCATCAAAATACATAGAATTTTATACAATACAATAACACAATTCTATTTTCATTCACATCGAATCACATCGCAATTCTTATTCATATTCTGAAAGGTCACTATACTTACAACGAATGCAGAATCTTGAATTCTGGATTCTGAACTCTGAAATTGGAATGCGCTCCTTTGGGTAGACTAACGTTGCGTTGAAAACTTTTGATTTAAACTTTAAATCTTCTTCTTAGTTTGATTCGTCTCTAGGCTTTTCTCTTGACGGCTATGTTCAATTCCTCCCTAGCAGCATGACGACTCCTTTCTCATATTTTTGTGTGAATTTTCAGTTGAGAGTTAGGGTGTATTTATAGATTTTTAAGTTGTTTTGAGCCGTCAGATGAAGATAGGAGGAATCTAGGCCATTCAAAATTCAGAGAGCCAATCAAGAGGTGACACGTCAGCCCTAGTGACACACAGAGCCTTAGAAATTCGAGCCAGAGTCAGACCTGACCAGCCTGGTCGACCAGCCAGGTCGACACCCAGGTCGACACTATGGTCGACCTGGGGGGGACCAGGTCGACACTATGGTCGACCTGGGGTGACCAGGTCGACACCATGGTCGACCCTATGGTCGACCTGGTCTCTGGGCTGGAATTTTCCCGCCCAGCCCAGTTTGAACCTGAATTTCGAATTTGAATTTAAAACTGAGCTGTTTGAATTTAAATTTGATTCTGAAACTTCCGAAGGCCATAACTCCTTCATACGGAGTCCGATTCGCGCAAACTCCGACTCTATCTCAAGCAGAATTTCGAGACGAACGCAATGGCATAACCCGTGTCCCTTAAATTCTTTCATTAGAATTAATTATACTTTAATTTGTGAAGCTTAGCGTTATAGAATTCACGGGGTGTTACATTGGCTCAGCCAGATGTTGGCTCGGGCAAAAGTTGGCTCAGCCAGAAGTTAGATCGAGCAGAAGTTGGATCGGGCAGAAGTTGGCTCAGGCAGAAGTTGGCTCAGGCAGAAGTTGGCTCGGGCAGAAGTTGGATCGGCTAGAAGTTGACTCGGGGAGAAGTTGGATCGGGCAGAAGTTTGATCGGGCAGAATTGGATCAGCCAAAAGTGATTTAGACTAAAGTGACCTGGACATTTCCAGTGATGGTGTGACTTCAAAGTAAATTTAATTGGGAAGTCAGGAAGTGCTAAAATAATGCTATGGATTGCTTTGAACCTTATAAAGATGTTGGTTGTTTCTACAATGGTGGTGGCTTTGACAAGAGTCCAGAAGGGGATGTTCAAAGTGATGTGATATGTTCGTTGATCGGTGAAAAGCAACGAATATGCGAACAACTCAAAGGTCGTGCGTTCGTGGATAATGGTTGCCCGAGAAGGTCGCTTGAGCAGTAAATAGCCGTCAAGGTTGGACGACTAGAGATATTGAAGGCCGAGAGATTATCGTTGTCGTAAGTTCTAGCAGGCTCAAAGCAGAGGTACGATGGGGGCACCCAAAAGACCGATTGTAGGTCGAGTACATTGGGTATCGTTGAAAGGCCTAGTTGTCAAGGTTAGACATTGTCAAGGTTGGACATATGGAGTTTATGCTAGAACTGGGGTTACCTTTAGCCCTTGACATATGGAAAGGTGGGCCGTCATATGAGTAACGATGATTTCAAAGCAGGATTGGCAGTGATAGCTAGAGTCGGTCATGAATGATTGGCTGTTCTGTTTGTACCGTCTCATGTAGGTTGTCCAAAGTCGAAGGAGATGTTTCATGGGTGCTTGTCTGATATTGGTTTAGGCCTCTGGGGCTTGTACTTAAGGGATGTTGAATTCGATTTGGATGGTCTACATGAGATATATATATATATATAATCTGGATGTTATGAGTGCTTTCAATGATTAAATGGGTGTTTTTGTTTCCATGGATTAATGATTGAATTGTTTATAGTAAAGGCTATCACTGTCCCTTATAGGGAAGATAAGGTTGAGTTCTTCTCTGGTGTCGTGGGTACATTAGTACGCTTATGTATCCCTTTTCATACACTTTATCGTTGAAGTTTGTTAGCTGTTTTATCGCTCCTAAGACTGTTGTTTGACTCAAGGTTTAACGTTTCCTCTTATTACCTTGGGCTGTTCATCCGATTGTTGGATGCGCAGACTAAGTAGCAGGTAACAGGTAGCTTTAGTGAAAACGGTGTTGCTGTTCGGAGGCGAGCAGGAGGCTGGCGTACTATTTTTACTGCTGTTTAGTATTTGTTTCCACTGTGTGCTATTTTTATGAGCATTGTAGTGAGGCAAATTGTACAAACACTACTGTTGTTATCCACATGTATGGGAATACTTTCTAGTTGTCATGAAAGTTTAGTGTTTTCTGCTTCACCATCATTACCTATTGTATATGTTCTATTATATTTTATCCTTGCGCTGTGAGTTTATGATAGATTTCGTTTATCTACCATACCTTGTTGATCATCCATAGCTGCCTGGCACACCTTTTAGCGCATTATTCCTCTAGTATAGTGCGGGGGCTATGAGCGGTCGTCACAAGTATATTTATATATCCCTTCTCATACACTTTATTGTTGAAGTTTGCTAGTTGTTTTATCGCTCACTAAGACTGTTGTCTGACTCAAGGTTTTACATTTCCTCTTATTACCTTGGGCTGTTCATCCGGTTGTGGATGGGTAGACTAAGTAACAGGTGTCAGGTAATGCTTTAGTAAGGACGACGATGCTGATCGATGGCGTGCATGAGTCTCACATAACAGTTTTACTACTGTCTAATAATTGGATTTCCGCTGTTTGCTTTTCGGAGTGATGTAGTGAGGCAACTTTGTTAAACACTATTTTGAAGTTTGTGGATATTACTTTCTGGTTGTATGAAAGTCTAGTGTTTCTTCTTCGATATTACTACCTGTTGTATTTGTTCTATTATATTTTATCCTCGCGCTGTGAGTTTACGACATGTTCTGCTTATGTTTACCTACTTAGATGATCGTCCATGGCTGCATTGCATACCTTTCAGCGCATTGTTTCTCTTTTATAGTGCGGGGGTTATGGGCGGTTGTCATAGCCCATGATTCCCACACTCGAAGCATTTCTTATCAGCTTTGGGATTCTTGCACTCATTCGAGTAACGACCTTTCTGTTGGAAGTTAAAGCAAACCATCTCACTCTTAGGCTTCTTTTGGCCAACCTTTCCTTTCTGCTGTTGCTGCTTCCTCTTCTTATTATTACTACCTTGCTGTGGTTTTTGAACTTCCTTGGTTGTAGTGACAACATTTGCTTCCTTAGGAAACAATCTCTCATGAGGAACAGTTTTTTCCACAATCTTCTCGAATGAATCATCAAGATGATCCCCAACGGCCTTCCAATATAGGTATCCAGACCCATAATAAACTTCTCGTTATTCTTATTTGGTGTGTCAATATATGAACGAGCATATGTGGACAAGGCCTCGAAATCGGAAACATAATCAAGCACAGAACGACCATTTTACTTCGATTCCACAAATTTCTTGAATATAGCAGATTTCTAAGCTGTGGAGATAAACTTTGCTTCAAACTTAGCTTTGAGCTGCTCCCATGAAATCCCCTCTTCTGGAGTCTCAAGTGTAATAGAATTCCACCACTCCATGGTCCTGCTTTACAACTGCCTTGACGTTAGTTTTCTCTATGTTGCATCATCCAACCTCAAGTCTCCAAAAATACGGACACAAGAATCCATCCACCTCCGAACCTCTTTAGCCGATTCAATTCCTTTGAATGGTTTCTCTCTTAGAGATCGGTTGATTGATCCGGCTATACTCGTATTATCCTGTGTAAAAGTTGTCAGGTATTTTATCGCTTACTAAGACTGTTGTCTGACTCAAGGTTTTATCTTTCCCTCTTATTACCTTGGGTTGTTCACCAATTTGAGTGCGGTGACAAGTAGGAGACTGACATATTATTACAATCTACTATTTAGTTGTTTCTTTCTATTTCCTCTTTATATTGATGTTATTGAGACTCTGAGGGATGTAGTGAGGCATATTATATTCAGAGATTATTGTATCGAGAAGTATTGTACCCAAGATTCTATGGTTTACGAAAATTTTATTCTTTATTCAATTGTGCTTCATTATTCTATCCTGTTGTATATTTTATTATTATATTTTATCCATGCGTTTTGACTTATACGACATGTCCTATTTTTGAATTAGTCTACCCTGACGGTCATCCCGTATCGGCTTGGCACATCATACCGCGTACTTCTATTTAGTTCGGTGTGGGAGGTACGAGGTGGTCGTCACACTTTTGTACTTTGATAATCCATGAAATGGCCTTGTAAACAGGTTTGTAAGTAGTTTTGTGGGTTGCGTAGATATCATCTGATGTGTAACCTCGTCGGCATTTAGAATATCCTTATCTTGGGTTTCCTCCTGCATAAACCTAACACCTTGTATTCTCATCTTAGTTTTTTGCTTAGAGTTAAATGCATACAACAACTTGTTTTATTTATGTGTGACACATCCGAGTCATAACCAAATAATAAATGGATCTTACAGTGGATTAATATGACCACTCAGTAATAATAATTTTTGCATAATAATGGCATAGAGAATCTCCTTGTGTAAGATATGAGAAATCATGACCTTTCATCAAAAGGTTTTAGTGTGGAAGACCCAAGATACCAACTCGAGTATTGTTTTACAAGTCCTTTTTTGGAAATGAGAATTGCAGCCTTGAGGCCTTGATTAGTGTATCTAGAATAGGAATCTAGAAATCCTCTTTTGGAAGTATAAATAGAAGTTATATAGCCCATATTTAAGCATTTGTAATGGAAGACTAGAAATCCATCTTTGGAAAATAATAGAAATTCTGAAACCTAGATTTAGGTATTTATAATCAAAAACAAGAAATCCTCATCTGCTAATAATAGAAGCCCCGAACCGAAACCCAGATTCAGATATCTAATTGAAGACCGGAAATCCTTATCTAGTAACAATAGAAACCACGAACGGAAACCCAGATCTGGGCATTTAATTGAAGACCAGAAATCCTTATCTAGTAATAATAGATGTCCCGAACCAAAGCCTAAATTCAGGTGTTCATGGTTTTGCAACCCATTTTCGGTTTGTTTTTAAAAGCAAAGGATGTACATGCTTTGCAAGTCACTCTCTCGGATTCAATTTGATTTGTGAGCCATGTGAGCAACTCTCTAGGATTTGAGCGTCCGGTGCGTTTGGATAGCTTATTCTCAAGCAGGGCCCAAGGACTTACCTGTCCTCCCACAAGGAGGCGCCTTACCCTGGCCGTCGTAGGCAGTGATAAAGGCTTAGATGCTTTACCTTGGCCATCAAAGGTGCAGATAACAACTTACTCTTTTGATGCTCTACCCTGGCCATCGAAGGAGGTGATAAAGGCTTACATATCACCCCTCCACCAAGGGGTGCCTTAACCTGGCCATCGTAAGCGCGGATAAGGGTTTTCGATGCTTTACCCTAGCCTTGTCTGATTTAGGTGCGGATGACGGCTTACGCTCAACCCGCTCTATGGGTTGCCTTAACCAGGCCATTATAGGCGGGAGTAAGGGTTTAGCTGCACTACCCTTGGGACAGAGGCTTGCACTTTTGATTCTTTAGCCTGGCCCTTTTTGGATTTGACGCGGCTAAAGGCCTACACATCGCGTCCCTCTTGGAGATGCCTTGCCCTGGCCATCTTGTCGCGGAGAAGGGTTTTATATCATCGTAGGTAGCTTCACCCATTTGAGGTGGTTCTAAATTTTAAGGAGCTTTTCATTCTATTGTCCATGTAGAAATTCTTTATTCAAGGAATCTGTTGTTAGAACAGGTTAAATTTTCTTTACATATCTATATAACTGGCCTTGATTGAAGAACTTGATGATCATTCCTTTCGAAAACTGGGCAGTAATTGGTTTCATGTCCAGTCGTCATATGGTAGTAGCGGTATGCCCCCCGATTCACTTTATTTTTGGGTTTCTTCTTTAATGATGGCAAAAAATTAAGCTCATATTTGGTTAGGAAGTAGATATTCTCCATTGATGTGGTAAGTTTGCATTCTTCAAGCAATCTTGACTCAAAGACTCCCTTTCGACGTTGGAACTTAGATCTTTTGTTACTCAGCTTTAGTGCTTCTTCTTTATCTTCAAATTTTCTTTTTTTTGTATCTAGAGACTGAGGTACTATGCTCCTAGACGATCTTAAGGTAAAGTGGTTGAAATCTTCCTTTATTCTTTGCTCGAATATAGTTCCCTTAGCCTATGCATGATGACTTCTTTTCTGTGAGAAAATAGGTTATATTCCTTTGATGTAGAAACACATAAAGCAAAGATAGGGTTTGGTCCTATATGGAAAGGGTTAATGATCCAACGGTAGGGATTATATGGTTCTACTTCTTTTTCCATGTTTATGATTCATAATGCTTACATTCTTAATCTTTGTTTTTCAATAATTCTTGAATCACTGATGCTTGGAGCAAAAGATTCTTGTTGAAACATTTTTCCATGGTTTATTTCTTCGGTGTTAAGATAATAGGTTGGTGCAACTAGGAATGTGGTAGGTTATCCAAAGGATCATAAGTTCAAGCCCTCCTTCTAGTGCTAAAATGTTAATTTTATTTTTCGTTAACACCAGAATATATGGTATGATTGTGGACCTAGGGGAACCTAGGTGTAAGATATCTTCTAAAAGTGTGATTTAACTTGTAGTTCCTTAGATATCAAGATCTCAAAGCCCAAAGATTAGTTACTCTTCCCTATGGAGTAAGCATCACGCTTTCGAGACTTAATGGTCAACAATTATTTTGGGATAGGGTGTTGTAAGCTCAACACAAGTAGAAGGCAAGATGGTTCATAAGGGTTATTTTGGTAATTATGTTCAAGAAGAAGGCTTTGTCGTGGATTAACAATAAGGAAATAAGTGGAATAGAAGAAAAGTGTTGAATCTCTCTTTTGTTGATCACTTATGAGAACACATGGATGATTGTAAGAAAAATCCCAAAATCAATTTACAAATTAGGGTTTACTCTCTAAGAAATGGTTACAAAATCTGAGAGTGAAGAAGAGTCCCCTAGAATGGTACCCATGGGGTCTTATTTATAAACAATTTGGGCCCCCTTAGGTCCTTGTCCACCAGGAAGCTGGGTTCCACATTAGGGCTCTGGTTTCGGCCCGCTCCTTGTGTTTTTGAGGAAAACTCCTAGTTTCGCCTTGAGTTGGTGACTTATGGCTTCGGTTGTGACCTCTGGTTCCCTGGCACTTGTATTTTTGGGTACCGACTCGCATTGGACTTTGAGTTCATGTGCTGGCTTCACATATGAGTATCAATACTAAGAACATTAGTATGTATAGCTTTCTTCTGCATCATGTTGCCACAGACTCTATTTTCATGCTTCTTTCTTTATAGATTTGATGTTGCCTTTAGCATTGGTATCATTACCAAGCGTGTTGGTATGTATAGCATTTTACTTACTCCTATGTTGGTCTTGTATTGCATCTGGTTTCGTCTTTATCAATAGTATCGATACATGCCTAATTGGTACTAATAGCACCTTGTTTGCTCTTATGTTGGTATTGGCCATGTTGGTCCCTTGCATGTCTTTTGTGCCAAGGTGTTGGATTCCTTCCCCTTTGTGGTCGGTATTGGTTTCCACGATACCAGGTATTGGTATTCGATTTGGCCTTTAGAAACCTGGTCTTTGGTATCGGCTTTCCTGATGCCTAGGTATCAATCAAGAGCTTCCTAGTCCCTCATTCTGGAGCCAGTTTGCCTTGATAACCCTTCACTTTGACTTGTTACGGTATCGAAATCTGGTAGTAACATAACGCTAACTAAGATTAACATAGTAATGAATTATTCATATATTAATTTTGGTATTATGATAAAACATCATGAAGAATCGTCTTTACAAATTCGATCAAGAATATCTAATCCTGAATGCTTCCATTGTAGTTTCTATAAGAAAAAAAATAGTACATAAAACCCATTTTTATAGAATACACCAAATAGTCAATTTTCTAAAATCATTAACCTTTCCATAGAAATTAAATATGATTTCACATGCATATTCTTTTTTATTTTTCCTTGTGTTATTCATCACAATTTCTTCTACAGTTAATTGTTAGTATTAGCGAACTAGGAGATTAGATTTAGGGATATTTAGTTTTAAGGACACATTTAAAGAAAAAATTAGATCCAAGGGCAGCTAAGTTTAATAATTAGATTAAGGACATAGACAAAATTCTATTATGATAACATGAAGTTCAATTTAATTCTTATCATTACTAAGTTAATTTATAAAATAAAAAATAGCCCTCAAAATTGAAAGAAAGAAAATGTGATTTTAAAATTATTTTAGTCAATTGATGGTATTATAATCATATGAAAATAACCTGCTCGATCGGAAAGCTAAATGAATATAGCTTTATCACTTAAAAATATAGCATTACATTGTAGCACCCAAATACAGAATTAAGTCATTTTAAAGCTAATCTCAGTTACACCATAAAAATTCTATACCGTAAATAACAAAGCTATATGCATTTAGCTTTCCATCCTGAATTTTCTTACATTCCTTTTTTTCATATGTATGAAACAAAATACATTTTATAATTAATTTTTATTAATTTTTAATCGTATAATCATAGGAAAACAATTTTGTATTAATTTTTATTATTTATGGAAGTGTCAATGTGTGTCCTTAGTTCAAAATATTTGGACTTCTTCTAATCAAAACATGAAAGTTGTCCTTGATTTAAGTAGCAAAAGTCACTTGTCCTTAGATCTAATTCTTTTCTAAAATGTCATCTTGAAATAAATATCTACTTAGATTTAGTTATACTTCTTCATTCTCGATTATACATAACTAAACAATTTCACTTCCTAGTCCTTTTTTAAATTTATGGAAGTGTTTTGGAGTAAGTTTTAAGATATAATCTTCTTAATTGCTCAAGTGGCTTTAATAAGTGCTAGGGTGGGTGTAAGTAGTACCAACCTATTTTATATTGCTTTAAATCCTGAATATCTAGTTAATAAAATAAAAATTAAATTCTTATTTCCTATTAATGAAAATTGAGGAAAAAGAGGTTGATGTGGGATTAGTCTGAAAAGATTATGAATTTAGGGTAGAAATAGGGGAGGATTGTGACCTTGGAGAAGAATCAATATAGAAGGTTAGAACCAAAATTTTATTTGTTTTTACATAGTTGAAGTGGGAGACTAAATTTTTAACAAAACAAGGTCATGCAAGGTCATAACCAAGCTATATGGATTTTTTTTACACCATACTTAGTTTTTACCCATGTATTTACCCACCCAAGGTTATGTTTTTAGCTATATTCTTTTGGAGCTCAACTCTGAAAATAACTTTAAAGGCAATGCTAAATGTAGAGAGTTAGTAGTGTTAGAACATCACCTCTTGGGTTTTAATGACGACAACTATATAGTCACATAGTATCAAGTTATCTAACTATTTGTAGGTACAAATAACATGAAGATTGAGCTTTGACTATTAAATCGCTCCATCAAAAAAAGAATTCGAAGATTGCTCAAGAAATCATTATAATAAAATTTTAATGGAGTATACTGGGTTTTAGATATTTTGTACGGTCTCTCTTTAAAAACACACAAAAATCATAAACATTTATATATAAAAAGAAACCAAGAAACCATTTTTATAGAAGTCTAACTCCATATTTTAGATTTCTGAAACACAACGCATACATGTGCACAAACATATGTCAGGTGTCTAGAACTATTAATAGACGTCTGACTTAATTCTGGAGATAACATTCTAAACATAATTAGACGTCTAATTTTCAAGTCACATATCTGACCCCAAGTCTTAAGAATTTACGCAGAGCTAGGTAGTTTGACTTGTATAACATGATGTTTGACCTATTGCAAAGCTGATAAACATGAAAAGACATTTCACTTTATCTTCCTTTTGTGCATCCCTTAACTAATGGTTGCAACCTATAATCAAATAAAACATTCTTAAGAGTTAGTAGCCTTTATGTAAAATAATCGATCTTCTATGTATACTAGTAGCTTTCATCGAGATTTATCATCGAACCTCTCTAATATAGTTCTATGTTGCTCTAAATATTCAAGCATTCTCTAGAAGTACTCAAGCATATAATTTCTCCTATATTCACATTTGCTATCAACAATAAATCATCTTCATGCAAAGCTACATACACTCAGGAAATATGCTTAAGGGAAATAAAATTTTAATATTTCTATAATTTAGTTGGTTCTAATAAGTTTCAAGCTTGGTAAAAATCTACATAAATAAGAATATTTTGTATAACCATAATTAAATTTTTAATAACCTCTCCTTTTCAAGGATGAAAAGTCTTAAGTGGGGGAGATGGTTTTGAATCGATAGTTTTGTCATTTAAAAATATGAATTTAATTTAACTCTAGTTTATTTTAATTTGGTGTTGAACTAAACTTGTAAGTATAAATTTAATTTCAACTTGTAAACTAAAATGGTGAATTGAAACTAAACGTTATTAAAATTATAAACTAGTTAAAATAGTTTGTTGAAATATTTGAATTTGATTTTTGAAATTTAAAATTGACTAATTAAAAGCTAATATATCTAGTTGAACTTGAATTTGAAATATAAACTCAAAAGTGTGTGTGTGTGTGTGTGTGTGTGTGTATATATACGCAAAAGGGAATGTTTACGCATACACGTATGTGCGGCAACCACCGCATATACACAAATAAAGTTCCCAACATACAACACTCAACCGATAAAGGTACAACACAAGCAAGACAGCAGCTCCACATTGAACACAATATCATAAACATAGCACGACAAGAAGGGATGACACTATAACTACAAAGTAGGTTCTTATAACATGAGGTTCAAATCCAAGTACCAAAAGTTAATAAATTTCACCTCCAGCAAAAGAGCACGACCAAAATATCAGTTTCAAGCAAAAGTTTAGGTAAGGGACATTAATTCAAGTATACAACATCAGTATCTATTTAAATACAACAATAAATGACTTGCTATATCCCCTCCGTGTTGCTTGCGGAAGAGTTATACGATAAATAAAAATCAATGTTTATCGAACACAATTTTGTAAAGAAAGAAAGTCTGCATGAGCACGTTCCTCCAGGCAAAGTGAGGGTTTTGTCGGTTAGTAAAAGACCGAAGGTGAGCTTCGAAACTGGAGGTAGATGGGAAGTCCAAATTAGTATAAAAACTCTTGTAAGATCGCTTTTACTCTTACTCCTTTTAGTCTGTGCTTAATTATTTATACACTCACTATCGTATCACCTATTATACACAAATTATCACGATCCTAATGTACATTCTAAAATATTTAAAACCATGTGAAATTATGTGACGGCCGGGAATTTCGCTCGATCCGAATCAGTCGTTAAACCGATCTAGACCGTTCGAAACCCCTGATCGTTTTGAGAACAGGACAAATCAGAACGCAGACGGAAGAACATTTCACTGTTATTACAACAACCCCATCAGATACAAGAATATACAGAGTATAAATGAATAGATTACATTCGACAAATATCAGAGGTTTAAATACAGTATTGCAGCGGAAAAACAATATAAAACACAAGTGAAAGTAATACACGGATACAGAGCTTTCCGCGCATTGTTCCAGCTGTAAATCAGGATCCTGTGAATATAAATCTGCAAAACCAAAACTACTAGCTGCCCGTGTCGAAAATAAGGGCACCCAGAGTTTAGGTTAAAACAATAAACTCCAGGTCAGTCATGTGGCTGGTGTGAGAACTAAAACAGTTATTTAAAACTTTATTTTAAAAGAGAGTAATTCGAGGGACCACGACGTATAACACGGAACGGGTTTTCTCCCAAGAATACCAGTGCATAGAATAAACAACGCAATGCTTTTTCGAAAAATGAAGCTATTATAAGACCCAGGTCCCATCACACAATGCAACGCAAGCCGGAGGATAGGGTTTTCCCTTATAATAGCCAAACATGCTTGGTACGTTTAAAACAAATCATTTGATACTATAATAAGTGTATAGTGTCAAAACAATTCAAATCATAAATATCAATCATAGGCGGCATGGGTACCATCTATCATGTCGCCATACTAGTTCTACAATTAAAACCACAATACACGTATTGGAAATTGGATTTCCATCATGAGTCGAGGTAAGGGGCAAGCTCCTCTCCGCTTCGAGACACTCTAGCAAATGCCTCGGTACTACACACTCTGGGTAACCCCTGGATCTTCAGGGCCGGTCCTCTCTTACGTTTGAGGATTAATTATGCCTGAACACACGTTTCCCGATCCTTACAGACCTAAAATCGAGGCGCCTCATCCAACAACCACATAGGTGAAAAGTATATAAATGTCAGGGCTGGTAAATCACTGACACCACCAAAGCTAGAAAGAAACGTCGTGCTCTCCCTGCAGTCCTTATCCCGTTTTTAACTCATACCGAGGTGTGAGGCTCGCGAATTCACGTTATACACAAAGCTGCCACGTAGGCCGTGCTTTGATCATCAACCACAAGACTTTGCTTTTCAACAGAAGCCTTGATCCATGCAACTCAGCGTGCCACACAGGCAATTCATGCCATGCGATTGATATCTATCGATATATAACCTCTAAGCTCATACGTCTCAGAGAAGGGTGTTAAGTAAGAGAATAAATTCTCCGCCGCCAAACAGATATATATTTAACAGAAATCAATCAACACAGAATAAAATCCAATGTCAGACACACAATCCATTTACTAGTTCGTTCTGGGTCTGAACGAAACCGGAGGAACTTTCCTCGCATATCCATCCATCTCCAAGTACGTCTGGACGACCACCAATTATTTCCATCCTCTTGGGTGTACAGCCCAATCAGGATCGTCAGTAATCACCCAAATGATGTGAAGACTTCCGGTCGTCGACCACCGTCATCATCTTCGACTTATCGTCGAATCGGTTATTCAGAATGGGTATAAACCCGGCCTTTCCGAACAACCCGCGTATATTAAAACAAATGTTACACAAACACAACATACGCCTCATTCCAATTCATTAGTCACTAACCGTAAATCAACAAGAGAACAATTTCCCAAACATTAACCCCGAAGGCCGAAACCAACATCAGATCAATACCTACGAAACCATTCTTCTTAGCTAACCTACAGCTAGTTTCTAAATTCCACATTTTTAGGGAAAGGTTCCCGTTAATTTTATCCAAGATAAATTCTTTAAAATTTATCCTTTAATCTTCCTTTGGATGTCATATCAAACCAAATTATGGTTTTCCAAACTAGTCGAGATTAGCGAACCACACCGAAGTAATTATTTATTTTATTTCCCAATCCCAACCTATTCATCCCCTGAAGCAAAACTGGTAATACTCCATATCTAACACCACGGTGTTATCGGTAAAATTAATTACCATTTCACGTTCAAATCTAATTAAAGATTTAACTATCGCTTTGGAGCAAAACTGGTGATTCTCCATTCTCGCTCATTTTCTAAATTTGATAATTTAGATTATCGATTCACATTTTCGATCTAATTACCGATTCATCAAAACTCCCTTTACTGGGTTAAAGAACTAATGTCATTTAAAACACAGTTCACGACAAACCCAAATCACATTCTATTTATTATCGGGTTAAAGAACAAATGTTATTTAAAACACCGTTCACGATAAACCCACAAATTAATTCTGTTTAAAACCCATTTCAAATCCAATTTATTTATTTAAAAATAGTTGGGTTTTAATTTTAGTTCAAAACTAGTTCATTTCGATAAAAATCTATTTTTATCTTTTGGAATATGGAGTTTTTCATTCCAATTTTTCCCAGATCACTTCTTATGATTTTACACAAATTATTACTATTTTTAATAATTTTATCAAGGCCCGTACAGTCGATTTCCAACAACGGCCATCGAACTGCACTTACAGCGACCTTTTTCAAATTTGATTTGGACTTATCTCCAAATCCAACCGTTAGATTTCAAATTTTTAATATTCGTTAGAAAGCTCTTTTCGATACGAACCCAACGGTTCCGGTTTTAGGAGAATCCGACGGTCGGATCTCCCGTAACGTCCGTTTGAAATAAATGGTCGAAATTCACGAACTGCCACGGCGCGGCGCGTTCTATTCAGGCCATTATATTATATATATATAATATATTATATATATTTCGTCGATTACTATTTAAAATGAATTTTATAAATAGTTTTGAATTCGTTTCAAAAACAATTTCAACTTCCATTTCAATTCAAATCAAAATTGAAATTTTCTCTATAAATTCGTTTTAAAATTCATTTCTATTCAATTCAAATCGATTTTAATTCGATTCGAATTCATTTTCTTTTCAATTCAATTCGAATTCGTTATATATTCCCTTCAAATTCAATTTCTTTTCTATTCAAATCAAATTCCATTTCTTTTCTATTCAAATCAAATTCAATTTCTTTTTAAATCAAATCAAATTCAATTCGTTTTCTAATCAAATCAAATTCAATCAAATTCAATTTCTTTTCAAATCAAATCAAATTCTATTTAAATCAAATTCATTTTCTATTCAAATCAAACTCATTATATATTCAATTCAATTCGAATTCGTTTTATATTCGATTTAATTCAAATTGGTTTTCTATTCAATTCAATTCGAATTCGTTTTCTATTCAATTTAATTCGAATTCGTTTTCTATTCAATTCAATTCGAATTCCTTTATAATCGATATAAATATCGATTCGCGTCAAAATAGCGCACCTCTAATTAATACGGCTTTATTTATTTCAATAATTCCGTTATTCTATTCAACAAATGAATATTTATTCTTGTCAACACACGACTAATCTCAACGAATGAGTACTGTCCACGTGTGACTATTTTTGTTAAAATATTTCGTTCAACACATGACTAATCTCAACGGATGAGTACAGTCAACACATGAACCTTTATTTTATAGTGATAATGAAATAAATTTTATTGTTAAAATATTTCGTTCAACACATGACTAATCTCAATGGATGAGTACAGTCAACACATGAACCTTTACTTTATAATATTCTTTATCTTCTAAATTGGAATGAGGCCCAATCAATTACCATATAAAGTTAATTATATGGATTCCATACAACACATGTATATAATAGCAACGATAAATAATCAACCATCATCCAAGGTGCACTACACTGTATAAGCATCAAATATGGATATCTAACGCTTATAACAGCCTGTCAATCAATCGATCGACAAACAACTAATTATTGGGATTAGTGTATGTCTATTTTATCCCAATACCCGTGTGGGGTTTCAAACAATCAAACACAGATTTTATTTGTGCAGTTGGGCAATGTGTAAAATTTATCGACCCAATCAATGTCCTTCAAATAGGTGTACATAAACAAACCGTCCGGTTTGTAAATGAATATTTTATTTTATTCACTTCCACGAAAAAAATTATATTTTTTTTCGATAAAACATTTTATTTTAACACATGAATTTCTATTCAGTTCATTTATTCAATAAAATGATATTTTTATTTCTCTAACATATTTTAGAAAATTTCGGCGGCATAATGACACGATACTAGAAACGGGACGAGGCCTAGCCTTATCCCCGGTCTAGTGAAGGCCCACGCCATTCACACATCAATCAAATCCATTCCATTTCACCAAACAATTCAATTCAAACCAAATAATCTAACCAACTACACAACCAATCAAACAAGTCCATGGTCTGTGGACGATTGTGTCGGGTGCTACTAAACACCGTCTGCATCCTAGTATATATATATATATATAACTAGAAAAAGAAATTGAAGAGTGAGAAATTCTCACCAAAGCTATCCCAATTATCTCGACACTTCATTTAGAGAAATCATCGCCATTCTCGCCTTTTGTCGCTTTCGTTGCCCGTAGCCACTACATATATAAAAATCGATTTTTTACTTCGCTATCCAATATATAAAAATCGAATTTTTACTTCGCTATTCAATTTAAAAAATCGAATTTTTACTATGCTATTCAATATATAAAAATTGAATTTTTACTATGTTATTCAATATATAAAAATCGAATTTTAACTATGCTATTCAATATATAAAAATCGAATTTTTACTTTGCTATTCAATATATAAAAATCGAATTTTTACTATGCTATTCAATATATAAAATCGAATTTTTTACTTTGCTATTCAATATATAAAATCGAATTTTTACTTTGCTATTCAATATATAAAATCGAATTTTTACTTTGCTATTCAATATATAAAAATCGAATTTTTACTTTGCTATTCAATATATAAAAATCCTATTTTTACAACGCTACTATATAGATAAAAATTCTATTTTTACAATGGTATCCATATAATAAAGATTATATTTTTATATCGCTATTTTCTATATAAAAATTTCGCCTTTTCTATTTTAAAAGATTTTACCTTTCTTATTTAAAAAATATCGTCTTTTGAAATTAAAACCAAAGCATTTTTATAAATATTTTTTTTTTAATCTTTTCTATTCATAAAAATCTAAATTTTCATATAATAAAAATCAAAACTTTCTCTAACTAAAAATCTGATCTTTTCCTTATTAAAAATATGAACTTTCCTAAATTCAAAATCTCAGCTTTATGTAAATAAAAATCTAATATTTTTTTTCACCATAATTTCTAAATCAATTACCCTAAAAAGAAAATAAATTAAACTAAGAACTTACGGTGTTATTCAAGGAGGGAGGAGGGTTGCGTTCATCAGTGGCTGAGGGGGGGGGTTGTCGCTGTGGTCGAGGCAGAGGGGGAGGGGGTAGCTCGCGTCGGTTTTTGGTGGCAGGGGGGCCGTGTCGCGAGGCAGGGGGTTTCGGGGGGAAAAGGGGTTCAGCGCGAGAGGAGAGGGTGACAGGGGGGGCGGTCTCGCTTCCTGGCGGCGACGATGGGAGGAGCGGCGGCTCCTGCCCTTTTCTTCTCCGTCGCCCTCTTCTTTCTTTTATTTTTTTATTTAATTTTATGTTGATCGAATTTGAAGAAGAGGGGGGGGGGGGCAGATAAAGGAAGGAGAGAGAGAGAGAGAGAAAGCTTTAATTTATTATTTAATTATTTTATTTTCCACCAAAAAGCAACTTTTATTTTCGACCTCAAAACGAGGCCCACCGCCTGTCGTCCATAGCGTTTTACCCCCTTTCCGAACACAATGGGATATGTATCGCAAGCTGATTCGATCGTTTCAATCAGTTTTCGTCAAAATCAACATATAACTCTATATATTGAATTTGAACGCGCATTTCAATTTACTGGGGTCACATACTAACTCGAAAAATTCTAAAAAATATTTTCTAGCTTCGTATTGACGATACGGTCCTAACAAAACTAGTTTCGTCGAATTCTGAGACCGTTAGAAAAATGGTCATTTTCCAGTCAATTAAAATCAACTAAAACTGGTCAAACGCGTTTTCCTTTGCCACGCTCACATATTGATTCGAAAAATTATGAAATTTGAAACCTAGCAACAATTTGACATCACGGATCCGACAAAAGTGGTTTCGTCGAAATCCGAGGTCGTTTGCAAAATTCCCATTTTTAAGGGCCTGAATTCCATAGCGACTATTCAGAATTTTCAACTGGACATATCTTTTGATCCCCGCTATGAAATTTTGATTTTTCGGATTCGTTGGAAAGATATCCCCAATTAGATCCTATTATTTTTGGTTTCGCCAAAATCCGGATTGTTTTGCACCCGGTACATTCAATTGAAGTTTGAAATCGAATTATCGAACTACCGCGCCATTTTCAATTCTTTTTATAATTATATATAATTATTTGTATTCTAACGACGACGCGTATAAATATATACGTTCGAATTATATTCAAAATAAATTTCTCGTCGATATGATTTAAAATAATCTATTTTAAATATTCAAAATTCGCTAAAATTGCCAAAATAAAAATTATAAACTGGCCCAGATTTTCGGGTTGTTACAATCTCCCCCACTTAAAACTTTTCGTCCCCGAAAAGGAACAAAGTCGAAAGTGGTTTGATTAATCAACTCTACGTTCGATCTGGCTTCCATTCTCTAACTTTTCAGTTTCTGAGAATTTTCAAATTTTCAAAAATTTGGCTAACACCCTAAATTTTCGAAAAATTTCGCCATAACCTCCCCTGCACCGGGAGCCACGGGAAAATCCCGAAATTGCCATATAGGCCTTCTGATCTCAAAAAGAAAAAGAAAAAGCCAAGCGGCTAGCCAATAGGCTCATAAAATCATCATCACCCAAACAAAATAGTAAATTATGATAAACATGTACCTATTTGTCGGGCAAACAAATTTTATTCTCTGCTCTAGCCTCCTTGCTATGACCTGTTCAATGTAAGTACATGTATATGCAAGCAAATGCGACTAATTTTCAATACAATTCAATATTTGATGCAATTAGGCTAAATGGTTCAAAATTATCAAACAAATAAACAAACAACGCAAACATCAATCAATTCGTGAATTTAACGTTTCAAATTCATAATTTTGATATATATACAGAAATCATGTTTTGGTGCCAAGTCACAACAATGTATTCAAGCTATATTAGTTTTGGTTCTCACACCAGTCTAATGGAAATATATAGGTATCACACCTTCAAAACACGAACATAAATATTGGTGATGGCGCGCCATCATCAGAATCATGTCCGGGCGACTAGAATGTGATCCTATATCTATCCAGTATATTAAAACTTCGAATATACGTTTATGACGCGTATATGCAAAACCTTTATATACTCGATTGTCCATATTCAAAATAAATAAATAATCAAATACGTATAAAATGGTTTAAATTTTCAAAACAAAGTTGTTTTCATTTGAAAAATATACTCTTTACACTCGTGCTAGGATACTACTGATCCTATCTCTAACGAGTCATTCTAATTGGATATTACTAATCCAATATCTGATGAATTCTTTCGTATGGTTCTAATGTGTCTTGTTCTCGAGCTCTGTAAACCAAAGCTCTGATACCAAATGTGACGGACGGGAATTTTGCTTGATCCGAATCAGTCGTTAAACTGATCTAGACCGTTCAAAACCCCTGATCGTTTTGAGAACAGGACAAATCAGAACGCAGACGGAAGAACATTTCATTGTTATTACAATAATCCCATCAGATACAAGAATATACAGAGTATAAATGAATAGATTACATTCGACAAATATCAGAGGTTTAAATACAGTGTTGCAGCGGAAAAACAATATAAAACACAACTGAAAGTAATACACGGATACAGAGCTTTCCGCGCATCGTTCCAGCTGTAAATCAGGATCCTGTGAATATAAATCTGCAAAACGAAAATTACTAGCTGCCCGTGTCGAAAATAAGGGCACCCAGAGTTTAGGTTAAAACAATAAACTCCAGGTCAGTCATGTGACTGGTGTGAGAACTAAAACAGTTATTTAAAACTTTATTTTAAAAGAGAGTAATTCGAGGGACCACGCCGTATAACACGGAACGGGTTTTCTCCCAAGAATACCAGTGCATAGAATAAACAACGCAATGCTTTTTTGAAAAATGAAGCTATTATAAGACCCAGGTCCCATCACACAATGCAATGCAAGCCGAAGGATAGGGTTTTCCCTTATAATAGCCAAACATGCTTGGTACGTTTAAAACAAATCATTTGATACTATAATAAGTGTATAGTGTCAAAACAATTCAAATCATAAATATCAATCATAGGCGGCATGGGTACCATCTATCATGTCGCCATACTAGTTCTACAATTAAAACCGCAATACACGTATTGGAAATTGGATTTCCATCATGAGTCGAGGCAAGGGGCAAGCTCCTCTCCGCTTCGAGACACTCTAGCAAATGCCGCGGGACTACACACTCTGGGTAACCCCTGGATCTTCAGGGTCGGTCCTCTCTTACGTTTGAGGATTAATTATGCCTAAACACACGTTTCCCGGTCCTTACAGACCTAAAATCGAGGCGCCTCATCCAACAACCACATAGGTGAAAATTATATAAATGTCAGGGCTGGTAAGTCACTGACACCACCAAAGCTAGAAAGAAATGTCATGCTCTCCCTGCAGTCCTTATCCCGTTTTTAACTCATACCGAAGTGTGAGGCCCGCGAATTCACGTTATACACAAAGCTGCCACGTAGGCCGTGCTTTGATCATCAACCACAAGACTTTGGTTTTCAACAGAAGCCTTGATCCATGCAACTCAGCGTGCCACACAGGCAATTCATGCCATGCGATTGATATCTATCGATATATAACCTCTAAGCTCGTACGTCTCAGAGAAGGGCGTTAAGCAAGAGAATAAATTCTCCGTCGCCAAACAGATATATATTTAACAGAAATCAATCAACACAGAATAAAATCCAATGTCAGACACACAATCCATTTACTAGTTCGTTCTGGGTCTGAACGAAACCGGAGGCACTTTCCTCGCATATCCATCCATCTCCAAGTACGTCTGGACGACCAACAATTATTTCCATCCTCTTGGGTGTACAGCCCAATCAGGATCGTCAGTAATCACCCAAACGATGTGAAGACTTTCGGTCTTCGACCACCGTCATCATCTTCGACTTATCGTCGAATCAGTTATTCGGAATGGGTATAAACCCGGCCTTTCCAAACAACCCGCGTATATTAAAACAAATGTTACACAAACACAACATACGCCTCATTCCAATTCATTAGTCACTAACCGTAAATCAACAAGAGAACAATTTCCCAAACATTAACCCCGAAGGCCGAAACCAACATCAGATCAATACCCAGGAAACCATTCTTCTTAGCTAACCTACAGCTAGTTTCTAAATTCCACATTTTTAGGGAAAGGTTCCCATTAATTTTATCCAAGATAAATTATTTAAAATTTATCCTTTAATCTTCCTTTGGATGTCATATCAAACCAAATTATGGTTTTCCAAACTAGTCGAGATTAGCGAACCACACCGAAGTAATTATTTATTTTATTTCCCAATCCCAACCTATTTATCCCATGAAGCTAAACTGGTAATACTCCATATCTAACACCACAGTGTTATCGGTAAAATTAATTACCATTTCGCGTTCAAATCTAATTAAAGATTTAACTATCGCTTTGAAGCAAAACTGGTGATACTCCATTCTCGCTCATTTTCTAAATTTGATAATTTAGATTATCGATTCACATTTTCGATCTAATTACCGATTCATCAAAACTCCCTTTACTGGGTTAAAGAACTAATATCATTTAAAACACAATTCACGACAAACCCAAATCACATTTTATTTATTATCGGGTTAAAGAACAAATGTTATTTAAAACACCGTTCACGATAAACCCACAAATCAATTCTGTTTAAAACCCTTTCAAATCTAATTTATTTATTTAAAAATAGTTGGGTTTTAATTTTAGTTCAAAACTAGTTCATTTCAATAAAAATCTATTTTTATCTTTTCGAATATGGAGTTTTTCATTTCAATTTTTCCCAAATCACTTCTTATGATTTTACACAAATTATTACTATTTTTAATAATTTTATCAAGGCCTGTACAGTCGATTTCCAACAACGGCCATCGAACTGCACTTACAGCGACCTTTTTCAAATTTGATTTGGACTTATCTCCATATCCAACCATTAGATTTCAAATTTTTAATATTTGTTAGAAAGCTCTTTTCGATACGAACCCAACGGTTCTGGTTTTAGGAGAATCCGACGGTCGGATCTCCCGTAATGTCCGTTTGAAATAAATGGTCGAAATTCACGAACTGCCGCGGCGCGACGCGTTCTATTCAGGCCATTATATTATATATATAATATATATTTCGTCGATTACTATTTAAAACGAATTTTATAAATAGTTTTGAATTCGTTTCAAAAACAATTTCAACTTCCATTTCAATTCAAATCAAAATTGAATTTTTCTCTATAAATTCATTTTAAAATTCATTTCTATTCAATTCAAATCGATTTTAATTCGATTCGAATTCATTTTCTTTTCAATTCAATTCAATTCGAATTCGTTATATATTCCCTTCAAATTCAATTTCTTTTCTATTCAAATCAAATTCCATTTCTTTTCTATTCAAATCAAATTCAATTTCTTTTCAAATCAAATCAAATTCAATTCGTTTTCTAATCAAATCAAATTCAATCAAATTCAATTTCTTTTCAAATCAAATTCATTTTCTATTCAAATCAAACTCATTATATATTCAATTCAATTCGAATTCGTTTTATATTCGATTTAATTCAAATTGGTTTTTATTTAATTCAATTCGAATTCGTTTTCTATTCAATTCAATTCGAATTCATTTTCTATTCAATTCAATTCGAATTCGTTTATAATCGATATAAATATCGATTCACGTCAAAATAGCGCATCTCTAATTAATACGGCTTTATTTATTTCAATAATTCCGTTATTCTATTCAACAAATGAATATTTATTCTTGTCAACACACGACTAATCTCAACGAATGAGTACTGTCCACATGTGACTATTTTTGTTAAAATATTTCGTTCAACACATGACTAATCTCAACGGATGAGTACAGTCAACACATGAACCTTTATTTTATAGTGATAAAGAAATAAATTTTATTGTTAAAATATTTCGTTCAACACATGACTAATCTCAACGGATGAGTACAGTCAACACATGAACCTTTACTTTATAATATTCTTTATCTTCTAAATTGGAATGAGGCCCAATCAATTACCATATAAAGTTAATTATATGGATTCCATACAACACATGTATATAATAGCAACGATAAATAATCAACCATCATCCAAGGTGCACTACACTGTATAAGCATCAAATATAGATATCTAACGCTTATAACAGCCTATCAATCAATCGATCGACAAACAACTAATTATTGGAATTAGTGTATGTCGTATTTTATCCCAATACCTGTGTGGGGTTTCAAACAATCAAACACAGATTTTATTTGTACAGTTGAGCGATGTATAAAATTTATCGACCCAATCAATGTCCTTCAAATAGGTGTACATAAACAAACCGTCCGGTTTGTAAATGAATATTTTATTTTACTCACTTCCACGAAAAAAAATTATATTTTTTTTCGATAAAACATTTTATTTTAACACATGAATTTCTATTCAGTTCATTTATTCAATGAAATGATATTTTTATTTCTCTAACATATTTTAGAAAATTTCGGCGGCATAACGGCACGATACTAGAAACGGGACGAGACCTAGCCTTATCCCCGGTCTAGTGAAGGCCCACGCCATTCACACATCAATCAAATCCATTCCATTTCACCAAACAATTCAATTCAAACCAAATAATCTAACCAACTACACAACCAATCAAACAAGTCCATGGTCTGTGGATGATTGTGTCGGGTGCTACTAAACACCGTCTGCATCCTAGTATATATATAACTAGAAAAAGAAATTGAAGAGTGAGAAATTCTCACCAAAGCTATCCTAATTATCTCGACACTTCATTTAGAGAAATCATCGCCATTCTCGCCTTTTGTCGCTTTCGTTGCCCGTAGCCACTACATATATAAAAATCGAATTTTTACTTCGCTATCCAATATATAAAAATCGAATTTTTACTTCGCTATTCAATATATAAAAATCGAATTTTTACTATGCTATTCAATATATAAAAATCGAATTTTTACTATGCTATTCAATATATAAAAATCGAATTTTTACTATGCTATTCAATATATAAAAATCGAATTTTTACTTTGCTATTCAATATATAAAAATCGAATTTTTACTATGCTATTCAATATATAAAATCGAATTTTTACTTTGCTATTCAATATATAAAATCGAATTTTTACTTTGCTATTCAATATATAAAATCGAATATTTACTTTCCTATTCAATATATAAAAATCGAATTTTTACTTTGCTATTCAGTATATAAAAATCCTATTTTTACAACGCTACTATATAGATAAAAATTCTATTTTTACAACGGTATCCATATAATAAAGATTATATTTTTATATCGCTATTTTCTATATAAAAATTTCGCCTTTTCTATTTTAAAAGATTTCGCCTTTCTTATTTAAAAAAATATCGTCTTTTGAAATTAAAACCAAAGCATTTTTATAAATAAAAAAAATTAATCTTTTCTATTCATAAAAATCTAAATTTTCATATAATAAAAATCAAATCTTTCTCTAACTAAAAATCTGATCTTTTCCTTATTAAAAATATGAACTTTCCTAAATTCAAAATCTCAGCTTTATGTAAATAAAAATCTATTTTTTTTCACCATAATTTCTAAATCAATTACCCTAAAAAGAAAATAAATTAAACTAAGAACTTACGGTGTTATTCAAGGAGGGAGGAGGGTTGCGTTCATCAGTGGCTGAGGGGGGGTTGTCGCTGTGGTCGAGGCAGAGGGGGAGGGGGGTAGCTCGCATCGGTTTTTGGTGGCAGGGGGGCTGTGTCGCGAGGCAGGGGGTTTCGGGGGGAAAAGGGGGTCGGCGCGAGAGGAGGGGGTGACAGGGAGGGTCTCGCTTCCTGGCGGCGGCGACGATGGGAGGAGCGGCGGCTCCTCCCCTTTTCTTCTCCGTCGCCCTCTTCTTTCTTTTCTTTTCTTTTGTTTATTTAATTTTATGCTGATCGAATTTGAAGAAGGAGGGGGGGCCAGATAAAGGAAGGAGAGAGAGAGAGAAAGCTTTAATTTATTATTTAATTATTTTATTTTCCACCAAAAAGCAACTTTTATTTTCGACCTCAAAACGAGGCCCACCGCCTGTCGTCCATAGCGTTTTACCCCCTTTCCGAACACAATGGGATATGTATCGCAAGCTGATTCGATCGTTTCGATCAGTTTTCGTCAAAATCAACATATAACTCTATATATTGAATTTGAACGCGCATTTCAATTTACTGGGGTCACATACTAACTCGAAAAATTCTAAAAAAATATTTTCTAGCTTCGTATTGACGATACGGTCCTAACAAAACTAGTTTCGTCGAATTCTGAGACCGTTAGAAAAATGGCCATTTTCCAGTCGATTAAAATCAACTAAAACTGGTCAAACGCGTTTTCCTTTGCCACGCTCACATATTGATTCGAAAAATTATGAAATTTGAAACCTAGCAACAATTTGACATCACGGATCCAACAAAAGTGGTTTCGTCGAAATCCGAGGTCGTTTGCAAAATTCCCATTTTTAAGGGCCTGAATTCCATAGCGACTATTCAGAATTTTCAACTGGACATATCTTTTGATCCTCGCTATGAAATTTTGATTTTTCGGATTCGTTGGAAAGATATCCCCAATTAGATCCTATTATTTTTGGTTTCGCCAAAATCCGGATTGTTCTGCACCCGGTACATTCAATTGAAGTTTGAAATCGAGTTATCGAACTACCGGGCCATTTTCAATTCTTTTTATAATTATATATAATTATTTATATTCTAACGACGACACGTATAAATATATACATTCGAATTATATTCAAAATAAATTTCTCGTCGATATGATTTAAAATAATCTATTTTAAATATTCAAAATTCGCTGAAATTGCCAAAATAAAAATTTTAAACTGGCCTAAATTTTCGGGTTGTTACAAATTATGTTAACTAATTAGTAATTAATAGCGCTGAAAAAATGAAATTTCAATAAATAATGGAATGTTCTCAATTCACCAATTTATGTTATGGGAATTTTCCCGTTTTTACTATTGCATTCATTGCAATTTTTGAACAATGTTCATATTTGATGTTTCACGATTGGAGTTCAAGCGTAGAAGTTACAAACATTAAATAAATCAAAAAGAAAATAATTAAATAAGAAAACATAGTACTAGTTAATTAAGTCAAATGGGGCCCTACTAGTCGATTACTTCAATGGACCGTCGATCACACGTAAGAGTTTGATCGGCCACCTGAGACAAGGCCATTTTTAGTTCAATCTCTGACAATGACCTAATTCAATAATTTTAATCTAAGGGTTAGTTGATTCAGGAGCCTAAAAATATAAGCGAACCCTCCCTTTTGCTCTTATACTTTCTAACCTAAGACAATTAAGCTATATTATTTCTTTTTATCCACTATTCCACCGAATTGTAAAATAATTTGTATGAATATAAATTGGAGAAGAATAGAAAAAATAGAAGATAAGAATGAGTGGACCAACGGTAAATCTCAATATCTCGAATTTATATTCTTTTTTGTACCTTTTCCCAAAATCTCTCCTCAAATCTGTAATTTTATAATAATGTATATATATATATCTTTTAGACACATTTCTTTGTATTAAAAGGGAGATGTACTTAAACCGAAGTATTTGATTTAGGTCGAGAGATTTCGAAGGCATTTAACATGAGAGGGAAAATTTGTAATTTATTCTTAACATTGAAATTTATTTCGTTGGATGTTATTTGATGATTATGTCTAAAATAACGATCTAAAAAAACTTTAAGCTTAAAGTAAACATATGTAACATTGCCCACATATTCTATAGTTTGAATTAAATGGAATAGGAATGTGATTTACATACAGATTTGGAAATCATTCCTAAGTTATTAAAGCTGAATATGAACAGAGGTACAAAAATTCTTCCATATCTGTAATTTGGCCGCGGAAATAAATAGTATGCTTTAGATTTATCATAATTCTACTAGGATTTGAATTTCTATGTTTTAATTTTTTTGGAGTATTACCCATGTAACTTCCATAATTTTATCAAATTTCTTGTTTATATGAAAAATGTGATGTTTGTGGAAGCAAGAAATAAACACAAAAAAGAAAAAGATGTCTGAGTTACGAATTTTCTTTCTCTAGTTACAATGTATACTTCAATAGAAGATAAAATAAATAATTTCTTAAAATCCATTAATTTAGTTAAATTCATTGAAGATTATAATGAGAAATCTTTTCGAAAGAATAATTCCAACGAAACTAAAATATTGAATGTGAATATTCATGTTCAAAAATAAATTATTAGAAATATAATGGCAAATAATTAAGAATGAATAATCATCCTACATTTGAATTTTTAAATATAATTACTATGAAAAATACACTTTAATATTCATATTTGTTGACCAACCTTTTGGCAAGGCCATCAAACTATATACATTCCTGAAGGATGAACTCAGAGTCACATCACCAAGGGACTTCAGGTCGATCAGGAGTCTCATCGACCCGAACGTCCCCGGAAAAATAAGACCAGATACCTTTGAAAGCTTGGCTCAAAGTACCTTCTGGTCGACCAGAGCTAAAGTCAACCCGACCTGGATACCCTACACATAAGCGAAGATAGTGCGCTCGATCAACTCTCGGTTCGACTAAGGAGCATGCTGACCCAACCAGCAATGAATACATGCAAACGCAAAGGCTTTGGCTCGACACCAATCTTAGGTTAAATAGAATCCCGGGTGGATCAGGTCAAGCCTAGCTCGTCCCTACACCAAAATATCTTTTTTTAACCTATTTGAGCTCTGATATGACTACTTTTGCTGCTTCTGGGATATAGGATCTGTTGCCACCTGTCCATATCTAGCTGGAATGGGCCTTTTTACACAAAAATAAAGCTTCTTTAGCTATTCCTATAGTCTTGGGAAGGACGCCATGAGTACTAGTTAGGCTGAAAGTTAATACATCTATAAATAGCCCTCCAAAGCTTCAAAGAAGGGACTTTTGGCCTTTCTCTTGTCATTTAATTATTATTACATCATTGTACTAGAGATTATCCATTACTACTATCATTTGTAGTCAAATTTAGAGCATAACCAAGAAATTATAAAGTGGACGTAGGCTTGTTAATGTCGAACCACTATAAATTCATGTGCGATTGGATTAATCCTCGTTTTTGATTTATATTATTCATTTATTCCTTTACATTCTCCCTTTTTTGGGTGTTTCGCCACTTTTTGGTGTCAACACTTTTGTGCTTTCATTGAGAACCTCTATTCTCAGCACTTTAAGGGTTTAGCTCAATTTTTGGATCACCAAGTCTGAGATTAAATCCTAGTTCTAATCATTTTCAACAATCATGGTTTCCAAGTATTGTGCATGTGCTTTCGGAAAATAAAAACAACAGTCTACTTCTACATCCCCAGTGGATGCTTCCTCTGCTCCATTTCTTGGTTCGACTCGACCATTCTTAGGTCGCGTCGACTCAACTAGAGGAACAACCAACACTTCCTCTTCCTGCTCTCCTTTCTCCAACTGGCCAAGCTCCCTCTTCGGCATTTTCAACCTGCGATGATTTCATGGATATGATGAACCCGCTCTGGGAAACGACGACAACATCGAACACTCAAGCATGGGAGAACACGGCGAGGAGGATGTACATGAACCGATATCAGTGCAGTGAGTCGAATTTAGGAACCATCAACCTACATCTACATTACTGGACTAGGATGTAGAAAGCTCATCATCCCCCAAGAGAAGTGGAGACTAGCAATGACAATGTCGCCCGCTATAGAGACTATAGAATGTGCGGGATCTGCGTTTTGGGAGGCTGCCTGCTCAACTTGAGATAGCAGATCAAGCCCAACTCGATGATGCCAACCTGAGGCATATCGACCCGGGGCACTTCGAGCCTGATGTCTAGCTGAGAGAAAGCCCTCCACCTCCAATGAACCGCGATACTTTCGGAGCTATACATTCCCCGATTCTTCCTCCCAGGCGTCCTGTGATTGACCGGGACAACTGTGGTCAAGGAATTTCCACCAGGGCGGTGAGCCAAGCAATGTTGCCTAGAAGGGGGACAAAGGGAGCTCAGTAGATCGAAAATTCAAACAACTACATCTTCAGTCATCAAGATTTAACCGCCATTTTATGAAAAATCATGAACGACGACAGGGGATACAAGAACGAAGAATGGGGGATCGATTGTATCCACATGCCATTTACAAATGACATTTTGCAAGCGGAATTCCCCAGAAGATTCAGCATGCCCCAAATAAGCCAATAGTCGGGTACGACAGATCCTCAGCAGCATTTGATGAGGTTCTTAGTGAGAAATTCTTAAACAGTTCTGAATTCATGCTATGAAGTCAAAGCCTGTCATGGCTCTTTCTGCAATTAAGAACACCAAAGGGGAATCGTTGTTGGTTCAGCATGGCTGTGACCGAGCTAGTAATCCAAATCATGAAATAGTCATGATGGCCCTAGTTGATGGAGTCGACAAAAAGACGGAGTTGTAAAATATCTAAACGAAAAGCCTTCCACGACTATTGAGTTGTTCTATGAAAAGGCTAATATCCAACCACGATAAGAGGACATAGAGCTGGATTCAGATGAGGAGCTAAGTAGCGTGCCAAACAAAAACACTCAGAGTAATGTGGTGGTGAAACAGTCTGAGGACAATTCTGGAAAAGTGGAAGTGAATATTGGAAATCACGGAAAGCGAAATAAAATTCAGCAGAAGAGTGGCAACGGGTACCAAGGACAAAAAGGAGATTCTAGAAAGCAACCCTGGTTTTAGAAATTTGAAAGTTACACGGCACTGAATGACACGTTGGAGAATATCTGCCTTAATACATGAAACACTATGCTGTACAAGAAACCGCTTCCTAGGGAATCCATAGAGAAAGAGCATGAGGTTGGGAAATTCTGTTTATTTCATGAGGTTTACGGCCATGCAACTTATGAATGTCACCATCTCAAAGACATTATCAAGATGTTCATTTGATAGGGAAATCTCGATGAATATAAAGTTTCCCCACGAGATAGGGGGAAGGGGACATCATCCTCCAAACAAGGACATGTGCCTCTTAAAGCCATTGCTCAGCAAAAGAACAAAAAAATTATTATCAATACCATTATTGAAGGTCCACGTCCTGTAGGTTACAGTGCCTGGACCATGGAACTGTATGTTAATGCTGCAAAACATATGGATTTAGGAGAATGTAGCAACCCTGAAGAAACAAGCCCTATAAAGTAAAAAACGATGGCGGATGGTATCGTCTTCCAAGATAGAGAAGTAGAGGGGGTGGAAACAGTGAGTATTAATCCCATGGTGATTACAACCAATATTGGCCCAGCTACAGTGCGGAAGGTCCTTGTTGACAGCGGGAGTTCCATAAACATTCTATTAAAATGAGCATTTGACCAAATTAGGTTAGAAGTGAGAGATTTTAAGCATACAATGGTAGAATACGCGTCTTCAATGGATCAACAAATGAATCGGTGGGATTGATTGAATTGCAGATGGAATTGGGTGAGGAAGACCGTAGGAGAGTGTGGATCCTCTCGTTTCTTATGGTGGATATAAACTCTCCATATATTGCCTTCTTGGGAGGACCAGGCCTAGAAGAGTTCAGGGCATGTATAACTCCCTAGTGCCCAGTTTTCAAGTTTTTGACTAAAGATGGAGTAGGTGCAATACAGAAAGATCAAGTAGCAGGACTATAATCCTGCATTTTTACTATCGGAAGATTGTAAAACAATTTTATTTTATTCCTTGAGGGTTGGATCATTCTTATATTTTAATATGTTGCTTATGGGGATGTGAGACATGTCCATAATTTTTACCGATTTTGTTTGTGACCATTTTGGCCGTATCAGTCTTGTATAGGGAATAACTTTTGACTTAGGTTGAGTCAGAGGGTGAGACCTATGCCAGTGGAAAGGAATTGATGATTTCTTTTCCGTAGAGTGGTTACATTAAGGATTTGGCTTAGCGTTTTGGGAGAAATCGTTTTTTAAGTTTTTTCAGTTGGTTGTCCAGGTTTTGGAAGTCTAATGGGCTGATTTGGGGAAGGCCCATTAGTGGGCTGATGGAAGGGTATAAATAGGGGATGGGGGATATGGGAAATAGTTTAGTTCCTCGTTCTTCCATTTGGTACCTTATGCTCCTCCTTCCCCTAACACCTTTCCACCATTAGAAATCATAATCCAAGAAGATAAATCATAGATCTACAAATTGGAGGCTAGATCTACATCAATTGAGGCTATGATTCATCAGATCAAGGTGTTTGGTCCGAGGTGCTTGCTATCTGGATTCTTATTTCATCCATTTTAGCTTGTTTTGGAGAATCGGTGAGTGATTTACATCTCTCGCATAGATTCAATGAAGTTTATAAGTGTATGTCCATGTTTTTCATCAAATTGAAGTGTCTTTCCATAAATCTATGCATTGGTAAGTCCATTTTAAAAAAAAACACCCTACGATCTGATTTAGCAAGTTTAGATAAGTAATTTCTATGATTTTTCATGTGAATGTGAAAGTTAAATCCATGATTTCGTTTATATGTACATTTATGGTGGTTTTGGTAAATTATACATGATTATTGATGGAATGCCATATTGATGTTATTGTTTACTTCATATCATGCTTGTGGTCATACTGGATGGGTTGGGTGAGTTGGTTTCACTGAACGAATCGTTTTGGCGAAGTTTTGGTCGAAACTGGAGTTGCATTGGAGGATGCAGGTTTTGGGTCGAACATGGTGGGTCGGTCGAACCATGGGGAGGTTTTTTTGGAGGAAAAAAAATGGGTTGGGTAGGTCGACACTTTAGGGTCGGTCGCTCCTGAATGGCTTGGTCGGTCAAGAGATGAAGTTAGGTTGGTCGGTCCTCTTTGGGTTGTGCAGGAGTGGATCGGTCGAGCGAGCCAGGACTCAAGCACGGGGTTGGTCATATTTAAGGACTGGGTCGGTCGAGCAGGGTACAGCCGAACAGTTTGGTGTGGTCATGGTTTGGGTCAAGCAACCTTTGGGTCGAGAACAGACTGGGTCGGTCTGTCATGGTGTTGTCTGGTCGAGTAGAACAGGGTCGTTTTTCTGAAAATTTATGTTTTCGGGTACAACCTGGATTTGAAGAAAAGTGCCTGAAAAAAAACATTTTTTGAGGGCAACCCTTCGAACCCTAGCCGCAACACAGTAATGTAATTTACCTCGGTGATGGTGTGACTTCGAAATAAACTCAAGTAGGGATATTCGAAGTGTTGAATGTGTTCGTTGGTCGGTGTAGAACAACGAATGGTATGACAACTCAAAGGTGTCCTGAGTTGGGTGATAATGCTATAGACTCTGTTGAACCATATATTGAAGTTGTTTGGTTTGATGATGTTGGTGGCTTCGACGTGAATCCAGATGAGGATGTTCGAAGTGATGTGACTTGTTCGTTGTTTGTTGTGTGCAATGAATGTGGAAATAACTCAAGGATGTATTGAGTTCATGTGAAAGAATGACTCAATGATGTATTGAGCTCGTGTGAAGTAATGGTTGCTCTAAGGTGTTCTGAGCTTATGGATAGTCACAAGTGAAGATGACTGGAGATGTGAAGGCCGAGGAATTATCGTGTCGTAGGTTCTAGCGGGATCAAAACAAGGGTATAATAGGGGTACCTAAAAGACCGGATGTTTGTCGAGTACCCTGGGTATTGTTGAAAAGGCCTAGGTACGTATCGATGCAAATACGTACGGGATTTTGCTAGGACCGGGGTTACTATTAGCCCTTGACAGATGACAATGTGGGCTAGTCATACGATTATGATTGTTTTGAAGCAGGATTGGCAGTGATAGCCAGAGTCTATCTTGTATGATTGATTGTTTTGCTTGTACCATCTCACGTAGATCATTCGACATCAGAGGAGATATTTCTTGGGTGCCTGTCTGATATTGGTTTAGGCCTTTGGTGCTTTTTTTAAGGGATGTTGAATTCGACTAAGATGGTTTATGTGAGATATATAATCTGGATGTTATGAGTGTTATTATGGACTACTTCTGGTTGCCATGATTGAATGGTTACTTGGATTACATTGGTCGCATGGTTGAAATATTTGTTGTAATGGCTATCACTGTCCGATGTGGGGGAAGATGGGAGTTGAAGCCTTCTTTGGTGTTTGGTAGATTGGTTTGTTAATCTACCTATCCTCATATACTTTATTGATGAAGTTTGTTAGTTGTTTTATCGCTCACTAAGACTGCTTCCTGACTCAAAGTTTTATGTTTCCCTTTTATTACCTTGGGCTGTTCATCCATTTTTGGGTAGGCAGACTAGGTGGCAGGTGATAGCTTAGTAAGGACGATGTAGCAGTTCAAAAACGAGCAGGAGGCTGGCGTACTATCTCTCTTACTATATAGTATTTGGATTCTCCGCTGTTTGATATTCTTCGTTGAGTGATGTAGTGAGGCTAATTGCACGGACATATGTTGCAATCCTGGTGTAAGGATATACTTTCTTATTATTTGAAAATTTGAGATTTTTGCTCAAATATGCTTCACTACTATTACCTGTTGTATATATGTTCTATTATACTTTATCCTTGCACTGTGAGATTTACGTCAGGTTCCGTTTGTGTTATCATACCTTGATGATCGTCCATAGCTGTCTAGCACATCTTTCAGCACACAATTTCACTCGTTTAGTGCAGGGGTTATAGGCGGTCGTCACATTTGGTATCAGAGCTCTGGTTGACGATTTTAGCTAAAGTTCGAAGACATAATTATGTATGAGAGACGTATTTGTAGATTTCAATGGGATATTTACTATATATATTAGCATATATAGTAGTAGCGTTTGTACTTCTTTAGCAGTTTATCTTGTAATTGGACTAATCATTCTATTTTTGATTTATAATGAGTCGTCAAACCTTTAGGAATGAGTCTGGGACTGGAGGAGTATGAGATGGAAGCCAATTGGGAGCTTTAGCAGTTGCTCCGGAATACCTGGTCATGTTTGGGGCAGCCATGATGGTAAGAACTATGTTAAGAATACCCATTCCAGAAGCGGCAGTAGAGCATGGTGTTCCTGTGCAAGTACCCAGAAGGGATTCTGCTAAGCGACAGAGAGATTATTCTCCACAGATGAAGAAGATGAGTTAAGAAGAAGTAGGGCTTTGGACCAACTTCGAGCAGAGTTAAGGAGCAAGAAGAAAGAATTAGTGCTGCTTGGGACGAGGAACCAGAAATGAGCCTCAGAAAAAAACTTTTTCTTACACTAGAGCTGGAAAGAAACTGAGTAAGAAGAAGAAGCAAAAGGAAAAGGTGACCTACTTTAACTACTGGCAGAAGGGCCATTTTTCCAAGGATTGTAAGAACCCAGAGCTGAGAAGAAGTGCTTCAAGTGTGAAAAGCCTGGGCATGAGAAAAAGGATTGTCCTAATTTTCTGAAGAATAAGTAACCAGGGGAAGCATGTGTTATAGAAGCAATTCCGATCTCCTATTGACTTCCTGATGAGATGTAGAAGAAGCTGTTTTTTTTATATATATACTTTCTGCCAAGGGAGTTGTTGAGTTCTATTTGGTACTTGAGCATCGATTTCATTTACCTATAATACGATTGTATGTGAATAAGTTTGGAACTTGAAGTTGTAATCGACCTTTGGTTGTAACTAATATAGTATGGGTTCATCTGCTCTTTGCATACTTTGTCGATCTTGCATAGTTTGATCAAGGATGCTTATTTATGAATGGATGCTTAGTGTGACTTTCGCTGGGTTTAGGATCATCTTGGGCGTGGATTGGACCAAGAGGTATGCGAAGATCGCCCATAACCCCCGCACTATACAAAAGTAATATTGCGCTGAAAGGTGTGCAAGGCAGTCATGGACGATCATCAGGGTAGGTAAACATAAGCAGAACCTGTCGTAAACTCACAGCGCAAGGATAAAATATAATAGAACATATACAATAGTTAGTAATAGTGAAGAAGAAACACAAGACTTTAATACAACCTGAAAGTAATATCCACAAACTTGGAAATAGTGTTTATACAAAGTTGCCTCACTACATTATTCAGAAAAGCGAATAGCGGAAACTCAATTATTGGATAGTAGTAAAACTCGCACGTGAGCCTCCTGCTCGCCACCGATCAGCACCATCGTCCTCACTAAAGCATCACTTGTCACCTGCTACTTAGTCTGCCTATCCACAACCGGATGAACAGCCCAAGGTAATAAGAGGACACATAAAACATTGAGTTAGACAACAGTATTAGTGAGCGATAAAACAGCTAACAAACGTCAACAATAAAGTGTATGAGAAAGGATAAATAAACATACTAATCTACCCACGACACCAGAGAAGAACTCAACCTTATCTTCCCCACATCGGACAGTGATAGCCTTTACTATAAACAATTCAACCATTCATCCATAGAAACCAGAACACTCATTCAATCATGGAAAACACTCATAACATCCAGATTATATATGTCTCACACAGACAACCCTGATCGAGTTTAACATTCCCCAAGTACTCTCCCCAGAGGCCTAAACCAATATCACTCAAGCACTCAGAGAACACCTCCCTCAACTTTGGATAATCTATGTCAGATAGTACAAATAGAACAACCAATCATCCATGACTGACTCTGGCTATCACCGCCAATCCTTCTTTGAAACCATCATTAATCGTATGACGGCCAACCTTGCCATATGTCAAGGACTAATGGTAACCCCAGTTCATAAACTCTATATGTCCAACCTTGACAATTTCCAACCTTGACAACTAGGCCTTTCAACGATACCCAAGGTACTCGACCAAAAACCTTCCAGTCTATTGGGTGCCCTCATTATACCCCTGCTTTGAGCCTGCTAAAACTTATGACAACAATGACTTCTAGGCCTTCGCATCTCTAGTCATCCAACCTTGATGACATTTCATAGCTCAAGTAACCTTCTCAAGAAACCATTATCCACCAACTCACAACCTTTGAGTTGCCACCTCATTGGTTGTTCCACCTTGATCAACAAACACATACAACACTTCGAACCTTCCTACTTGAATTTACTTTGAACTCACATCATCACCAAGCCAATTACACCACTGCGCTGCGACTAGGGTTCGGGCGGGTTGCCCCCGAAAAAATATTTTTTTCATACCTTTTCTCCAAATCCGAGTCGTATCCGAAAACGTACTTTTTTAGAAAATGACCCTGTTGGAAACCAACCATAGCATCACCACTATCAATTACAACATTTAAAAGCGCTGCTCAAAACATGACCGATCCGCCCTGTTTCAGACTGACCCGATCCAAACTAGGCCGATCCGAACCAAGATGACCGATCTAATCCCCTGAATGACCGATCTGAACCAAGATAACCGATCCAATCCCCTAAATGATCGATCAGAACCAAGATAACCGATCTGAACCAAGATGACCGATCCAACTCTGTTTTGGTCCAAATTCTGGCCGAGCCAACTCCTGGACGATTCAGCTTATGGCCGAGCCTACTCCTGTTCAGCCAATTTCTGGCCAATTCAATCAATCGCTGAGCCAATTCCTGCATATTGAAATTCAACTCCGATTTCGACCAAAAATTCGCCAAACGATGAATCCGACGAAACCAACTCAACTAAAATTATCAAACACAATCATAAACATATCATAACATTACTATCCACATGAATATGACGATTACCACATAAATGATAAAAATCTCACCAAAAACCATTAAAATGAACATATGATCAAAATGAGAGATCTACCTAACATAAACATGTAAAATGACATGAGATTAATGAGTAAAACTTGTTAGATTAGATCATAGGGTGATGCATATGAAAACGAACTTATAATGGTATAAATCTATGATAAAACATCGCAATTTGATGAGAAACATGCACAAACACTCATATACTTCATTGCATTCATGTGAGAGATGTAAATGACTCACCGATTTGCCAAAACAATCTAAAACAATAGAAATAAGAATCCGGACAGCAAGCACTCCGAATCAAACCTCTCGATCAGATGAATTTGCCTTTGAAATGATGTAGATCTTGCCTTGATGGCGTAGATCGTCGATTTCCTCCCTTAGATTTGGATTTTTAATGGTGGAAAGGTGGAGGAGGAAGAAGGAAATCAAATGCCTTCAAATGAGAGAATGGGAAAAAAATAAACCTATTCCCTCCACTCTCACCCCCTATTTATAGGATTCCACTAAGGCTCCGAAATCTGAATAGCCAACTGAAAAACCTTAAAACAGCGATTTCTCTTAAACCGCTGAGCCAAATCCTTAACGTAACCGCTCTACGGAAAGGCAATCATCAATTCCTTTCCAATGGCATAGGTCTCACCCTCTGATTCAACTTGAGTCAAAAGTTATGCCCTGTACAAGGCTGACGGGGGAAAAATGGTCACATACAAAATCGGTAAAAATTATGGACATGTCTCACATCCCCATAAATAGCATATTAAAAGATGAGAATGATCCAACCCTTAGACAACAAAACAAATATATTTTACGATCTTCCGATACGTAAAATGCGGGCTATTACATTCTCCCCCCTTAAGAATTTTCGCCCCCGAAATTCCAAACAAACCCAAGTAATCACAACGATTCCGCATGCCTATCATCCATGAAAAGCCAATTCTATCATCCAAACTAGCATCCATCAAGCCATGCATAAATAGCCTTGTCCTAGCACGCTGAATTCTAACAATCAACAACAAGATACAATGATATAACGAAGATACGATATCAAAAGGGTCCTACCGACGAAGAGTTTTAGATGAGTCGCTCTCATGCTCTCTTCCATCTCCCATGTACAATCGTCTCCATCTTACTCCATTGCACCTTCACTAGCTTAACCGTCTTCCTCCTAAGTTGTTTCGTGTCATTCCCACAACACGAACTGGCTTTTGAGGTCTCAAAACTGCGGTCTCTAAGTCTTCGTACTGCTCTGGAGATACCACAATATTCGAATCATGTATGAATTTCCGTAGAAACGACACATAGAACACATTATGCACACTCGAAATCTTCTTGGGTAACTCCAATCTATGTGCGAGCTTTCCAATTCGCTCGACTATCGGAAATGGTCCAACAAACCTTGGAGCTAACTTTCCTTTCTTTCCAAATCTAACCATGTGCATTAGCAACGAAGCTTTCACGAAAACCATATCTCCCACGTCGAATTCCAAGTCCTTACAATGCTTGTCGGCGTAACTCTTCTGACGGTCCTGGGTTACCTTCATTCATTGCCGAACTGTCTCGATACAATCCGAGACTTCTCTAATCATCTCTAGCCCAAGTACCAACTCATCTCCAGTTTCTAGCCAACATGCTGGAGAATTGCATAGCCTTCCGTACAACGCTTCGTATGGTGCCATCCCAATGCTAGATTGGTAGCTATTATGCAAACTCAACTAGATGTAGATGGTCTTCCCATGATACTCCGAAGTCTAACACACAACCCTCAGGAGATCTTCCAAAACTCGATTGACTCTCTTGGTCTGACCATCAGTTTGGGGATGATATGCCATGCTCAAACACAACTCGGTTCCCAAAGCTTCTTGCAAACTTTTCCAAAATCCACTCGTAAATAATGGATCTCGGTCACTTACTGTACTCTTTGGGACACCATGGAATCGAACTATCATTTCACATAAAGTTCAGCCAATTTCGATGCCGTCCTAGTCAACTTGACAGGAATGAATCTCGCACTTTTGGTCAAACGATCCATGATGACCTAAATCCCTTCATTTCCTGCCCTGATTCTAGGTAGTCCATCGATAAAATCCATCGATACTTGCTCCCACTTCCAAGTAGGAACATCCGGTGGCTCAAGTAAACCACTCAGCTTCTTCCGTTCTGCTTTCACCAACTGACAGTTCATACACTTGGAAATGAACTTTCCAATATCTCGCTTCATCCCTTCCCAGTAGTAGACTCTCTTCATGTCCTGATATATCTTATTTCCACCGGGATGAATCGTTAGCTTCGAGTGATGACATTCTCTCAAAAACTCATTCCTTAATCCATCAATATCTGGAACAACTAATCGCCCTTGGTTTCGAAGCCAACCTTCTCGATCGACCTCGAACTCTTTATCTTCTGGTTCCAGTTTCTGAATGAACTTAACAAGCTTCGCATCCTTCTTTTAGATTTCGCCAATCCTTTCAATAAGAGTAGGTCTTATCGACATGCTCGCTAACATCTCAGGTTCCAACTTACACCTTGGCCTGAATTCGAACCTAAGTGCTCGAGGCTCTTCCATTCTGAAAATATCGCTCTCAAACTTGCGTGTATTTGACTTAACACATCTGCAACTACGTTACCCTTGCCTGGAGTATAGGCTATGTCAAAATCATATGATGCTAGAAACTCTAACCATCTTTGCTGCCGAAGGTTCAAATCCTTTTGGGAGAAAAGATACTTCAACGACTTGTGATCCGTAAACAACTCGAGTCGAACTCCCAACAGGTAATGTCTCCACATCTTCGGAGCAAATACAATCGCCGCCAACTCCAAATCATGAGTTGGGTAATTCTTCTCATGCGGCTTCTGCTGTTGACTCGCATTGGCACAACCTTATCCTTCTGCATTAGCACTGCTCCAAGTCCAGTACCACATGCATATGTATATACCATCATCTCTTCATTCCCACTTGGAATGGTCAACACAGGTGCACTTGTCAATCTCTCCTTCAGGATTCCAAACACTTGTTCACACTTTTCATCCCATGTGAACACTTGGTTCTTCTTCGCCAATCCTTTCAACTGTGCAGCTACCTTGGAGAAATCCTTGATAAACCGTCGGTAATATCCTGCCAACCCAAAGAAACTCCAAATGTCCGTCGCATTCTTAGGTCGATCCATTCCTGGATTGTTGCAACTTTAGCGGGGTCAACCGTTATCCCTTTTCCAGAATCTACATGACCTAAGAACCTCACTTCATCCTTCCAGAAGCGAGAACTTAGCCTTAAGTTGATGCTTCCACTAGATCTCTAACACAACTCTCAAGTGCGTCTTATGTTCTTCCTCATTTCTGTAGTAAACTAGAATATCATCCACGAACACAAGCACAAACTTGTTCAACTGATTTCTGAATACTCTATTCATAAGATCCACAAAATACGCAAGTGCGTTAGTCAACCCGAATGGTATAACCAACCATTCAAAGAAACCGGATGGTGTCCTAAAAGAAGTATTTGGCACCCTATCCTTAGCCACTCTCAACTGGTGAAATCCCATTGCCAAATCCATCTGAGGAAACACCTTGGCTTCGTGAATCCTTGGCAACGGATACTTGTTTTTCTTAGTCACCTTGTTCAGCTCACGATAGTCCATACACTATCTTAACGAGCTGTGATAGCCCGTAACTTCCCCAGTAAGGAAAGCCCGGATTATCTTGAGAACACGACAAAATAGAACGCAGACAGAAGAACATATCATTGTTTATTACAACAATTCCATCATATTACAAGAATATACAGAGTATGAATAAATATTATACATTCGATGAATATCAGAGATTACAATAAATTTAATAGCAACAGAAAAATAATATAATACACAACTGAAAGTAATACATGGATACAGAGCTTTCCGAGCATCGTTCTAGCTGTAAATCAGGATCCTGCGAATATAAATCTGCAAAACCAAAACTACAAGTTGCCCATGTCGGAAAAAGGGCACCCAGAGTTTAGGTTAAAACAATAAACTCCAGGTCAGTCATGTGACTGGTGTGAGAACTAAAACAGTTATTTAAAACTTTACTTTAAAAGAGAGTAATTCAAGGGACCATGCCGTATAACACGGAACGGGTTTCCTCCCAAGAACACTAGTGCATATAACAAAACAGCGCAATGCTTTTTCGAAAAATGAAGCTATTATAAGACCCAGGTCCCATCACACAATGCAACGCAAGCCAGAGGATAGGGTTTTCCCTTATAATAGCCAAACATGCTTGGTACATTTAAAACAAATCATTTGATACTATTATAAGTGTATAGTGTTAAAACAATTTCAATCATAAATATCAATCATAGACGGCATGGGTACCATATATCATGTCGCCATACTAGGCTCTACAAATAAAACTGAAATATCATGTATTGGAAATTGGATTTTCGTCATGAGTCGAGGTAAGGGGCAAGCTCCTCTCTGTTCGAGACACTCTAGCAAATGTCTCAGGACCCCACTATGATCCTTGGAATCGGTTGGGCCGGTCCTCACCTAACTTTGGAGGATTAGTTATTCCTGAACACACGTTTCCCGGTCCTAACAGACCTATATCCGAGGCGCCTCGCATTCCAACAACCACACAGGTGAAAAGTAAATAAATGTCAGCCAGTTTAAGCACTAACACCACCACTAGCTAGAAAGAAACGTCGTGTTCTCCCAATGGTCTGTATCATGTTTTTGACTCATACCGAGGTGTGAGGCTCGCGAATTCACGTTACACACAAAGTTATGCCACACAGGCCGTGCTTTGATCATCAACCACAAGACTTTGCTTTTCAACAGAAGCCTTGATCATCTGCCACTTAGGCGTGCCACACAGGCAGTTCACTCCATGCGACTGATGTCCATCGACATACAACCTCTGAGGTCGTACGTCTAAGAGAAGGGCGTTAAGCATGAGAATAAATTCTCCGTCGCCAAACAGATGTATATTTAATAGAGATCAATCAACATAGAATAAAATCCAATGTCAGAAACACAGTCCATTTACAAATTCGTTCTGGGTCTGAACGAAACCGGAGGCACTTTCCTCGCATATCCATCGATTTCCAAGTACGTTTGAACGATCACCAACTGATTCCCTCATCTTGGGTGTACAACCCAATCAATATCATTAGTAATCACCCAAACGATGTGAAGACTTCCGGTCTTCAACCACCGTCTTCATCTTCGAATTATCGTCGAATCGGTTATTCGGAATGGGTATAGACCCGGCCTTTCTGAATAACCCGCGTATATAATAAACACGTGTTACACAAACACAACATACGCCTCATTCCAATTCAGAATATTCTTTTATTCAAAATTTCACATTCTTAGGGAAAGGTTCCCATTAATTTTATCAAAGATAAATTCTTCTAAATTTATTATTTAGTCTTCCTTTGGATATCATTTCAAACCATTTTATGGTTTTCCAAACTAGTCGGGATTAGCGAACCATACCGAAGTAATTATTTATTTTATTTCCCAATCCCAACCTATTCATCCCATGAAGAAAAACTGGTAATACTCCATATCTAACACCACGGTGTTATCGGTAAAATTAATTACCATTTCACGTTCAAATCTAATTAAAGATTTAACTATCGCTTTGAAGCAAAACTGGTGGTACTCCATTCTCGATCACCTTTCAGATTTGATAATTTAAATTATCAATTCACCTTTCCATCTAATTAAAGATTCATTAAAACTCCACTTAGTTTTAATCTTCTCAAAAATCAATATCCTGTCTTTAACTGGGTTAAAGAACCAATGTCACCTAAAACACGATTCACGACAAACCCAAATCACATTTGATATTAAATACAAGGCTCTGAATAGAAAATATACCGGCTTATATTCAATATCAAATTCTGAAACCAACCAATATCGTATTGGAAATAACGATATAAATATATCTTTCAAATTTCCACAACCATATCTGTATAATCACAAAATCCAACATCGAAATATTCCGAAGACAATTTCGATTCAAATCCATTCCAATTCACGTATTGGAAATTCTGATTATTTTTAAAACCACTTTTAAATTCAATTTATTTATTTCAAAAATAAATTGACTTTACTTCTAGTTCAAAACTAGTTTATTTCGATAAAAAAATCTATTTTTATATTTTCAAATTTGGAGTTTTTCATCCCAATTCTTCCCAAATCATTTCTTATGATTTAATACAAATTATTGATATTTTTAATAATTATATCAAGGCCCATATAGTCGATTTCCATCAACGACCATTGAACTGCACTTACAGCGAACTTTTCCAAATTTGATTTGGACATAATTCCAAATCCAACCATTAGATTTAAAATTTCTAATATTCATTTGGAAAGTTCTTTTCGATACGAACCCAACGGTTCTGGTTTTAGGAGAATCCGACAGTTTGATCTCCCGCAACGTCAATTCGATTTCCTTTTAAAACATATTTTAGGAGAACTGCCACGGCGCGATGCGTTCTATTCAGGCCATTATATATATATATATATATATATATATATATATATATATATATATATGTGTCGTCGATTTCCTTTTAAAACATATTTTATAAATCGTTTTAAATTCGTTTTCAAAACCATTTCAACTCTATATTCAATTTCAAATCAAAATTGAATATTTCATGTCATTACCATATAAATGATGATATTTTCAAAACGTTATAATTTGAAATCACTACCCTTTTCTATATTCATTATAAAAACGAATATAATCGATATAAATATCGTTCACGTCAAAATAGCGCAACTCTAATTAACACGGCTTTATATATTTCAATAAATTCGTTATTCTATTCAACAAATGAATATTTATTCTATTCAACACATGAATCTATATTTCTTTCAACACATGACTAATCTCAACACATGACTATTTTTGTTATCTAACATATTTTATAAAATTATGGTATCTATCGTTTGATTTTTAATTAGACTCCAACCGTAAAGTAGTTTCTAATCTTAAGTATGATAAAGATGTAAATTTTATTGTTAAAATATTTTACTCAACACATGAATAGTTTCAACACATGAATATTCTCAACACATGAGCATCGTCAACACATGACTATTTTTATATTCTAATATTCTTTATTTTCCCAATTGGAATGAGGCCCAATCAATTACCATATAATGTTAATTATATGGATTCCATACAACACATGTGTATAATAGCAACGATAAATAATCAACCATCATCCAAAGTGCACCATACAACTGCATAAGCATTAAATATAGATAATTAACACTCACACAGTCTGTCGACCAATCGATCGACATACAATTAAATAATTGGGATTAGTGTATGCCAATATCATCCCAATACCCGTGTGGGGTTTCAAAACAACAAATACAGATTTTTATTCATTCACATACCCGTTAAAAAATATATTTTTAACGTTAAAATATTTTTAACGATAAAATATTTTTAACTATATAAATATTTTATTTCTTTTCACATCACACAATCAATTTTCACCACAACAAACAATCAGACATACAAGCCATCCATGGTCTGTGGACGACGGGTGTCGGGTGCTACTAAGCACCGTCTGCATCCTAGTATATAATTTAAACTAGAAAAGGAAATTTAAAGTGAGAAATTCTCACCAACTAGCTAATCCAAACGCCACGACTCTCCTTATGTAGAAAATCTCCGCCGTTTCTTCTTTCGTCCATTCCACTGTCCGTAGCCACTACATATATAAAAACCACATTTTTATACTGCTGTCTTTAAAATAAAAATCACATTTTTATTTGTTCACTTTCAATTTAAAAATCATATTTTTCCTTAACCATTCTAATGATCAAAATATTATTTTTACTTTGTTACATATATGATAAAAATTCTATTTTTACTTCGCTACTATATAGATAAAAATTCTATTCTTATAATGGTGTTCATATGATAAAGATTATATTTTTATCACACTATTCTCTATATAAAAATTATATTTTTATATATCTACTTCTAATATAAAGATCGAATTTTTTTATACCCCCACTATAAAAATCACATTTTTATTTCAACATATATATAATAAAAATCAGATTTTTATTTCACTACATATATAAAGATGATATTTTTATATTCTCTATTATATAAAAATTATATTTTTATTTTCTCTAGCATATAAAAATCAAATTTTTATAATCGCTACTATAAAAGGATCTAATTTTTATTACTCTACTTAAATAAAAATCATATTTTTATGAAGCCGTTCATACGATAAAAATCAAATCTTTATGTTATAAAAATTTAAACTTTAACTAAATAAAAATCTAATCTTTAACTAATTAAAGACCACAACTTTTCTAACATAAAAATCAGATTTTTCCCTTAACACGCTATCATATATCTAAACTGAAAATAAAAGAAATGCAAATAAATAATTAAAACTCACCTTTTCGGTGTCTAGGGGGAAAATGGCGCCGGTCAGGGGCTCGGCATCGACATGGTGGTCAGTATCAACGTGTGGCGCGGTACGGTAACCTCAGCGGTGGGCGCGACTGGGTTGGGCGCGGTTTTGGGTTCCAGGGGGTGGCATCCTCGTTCGAAGAAGGGGAGAGAGGAAGAAAGGGGGCGAGCTGTTGATGGAGGCGGCCCAGGGGATATCGGCGGCTGCCTATGGCGGCGCGACGCCCTGCCTGGTGGAGTGACGGCTCCGCTGGGGTTTCTTTTTTTTCCGTTGAAAAATGAAATTGGGGGGGGGGGGGAGGGGGGGTTGATAAAAGGAGGACAGAGAGGGTAAGTAGAGAGAGTGAGGGTTTTATTATTATTTTATTTATTTTTAATTTCAAAAAGTTGACTTTTTTTTTGAACTCAGAATCAAACCCACCGCCTATTGTCTCCAGCTAATTACGCCCATTCCGAACACAATGGGATATGTATCGTAGGCCGATTCGATGGTTTCGATCAGTTTCCGTCAAAATCCACATATAACTCTATATATTGAATTTGAACGCGCATTTCAATTTACCAGGGACACATACTAACCAGATAAATTCCAGAAAATATTTTCTAGCTTTGTATTGACGATACGGTCCTAACAAAACTAATTTCGTTAAATTCAGAGACCGTTTGAAAAATGGCCATTTTCCAGTCGATTAAATTCAACTGAAACTGGTCAAACGCGTTTTCCTTTGCCACACTCACATATTGATTCGAAAAATTACGAAATTTGAAATCTAGCAATAACTTGACATCACGGATCCAACAAAAGTGATTTCGTCGAAAACCGAGATCGTTTGCAAAATGGCTATTTTTAAGGGCCGAAATTCCCTAGCGACTATTCTGAATTTTCAATTGGACATAACTTTTTATCCCCGCTATGAAATCTTGATTTTTCGGATTCGTTGGAAAGATATTCTCAATTAGATTCTAATATTGTTGGTTTCGCTAAAATCCGTTTTGTTTTGCACCCGGTACATTCATTTGAAGTTTGAAATCGAATTATCGAACTACCGCGCCATTTTCAATTCCTTTTATAATTATTTATAACCTAACGACGACGTAAATAAATATATACGTTCTAATTCTATTCAAAATAAATTTCTCGTCGATACTATTTAAAATAATTCATTTTAAATATTCAAAATTCACTAAAATTGCCAAAATAAAATTTTTAAATTGGCTCGCATTTCCGGGTTGTTACAATCTCTCCCACTTAAAACTTTTCGTCCTCGAAAAGGAACGAAGCCAAAAGTTGTTTAACTAATCAACTCAACTTCCAGTATTTTCTATACGGCATAATTTCTTCAACTTTTCAGCTTCTAAGAACTTTTCAAATTTTTCAAAAATTTGGCTAACACCCTAAATTTTCGAAAAATTTCGCCATAACCTCCCCTGCACTGGGGACTTCGGGATATTTCATATAGCCTCCCATGGCCTTCTTCAATCAAAAAAAAAAAAGCAAAGCGGCTAGCCAATCGGCTCATAAAATCATCATCACCCAAACAAAACAGTAAATTATGGTAAACATGTACCTATTTGTCGGGCAAACAATTTTATTTCTCTGCTCTAACCACCTTGTTATGACCTGTTCACACACATATATATATGGATATGCATGCAATTGCAAATAATTTTCGATACAATTCAACATTTGATGCAATTAGGAATAATAGTTCAAAATTATCAAACAAATAAACAAACAACACAAACATCAATCAATTAGTGAATTAACGTTTCAAATTCATAATTTTGATATATATACAAAAATCACATTTTTGATGCCAATTCACAACAATGTATTCTAGCTATATTTTGTTTCTCACACCAGTCTAATGGAAATATATAGAAATCACACCTTCGAAACCCGAACATAAATATTGATGATGCCATGGTCATTATCAATATCATCTCCGGGCGACTAGAGTGTGATTCTATATCTATCCAGTATATTAAAACTTCGAATATACGTTCATGACGCGTATATGCAAAACCTTTATATACTAGATTGTCCAAATCAATATAAATAAATTATTCAAATACGTATAAAATGGTTTAAATTCAAAACAAAATTGTTTTCATTTGAAAAATATACTCTTCACACTCGTTCTAGGATACTACTGATTCTATCTCTAACGAGTCATTCTAATTGGATATTACTAATCCAATATCCGATGAATTCTTTTGTATGGTTCTAATGTGCCTTGCTCTCGAGCTCTGTAAACCAAAGCTCTGATACCAACTGTGATAGCCCGTAACTTCCCCGGTAAGGAAAGCCCGGATTATCTTGAGAACACGACAAAATAGAACGCAGACAAAAGAACAGTTCATTGTTTATTACAACAATTCCTTCAGATTATAAGAATATACAGAGTATGAATAAATATTATACATTCAATAAATATCAGAAATTACAATAAATTAAATAGCAGTGGAAAAATAATATAATACACAACTGAAAGTAATACACGGATGTAGAGCTTTCCGAGCATCGTTCCAGCTGTAAATCAGGACCCTACGAATATAAATCTGCAAAACCAAAACTACAAGCTGCCCGTGTCGAAAAAAAAGGGCACCCAGAGTTTAGGTTAAAACAATAAACTCCAGGTCAGTCATGTGACTGGTGTGAGAACTAAAACAGTTATTTAAAACTTTACTTTAAAAGAGAGTAATTCAAGGGACCACGCCGTATAACACGGAACGGGTTTCCTCCCAAGAACACTATTGCATATAACAAAACAGCGTAATGCTTTTTCGAAAAATTAAGCTATTATAAGACCCAGGTCCCATCACACAATGCAACGCAAGCCGAAGGATAGGGTTTTGCCTTATAATAGCCAAACATGCTTGGTACGTTTAAAACAAATCATTTGATACTATTATAAGTGTATAGTGTTAGAACAATTTCAATCATAAATATCAATCATAGACGGCATGGGTACCATATATCATGTCGCCATACTAGGCTCTACAAATAAAACCAAAATATCACGTATTGGAAATTGGATTTCTGTCATGAGTCGAGGCAAGGGGCAAGCTCCTCTCCGTTCGAGACACTCTAGCAAATGTCTCAGGACCCCACTATGATCCTTGGAATCGGTTGGCCCGGTCCTCACCTAACTGTGGAGGATTACTTATTCCTGAACACACGTTTCCCAGTCCTAACAGACCTATATCCGAGGCGCCTCGCATTCCAACAACCACACAAGTGAAAAGTAAATAAATGTCAGCCAGTTTAAGCACTGACACCACCACTAGCTAGAAAGAAACGTCGTGTTCTCCCAACGGTCCGTATCCCGTTTTTGACTCATACCGAGGTGTGAGGCTCGCGAATTCACGTTATACACAAAGCTGCGCCACACAGGGCGTGCTTTGATCATCAACCACAAGACTTTGCTTTTCAACAGAATCCTTGATCATCAGCCACTTAGGCGTGCCACACAGGCAATTCACTCCATGCGACTGATGTCCATCGATATACAACCTCTGAGCTCGTACGTCGCAGAGAAGGGTGTTAAGCAAGAGAATTAATTCTCCGCCGCCAAATAGATGTATATTTAATAGAGATCAATCAACACAGAATAAAATCCAATGTCAGACACACAGTCCATTTACAAGTTCGTTCTGGGTCCGAACGAAACCGGAGGCACTTTCCTCGCATATCCATCGATCTCCAAGTACGTCTGAACGATCACCAACAGATTCCCTCATCTTGGGTGTATAGCCCAATCAAGATCATCAGTAATCACCCAAACGATGTGAAGACTTCCGGTCTTCAACCACCGTCTTCATCTTTGACTTATCGTCGAATCGGTTAATCAGAATGGGTATAGACCTGGCCTTTCTGAATAACCCGCGTATATAATAAACACGTGTTACACAAACACAACATACACCTCATTCCAATTCAGAATATTCTTTTATTCAAAATTTCACATTCTTAGGGAAAGGTTCCCATTAATTTTATCAAAGATAAATTCTTCTAAATTTATTCTTTAATCTTCCTTTGGATATCCTTTCTAATCGTTTTATGGTTTTCCAAACTAGTCGAGATTAGCGAACCACACCGAAGTAATTATTTATTTTATTTCCCAATAGCAACCTATTCATCCCATGAGGCAAAACTGGTTATACTCCATATCTAACAACACGGTGTTATTGGTAAAATTAATTACCATTTCACGTTCAAATCTAATAAAAGATTTAACTATCGCTTTGGAGCAAAACTGGTGGTACTCCATTCTCGATCCCCTTTCAGATTTCATAATTTAAATTATCAATTCACCTTTCCATCTAATTAAAGATTCATTAAAACTCCACTTAGTTTTAATCTTCTCAAAAATCAATATCCTGTCTTTAACTAGGTTAAAGAACCAATGTCACCTAAAACACGATTCACGACAAACCCAAATCACATTTGTCATTAAATACAAGGCTCTGAATAGAAAATATACTAGCTTATATTCAATATCAAATTCTGAAACCAACAAATAATGTATTGAAAATAACGATATAAATATATCTTTCAAATTTCCATAACCATATCTGTATAATCACAAAATCCAACATCGAAATATTCCGAAGACAATTTCGATTCAAATCCATTCCAATTCACGTATTGGAAATTCTGATTATTTTTAAAACCACCTTCAAATTCAATTTATTTATTTCAGAAATAAATTGACTTTAATTCTAGTTCAAAACTAGTTTATTTCGATAAAAAATCTATTTTTATCTTTTCAAATTTGGAGTTTTTCATCCTAATTCTTCCCAAATCATTTCTTATGATTTAACACAAATTATTGCTATTTTTAATAATTTTATCAAGGCCCGTACAGTCGATTTCCATCAACGGCCATCGAACTTCACTTACAACGACCTTTTCCAAATTTGATTTGGACATAATTCCAAATCCAACCATTAGATTTCAAATTTCTAATATTCATTTGGAAAGCTCTTTTCGATACGAACCCAACGGTTCCGGTTTTAGGAAAATCCGACGGTTGGATCTCCCGCAACGTCAATTCGAAGTCAATGGTCGAAATTCATGAACTGCTATGGCGCGGCGCGTTCTATTCAGGCCATTATATATAACATATATATATATATCATATATTTCATCGATTTCCTTTTAAAACGTATTTTATAAATCGTTTTAAATTCGTTTTCAAAACCATTTCAACTCTATATTCAATTTCAAATCAAAATTGAATATTTCATATCATTACCATATAAATGATGATATTTTCAAAACGTTATATTTTGAAATCACTACCCTTTTCTATATTCATTATTAAAACGAATATAATCAATATAAATATCGTTCACGTCAAAATAACGCAACCCTAATTAACACGGCTTTATATATTTCAATAAATTCGTTATTCTATTCAACAAATGAATATTTATTCTATTCAACACATGAATCTTTATTTCTTTCAACACATGACTAATCTCAACACATAAATACTGTCAACACATGACTATTTTTGTTATCTAATATATTTTATAAAATTATGGTATCTATCATTTGATTTTTAATTAGATGCCAACCGTAAAGTAGTTCCTAATCTTAAATATGATAAAGATGTAAATTTTATTGTTAAAATATTTTACTCAACACATGAATAGTTTCAACATATGAATATTCTCAACACATGAGCATCGTCAACACATGACTATTTTTATATTCTAATATTCTTTATTTTCCCAATTGGAATGAGGCCCAATCAATTACCATATAATGTTAATTATATGGATTCCATACAACACATGTATATAATAGCAACGATAAATAATCAACCATCATCCAAAGTGCACTATACAACTGCATAATCATTAAATATAGATAATTAACGCTCACACAGTCTGTCGACCAATCGATCGACATACAATTAAATAATTGGGATTAGTGTATGCCAATATCATCCCAATACCCGTGTGGGGTTTCAAAACAACAAACACAATTTTTATTCATTCACATACCCGTTAAAAATTATATTTTTAACGATAAAATATTTTTAACTATATAAGTATTTCATTTCCTTTCACATCACACAATCAATTTTCACCACAACAAACAATCAAACATACAAGCCATCCATGGTCTGTGGACGACGGGTGTCGGGTGCTACTAAGCACCGTCTGCATCCTAGTATATAATTTAAACTAGAAAAGGAAATTTAAAGTTATAATTTATCACCAACTAGCTAATCCAAACGCCACGACTCTCCTTATGTAGAAAATCTTCGCCGTTTCTTCTTTCGTCCATTTCACTGTCCGTAGCCACTGCATATATAAAAACCACATTTTTATACTGTTGTATTTAAAATAAAAATCACATTTTTATTTGTTCACTTTCAATTTAAAAATCATTTTTTCCTTAACCATTCTAATGATCAAAATCGTATTTTTACTTTGCTACAAATATGATAAAAATTCTATTTTTACATCGCTACTATATAGATAAAAATTCTATTCTTATAACGGTGTTCATATGATAAAGATTATATTTTTATCACACTATTCTCTATATAAAAATTATATTTTTATATATCCACTTCTAATATAAAGATCGAATTTTTTTATACCCCAACTATAAAAATCACCTTTTTATTTCAACATATATATAATAAAATTCAGATTTTTATTTCGCTACATATATAAAGATGATATTTTTATATTCTCTATTATATAAAAATTATATTTTTATTTTCTCTAGCATATAAAAATCAAATTTTTATAATCGCTACTATACAAAGATCTAATTTTTGTTACTCTACTTAAATAAGAATCATATTTTTATGAAGCCATTCATACGATAAAAATAAAATCTTTACGTTATAAAAATCTAAACTTTAACTAAATAAAAATCTAATCTTTAACTAATTAAAGACCATAACTTTTCTAACATAAAAATCTGATTTTTCCCTTAACACGCTATCATATATCTAAACTGAAAATAAAAGAAATGCAAATAAATAATTAAAACTCACCTTTTCGGTGTCTAGGGGAAAATGGCGCCGGCCAGAGGTGGTCAGGGGCTCGGCATCGACGTGGTAGTCAACATCAACGTGTGGCGCGGTGCGGTGACCTCAACGGTGGGCGCGACTGGGTTGGGTGCGGTTTTGGGTTCCAAGGGGCGGCATCCTCGTTCGAAGAAGGGGAGAGAGGAAGAAAGGGGGCGAGTTGCTAATGGAGGCGGCCCAGGGGAGATCGGCGGCGGCCTAGGGCGGGGCGGCGCCCTGCCTGGTGGAGCGATGGCTCCGCTGGGTTTTTTTCCATTGAAAAATGAAATCGGGGGAAGGGGAGGGGATGATAAAAGGAGGAGAGAGAGGGTAAGTAGAGAGAGTGAGGGTTTTATTATTATTTTATTTATTTTTAATTTCAAAAAGTTGACTTTTTATTTTGAACTCAGAATCAAACCCACTGCCTGTCGTCCCTAGCTAATTACCCCCATTCCGAACACAATGGGATTTGTATCGTAGGCCGATTCGATCGTTTCGACCAGTTTCCATCAAAATCCACATATAACTCTATATATTGAATTTGAACGCGCATTTCAATTTACCGGGGCCGCATACTAACCAGAAATATTCCAGAAAATATTTTGTAGCTTCGTATTGACGATACGGTCCTAACAAAACTAATTTCGTTAAATTTTGAGACCGTTTGAAAAATGGCAATTTTCCAGTCGATTAAATTCAACTGAAACTGGTCAAATGCGTTTTCCTTTGCCACACTCACATATTGATTCGAAAAATTACAAAATTTAAAATCTAGCAATAACTTGACAACACGGATCCAAAAAAAGTGGTTTCTCAAAAACCGAGGTCGTTTGCAAAATGGCTATTTTTAAGGGCCGAAATTCCATAGCGACTATTCTGAATTTTCAACTGGACATAACTTTTTATCCCCATTATGAAATCTTGATTTTTCGGATTCATTGGAAAGATTTTCTCAATTAGATTTTAATATTTTTGGTTTCGCTAAAATCCGGTTTGTTTTGCACCCGGTACATTCATTTGAAGTTTGAAATCGAATTATCGAACTACCGCGCCATTTTCAATTCCTTTTATAATTATTTATAACCTAATGACGACGTATATAAATATATACATTCGAATTCTATTCAAAATTAATTTCTCGTCGATATCATTTAAAATAATTCATTTTAAATATTCAAAATTCACTAAAATTGCTAAAATAAAAATTTTAAATTGGATCGCATTTCCGGGTTGTTACACAAGCCATTCGCCTTGGTTGCAAATACGACTTGTGCACCCCATTCGGATACACTCCTCCGAATGAATCCTTTTCCCAAAAGGTCTCTAACTTGCACCTCTAACTCTCGCTGTTCCTTAGGCGCCATCCGCCTAAGTGGCATAACGATTGGTCTAGCACCCTCGACCAAATCGATCCTAAACTCGATCTCACGATGTGGCGACAACCCTTTGATCTCGTCAAAGACATATACATACTCATTAGCGATCAGCACTGATGACAGGTCTTCTTGTGGAATCCCAAGCGAATATAGATAACTCACGAAGACCCTGTCTTCGCTCTTACATCTAATCAATACCTTTCGCCCTACCACATCCCCGACCCTCACCTCTAGCTTCTCGCAATTCACCCTTGTCGCATACATCTGGAGCCAATCCATGCCCAAGATGATCCCAAACCCAGCGAAGTTAAGAACAAAGCAATCACACATAAAAGAGAAACCATGACTCGACAACACTAGACCTCGACATATCGTGCAAAGATTTGACGAACCCCCAATTCGATTAGTCACTACGAAGGATCTATCACAAATCTCAGGTTCCAAACCCAAGAAACTCACAAGCTCATTGCAAATCAAGGAATGCAATGCTCCGGTATCGAAAAGCAAACGAACTGAAACACCATTAACTGAAAGAGTACCTTGCACCACGACACCCTTTCCCTTCTCCTCTGCAGTAGGAGCCCTTGAAGAAGATGGCATGGCTTCCAAAGCATATGCCTTCACAATCTGCTTGCCCTTAGCCGATTCCGGACAATCCTTCTTCTCATGCCCAGGCTTCCCACATTTGAAGCACTTATTCTCATCTTTGGGATTCTTGCACTCATTAGCAAAATGACCTTTCTGCTAGCAGTTAAAGCAAACCACCTCACTCTTGGGTTTCTTTTGGCCATCTTTTTCTTTTTGCTGTTGCTGCTTCCTCTTCTTATTATTACCACCCTGTTGTGGTTTCTGAGCCTCTTTGGTCGCAACGACAACATTTGCTTCCTTAGGAAACAAGCTCTAATGACGAATAGTTTTTTCCACTATCTTCTCAAATGAATCATCAAGATGGTCCACTAACGGTTTTCCGATATAAGCATCCAAACCCAAGACAAACTTCTCGTTCTTCTGATATGGTGTATCAATGTACGAACGAGCATATCTAGATAAGGCTTCGAAATCAAAAATATAGTCAAGCACAAAATGACCATTCTGTTTCTGCTCTACGAACTTCTTGAATAGAGCAAATTTCTGAGCTGTGGAGATAAACTTTGCTTCAAACTTAGCTTGAAGTAGCTCCCATGAAATTTCTTTCTCTGGAGTCTCGAGTGTAACAGAATTCCACCATTCTGTGGCCCTATTTTGCAGTTGTCTTGATGCAAGTTCTCTCTTTATTGCATCCTTGATACCCAAGTCTCCAAAGATTCGAACACAACAATCCATCTACCTATGGACCTCCTCAGGTGGTTCAGTTCCCTTGAATGGTTTCCCTCTAGAGATGTAAAGTCCTTGCACAGCTTTGCAAAATCTACAATTCTAGGAACTCGCATACCTACATCTACCATAGCCGCCATTGGAGCGGGGACCCTATTCATGATTGCTGCCGCCATGGCATCAAACATGGCTGGGTAGTCTGGTTCGCCACCATTTGCCCCTCCAGTGTTAGATCTCCTAGTAGCATGTCTTGATGGTCGTCTACTCATTCTAAATCTGCAATTTAGAACAATTAGCCACTTTCAAGAAAAACTTCTAAAAAGAAATGACCGCTACTACTATATATGCTAATATATATATATATTGTAAGCATCCAACTAAAATCTGCAAGTACGTCTCTCATACGTGATTACGCCTTAGAACTTTGGCTAAAAATCGTTAACCAGAGCTCTGATAACAAATGTGACGACCTCCCATAACCCCCACACTAAACAAAAGAAATAATGCGCTGAAAGGTGTGCAAGGCAGTCATGGATGATCATCAGGGTAGGTAAACACAAGCAGAACCTGTCGTAAACTCACGGTGCAAGGATAAAAGATAATAGAACATATACAACAAGTAGTAATAGTGAAGCAGAAACACAAGACTTTCATACAACCAGAAAGTAATATCCACAAACTTGGAAATAGTGTTTATATAAAGTTTCCTCACTACATTATTTAGAAAAGCAAACAGCGAAAACCCAATTATTGGATAGTAGTAAAATTGGCACGTGAGCCTTCTGCTCGCCACCGATCAGCACCATCGTCCTCACGAAAGCATCACCTGTCACCTGCTACTTAGTCTGCCCATCCACAACCGGATGAACAACCCAAGGTAATAAGAGGATACCTAAAACCTTGAGTCAGACAACAGTCTTAGTGAGCGATAAAGCAGCTAACAAACTTATGAGAAAGGATAAATAAACATACTAATCTACCCACGACACCAGAGAAGAACTCAATCTTGTTTTCCCCACATCGGACAGTGATAGCCTTTACTATAAACAATTCAACCATTCATCCATAGAAACCAGAACACTCATTCAATCATGGAAAACACTCATAACATCCAGATTATATAAGTCTCACACAGACAACCCTAATCGAGTTTAACATTACCCAAGTACTCTCCCCAGAGGCCTAAACCAATATCACTCAAGCACTCAGGGAACATCTCCCTCGACTTTGGATAATCTATGTGAGATAATACAAACAGAACAACCAATCATCAATGACTGACTCTGGCTATCACAGCCAATCCTGCTTTGAAACCATCATTAATCACATGACGACCAACCTTGCCATATGTCAAGGGCTAATGGTAACCCCAGTTCTAGCATAAATTCCATATGTCCAACCTTGACAATGTCCAACCTTGACAACTAGGCCTTTCAATGATATCCAAGGTACTCGACCAATAACCTTCCAGTCTATTGGGTGCCCCTATTGTACCCCTGCTTTGAGCCTACTAAAACTTACAACAACGATGACTTCTCAGCCTTTGCATCTCTAGTCATCCAACCTTGACGACATTTCATAGCTCAAGCAACCTTCTCGACCGACCATTATCCACCAACTCACAACCTTTGAGTTGTCACCTCATTCATTGTTCCACCTAGATCAACAAACACATTCAATACTTCGAACCTTTCTACTTGAATTTACTTCGAAGTCACATCATCACCGAGCCAATTACACCACTGCGCTGTGGCTAGGGTTGGGGGGGGGGGGGGGGTTGCCCCCGAAAAAATATTTTTTTCAGACCTTTTCTCTAAATCTGAGTCATACCCGAAAAACATACTTTTTCAAAAAATGACCCTGTTGGAAACAAATCATAGCATCATCACTATCAACCACAGAGTTTAAAAGCGCGGCTCAAAACATGACCGATCCGCCCTCTTTCAGACCGACCCGATCCAAACTAGGCCGATCTGAACCAAGATGACCGATCCGAACCAAGATGACCGATCCGAACCAAGATGACCGATCCAATCCCTTGAATGACCAATCCGAACCAAGATGACCGATCCAATACCCTAAATGACTGATCTAAACCAAGATAACCTATCCAAACCAAGTTGACCGATCCAACTCCTTTTTGGTCCAACTTCTGGCCGATTCAACCTATGGCCGAGCCAACTCCTGGATGATTCAGCCTATGGCCGAGTCAACTCCTGATCGAGCCAATTTCTGGCCGAGCCAATTCCTGCATATTGCAATTCAACTCCGATTTCGACCAAAACTTCGCCAAACGACGAATCTGACGAAACCAACTCAACTAAAATCATCATACACAATCATAAACATATCATAACATTAGTATCCACATGAATATGACGATTACCACAAAAATGATGTAAATCTCACCAAAAAAACCATTAAAATGAACATATGATCAAAATGAGAGATCTAACTAACATAAACATGTAAAATGACATGAAATTAACAAGTAAAACTTGGTAGATTAGATCATAGGATGATTCATATGAAAATGAACTTATAATGGTGTAAATCTATGATAGAACATCCCAATTTGATGAGAAACATGCACAAACACTCATATACTTCATTGCATTCATGTGAGAGATGTAAATCACTCACCGATTTGCCGAAACAATCTAAAACAATAGAAATAAGAATCCGGACAGCGAGCACTCCGAATCAAACCCCTCGATCCGATGAATTTGCCTTTAAAATGATGTAGATCTTGCCTTGATGGCGTATATCTTCGATTTCTTCCCTTAAATTTAAATTTTTAATGGTGGAAAGGTGTAGGAGGAAGAAGGAAATCAAATGCCTTCAAATGAGAGAATGGGAAAAAGTAAACCTATTCCCTCCACTCTCACCCCCTATTTATAAGATTCCACTAAGGCTCCAAAACCTGAGTAGTCAACTGAAAAACCTTAAAACAGTGATTTCTCCCAAACCGCTGAGCCAAATCCTTAATGTAACCACTCTACGGAAAGGCAATCATCAATTCCTTTCCAATGGCACAGATATCACCCTCTAATTCAACTTGAGTCAAAAGTTATGCCCTGTACATGGATGACAGGGGCAAAATGGTCGCAAACAAAATTGGTAAAAGTCATGGACATGTCTCACATCCCCATAAACAACATATTAAAAGGTGAGAATGATCCAACCCTTCGAGAACAAAATAAATATATTTTATGATCTTCCGATACGTAAAATGCGGGCTGTTACAAGGTATGCGACAAGTGTGAATTGCGAAAAGCGAGAGGTGAAAGTCGGGAATGTGGAAGGGCGAAAGGTGTTGGTTCGGGGTAAACCCAAAGATGGTGTCATTGTGAGTTGTTATATTTGCTTGTGATTCCATAAGAAGACTTGTCGTTTGTGCTAATCGCTAATGAGCATGAGGATGTCTTTGACGAAGTCAAAGGGTTGCCGCCGCATCGTGAGATCAAGTTTAGGGACTATTTGGTCGAGGGTGCTAGACCAATCATTAAACCTCTTAGGCGGATAGGGCCTAAGGAACAACGAAAGTTGGAGGTGCAGGTTTGTGACCTTCTTAGGAAGGGTTTCATTCGAAGAAGTGTTTCCAAATAGGGTGCACCAGTCGTGTTTGCAACCAAGGCAGATGGCTCATTAAGGTTGTGTGTAGACTATCGTGAGCTGAACAAGGTGACTAAGAAGAACAAGTATCCATTGCCAAGGATTAATGACTTGTTCGATCAGCTTCACGAAGCCAAAGTGTTTTCTCAGATGGATTTGGCAATGGGATTTTACTAGTAGAGAGTGGTGAAGGATAAAGTTGTGGCCTACGCAAGACGATAGTTGGAGATGCGTGAGAAGAATTACCCAACTCATGATTTGGAGTTGGTGGCGATTGTGTTTGCTCTAAAGATGTGGAGACATGACCTATCGGGAGTTCGGCTCGAGTTGTTTACGGATCATAAGTCATTGAAATATCTTTTCTCCCGAAAGGATTCGAAACTTTGGCAGCAAAGGTGGTTAGAATTTCTAGCATCATATGATTTTGGTATAGCCTATATTCTAGGCAACGGCAACGCAATTGCAGATGCATTGAGTTGATGAAACACAAGTTTGGGAGTGATGTTTTCAGAATAGAAGAGCCTCGAGTATTTGGCAAGGTTTGATTTCAGGCCTAGATTCGAATTAGAACCTGAAATGTTTGCAAGCTTATTGATAAGACCTATTCTTATTGAAAGGATTGGCGAGAGCCAAAAGCGAGATGCAAAGCTTGTTGAGGCTATCCAGAAATTGTAACCAAAGAATAAAGAGTTCGAAGTCGATCGAGAAGGTTGGCTTCGAAAGCAAGGGCGATTAGTGGTTCCTGATATTGATGGATTGAGAGATGAGGTTTTGAGAGAATGTCATCACTCGAAGTTGACAATTCATCCCGGTGCTAATAAGATGTATCAGGACATGAAGGAGTCTACTACTGGGAAGGGTTGAAGCGTGATATTGGAAAGTTCATTTCCAAGTGTATGAATTGTCAGTTAGTGAAAGCTGAACATCAGAAGCCAAGTGGTTTGCTTCATCCAGTGGAAGTTCCTACGTGGAAGTGGGAGAAATTATTGATTGACTATCTAGAACCAGGGCAGGAAATGAAGGGATTTGGGTCATTGTGGATCGCTCAACCAAAAGTGCGGGATTCATTGCTGTCAAGTCAACTAGGATGGCGTCAAAATTGGTTGAACTTTATGATGTGAAATAGATAGTTCAATTCCATGGAGTCCCAAAGACTATAGTGAGTGATTGGGATTCATTGTTTGCAAGTGGATTTTGGAAGAGTCTACAAGGAGCTTTGGAACAGAATTATGCATGAGTACGGCATATCATCCCCACAATGATGGTCAAACCGAGAGGGTTAACCGAGTTTTAGAAGATCTCCTAAGAGCCTGTGTGTTGATTTTGGGGTATCATGGAAAGACCATCCACATCTTGCTGAGTTTGCATATAATAATATCCACTAGTCGAGTATTGGGATGGCACCATACAAGGCGTTGTATGGAGGCCGTATAATTCTCCAGCTTGTTGGTTAGAAACTGGAGATAAGTTGATACTTGGGCCAGATTATTAGAGAGACCTCGGATTGTATCGAGATCATTCAGCAACTAATGAAGGCAGCCCAAGATCGTCAGAAGAGTTATGCTGATAAGCATCGAAAAGATTTAAAATCGACATTAGTAATATGGTTTTTGTGAAAATATTCGCATGGTCCAGATGTGGTAGTACCCTCGGAGTAGTACGTCGACCTTATGGTTGAGTTTATAGTTATGAAATCTCATAAGTCGCTTCGTGTTATGGAAAATGACACAAAACAACTTAGGGAAAAGACGTTTAATTTAGTTAAGGTACAATGTAGTGGAGATGGCGATAATGTTACGTGGGAGATGGGGGAGAGTACAAAGACAACCCATTTAGAACTCTTCATCCGTATGACCCATTGATATCCCGCCATCATTATTACTTGTTGATTTTGTTGTTATCTTTTTCATTATTTGATAGAATTCAACGTGTTAGGATAAGGCTATGGATGCATGGCTTGATGGTTGCTAGTTTGTTTGATAGAATTGGCTTCTCATGGATGATAGGCATGCGGAATTGTTGTAAGTTCTTGTGTTTGCTTGGAATTTTGGGTGTGAAATTCTTAAGGAGGGGAGAATGTAGCATCCCACATTTCTATGTATCGGAAGATCGTAAAACAATTTTATTTTATTCTTTGAGGCTTGGATCACTCTCATATTTTAATATGTTGCTTATGAGGATGTTAGACATGTCCATAATTTTTACTGATTTTGTTTGTGAACATTTTATCCCTGTTAGTCTTGTACAGGCATAACTTTTGACTCAGGTCGAGTCATAGGTTAAGACTTGTGATATTGGAAAGGAATTGATGATTGCCTTTCTGTAGAGTGGTTACATTAAGGATTTGGCTCAACGGTTTGGGAGAAATCGTTGTTTTAAGGTTTTTCAGTTGGCTATCCAGCTTTTGGGAGTCTAATGGGCTGATTGGGGGAAGGCCCATTAGTGGGCTGATGCAAGGGTATAAATAGGGGTGAAGATACGGGAAATATTTTAGTTTCTCATTCTCCCATTTGGTGCCTTGTGCACCTCCTTCCTCTAACACCTTTCCACAATTAGAAATCATAATTCAAGATGGGAAATCATAGATCTACACCATTGGAGGCTAGATCTACATCAACTGACGCAAGGATTCATCTTATCAAGGTGTTTGGTGCGAGGCGCATGCTGTGCGGATTCTTATTTCATCAATTTTGGCTTGTTTTGGAGAATCGGTGAGTGATTTACATCTCTCACATGGATTCAATGAAGTATATGAGTGTTTGTCCTTGTTTTCCATCATATTCAAGTGTATTTCCATAGATCTATGAATTGGTAAGTCCACTTTCATATAAATCACCCTATGATCTGATTTAGCAAGTTTAGATAAGTAATTTCTATGATTTTTCATGTGAATGTGCAAGTTAAATCCATGATTTCGTTCATATGTACATTTATGGTGATTTTGGTTAACTTTACATGATTATTGATGGAATTGCCATATTAGTTTATTGTTGACTTCATATCATGCTTGTGGTCATATTAGATGGGTTGGATGAGTTGGTTTCACTAAACGAATCATTTTGGTGAAGTTTTGGTCGAAATTGGAGTTGCATCGGAGGATGTACATTTTGGGTCGGACATGGTTGGTCGAACATGGTGGGTCAAACATGGTGGGCCGGTCGAACCATGAGGAGGTTTTCTTAGAGGAAAATAAATGGGTTAGGTCGGTCGAGAACCTCGAGGTAGGTTGCTCCTGAATGGCTGGGTCGGTCATGAGATAAAGTTCGGTCGGTCGGTCCTCTTTGGGTCGTGCAGGAGTGGATCGGTCGAGCGAGCCAAGACTCGAGCAAGGGGTTGGTCGTACTTACATACTAGGTCGGTCGAGCAGGGTATAGATGAACAGTTTAGTGTGGTCATGGTTTGGGTCGAGCACAGATTGGGTCAGTTTGGTATGGTGTAGTCTGGTCGAGCAGACAGGGTCGTTTTTCTGAAAATTTACGTTTTCGGGTACAACCTGGATTTGTAGAAAGGAGCTTGAAAAAAATATTTTTTTCGGGGGCAACCCCATGAACCCTAGCCGTAACACAGTGATGTAATTTAGCTCAGTGATGGTGTGACTTCTAAGTAAACTCAAGTAGGGATATTCGAAGTGTTGAATGTGTTCATTGATTGGTGTAGAACAACAAATGGTATGAAAAATCAAAGGTGTCCGAAGTGGGGTTATAATGCTATAGATTATATTGAACCTTATATTGAAGTTGTTTGGTTTGATGGTAATGGTGGCTTCGACGAGAGTCCAGATGAGGATGTTCGAAGTGATGTGATTTGTTCATTATTTGTTGTATACAACGAATGTGGAAATGACTCAAGGATGTATTGAGTTCATGTGAAAGAATGACTCAAGGATGTATTGAGCTAATGTGAAGTAATGGTTGCTCTAAGGTGTTCTGAGCTTATGGATAGTCGCAAGTGAAGATGGCTAGAGATGTGAAGGCCGATAAATTATCGTATTGTAGGTTCCAGCGGGCCCAAAACAGGGGTATAATAAGGGCACCTAAAAGACTGGACATAGGTTAAGTACCATGTGTATCATTGAAAAGGCTTAGGTATGTATCGATGCAAATACGTACGGGGTTTAGCTAGGACCGGGGTTACTATTAGCCCTTGACGGATGGCAGTATGGGCTAGTCATATGACTATGATGTTTTTGAAGCAGGATTGGAGGTGATAACCAGAGTCTATCTTGTATGATTGATTGTTTTGCTTGTACCATCTCACGTAGATCGTCCGACATCGGAGGAGATGTTTCTTGGGTTCTTGTCTGATATTGGTTTAGGCCTTTGATGCTTTTTCTTAAGGGATGTTGAATTCGACTAAGATGGTTTACGTGAGATATATAATCTGGATGTTATGAGTGTTATTATGGACTACTTCTGGTTGCCATGATTGAATGATTACTTGGATTACCTTGATCGCATGGTTGAAATGTTTTCTGTAATGGCTATCACTGTCCGATGTGGGGGAAGATGGGAGTTGAGGTCTTCTTTGGTGTTTGGTAGAATGGTTTGTTAATCTACCTATCCTCATATACTTTATTGATGAAGTTTGTTAGCTGTTTTATCGCTCACTAAGACTGTTGTCTGACTCAAGGTTTTATATTTCCCTCTTATCACCTTGGGCTGTTCATCCATTTTTGGGTAGGCAGACTAGGTGGCAGGTGACAGTTGACAGCTTAGTAAGGACGATGTATCAGTTTGGAGACGAGCAGGAGGCTGGCGTACTATCTCTCTTACTATATAGTATTTGGGTTCTCCGCTGTTTGATATTCTTCGCTGAGTGATGTAGTGAGGCTAATTTGTACGGACATATGTTGCAATCCTGGTGTAAGGATATACTTTCTTATTGTTTGAAAAATTGAGATTTCCACTCAAATATGCTTCACTACTATTACCTATTGTATATATGTTCTTTTATACTTTATCCTTGTGCTGTGAGATTTACGACAAGTTCCGCTTGTTTTATCATACCTTGGCGATCGTCCATATCTTCCTAGCACACCTTTCAGTGCACAAATTAACTTGTTTAGTGCAGGGGTTATGGGCGGTCGTCACAAGGACGAGCATGTTACTCAGTTGAATGGAAGGAAGTCCATGAAAAGTAAAATAAGGAGTTCAAAGATAATCCTTCTCTTGCAAAGAGGAAGACTCATAGCAACTACCGAGGACATCCAGCAAGGGCCGTCCAGTCGCCATCCTATGGATATTGATCCAAGAGAGGACGAGGAGCCGGGGTAGAAAGGCGACTCCAAATGATACTATGGTAGAATTTCTAATCTATAACAACGACCCGACCATGATTTTGAAGACCGGATTCCACCTAGACTATAACACCCCGAAAAATTCATAAGTTTTATAATAATTTATATAATTAAAAATAAGCTATTAAATCATATGGTTGGAAAATGAGATTTTGTAGCTTTAGGAATTTGGATACGAAACTCTTTTATTTGGATTCATAGCGAAATTCTGAATCGGTTTCATATATAATGTGTTAAAAAGGTCAACGTATGAAGAAGTTATGAACTAATGTATTTGGACAGTGTACGTAGAATATATATATATATAATTGTGTAAATATTATATATATTGTCCAAATAATAACTTAAAACAAAAGGAGGGAAATTCAAATTTGAATGTGGGATAAGATCAAGGGGACAACATATCTTGTAAATATGGAATAACATAAAATGAATTGAAATGAATTAATAAAAAAATATCGGCTCATCAATCGAGCAAAATTGGGCGTCCCAACCGAAAGGGAGTCGACTGCTCTTGACCGTCGGTCTACCGCCAGTCGGCTGGTAGACCCAATTCTGCCTTCTATGATTAGGGTTTTCTAAGAGGTTGTGTTTATATTAAAGGCCCAGATTTAATCCTATTAATCCGACTACTCTCGCTCACACAAGCAAGTACAAATGACCCCTCAAACTCCACACTAGAAACACTAAGTAATCTAAACCTCTTAAAGGCATATTCATATTATTATCAGTTTGTTATATGAATTGTTATGCCTATGAAGATTTGGTTATGCGATAATATAACATGAAAAATCTCCAAATCTTCCACTTTGTAATCACATAGGAATTGTGATGTAATATTGGTTTTGTAGAATTGTGGTTTTTGTATTGAATTAAAGGTAAACATGAGTATTGTATTATTATCTATATTTTATGCCATTCACCGCTATTATCATTTGATTTGGCCTAAAAATGTTGGGATTTGAATTGTTTAATAATCGAATTGGGTTTGGATCCTAATTTGGTGGTAAACGCATTCATAAATTGGAATAAGTCAAATGCGAACATTTTTGGGTATATAACACCAAAAAAGGGTGAATTAGGTGAAATATAGATTGAATATATGAAATACTCTACTTTTAATTTAATACTGAAGCTCTTTTTTCTACATGCCTAGGATACAATTTGTAATTGACAAGCATATGTATGTTTTCCATTACTGCTATTTGCTAAATGTTCATTGTGCCATCATGTTATGTTGTAGCGTTAAAATATTGTAACGACCCGGATTTTTCGAATAATATTTTAAATATTTAGTATCATTTAAATATTGAATTAACCATATAAAAGAATTTTTATAGTGAATTATCGATCAATTAATCGAAATACGAGAACAAAATATAATTGAATTCGCAAGTTAAAAATTTAGTTGAAAACAATTCTGTTGATTGATATAAATCCTGTATTGGATTAGAACAATGATGATTATTATCAAAGAATTAAACTTTTATTTTGAAAACAATTTGTATTTTAGTCAGTTGCATTTAATATAAATGATCGATTTAAACTGTTATCCATTATATACTATCAATTAAATATGAGAATACGTTCTGTTAAGTTCAGAGTATCGTATCAACTTGGAAGTGTCGGTCGTTAAGTTAAAATATGGGTTCGGGATTGCGAATTACGGACCCTAAAATATTTTGATTAAAGAAAAATCACTTCAAATTCTTCTCAACGCCGCCCTATTTTAAAACCAGAGCCGACCTATGTTTCTACTACGCTGCCAATATTTCCTTGAGCAGGGAAAAATGTTTGCTTCCTTCACTACAAAACTAAAGCTCGAATTTAATGGCAGTACGTATTCTGAATCGCGTCGACAAATTCCCTCCCTCGAGCCAAAATAGCTGTCCCCTCTTCAATTATAAAATCGCGACATCCCTCTGAAATTCTTCACAAACGAAAATGAAGACCAAAGTTTCAGAAATCAAATGGCCATCCCCTTTCTTTAAAACTGCGATTTCCTTTTCCCTCTTCCTCATTTTCATTTCAACCGAATAAGTAAATCAAAACCCCTTTATTTCAAAAGCCGCTACCCTCCTCTCCTCCGTTGGTTACTAATCAAAGATCGAAAGGGAAAATCGCGATGGATTCGGGTGTTCGAACGAGGTGAGGTTATCGCGATGGATTCGGGTGTTCGAACGAGGTGAGGTTATCGCGATGGATTCGGGGGTTCGAATGAGGTGAGGTTATCGCAATGGATTCGGGTGTTCGAACGAGGAGTTCGATCTTGATGTTTGGGAAAGCGATGGTGTCGGCAGTTCAAGGGAAGTGTTTGAAGTCTGGTTCGGTTCAGTGTTTTCAGTGGAAATCGACGATGGTGGATGACGATTTCGTGAAATCAAACTGGGTAAATTTGAGAGGGTTCGTCAGTTGCTTTGTTGGTACGATGTCTGATGCGATTTTGGGTGGGATATGGAGTTCGAAGGTTCAGGAGGTGACCTGGGGTTATGCGACATGGCTTGGCAGTGGAAGGGGGCTGCAAACATCGCACCTTGGAAGGGTTGTTAGCAAGAAATTAGTGAAGTGTCAGTGTGATGTTCGACGAAATGCCGCAGTGGGGTAGATCAAATATTTGGGCTGATGCTGTTTTGGAGATGTTTAGGGTTTTATCGAGTAGTTACAAGCCAATAAGGTATGCATTGTTTTCAATATTTAAATTTACATAGAGTGATTAAATTACTTAAGTGCAAGTAATTTAAATTAATATGATTTAATCGTTAAATAAATTCAAATAATCATAGGTATTGAATATATTCGGTTGGGACGGTTCAAGTAAATGCGTAGCTGTGAGATTTGGAAATTTAAACGGGGTATTCGACAAACGGTGAATAAAATCACGGTGAGTAATCTCACTCACCTTTAGAATTATTTTTATTTCATTAAAAATAATTGTTTGTTGCTTGTGTGGATGCTTTCTGCTTGTTTTATATATATTAGTTATTTAGGCTATTATATATATATTGGGTTGATTGATTGGTTGGATTCCCGCAGTCTCATTAGCGGATGCCCGCAGTTTCATAGCGGATGATTACCCTATACGCCCCACGCTATGATTAGTGGATGACCTTCTATACCGCGATATTCTGCCACGAAGCAGAATGGGTATTATTTATGTGCTAACGTCTGTGGATGCAGGAAAACAGGTTGGAGGAATCCAACTGGATTCCTCAAAAATATATTATCTGTTTGTTTATTTGTTTGCATATATATATTGTTATATATGATGTGTTAGAAAAATAAATAATTCGTTGCTTTGTGTGTTTAAATATCACTGGGCTAAGTGTTAATGTATTTAAAATATCGTGGAAGGATATTTGAGATTTTAAAAGGGAAAATTCTATTTTTAAATAGAATTTGAATTTTTAATGGAATAAAAATATAAACTTGTTTTTTTGAAAAATAAAACAAGTAGTTCCTTTATAAACGAAGTTTATAAATAGTTCTTTTATAACGAAGTTATAAATGAATTAAAAGAATTATCATTTGATAATTCAGAAATAGAAATACAAGTGTGAAATGGGAAATCTATCTTCAAAGAAAAATAGAAATATCGATTTCAAAAGGAATTGAAGTCGAGACTTGTTTAAAGGAATTGGATATAAGAATTCAAATAGAAACAGAATTTGAAATATAGAATTTCAAAGAAGAATTGAATAGAATTTGAAATATAGAATTTCAAAGAAGAATTGAAATATGAAATTTGAATAGAGATTTGAATTGGAATTTAAATATGAAATTTGAATAGAGAGTTGAAATAGAAATTCAAGTATTGAATTTGAACATGGAATTGAATATAGAAATTCAAGTAGAAATTTGAATATGAAATTTCAAAATAGAATTTGAAATAAACTTTGAAAATAGGATTTCAAAGTAGGATTGAAATAGGATTTCAAAATAGGAAATCCAAATAGCTTTGAAATAGAATTTGAGTTCAAGGGAATTGAAATAGAATTTGAATTCAAAGGAATTCAAATGGGGTTGGAATAAAGGAAATTCAAAAATGGAATTTCAAATAAGAGAAAATGGAATTTGAAACATTTAGAATTTTAAATAGAATTTAAATGGAGTTTGAATATTTGGATTTCAAATAGAATTAAAATGGAGTTGGGATATTCGAGAATTCAAATAGACTTTAAATATAGGAATTGCAAACGGATTTGAAAATGGAGTTTAAATCCTGAATTGGAATTCAAGAGATACAAAATTTGAATTTGAATCCAAAGAGATATAAATATTGAATTTGAATTCAAGAGAAAATTAAATATGGTATTTGAATTCAAAGTGAGGTTTAATATGGGATTGGAAATGAAAATAGATTTGAATATAGAATTCAAATGGAATTTAAATTATGGATTTGAATATATGATATATATATCAGAAAGGGAGTTGAATTTTATTTAAACAAAGTTTATATATATAAATATAATTAAAACGAACTCGCCACAGCGCTGCAGTTCGTAAAATAGCGATTTGAACTTCAATCGAGTATACAGGACTCAATTGAAGTCGGAATTCTTTGAAACAAGGAACGTCAGGACCGATTTGATAATAGTTTTCTAATGAAGGAGAAAAATCTGGATTTCGTCATATAGATTTTGAGATATGTCAAAATCAAATTTTCAGAGAAACAGCGCCAAAATCGTTTTAAACCCATAACGGTTTATTTAATTTTATAAAAGGATTTTAAGCAAATAAAAATCCGAATTTCTATTTAGAAAATTTCAGATTTGAGTTATAAAATATATGTGAACTCAGGTGGAGTAATGAGTTGATTTTTAACAGAAATCAGATTTTTGATTATTGAATAGAATTAACTAATTGGAACGGAAATTAGTTAAATGAGATTTTGAATGGATATTGAGCTTTAAATAAGAAAATGCGATTTGAAATTTATATTCGAAATAGAAAAGAGAACTAGAATTGAAATTGAAATGCAATTTGGTTATGAACGAGTTAAATATTTTGTTCGAACATGTTATGTTCAACAAAGAAGTGAAATAGGCAAAATGACTAATTAAAGAATAAATGGGCGAAACTGAATTCAAACGATTAGATAGTGTTGAATTAAATTGAAAACAGGTGAACAGGTGTTAGACAGGTATGGGATGAAGTATATGAAGATTTAAATTTATGTGCTCGACAAAAAGGTACATGTTTAATTCATATATGAGATTTTATGCGCCGTATCGGCAAGCCGCTTGGCTTTTTCTTTTTTTCTTTTTGAAATAAGAAGGACCGGGAAAGCTATTTGAAATTTCCCGATGCTCCCGATACAGGGGAGGTTATGGCGAAATTTTCCGGAAATTTAAGGAGTTAGAATATTTTTGAGATATTTTGATAGTTAGAAATCATTATATCGACGTATAGAATTCGATAGGTAAGTGAATATAAAAATCGAATATTGTAAACAAAAAGGGAAATCTATAAATTAGAAATAGAAAGCGAACTTTATACATGTTTTAAAAATGAACAATTGGATTGTGTAGTGTGTTCGAGGTAAGTGATTTTGCCGTTTTGAAGTTGAGGATGTCTTCAGTTAAGGTCTGAGAGGTAAATTTACCCCAACTTGATTGATTTCATTTTTAATGGATAAATAGCAAGATCCAGTCTCGAAGAGAAGTGTTTGAAAAAGAGTTAGTTGAATAAAATATTTTGGGTTGTTGTAACAATGTTTTACACAACATTCGTTTTAAACCCAAGTGATGGAATTTTGGAAATATAACAAGTAAATATTTCCTGAGTATAATTAAAATAGTCGAGATAGAGATAAGTGATTGGGATTGTTTCCAATTGCAAATAGAGATATTTTCTAATATATAGAAAATAAAAGAAGTTGATATTGGGAAATGCTTTCCAAATGGCGTAAAGGGCCAAGATGATTATTGAAAATATTTGGTTAACAAATATTGATAGGGAAATGGAAAAGTGATTTAATTAATGAAATATTAATTAAAGAGCCCAGTGATTTGTTTGATATGTTTGGATGAACACTTGTTTTTATTCGATAGTTAAATCACAGACTATCGAAGTTTTTACCATCGTTGTCAATATGGAGAGACCGGTTGGATTATTATCCGAAGAACCACTCCGTATCGGCATAAGCGTTGCGAACCAAGTATGCTGAATATATTGAAGACGGAGTAAAGTGCAAGGGCTTTTCTATTTATAGAAATAGTGCCTTCGGTTTCGTTCAATCCCAGAACGAACGTATATGGACGAATGTCTGACAAAGTATTTCCATGATCAAATGGGTTGGTCTGTATGAATGTATATGGTTGCAACGGATTTATCCCTTAGCATAATATCCAGAATATTTGTGCAAACTAAACTAGTGATTTACGGATTTGACGATGTGGCATTCAAAGTGATTTTGTTATCAATGAATGGTAAGTATGCGTAGCCTCAGGCCTCAACAACCGGGAAAGGACAAAAATCGGGCAGGCAGCATGGCTATGTGGGTCGCACCCATTAGGATGTATAATCACCTATCTAGAGAAATTCCTATTGCTTCTTTATCTGTTCGATGCTGACCCTATTCGGGTGACGGTTGCTGATCCCAACCGTTGGTGATATACATTCGATACACTCAAGCGAAATGAGTGGTCGGTCATGTGTGGGCTGGGTTGCAAGATGTTCTTGTTGAACCCAGTGTATTCCTCTCTAGAGATACACAGTCAGAAGGTGGTTCCATACCTTGTCATGTTGGAAATCCAATCTCCAATAAGCGCCATGCGGTTTTTGATTTTATACTATGTAGGTGGAGCGTGAGATGCAAGCGTTCTGCTATTTGGTTATTTACTTGATGTAGACATTATTATAATATCACTGGATTTTCGTATCAAAGTGTTTTGGGTTATAGTAAGGTAAAAACCGTCCGTGTTTATGTGTGGGCTGGTCTTACTATTATCTTTTCTTTGAAAGGATTTTTAAAGTTAAACAAGTGGTTGGAGTTTACTCACACCAGTCCCCTGACTGACCCAGAGTTTATTTTGTTTTGTTTTCCCTAAACTCTTGGGTGCCCAATTTTGTACGGGCAGTCAAGTAGTCGGGATTTCACAGATTCATTTGGAGGAGCTGGAAGCAGGAGGCTTCACCGGTTAGCTATAGGCTATCATATATTCCGATGTGGACCTTGTTTGTATCTGGAAACAGATGTTTATAACTGTTCCAGAAATGACTGTTGTGCTCTGATGATGGTATGTATATAAAGTTACTGATTTGAATTTCAAAAGTTATGTTATATAATATATTTTATTCGATCCGCTGTGAGATTCGTGTTTACTTTGATTATGCTCAGTTGTGTTCTTCTTCTTCTATTCTAATATTTCTTTCTCCCTATTTCTCATCTTCTAACTTCTTTCTATTAATGGTTCGTATTTCTGTGTTATTTGGGTTGGACGTGTGGCGTATTTAGTCAACTCAGATAGCTCAGATTTGCGGGCTTTTACAGTTGGTATCAGAGCTTAGGTTGAGTTAATACCTAGGCTTTGTGGAGTTGTGCTCATTAGAGATAGGATCAGTAGTATCCTAGAATGAGTTGAGTGTATATACGAGAGAGCGTATTTGTAAATTGATATAAAAATTTATTTTATATTGTGTTGGCTAGTCTGTTGAGTGGTTTATGAATTCTGGTCGGATAGTGGGACGCCACGAAGTCGATAGGGATTTCTAAACACTTGAACAGAAGATTGAACACAGTATTGTTTTAAAGTGGGTGAATGAAATAATTTTACCCAAAATTCTATTTTGACATAGAAAGAATAATTTTCTGGAATTATTATAATATATGGATGTGTTGATTATTAGGATTATAATCAATGAGATTATAAAATTGGAATGGTTATTTATAACCAAAATAGAATTTGTATAGGAATTAAATATACAAATGAGATGAATTAGAATTTAAATTCAAACCAGAGTTAAGAATTCAAAATCCTGGGAAATTTGGAAATATTTTTCAAAGTATATTAAAATAATATAGCTTTGTTTTGTAAAGGATTTGAAAGAAAATCATTTTAGATGGATTTTGAAATAATAAAGCACTGAACTCGCTTCAGTGGCTGGAAAATAATTCTGATGATGATTGCAACATCATCAGTGTTCATTTCCGAGTTTCTAAGTGATGAATTGCTACCTTAGAAAAAAAAATTTGATGGAAATTTGTTTGAAAGGAAACAAGTTTAGTTGAAAAATTCAAATATTTTGAATTTGAAAAGATTATAACTATATGTATATATTTATATGATTTCAGAAGGATTTGAAATAAACGCCCGGGTATTTGAATTCTGAAATTTAAATTTAACTTATGATAGTTAAATGATTAAAGTGAATAAATTGAGCGAAATCAATTTGAATGAAATTGAAAGCATATGAACGAAATATGAATTGGATGTGAATTCATTGGTTGTAAGTCATTCAGAGTTAAATGAATGAATGCATTTATAGTGCGTGATGTTCAATATAAATGGAAACAAAAGTTTTGGTTAGAACTAAATGGGAAGAAGCATGAGGAGTTGAGTTTCACCATAAGTAAGATTTTGAAAAGTAAAGGAATTTGAATCATTTTCCTATCTTAGCAATTTCGAGGACGAAATTATTTTAAGGGGGGAAGAATGTAACGACCCGGATTTTTCGAATAATATTTTAAATATTTAGTATCATTTAAATATTGAATTAACCATATAAAAGAATTTTTATAGTGAATTATCGATCAATTAATCGAAATACGAGAACAAAATATAATTGAATTCGCAAGTTAAAAATTTAGTTGAAAACAATTCTGTTGATTGATATAAATCCTGTATTGGATTAGAACAATGATGATTATTATTAAAGAATTAAACTTTTATTTTGAAAACAATTTGTATTTTAGTCAGTTGAATTTAATATAAATGATCGATTTAAACTGTTATCCATTATATACTATCAATTAAATATGAGAATACGTTCTGTTAAGTTCAGAGTATCGTATCAACTTGGAAGTGTCGGTCGTTAAGTTAAAATATGGGTTCGTGATTGCGAATTACGGACCCTAAAATATTTTGATTAAAGAAAAATCACTTCAAATTCTTCTCAACGCCGCCCTATTTTAAAACCAGAGCCGACCTATGTTTCTACTACGCTGCCAATATTTCCTTGAGCAGGGAAAAATGTTTGCTTCCTTCACTACAAAACTAAAGCTCGAATTTAATGGCAGTACGTATTCTGAATCGCGTCGACAAATTCCCTCCCTCGAGCCAAAATAGCTGTCCCCTCTTCAATTATAAAATCGCGACATCCCTCTGAAATTCTTCACAAACGAAAATGAAGACCAAAGTTTCAGAAATCAAATGGCCATCCCCTTTCTTTAAAACTGCGATTTCCTTTTCCCTCTTCCTCATTTTCATTTCAACCGAATAAGTAAATCAAAACCCCTTTATTTCAAAAGCCGCTACCCTCCTCTCCTCCGTTGGTTACTAATCAAAGATCGAAAGGGACAATCGCGATGGATTCGGGTGTTCGAACGAGGTGAGGTTATCGCGATGGATTCGGGTGTTCGAACGAGGTGAGGTTATCGCGATGGATTCGGGGGTTCGAATGAGGTGAGGTTATCGCAATGGATTCGGGTGTTCGAACGAGGAGTTCGATCTTGATGTTTGGGAAAGCGATGGTGTCGGGAGTTCAAGGGAAGTGTTTGAAGTCTGGTTCGGTTCAGTGTTTTCAGTGGAAATCGACGATGGTGGATGACGATTTCGTGAAATCAAACTGGGTAAATTTGAGAGGGTTCGTCAGTTGCTTTGTTGGTACGATGTCTGATGCGATTTTGGGTGGGATATGGAGTTCGAAGGTTCAGGAGGTGACCTGGGGTTATGCGACATGGCTTGGCAGTGGAAGGGGGCTGCAAACATCGCACCTTGGAAGGGTTGTTAGCAAGAAATTAGTGAAGTGTCAGTGTGATGTTCGACGAAATGCCGCAGTGGGGTAGATCAAATATTTGGGCTGATGCTGTTTTGGAGATGTTTAGGGTTTTATCGAGTAGTTACAAGCCAATAAGGTATGCATTGTTTTCAATATTTAAATTTACATAGAGTGATTAAATTACTTAAGTGCAAGTAATTTAAATTAATATGATTTAATCGTTAAATAAATTCAAATAATCATAGGTATTGAATATATTCGGTTGGGACGGTTCAAGTAAATGCGTAGCTGTGAGATTTGGAAATTTAAACGGGGTATTCGACAAACGGTGAATAAAATCACGGTGAGTAATCTCACTCACCTTTAGAATTATTTTTATTTCATTAAAAATAATTGTTTGTTGCTTGTGTGGATGCTTTCTGCTTGTTTTATATATATTAGTTATTTAGGCTATTATATATATATTGGGTTGATTGATTGGTTGGATTCCCGCAGTCTCATTAGCGGATGCCCGCAGTTTCATAGCGGATGATTACCCTATACGCCCCACGCTATGATTAGTGGATGACCTTCTATACCGCGATATTCTGCCACGAAGCAGAATGGGTATTATTTATGTGCTAACGTCTGTGGATGCAGGAAAACAGGTTGGAGGAATCCAACTGGATTCCTCAAAAATATATTATCTGTTTGTTTATTTGTTTGCATATATATATTGTTATATATGATGTGTTAGAAAAATAAATAATTCGTTGCTTTGTGTGTTTAAATATCACTGGGCTAAGTGTTAATGTATTTAAAATATCGTGGAAGGATATTTGAGATTTTAAAAGGGAAAATTCTATTTTTAAATAGAATTTGAATTTTTAATGGAATAAAAATATAAACTTGTTTTTTTGAAAAATAAAACAAGTAGTTCCTTTATAAACGAAGTTTATAAATAGTTCTTTTATAACGAAGTTATAAATGAATTAAAAGAATTATCATTTGATAATTCAGAAATAGAAATACAAGTGTGAAATGGGAAATCTATCTTCAAAGAAAAATAGAAATATCGATTTCAAAAGGAATTGAAGTCGAGACTTGTTTAAAGGAATTGGATATAAGAATTCAAATAGAAACAGAATTTGAAATATAGAATTTCAAAGAAGAATTGAATAGAATTTGAAATATAGAATTTCAAAGAAGAATTGAAATATGAAATTTGAATAGAGATTTGAATTGGAATTTAAATATGAAATTTGAATAGAGAGTTGAAATAGAAATTCAAGTATTGAATTTGAACATGGAATTGAATATAGAAATTCAAGTAGAAATTTGAATATGAAATTTCAAAATAGAATTTGAAATAAACTTTGAAAATAGGATTTCAAAGTAGGATTGAAATAGGATTTCAAAATAGGAAATCCAAATAGCTTTGAAATAGAATTTGAGTTCAAGGGAATTGAAATAGAATTTGAATTCAAAGGAATTCAAATGGGGTTGGAATAAAGGAAATTCAAAAATGGAATTTCAAATAAGAGAAAATGGAATTTGAAACATTTAGAATTTTAAATAGAATTTAAAATAGAATTTAAATGGAGTTTGAATATTTGGATTTCAAATAGAATTAAAATGGAGTTGGGATATTCGAGAATTCAAATAGACTTTAAATATAGGAATTGCAAACGGATTTGAAAATGGAGTTTAAATCCTGAATTGGAATTCAAGAGATACAAAATTTGAATTTGAATCCAAAGAGATATAAATATTGAATTTGAATTCAAGAGAAAATTAAATATGGTATTTGAATTCAAAGTGAGGTTTAATATGGGATTGGAAATGAAAATAGATTTGAATATAGAATTCAAATGGAATTTAAATTATGGATTTGAATATATGATATATATATCAGAAAGGGAGTTGAATTTTATTTAAACAAAGTTTATATATATAAATATAATTAAAACGAACTCGCCACAGCGCTGCAGTTCGTAAAATAGCGATTTGAACTTCAATCGAGTATACAGGACTCAATTGAAGTCGGAATTCTTTGAAACAAGGAACGTCAGGACCGATTTGATAATAGTTTTCTAATGAAGGAGAAAAATCTGGATTTCGTCATATAGATTTTGAGATATGTCAAAATCAAATTTTCAGAAAAACAGCGCCAAAATCGTTTTGAACCCATAACGGTTTATTTAATTTTATAAAAGGATTTTAAGCAAATAAAAATCCGAATTTCTATTTAGAAAATTTCAGATTTGAGTTATAAAATATATGTGAACTCAGGTGGAGTAATGAGTTGATTTTTAACAGAAATCAGATTTTTGATTATTGAATAGAATTAACTAATTGGAACGGAAATTAGTTAAATGAGATTTTGAATGGATATTGAGCTTTAAATAAGAAAATGCGATTTGAAATTTATATTCGAAATAGAAAAGAGAACTAGAATTGAAATTGAAATGCAATTTGGTTATGAACGAGTTAAATATTTTGTTCGAACATGTTATGTTCAACAAAGAAGTGAAATAGGCAAAATGACTAATTAAAGAATAAATGGGCGAAACTGAATTCAAACGATTAGATAGTGTTGAATTAAATTGAAAACAGGTGAACAGGTGTTAGACAGGTATGGGATGAAGTATATGAAGATTTAAATTTATGTGCTCGACAAAAAGGTACATGTTTAATTCATATATGAGATTTTATGCGCCGTATCGGCAAGCCGCTTGGCTTTTTCTTTTTGAAATAAGAAGGACCGGGAAAGCTATTTGAAATTTCCCGATGCTCCCGATACAGGGGAGGTTATGGCGAAATTTTCCGGAAATTTAAGGAGTTAGAATATTTTTAAGATATTTTGATAGTTAGAAATCATTATATCGACGTATAGAATTCGATAGGTAAGTGAATATAAAAATCGAATATTGTAAACAAAAAGGGAAATCTATAAATTAGAAATAGAAAGCGAACTTTATACATGTTTTAAAAATGAACAATTGGATTGTGTAGTGTGTTCGAGGTAAGTGATTTTGCCGTTTTGAAGTTGAGGATGTCTTCAGTTAAGGTCTGAGAGGTAAATTTACCCCAACTTGATTGATTTCATTTTTAATGGATAAATAGCAAGATCCAGTCTCGAAGAGAAGTGTTTGAAAAAGAGTTAGTTGAATAAAATATTTTGGGTTGTTGTAACAATGTTTTACACAACATTCGTTTTAAACCCAAGTGATGGAATTTTGGAAATATAACAAGTAAATATTTCCTGAGTATAATTAAAATAGTCGAGATAGAGATAAGTGATTGGGATTGTTTCCAATTGCAAATAGAGATATTTTCTAATATATAGAAAATAAAAGAAGTTGATATTGGGAAATGCTTTCCAAATGGCGTAAAGGGCCAAGATGATTATTGAAAATATTTGGTTAACAAATATTGATAGGGAAATGGAAAAGTGATTTAATTAATGAAATATTAATTAAAGAGCCCAGTGATTTGTTTGATATGTTTGGATGAACACTTGTTTTTATTCGATAGTTAAATCACAGACTATCGAAGTTTTTACCATCATTGTCAATATGGAGAGACCGGTTGGATTATTATCCGAAGAACCACTTCGTATCGGCATAAGCGTTGCGAACCAAGTATGCTGAATATATTGAAGACGGAGTAAAGTGCAAGGGCTTTTCTATTTATAGAAATAGTGCCTTCGGTTTCGTTCAATCCCAGAACGAACGTATATGGACGAATGTCTGACAAAGTATTTCCATGATCAAATGGGTTGGTCTGTATGAATGTATATGGTTGCAACGGATTTATCCCTTAGCATAATATCCAGAATATTTGTGCAAACTAAACTAGTGATTTACGGATTTGACGATGTGGCATTCAAAGTGATTTTGTTATCAATGAATGGTAAGTATGCGTAGCCTCAGGCCTCAACAACCGGGAAAGGACAAAAATCGGGCAGGCAGCATGGCTATGTGGGTCGCACCCATTAGGATGTATAATCACCTATCTAGAGAAATTCCTATTGCTTCTTTATCTGTTCGATGCTGACCCTATTCGGGTGACGGTTGCTGATCCCAACCGTTGGTGATATACATTCGATACACTCAAGCGAAATGAGTGGTCGGTCATGTGTGGGCCGGGTTGCAAGATGTTCTTGTTGAACCCAGTGTATTCCTCTCTAGAGATACACAGTCGGAAGGTGGTTCCATACCTTGTCATGTTGGAAATCCAATCTCCAATAAGCGCCATGCGGTTTTTGATTTTATACTATGTAGGTGGAGCGTGAGATGCAAGCGTTCTGCTATTTGGTTATTTACTTGATGTAGACATTATTATAATATCACTGGATTTTCATATCAAAGTGTTTTGGGTTATAGTAAGGTAAAAACCGTCCGTGTTTATGTGTGGGCTGGTCTTACTATTATCTTTTCTTTGAAAGGATTTTTAAAGTTAAACAAGTGGTTGGAGTTTACTCACACCAGTCCCCTGACTGACCCAGAGTTTATTTTGTTTTGTTTTCCCTAAACTCTTGGGTGCCCAAATTTGTACGGGCAGTCAAGTAGTCGGGATTTCACAGATTCATTTGGAGGAGCTGGAAGCAGGAGGCTTCACCGGTTAGCTATAGGCTATCATATATTCCGATGTGGACCTTGTTTGTATCTGGAAACAGATGTTTATAACTGTTCCAGAAATGACTGTTGTGCTCTGATGATGGTATGTATATAAAGTTACTGATTTGAATTTCAAAAGTTATGTTATATAATATATTTTATTCGATCCGCTGTGAGATTCGTGTTTACTTTGATTGTGCTCAGTTGTGTTCTTCTTCTTCTATTCTAATATTTCTTTCTCCCTATTTCTCATCTTCTAACTTCTTTCTATTAATGGTTCGTATTTCTGTGTTATTTGGGTTGGACGTGTGGCGTATTTAGTCAACTCAGATAGCTCAGATTTGCGGGCTTTTACAAATATGGAAAGACCTAAACTTGTATGCCTTAATTTGGATAAATGACAATTGGCATTCCGATTAGAACATTTTCCGTTTATACGAATGTTATGTTAATTAGGCACCATTGTTATATTATTTATTTAAACGTAATTAAGGTTATATTATCGTAATAAATGCGATTAGGTTTGAATTTGAAATGTCCCCTTAAGAAATACACATATGTATTTGTTTGTTTGTGTGTGCGTATATATAGAATGGCGCATATATATATATATATATATATATATATGAATGAATGACACATAGACACAAGGTTATTTGTCATTTATGGTAGAAGCCTGCCTATTACCGACCATCATATGTAGCAACCACAAGTGGGCCCAACTAATGTGAGACGTGTAGGTGTCATTGGCCATTTATAAACTTAGTACACTAGACATGAGGTTAAACCGACCTGTAATAGAAGCCTTCCCGGAGCCGACTGGCATATCCAGCATCTACAGGTATATGGTTCAATGTGAGAGGTCTAGTGTGTGTGTGTATATATATATATAACTATATAACTATATATATATAACTATATATATATATAAGTGATGTGTGAAAAATAGGCTTACTACGCCTTAAGAAAGTCTTAAGTGGCTGACTCACCTCTTTATATAATTCGGGTTTTAAGTGGTTAGGACTAGAATCCCTCTGAAGGTCTATTCCTTGGAGAGGAACCCAAGTCGTGGGACCCACCCTTATTAGTATTGTGATAAGTCTTTGGGCCATCCTTCTTTAAAAAGTGGTCAGGCATAAAATGGTTAATGGAGTAGGGTAGTTCACGGAAGATGTCCACTTCCTCTAGAAGCTTGTAAGGGCTTAACTAGGGACAGACTGCTAATTGAAGGATATGTGGCCATTGTATGCTCACCAACTGTTTAAGGGAGGTCATAAGTGATATAGGTGTCGTAGCGGATAATGGCAGTTAAGTAGTAACATTCACAATATTACTTCTCATATTACAAATGAGAGAATAGACTTAAGAACGTTAACGTACAAGGACGAGGCACTACAAGAAATTATTATATTAATAGCAAGTAGGATTGCACTGAAAATTGTCTTGCTATTGTTAAATGGCTAATTCTTTACTTAATTAAAAAGACAACAAGTTAAATTGCAATTATATTAAGCGTGTGCAAAAATACTAATCCAACCACACGTGAATCCCGTTCCATTATTTGGTTTCCCTCCAACATTTTTTTTGGCTGCCAAATTTTCACTTTTCTTTGCACTTCTCCTTGAGATACTCAGCTTTGCCCTTTCGCCTTATTTTAATATTATTAGTCCTCCTCTCCTGCCGCGTTATACCTTAACCTAATAATTCTTCAACCTCAATCGTTCCCTAATTTCACGAAGCTCCGTTATTCCATTTTTCTAGAAGTTCCAGAGGTTCAATGATCTGATTTGCGACTTGAATCGAAGCGAAGCAATTTGGTGCGAAATCAATTCTTCAACTCGATTTGGTCCGAAATTCAACCACCTGCCAGAAGCGAGATTTGGTCTGAAGTACAATTCTTCAAGCGCGAGCATTTGATATATATTTTTGAACCTTCACAATTTTATTCATTTTTCTTTACTGATGATCGTTGTATAGATTGATCGATGATAGTCAGTTCATGTGGGATTTTACTGATTTGAAGCTCTATATAACAGATTTGATTAAAAGCATTAACTATAAATTTCTATGAAAATAAATTTAATTATTGTTGCGATCTTTGCCAATTCTAGAACACATTACTGCTGTGTTCTTTGCAAATTTGAAGCTATATATAACACTGTGTGAATTCTAGAACACATTACTGTGGTGTTCTTTGAAAATTCAAGGTTGGAACATATGGAAAAATGACAATTGAATAATTGAATTGTCATCGGAACTTGAACACAACATAGTCATGTTGTTCGAAGATTCAAAACTAGAACATACAGAAAAAGGATCAAAATTAAATAGATAAATTGTCATGAGAATGGTTGAACGTGGCTTGGTTGCAAATTATAGTGTCAGTATGTTAGAATCATTCTTCAAGCACCAAATCTTGATTTACTTCCTAGCTTCAGTTTTTGTGATTTTTGTTGTTAAAATTAGTATTTAACAGCAGTGACAAAACCACTGTATGGGCTGGGTGGGCAATTTCCCTACCCAAGATTTGCAAATCAAGTAACCAGCTTAGGAACAAATAAAAGAAATCAAAACAGTCGAAAAAAAATGAAAATGAAAATGAAAACCGGCCTATAGCAATAACGCTTTTGAACCCTCGAGGTAACAAAATAGAAAGAAAGCACGGTTGAGCTTCCTAACCTCAGCACCTACTCAACTCGATCCATTTTTGACTGTGATTCCCAATCTTAAAGTATGTCAACATTTTTTACTGTGATTCCCATTATTTTTATTGTGATTCCCATTTTGCTTCCACTATTAGCCTGGGAGCTTGTCAGTAATTTTTATACTTTATGACTGAAATATGTCAATTTTTTTGAGATGGCTATCCATTCTTACTTGAAATTAGTGAATTGTCGAGTTTTTTTAAGTATTTGAATTTCTTGAATTTCCTTTGATGGTCTTGTTTGAAATATGTGATTTTCTATACAATCTTGCTGATCTTGAAATTGCTTTTAGTCGGAAAGATTAGTTTCAGTGTCTGTATGAAATACATACTATTTTATCATCATTTCATAACATCACTACATTTTCGGTGTTAACTATGTAGTTAGTTAAATAAAAAAAAGTCGAAGGATATGCTTTTTTTATCGACGTATTTGTCAACTCTTTAGATATCAATTGCGGTCATAAAACAAACATTTTTAGATATGAAGTTAATTAAAACATCATTTCAAAATAAGATGGACAGTGATTTGTTTGGAAATTATATGGTAATATATATTGAAAAAGAAATTGCTAAAAAAACTGGATCTTGGAACGATCGTGAATGAATTTGATTTCCGTAAAGTTTGTGGAGCACAAATCAAACGACTATTTAGCGATCTATGTTTTATGTATGCAAACTTGCTAAATTGTCTAAGTTGACGCAAATTTGTAAGTATTATTACTTTTTTTATGTGCAAGTTTGTTTAAGTTACTTAATGTTTTTGTAAAATATTTAGACATTTATCTAGTCTCGCCCACCGCAAACCATAATCCTAGTTTCATCGCTGTTTAACAGTGCGATGCATATGCATATGTTAGAATTAGTATTTAACAGTGCATATGTTAGAATTAGTATTTAACAGTGCATATGTTAGAATTAGTATTTAACAGTGCGATGCATATGCATATGTTAAAATTAGTATTTAACAGTGCGATGCATATGCATATGTTAGAATCCTTTTACGCAATACGCATATGCATGCACAAACACATTTGTGGAGGAATTCTGTAAATTTGAAATATCATCAGTGCGATGGTAAAGGCACCATACTTTTTGCTAAGGTTACCGCTATCAACAGACCACGTGTTAGGTTCTTAGCGGAATTCTGCGGATCATGGTGTTAAAAATATTAAGATCAGTGCCCTTAGCACATATGTGGTTATTTTAGGCCTATAGAAATATTTACATTTTGTAAGTTAAGTAGCAAATAACAATTTAATAGGCTCTCGTGTTTTTCCAACTATTTTCATTAGCTCTTGGCGATTTTTAATGCTAGTTTACATAAATATTCCTTAATGATTATATAAAACAATTTGATGTACATAGCTGCAAGTTTGTCTGATATTGTCAATACTTTAATTTACAAATAAGAAATTAATGAGCATCTCCTTTTTCCTAAGTAAACTTATAATCACATTTATATGTAAGAATTTTTAGTTTAAAACATTAGCTTTTGCAATGAGGTTGATACTGAACAAAGTACTAAAATTTCATTCAAAATGCATGAAACATAGTGTCAATCAATCCTCGATTATTCACTGTCTTAGCGATTAATTTTTATTCATGCTCGCCACCAAGCATTCACCTAAGGATTTTTATAACCTTGATCCACACAAATTAAACCGGTTCTTCCAATATCACGTTAGAGAAACATATATATTATCATGGAACAAATTAATAGGCTGAAGAGGTTATACATGATTTATTTTATATGCTTGTTCATATATGATTTATTTTATAGGTTGACTAATGGTAACACCATAAAGCATGAGTTTCATAAGAGATTACTTATTATATTGTTTTTTCTCCATAACAATTGTAGATGTGATTTAAACCGTCCAAGTATAAGGTTGAATGTTTAGTGTGTCAGATTAGTTGAACTATTTAAACCGTATTATTTGTATATCGTATTCTAGTATAGTCAAATGAAAATTAATACATTAAACTGGAGTATTTTATTTAAACGATAGTAAATTAAAATTAATATGACCACATCTTTTAGTTTGTGCTCAGATTTGAAGTTGTACAGTGGTTTTTAGATAGCCATGTTGCCAGTTTGTGCTCAGATTTGAAGTTGTACGGTGGTTCTTAGATAGCCATGTTGCCAATGGAAGTATGTAACATTTTAGAATTAATTCTCATTGCAATTTTTCACTTTTCATTTCCTATTTAACGTTTTAATATCAATATTATTTCTTATTATGTATTTAACGTTTTAATATCAGTATTATAGTAAATAAAACGGAGCGCTTTTACAGTGAGTAAACATTCCCCATATAGTTATTGATTTTTTTACTTATTATGATTTAGATGTTTCCCTGCATGTATAGCTGGAAGTAATTTACATGAAAAACAAAACAAAGGGCCAAAACTGTGAATCATTTCGTGAGTAAATTAAACACTCACTGTTTATTTATTTTTCAATACATGTCATGATCATGTACTTAACATTTGTTGTTTATATACATGCTACACCTGTTTACAAATGTGATCTGAACCCATCTGTGCTTGTGCATTAGAATAAAACCCTGTAAATGCACATAAACAAAAACAAGTGAGTAAACTCCCCTTCTCCCATTTTAAGCTCTTATTGATTTCATATTATATATATATATATATGCGTATATGTTCTGGATGGATAATATATATATAAATATATAAATATATGCGTATATGCTCTAGTTTGTCTAGAGGGATGAGTTCAGGCCATGACATTTAACTTTGAAGGATGAGTTTCTAACCAAAAATAAAGACAAAAGCATATTATTAAGTGGCAGCAGTTTTGAACCGAACTTCAGTTTATTTATCTTTATAACTATTTGATTAAAGGTTTCAGCAAATTCACTTGCCATGTTTTAATCTATTCATTATTTCTCCTAGGCTTTGTTTGTTTCGGGGGAAAAAGGCTGAATCAAATAAGTGATTGGAGGCTGTTAGTTGGTTTGTTTTCAAATAAATGCTTTCATTAAACATTTTTGTTCGTTGGATTAACCAAAATTTAGGTATTAGTTGTAAATGCTGATCGTTTGTTGCACAAGATTTTCTAGCTATACTCCTACTGTGTTGAGCTACTAGGATGATCAATGCTATTTAGTTATTCAGGTAGTTATTATTATTGTATATCTATATTTAACAATGCTTATTTTGTTATCATGAAAGCTGGACGTGAATGTTATTAATGTTAGTGCCATTGTATCGCAAATATAGTGCTGACATGGTATAGTGATCATTAACATTCAAAACATCTTATTTTTAAATCAGAACTGAACTTCACAAAATAGCACAAAATAGCAAACAATAAATTACCCAACAATTAAAGAATGGATGTACGGGTGATGCAGAGTATGTTGGTTATCGGTAAATACACATAAAATCGTCAAGTGAATTGAGCACAATTAATTGGATTGTATATTTGTGTGTGTGTTAATATGTGTGTGTGTGTGTGTGTATATATATATATATATGTATGTATGTGTGTGTAAATATATATAAATGTAACACTTATTGAATTGTACTTTTGTTTTGTTTAGAAAATTGCTTGTTACAATATCATATTTGGCGATGGAAAAAGATTGGGTGCATTTACACAAGTAATAATACAATATTTAGCCTAAAATTTAACGTGGAAATTAAAATAAAAACTTGATTTGTTATGTTGATAACTTTGTTTTTTATTTTATCATAGAACTAGTAGCGAATACGAGCAAGGAGCATGTAATTTTGTGCATGCTGCAAAGAGAAACTTAGGAAACATAGAAGAAAATTTATGTCCTTGCTTAGATTGTCGAAATCACTCCCATCAATATGGTGATACTGTTGTCAAGCATTTGATTATAAGAGGAATGGATCCTTTCTGCAAGTGCAGTAAGTGGTACAGTCATGGTGAACAAATGAATATAACTAAAAATGTGGAGGTGGATGAGATATATGAACTACTTCAAGCCGTTCACTTTGAAGATGAAGCGTTTGTCAATCATACTTTTTTCTTGGACGATAATAACAATGATGATGCACAGAAGCGAGTGGATGATTTTCTTAAAAATTTGGAAGATGCAAAAACTCCACTATACCATGATTGCGTAGATCAAACAAAATTATCTGCTATCACTGCATTGTACAATCTTAAATGTGAAACTGGATTATCCGATACTGGTTTTGATAAGCTTCTAAATGTGCAACAATTGTTATTACCAAAAAATAATGTCCTTCCGAAAAGTTTGTATGAACTGAAGAAGTTTCTCAAAGTATTTGACATGGGATTCGAGAAGATTCATGCATGCAAGAATGATTGTTGTCTTTTTAGGAAAGAGTACAATGATTTGAATAAATGTCTGAAATGTGCTTCTCCGAGATGGAAGATAAATGAGAGGAAAAAAGAGATAATTCCAGGTATTCCGGTCAAAGTATTGAGATATTTTCCAATTATTCGAAGACTAAGAAGAAAGTTTAGATCTCCACAGATGGCAGAAGATTTAAGATGGCATTTCAGTAATAAAAGCAATGATGGTAAAATGCGTCATCCTGTGGATTCTTTGACATGGAGCATGGTGGATGATAAATGGAAACCATTTTCAAATGATCCACGTAATCTTCGACTTGGTTTTACTCCATTTGACATTAAGGGTACCAAGTATAGTTGCTGGCCAGTGATGCTTGTGATATATAATCTTTCACCTATATTGTGTATGAAAAAGGAGAATATTATGTTATCGTTATTGATTCCTGGTCCAATGCAACCTGGGAATGATATTGATGTATATTTAGCTCCTTTGGTAGAAGATTTGCAACATTTATGGACTAACGGGGTGGAGATTTATGATGCATTTAGCAATACACTTTTTAACTTAAGAGCAATCTTGTTATGAACTATAAATGATTTTCCAACTTATGGAAATCTTGCTGGATGTTGTGTAAAAGGAAAAAAAGGTTGTCCGTTATGTGGCGTGAATACTCACCATAGATGGCTAAACCATAGCAGAAAAAATGTCTATATGGGACATAGAAGATTCTTACCTCTTTCAGATCCACAAAGAAAACAAAAGACTTGGTTTGATAATACTGTGGAGAAAGGTAACAAGCGTAGAACTCTTACAGGTAGAGATATTTCTGTTATTTTGAAGGATTTTCCAAATGATTTTGGAAAAGCTGAAAATGAAGAAATAAAAACGGCCAAGAAGAGAAAGAATAAGAAGTTAAGTAAGAAGCAAAGTATAAAGATTACATGCAGGAAGAGGAATGTACCGATAACAGAGGAGATAATTGTAATGTCGAAAAATGAAGCTCGATTGTGTGGACCAGTTCATTTTCGTTGAATGTACCCCTTCAAAAGGTATATGAAAACACTTAAAGATTATGTAAGGAACTATGCACGTCCTGAAGGATGCTGAGACGACCCGATTTCCCGTTCTCACGGAAACAAGGTTATCTTTTGGAATATAACACAGAAATAGATAATAGCAGAACAGAATTAAATAAGTACACCAGATAATGAACAACAAAATATACTGGATAAAGTAATCATCAGAGTTACACAGTATACAGGATCTTACTTAGTACAAATACAGTTCAGCTATACATAAATGTCTACAGCGGAAATAAACAAAATATGTACAATAGGAGCTGAACAGCATAAAAAGAAATAAATGATAGAATCCATCTTCAGCTCCAGCTATCTAGAAAGAACCAGCTAAACCTGAATACAAGGCTGCCCATGTAGAAAAAGGGGCACCCGAGTTTGAGAGTGAAACAAACTACGAGTCAGTCATGGGACTGGTATGAGAAATCTACTCAACACATATATAATTGGCTAATCACAGGACCACGCCACTTTCGTGGAACGGGTTTACTCCATTGGATTGCCAGTGCTTTAAAACAAATCTTTCTTTTAAACATCGCTATGCTTTTTATAAAAATGAAGCCATTATAAGACTCAGTTCCCATCACACAATGCAACGCAAACCGGAGGATAGAGTTTTACCTTATAATGGCCAAAATATGATTGATACGAATAAAACAAAGGCAATTGATATTATTGCTAGTGTTTATATGTTTTTGAAAACAATTTCAAATCATAACTATCAATCATAGACGGCATGGGTACCATATATCATGTCGCCATATATATATACAATCAAAACCGCACGATGTCGTATTTGGAAATTGGATTTCCGTCATGAACCAAGGCAAAAGATAGTCCTTACCGAATTCGAGACGCTCTAGCCCGTGTCCCAGGACCCAGACACAGGTGGGCCCTTGGATCGTCAGGGCCGGTCCACCGATGTGGATTAAAATTCCTGAACACTGCGTTTCCCCGCCCTTTGGGGCGTCAACGAGCCAACGAATGACTCCATCGGACCCGGATCGTCCGATCAAACCGAGGCGCCTCGCAACAGCAACAACCACATAGGTGAAAAGTATATAAATGTCAGGGCTGGTAGGTCACTGACACCACCCTAGCTAGAAAGAAACGCATGTCCTCCCTGAGGTCCTTTCTCCCGTTTTAGGTTCATACCGGGGTGTGAGGCTCGCGAATTTACGTTATACACAAAGCTACGCCACACAGGCGGTGCTTTGATCATCACCACAAGACTTTGCTTTTCAACAGAAGCCCTGATCACTGCATCTTAGCATGCCACACAGGCAATTCACACCGTGCAACTGATGGCTATCAATCACACAGAACAAATCCCAATGTCGGACACACAGTCCATTTACAAGTCCGTTCTGGGTCTGAACGAAACCGAAGGCACTAAATACCTCGCAAACCCTTCGACCACCACGTACGTCTGGACGATCACCACTCATTATCCATATTTCGGGATGCCTCCCAATCAGGACCTCGGTTACCATCCAAACGAGGTGAAGATCTCCGGTCTTCGACCATCGTCTTCATCTTCGAAATTTCAATCGTCGGTCGATTATTCGAAATGAGAATTAACTCGGCCTTTTCAAATAATTCACGTATATTTAGAATTTCAATTCAATTTATTTCAATGGTTAAATTATTCGACAACACCAATTTTGTCCTTTAATGTAATTTTCACACCAAACACATTCAACCATCAAACATCACATAAATCAAGCAAATTCAGTTTATTTCCATTCCATATTTCTTATGATATTTTATAACTATTTATCGCTATTTTTATTTATTTTAAAATAGCCATTTTATTCAAAACGACGCTTCGGGCCATGAGGCGGCCGTGGCGCTGTTTTTCTTCAGATTTGATTTACACATATCTGAAAATCTAACCGTTGGATCTTCACAAAATTTACATCATTAGAAAGGTCTTTTCAAAACGAATCCAACGGTTCCAGTTTCGGGAAAATCCGACGGTCGGATCTCCCGGTACAATCGTTTGAAGTTTCGATTTCAAAATACGAACTGCAGCGTCGTTATTCGATTAAATATAATTATATATATATATATAAATAAATATAATCGTTTCTGGCGATGTTTTTCTTCAGATTTGAATTAAACATTCCAGACAATCCAACCGTTGGATTTCTACAAAGTTGGTGCCGTTGGGAAGATATTTCCAAGGCGAAACCGACGGTTGAGGTTTCGGGAAAATCCAATGGTCGGATTTCCCGCACTAGTCGTTTGAAATCACGGTTTCAAAATACGAACTGCACGGCTTCGTTTCATTTTAATTTTATTTATATTTATATATTTATATAAATATAGTTCATTCAACAATTTCAATATCGTTTTCACTTCAAATATTTTTCTAACACCTTAAATTTTGGAAAAATTTCGCCATAACCTCCCCTGCACCGGGAGCATCGGGAAATCGCAAATAGCGTTCCCGGTCCTTCTAATCCCAAAAAGAAAAAGAAAAAGCCAAGCGGCTAGCCAACAGGCTCAAAATCATCACCTAAACAAATCAGTAAATGTGTACCTATTTGTCGGGCACAAAATTTTATTCCTCTTCTCTAGCCCCTTTGCTATAACCTGTTCAATGAATATTGCATGCACATATATATACAGTTCTTATCATTTATCAATTTCTATTCGACTTCACATTTGATTTCTATTTGGTTTAAAAACTCCATTCATTCTAATGTTACATAAATAGGTGCAAATCATTTCATTAGCTAATTAATGAATATTTCATCTCATATATGTTTATTTTGAACAAGTGGCTATTTTTAACACTTCACATTTCAACGATTTATGCATTCAATAAAAATGTGATTTTTATTTTCGAACAATTTATTTCAAAATATGAATACCATTCAACACATGAATTTCTAAACAACGAATGAATATCAATTCAACATATGAATGTTTTCAATGGTTTCTATATATAGATAAAAATGTGATTTTTATTATCGAACAATTTATTTCAAAATATGAATACCATTCAACACATGAATTTCTAAACAACGAATGAATATCAATTCAACACATGAATGTTTTCAATAGTTTTTATATATAGATAAAAATGTGATTTTGTTATCGAACAATTTATTTCAAAATATGAATACCATTCAACACATGAATTTCTAAACAACGAATGAATATCAATTCAACACATGAATGTTTTCTATGGTTTATATATATAGATAAAAATGTGATTTTTATTATCGAACAATTTATTTCAAAATATGAATACCATTCAACACATGAATTTCTAAACAACGAATGAATATCAATTCAACACATGAATGTTTTCAATAGTTTTTATATATAGATAAAAATGTGATTTTGTTATCGAACAATTTATTTCAAAATATGAATACCATTCAACACATGAATTTCTAAACAACGAATGAATATCAATTCAACACATGAATGTTTTCTATACAATGAATAAATATAGTTTAAGCATATGAAAATAATTCAAACACACAAATATTATTCAAAATTTCGGCAGCATAACGGCAGGGTAGTTACACCGGCACCGTCCCTAGTACGGCTCCTCGCTCTACCTTAAAACCTCGCGGTTTTTGACAATGGGGATCATGCATCTAGTTCGCACGCAGGCGGCATGTATATATTTATTTCATTTCCACAAACTTATCCTATGTGGTTTCAACCAAATATTTCACAACCACCAATGGGTATTTTTCAACCACAATCAACCAATATCAATCACAAACAATCCCAAACAATCATTCGCTATCAACCAATTATCACAACAATTTCAATCAATAAATATCGTCCATGGTTTGTGGACGAGGGGCGTATATATATATATATATATATATATATATATATATATATATATATATATAGCAATTCACTTTTACTTCACACATATATATATAAATTTTAAATCAGAAATCTCACCAATAGCTATCCAACTTCACGACTCTTCCTTAGAGAAATCTTCGCCTTTTGTTGCTTCGTCGCCCGTATTCTCTACATATGTAAAAATCGAATCTTTACGATGCTATTCAATATATAAAAATATGATTTTTACTTCGGCTTTCCATATATAAAAATCTGATTTTTACTTTCGACTTTCGATATATAAAAATATGATTTTTACTTCGGCTTTCCATATATAAAAATCTGATTTTTACTTTTAAATTTCTAATCTTCTTCTAGTTTATAAATCATTTTAAAATCAGTTTTTATATTCCTTTATAAATCAGTTTTTAAAATCTCAGAAAAATCAGTTTTTATATTTTTATAAATCAGTTTTTAATACTTATATAAAAAATCAGTTTTATTCTTTTTAAAATCCAGTTTTATTCTTTTTTTAAAATAAACAGTTTTAATTTTATAAAAAATTCAGTTTTTATATTTCCTTTAAAAATCAGTTTATATTTTTAAAACAAAACCAGTTTTTAATACTTTAAAAACAAAATCAGTTTTATTTCTTTAAAACAAAAATCATTATTAAATTCGGTTTTTATAAAATAAAAATAAAATAATAAAATAAACAGAAATACTTACAGAGAGGGGGGGGGGAGGTCTTCGCAGACGTCGGAGGGCTTCGAGGTGGTGTTGTTCGTCGATGGCGGCGTCTTCGAGGCTCCAGGGGGGGCGTCGCGATGCTTCGATCGATGGAGGGGGGGGGGGGGGGACAGGTCTTCGTCGGCGTCGAGACGAGGGGGGGGGGGGGCGGGTCTTCGTCGGCGTCGAGACGCGGGGGGGGGGGGGGGGGTCGATTGATTTAGGTTTTTCTTCTTTTTTGTTTTTTTTTTGTTTCTGGTAATTGAATCGGGGGGGGGGGGGCAGAAGGAGATAAAGGAGGGAAGAGTATATTTTTTTTTATTATTTAATTTCGCAAAAGGTTGACTTTTACATATGACCTCGAAACGAGGCCCACCGCCTGCCGTCCATAGCGTTTCACCCCCATTCCGAACACAATGGGATATGTATCGCAAGCTGATTTGATCGTTACAATCAGTTTCCTTTTGAATTTTCATTTAAATCACTATATTGAATTTTAAACGCACATTTCAAATTACCGGGGCCACATACTGACTAGAAAAATTCCAGAAAAATATTTTCTAGCTTCGTATTGACGATACGGTCCTAACAAAACTAGTTTCGTCGAATTCTGAGACCGTTTGAAAAATGGCCAATTTCCAGTCGATTAAAATCAACTGAAACTGGTCAAACGCGTTTTCCTATGCCACGCTCACGTATTGATTCGAAAAATTATGAAATTTGAAACCTAACAATAACTTGACCCTGCGGATCCAACAAAAGTGGTTTCGTCGAAATCCGAGGTCATTTGCAAAATGTCCATTTTTAAGGGCCTGAATTCCATAGCGACTATTCAGAATTTTCAACTGGACATATCTTTTGATTCCCGCTATTAAATTTCGATTGGTCAGATTCGTTAGAAAGATATTATCAATTAGATTCCAATGTTTTTGGTTTCACTAAAATCCGGATTGTTTTGCACCCGGTATATTCCATTGAAGTTTGAAATCGAATTATCGAACTACCGCGCTATTTTCAATTCTATATATAATTATAATTAATTATATTCGTTTTCAAATGTCGATTCAAATTCAGTTTTCATCGCCATTATTTAAAATATTTATTTTAAATAATTAAAATCCATTATTTTAGCCAATTTAAAATTTTTAAATTGGTTCAGATTTTCTGGGTGGTTACAATCTCCCCCACTTAAAACTTTTCGTCCCCGAAAAGGAATAAAGTCGAAAGTGGTTTGATAAATCTACAATCACACAACACAACAACCAATTTGTTTTTAATATTCAGAGTATAGAATAAATAGTGCCCATCCATGAAAAGGAAATAACAACAGAATAGAGAATTGAATGGTAGTGCAAAGTAGGGTAAATCTACCTTGCACCGGAGTCAATCAGAGATATCTACTCGGCATCTAGGATAAGCTTTCTGAATGCTCTCCTCTGTTTCCCAAGTACAATCTCGCGGATCTCCACTCCATTGCACTTTGACTAAGTGAACCTTCTTGTTCCTCAGCTCTTTGGTTTCTTTGCCGATAATCTTTAGCGGCTCTCGCCTCACAGCTAATTCTGGAGTAATTTCAATATCCTGCTGAGCTGCTTCTTCCACGATCAAGTCTGGATCATGAACGTGCTTTCGAAGTTGAGATATATGAAATACATCATGAACTCCAGGCAACCAATCAGGAAGTTTGACCCTGTAAGCGAGAGTTCCGATCCGTTCCAGAATAGGAAACGGACCAATGAATTTGGGCGCTAACTTTCCAGTTTTACCGAACCGGATAACTCCTCTCATCGGCGATACTTTCAAATATACATAGTCGCCAACTTCAAAGGATATATCTCTTCTTCTTCTATCGGCATAGCTCTTTTGTCGGCTTTGGGCGGCGAGTAATCGCTTCTTAATAAAATCGACTTTGTCAGCAGCTTCGCGAATCATATCAGGACCCAACACAAGTCTATTTCCAGGCTCGACCCAACAAGCAGGAGATCGGCACGGTCTACCATATAATGCTTCGAATGGCGACATTGTCAGGCTCGCCTGGTAGCTGTTGTTATAAGAGAATTCAGCCAAATGCAGATGGTCTTCCCATGATCCACCGAAATCTAGAATACAAGCCCGTAATAGATCTTCTAAAATGCGATTCACCCTCTCAGTCTGACCGTCTGTCTGAGGATGATAAGCGGTGCTCATGTTTAACTTCGTTCCCAGTTCGACTTGAAATGCCTCCCAGAATTTACTAGTGAATATCGTATCTCTATCACTTACTATGCTGAGCGGCACTCCATGTAGTCTAACTATTTCCCTGAAGTATATCTGCGCCAGACTCTGAGCAGTTCTGTTTGATCTGACGGGTATAAAATGGGCGGTCTTCGTGAAACGATCTACGATCACCCAAATACTGTCATTTCCTTTTCTGGTTCTGGGCAGACCATCGATGAAATCCATAGAAATATGCTCCCACTTCCAACCAGGAACTTCTAGCGGTTGTAACAATCCAGCCAATTTCTGTTGATCACTTTTGATTAGCTGGCAGGTGGGGCATCGGCTTACATATAAAGAAATGTCCCTTTTCATCGACTTCCACCAGAAAGTGCGTTTGATGTCATTATACATTTTGCTTACTCCCGGATGGATACTGAGTTTTGACTTGTGGCATTCATCCAGTACTTCCTTTCGAAGTTCAGGAATGTTAGGAACGCATATTCGACCTTTGAGCCTTAGAATCCCCTCATTATCAACTTGAAAACTCGAGGGTTCGCCTTGTTGAATTATCCCTCTGATCTTCTGAATGAAGTGATCATTTTCCTGAAGAGCAGAAATCTTATCTAGCAATGAAGTCGTGATGATAAAACTGGCGATCATTACATTCTTTCTGCTTAACGCATCAGCCACGACATTGGCCTTTCCTGGAGTATATATAATTTCAAAGTCATATGCTGCAAGAAACTCCAGCCAACGTTGCTGCCTCAAATTCAAGTCCTTCTGAGTGAATAGATATTTTAACGACTGGTGATCTATAAACAGTTCAAATCTCTCGCCCAGAAGATAGTGTCTCCAGATTTTCAAAGAGAATATGATAGCCAATAACTCAAGATCATGAGTTACATAGTTTTTCTCGTGTGGCTTCAGTTGACGGCTAGCATAAGCAATTACTTGGCCTCTTTGCATTAACACTGCGCCAAGGCCTTCTCTAGAAGCATCAGTCCAGACTTTTAAATCTTGGTTGCCATCGATAATGGTTAACACTGGAGCTGTGGTTAATCTCAACTTTAGCTCTTCGAAAGCCTCCTCACTCTCTTGAGTCCATTTGAACTTAGAATGCTTCTTTGTAAGCTTTGTTAAGTGACCAGATATCTTCGAAAAGTCTTTAACGAACTTCCGATAATAGCTAGCCAATCCGAGAAAACTGCGGACTTCAGTGGGAGTACTGGGCTGTTTCCAATTTTGAATAGCCGTGATTTTACTTGGATCCACAGCAATTCCTTCTTTCGATACAACATGGCCCAGAAATTTCACTTCATCTTGCCAGAATATACATTTGGAAAATTTGGCTTTCAATACATTCCTTCTGAGGATTTCTAGAACCTGTTCCAAATGTTTTTCATGTTCGGCCTTTGATTTAGAGAAGATTAGAATATCATCAATAAAAACCAGAACAAATTTGTTCAATACTCCTCTGAATACTCTGTTCATTAGATCGACGAAATAAGCTGGAGCGTTACATAATCCGAACGGCATTACTAACCACTCGTAGAATAAGTCGGGGCCTCTGAACGCTGTCATTGGAACACACTCTTCGGCAATTCGAAGTTGATGGAATCCTGTAGCTAGGTCCATTCGTGAAAATACTTGTGCTCCATTTAATCGATCCAACAAATCATCAATCCGCGGCAATGGATACTTGTTCTTTATCGTCTGCTTGTTCAGATCACGATAGTCCACACATAGCCGTAGAGTACCGTCAGATTTTGGGACAAATACCACTGCCGCACCCCAGTCAGAGAAACTGGGCCTGATCAGACCTTTCCATACCAGCTGTCGTGTTTGATTGTCTAATTCCTCCTTCTCTTTCAAGGACATTCTTCGAATAGCGTGAACTACTGGCCTTGCATTTGGAATTAAAGCAATTTTGAAATCTATTTCTCTCTGCGGAGGTAAGCGAACAACTTCTTCGAACACATCCGCATAGTTCTTGACGACAGGAATATCTTTGATGAGGTCAGGAATATTCTCTGTGACTTCAGGAACATTTTCTATTTGGGCTGGAGAAACATTCAAAGCTGCCCAGAAGTCTTTTCTATTAGCATTCTGACCTTCACAGGGAATGGTTATATAATCACCTGATTTAATCTTGGCTCTAACAACTCTCTCGGCGCACCTAACCTCTGCTTCATATCTGGTTAGCCAATCCAACCCCAAGATAAGATCAAACTCTTTAAAATTCATGACGACTGCGATGGTAGGAAACCGATAACGAGAGAAAGAAACCGGCACTCCACAAATCTGAGATCAATGGAACCCCCAACTGGATTCTGGACAGTCATTGGTTCCTTGAGCTTCTTCAAATTCAAATCCAGTTTCTTAGCTGCATCTTTGGAAATGAAGCTTCGTGACGCGCCTGTGTCAAACAGTACTTTGACTGGAATGTTTTTGACAGTAAGCGTGCCTTCTAAAACATCGGGCCTTTCTTGATTAGCTGAGGGCTCAGAAGTTTCTGCTACTTCGTTTACCTGTACCGTTTCAGATTTCTGAGATAGCGGGCAGTTTTTCTCAATATGACCAGCTTGATGGCACTTCCGGCATTTCCTACTTTCCCGAGCCTTCCCACCGGGTTTGAACCCACCCTTGCTTCGTTTCTTTAAGGGCCCACAATTTATCGACAAATGTCCTTTCTTATTGCAATTAGAGCAAATAGCAGTTGTTACTGGTTCTTTTTCAGATCTAGCCCTTTTTCGATTTACTTTAGGCTCTTTACCGACTTCTGACCTCGCACTGGCTTCAGGAATATCAGTTTCTGACTCTGTTTTGTCACTAGAACAGACTTCTTCTTCATCGCGCAACATTCCTTTCTTATGGAGATCTTCATACTGATAGGCCATATATATCATTTCAGAAAAAGGAAACTTCACATGCCCCAATACTTTATTCTGGTATTTCCTTTGAAGCCCGTGAATAAATCTCAGATTTTTCCTCTTCGGATTTTCAATTAGATGAGGGGCAAAGTGAGTAAGTTCATTGAATTTCTTATGATATTCGGGAATTGTCATGTCTCCTTGTATTAGATATGAAAATTCATCACATAATCTCTCGGTTGCTTCGGGAGGAGTAAATCTTTCTAAGAAAATTACTTTGAATCTGTCCCAGGTGATATCACCTTCTGGATTATTTTTAATAATTGAATCCCACCAAAACAAAGCTTCTTCTTTGAGTGCCCAAGACGCCAGTAATCTTTTCTGATCGTCTCTCAGTTTTAAACCCTCAAATATTTTCTTTGCAGAACGAATCCAAGCTTGTGTTTCCATAATGGGCTCCTTGCCTAAGAATGGCGATCCACCAAGATTTCGAAATCTCTTGAATAGAACTTCTATATTGGATTCTGGCTGCGGGAGCACAACTGGCTCATTAGCTGGTCGAGCCATACGATTACTTCTTCTGTTCCTGTCACTCATTTTCTAGTACTTCTGCAAATGGCAGATCAAGTGTCAGGTCACAGAAAAGGTATTTTAAAATATAGAAACACATACTTTAATGTAAATGTGTCTATCGAGGTGTTATTCATCCTGCTTTACTCATACTAGGATATTACTGATCCTATCTGTATGGAGTTACCCGTCCTAGAACACTACTGGTTCTATTTCTGACGAGTTCGTTCAAATGTTATATTCCAGAACTAAGCTTAACCAAAGCTCTGATACCACGATGAGACGACCCGATTTCCCGTTCTCACGGAAACAAGGTTATCTTTTGGAATATAACACAGAAACAGATAATAGCAGAACAGAATTAAATAAGTACACCAGATAATGAACAACAAAATATACTGGATAAAGTAATCATCAGAGTTACACAGTATACAGGATCTTACTTAGTACAAATACAGTTCAGCTATACATAAATGTCTACAGCGGAAATAAACAAAATATGTACAATAGGAGCTGAACAGCATAAAAATAAATAAATGATAGAATCCATCTTCAGCTCCAGCTATCCAGAAAGAACCAGCTAAACCTGAATACAAGGCTGCCCGTGTAGAAAAAGGGGCACCCGAGTTTGAGAGTGAAACAAACTACGAGTCAGTCATGGGACTGGTATGAGAAATCTACTCAACACATATATAATTGGCTAATCACAGGACCACGCCACTTTCGTGGAACGGGTTTACTCCATTGGATTGCCAGTGCTTTAAAACAAATCTTTCTTTTAAACATCGTTATGCTTTTTATAAAAATGAAGCCATTATAAGACTCAGTTCCCATCACACAATGCAACGCAAACCGGAGGATAGAGTTTTACCTTATAATGGCCAAAATATGATTGATACGAATAAAACAAAGGCAATTGATATTATTGCTAGTGTTTATATGTTTTTGAAAACAATTTCAAATCATAACTAACAATCATAGACGGCATGGGTACCATATATCATGTCGCCATATATATATACAATCAAAACCGCACGATGTCGTATTTGGAAATTGGATTTCCGTCATGAACCAAGGCAAAAGATAGTCCTTACCGAATTCGAGACGCTCTAGCCCGTGTCCCAGGACCCAGACACAGGTGGGCCCTTGGATCGTCAGGGCCGGTCCACCGATGTGGATTAAAATTCCTGAACACTGCGTTTCCCCGCCCTTTGGGGCGTCAACGAGCCAACGAATGACTCCATCGGACCCGGATCGTCCGATCAAACCGAGGCGCCTCACAACAGCAACAACCACATAGGTGAAAAGTATATAAATGTCAAGGCTGGTAGGTCACTGACACCACCCTAGCTAGAAAGAAACGCATGTCCTCCCTGAGGTCCTTTCTCCCGTTTTAGGTTCATACCGGGGTGTGAGGCTCGCGAATTTACGTTATACACAAAGTTACGCCACACAGGCGGTGCTTTGATCATCACCACAAAACTTTGCTTTTCAACAGAAGCCCTGATCACTGCATCTTAGCATGCCACACAGGCAATTCACACCGTGCAACTGATGGCTATCAATCACACAGAACAAATCCCAATGTCGGACACACAGTCCATTTACAAGTCCGTTCTGGGTCTGAACGAAACCGGAGGCACTAAATACCTCGCAAACCCTTCGACCACCACGTACGTCTGGACGATCACCACTCATTATCCATATTTCGGGATGCCTCCCAATCAGGACCTCGGTTACCATCCAAACGAGGTGAAGATCTCCGGTCTTCGACCATCGTCTTCATCTTCGAAATTTCAATCGTCGGTCGATTATTCGAAATGAGAATTAACTCGGCCTTTTCAAATAATTCACGTATATTTAGAATTTCAATTCAATTTATTTCAATGGTTAAATTATTCGACAACACCAATTTTGTCCTTTAATGTAATTTTCACACCAAACACATTCAACCATCAAACATCACATAAATCAAGCAAATTCAGTTTATTTCCATTCCATATTGCTTATGATATTTTATAACTATTTATCGCTATTTTTATTTATTTTAAAATAGCCATTTTATTCAAAACGACGCTTCGGGCCATAAGGCGGCCGTGGCGCTGTTTTTCTTCAGATTTGATTTACACATATCTGAAAATCTAACCGTTGGATCTTCACAAAATTTACATCATTAGAAAGGTCTTTTCAAAACGAATCCAACGGTTCCAGTTTCGGGAAAATCCGACGGTCGGATCTCCCGGTACAACCGTTTGAAGTTTCGATTTCAAAATACGAACTGCAGCGTCGTTATTCGATTAAATATAATTATATTTATATATATAAATAAATATAATCGTTTCTGGCGCTGTTTTTCTTCAGATTTGAATTAAACATTCCAGACAATCCAACCGTTGGATTTCTACAAAGTTGGTGCCGTTGGGAAGATATTTCCAAGGCGAAACCGACGGTTGAGGTTTCGGGAAAATCCAATGGTCGGATTTCCCGCACTAGTCGTTTGAAATCACGGTTTCAAAATACGAACTGCACGGCTTCGTTTCGTTTTAATTTTATTTATATTTATATATTTATATAAATATAGTTCATTCAACAATTTCAATATCGTTTTCACTTCAAATATTTTTCTAACACCTTAAATTTTGGAAAAAATTCGCCATAACCTCCCCTGCACCGGGAGCATCGGGAAATCGCAAATAGCGTTCCCGGTCCTTCTAATCCCAAAAAGAAAAAGAAAAAGCCAAGAGGCTAGCCAACAGGCTCAAAATCATCACCCAAACAAATCAGTAAATGTGTACCTATTTGTCGGGCACAAAATTTTATTCCTCTTCTCTAGCCCCTTTGCTATAACCTGTTCAATGAATATTGCATGCACATATATATACAGTTCTTATCATTTATCAATTTCTATTCGACTTCACATTTGATTTCTATTTGGTTTAAAAACTCCATTCATTCTAATGTTACATAAATAGGTGCAAATCATTTCATTAGCTAATTAATGAATATTTCATCTCATATATGTTTATTTTGAACAAGTGGCTATTTTTAACACTTCACATTTCAACGATTTATGCATTCAATAAAAATGTGATTTTTATTTTCGAACAATTTATTTCAAAATATGAATACCATTCAACACATGAATTTCTAAACAACGAATGAATATCAATTCAACATATGAATGTTTTCAATGGTTTCTATATATAGATAAAAATGTGATTTTTATTATCGAACAATTTATTTCAAAATATGAATACCATTCAACACATGAATTTCTAAACAACGAATGAATATCAATTCAACACATGAATGTTTTCAATAGTTTTTATATATAGATAAAAATGTGATTTTGTTATCGAACAATTTATTTCAAAATATGAATACCATTCAACACATGAATTTCTAAACAACGAATGAATATCAATTCAACACATGAATGTTTTCTATGGTTTCTATATATAGATAAAAATGTGATTTTTATTATCGAACAATTTATTTCAAAATATGAATACCATTCAACACATGAATTTCTAAACAACGAATGAATATCAATTCAACACATGAATGTTTTCAATAGTTTTTATATATAGATAAAAATGTGATTTTGTTATCGAACAATTTATTTCAAAATATGAATACCATTCAACACATGAATTTCTAAACAACGAATGAATATCAATTCAACACATGAATGTTTTCTATACAATGAATAAATATAGTTTAAGCATATGAAAATAATTCAAAAACACAAATATTATTCAAAATTTCGGCAGCATAACGGCAGGGTAGTTACACCGGCACCGTCCCTAGTACGGCTCCTGGCTCTACCTTAAAACCTCGCGGTTTTTGACAATGGGGATCATGCATCTAGTTCGCACGCAGGCGGCATGTATATATTTATTTCATTTCCACAAACTTATCCTATGTGGTTTCAACCAAATATTTCACAACCACCAATGGGTATTTTTCAACCACAATCAACCAATATCAATCACAAACAATCCCAAACAATCATTCGCTATCAACCAATTATCACAACAATTTCAATCAATAAATATCGTCCATGGTTTGTGGACGAGGGGCGTATATATATATATATATATATTTATATATTTATATATAGCAATTCACTTTTACTTCACACATATATATATAAATTTTAAATCAGAAATCTCACCAATAGCTATCCAACTTCACGACTCTTCCTTAGAGAAATCTTCGCCTTTTGTTGCTTCGTCGCCTGTATTCTCTACATATGTAAAAATCGAATCTTTACGATGCTATTCAATATATAAAAATATGATTTTTACTTCGGCTTTCCATATATAAAAATCTGATTTTTACTTTCGACTTTCGATATATAAAAATATGATTTTTACTTCGGCTTTCCATATATAAAAATCTGATTTTTACTTTTAAATTTCTAATCTTCTTCTAGTTTATAAATCATTTTAAAATCAGTTTTTATATTCCTTTATAAATCAGTTTTTAAAATCTCAGAAAAATCAGTTTTTATATTTTTATAAATCAGTTTTTAATACTTATATAAAAAATCAGTTTTATTTTTTTTAAAATCCAGTTTTATTCTTTTTTTAAAATAAACAGTTTTAATTTTATAAAAAATTCAATTTTTATGTTTCCTTTAAAAATCAGTTTATATTTCTAAAACAAAACCAGTTTTTAATACTTTAAAAACAAAATCAGTTTTATTTCTTTAAAACAAAAATCATTATTAAATTCGGTTTTTATAAAATAAAAATAAAATAATAAAATAAACAGAAATACTTACAGAGAGGGGGGGGGGAGGTCTTCGCAGACGTCGGAGGGCTTCGAGGTGGTGTTGTTCGTCGATGGCGGCGTCTTCGAGGCTCCAGGGGGGGCGTCGCGATGCTTCGATCGATGGAGGGGGGGGACAGGTCTTCGTCGGCGTCGAGACGGGGGGGGGTCTTCGTCGGCGTCGAGACGAGAGGGGTGGCGGGTCGATTGATTTAGGTTTTTCTTCTTTTTTGTTTCTGGTAATTGAATCGGGGGGGGGGGGGGGCAGAAGGAGATAAAGGAGGGAAGAGTATTTTTTTATTATTTAATTATTAAATTTCGCAAAAGGTTGACTTTTACATATGACCTCGAAACGAGGCCCACCGCCTGCCGTCCATAGCGTTTCACCCCCATTCCGAACACAATGGGATATGTATCGCAAGCTGATTTGATCGTTACAATCAGTTTCCTTTTGAATTTTCATTTAAATCACTATATTGAATTTTAAACGCACATTTCAAATTACCGGGGCCACATACTGACTAGAAAAATTCCAGAAAAATATTTTCTAGCTTCGTATTGACGATACGGTCCTAACAAAACTAGTTTCGTCGAATTCTGAGGCCGTTTGAAAAATGGCCAATTTCCAGTCGATTAAAATCAACTGAAACTGGTCAAACACGTTTTCCTATGCCACGCTCACGTATTGATTCGAAAAATTATGAAATTTGAAACCTAACAATAACTTGACCCTACGGATCCAACAAAAGTGGTTTCGTCGAAATCCGAGGTCATTTGCAAAATGTCCATTTTTAAGGGCCTGAATTCCATAGCGACTATTCAGAATTTTCAACTGGACATATCTTTTGATTCCCGCTATTAAATTTCGATTGGTCAGATTCTTTAGAAAGATATTATCAATTAGATTCCAATGTTTTTGGTTTCACTAAAATCCGGATTGTTTTGCACCCGGTATATTCCATTGAAGTTTGAAATCGAATTATCGAACTACCGCGCTATTTTCAATTCTATATATAATTATAATTAATTATATTCGTTTTCAAATGTCGATTCAAATTCAGTTTTCATCGCCATTATTTAAAATATTTATTTTAAATAATTAAAATCCATTATTTTAGCCAATTTAAAATTTTTAAATTGGTTCAGATTTTCTGGGTCGTTACAGATGCATTGCAGAAAACTGTCTCGCAGAAGAATCTGTAAGATTCTTTGGCGAATTTCTAAAGAAATCTTCACAATTTGAGGAGAAAGAAGGTAGAAACGAAGATTATGAGACTGATGATGCAATACTCGAAGGGCGTCCGATATCAACATGCAACACAATTGCATTGACAACTAATGAGAAAGAAGTTGCTCATCTTGCTGTGCTAATGAATGTGGCTATAACAGAGCCATTTTTAGAGTAAGCACATATTGTTTTAATATTTATCGTCGTAATATGTGTAATTATGATTATAACTTATTATCTTTTATATTATGGTAGTATGCATTTGCAAGAGTTACAAAGGTCGGATGGACGCATGGAAAGAACTGCTACATTGTTATGGAAAACTAACACAAAAAACTTTGTTGATTGGATTAAGAAGAAGGTTAATCAACTCTTTTAAATTTTGTTTATAGGTTTGAAAATAGTATTTTTGAATCTATATTGAATTGATTAGTTTTTTTACAGATATCCATTAACTCAAGCGAACACGATGAATTATTAAAATGGATTGCCTATGGTCCAAGTAGTAATGCTTTGTCCTACAAAGGATATATAATTAATGGGTTACGCTTTCATACAAAAGATGTTGAAAGAGAAACTCAGAATTCTGGAGTGACTTATGAAGCTACTACCATGTGTACAGCAAGTGCGAAAGATGTCTCTCAAGTAGTTGGTGTGATCACGTACTATGGGATATTGACTGACATAATCTTGTTAGACTATCACAAATTTTATGTTCCAGTTTTTAAGTGTCATTGGGCAAACATTGGAAACAGGGTGAAGGTTGAAGATGGATTTACTCTTGTTAATTTGCATCAAAATCAAGCTTCATTTTCGAGGGATCCATATATTCTTGCATCTCAAGCGAAACAAATTTTTTATTCAAGAGGGAACGATTCTTCGAATTGGTATGTTGTAATGAAGGCACCACCAATAGGTTTTCTTGAATTGGAGACAGATGATTATATCGAAGACACAAGCTATGCTGTTAAAGATTGCGAAGAAAACATGATAGAAGTGGATTATGTGGAGGATGCCAGCTATGTTAGGGAAGATTGTGAAGGCATATTGGAGAAAAGTTTTAGAAACCATCATTGATTATGATGGGTTTTGATAGGTGTAAATAAAGTAAGTAGGTAAAAGGGGGTGGTGTGTAAATAAATAAAGAAAGCCACTTCAACTGATATATTCAACGAGTTAAATATATTCAACATATATGTAAGATCCTTATTTTTTCTTCAAAATATGATCTATATGGTATCTTATTATAATTTTTTGATATTTTTTCCATTGCTACTTATTTAGATTATATTCTTATATAGAACATTAACCAAGCACTACATATACTCTTTTAATCAAGTAACATGTAAAGGAATTTTTTTGGTGAATATTCTTATGTTCAGGTAAGCGTTACATAGCTGAAGTAGTTGCACCGTGTAGCCACTTCAACTGCATTTTTTTTTTGTTGACAGTTCAAGTAACATGTATAGCCACTTCAACTGCATTTTTTTTCATAGCTCAAATAACATGTGTAGTTCAGGTAAGCACTACATATACTCTTTTACATAGCTCAAGTAACATGTGTAGCCACTTCAACTGCATATTTTTTGTTGACAGTTGCACCGTTTATATCAACAATTCTATGCATTGCATTTTTTTGTTGATAGTTGCACCGTTTATTTCAACAATTCTATGCTTTGATTGTTAACATCCAATTTTTTCTGGTATATGCAACAAACGGGTAAAAAGAAGTCGGTAGCTCTAAAATGGCTAAAACGAATGGATAAATCCACAACATCCGTAGCTAATGCAAAGCACAAAGACAGTAGGGTCGATAGCGAGCCACGTATTGAAGAAAACTCACCAGAAGTTAGAAACACAGAGAACAATCATGATCAAAATCAAGACATAGCTGAAGTAGTTGAGGAAGATACAATGCAAGTTGAAGAAGATTTTGAGGTTGACATGAATGGGAGAACTACTCGAGATGCCACCGCAAATCCAGTTATGAAGCGCAAACGTAGAGGTCCAACTAAAGTGAAAAGGCTTCCAGTAAATCCATTGAATCGTACTGAAGTCGAATTTAATGCGAATGGCAAACCAATAGGGGACGGGTCTATCAAGCTTTCTTCATATTTAGGTCCGCTAGTAAGGGAACACGTTCCGGTTACACTTGATAAGTGGAAAGATCTAAGTGACACATTACAAGTTGCATTGTGGGGTTGTATTCAGGTATATGTCTTACTTATTTTTCCAAATTTAGTTATAATATATATGAAAATGATGCATTTTATATTACAAGTTCCTCCTCTTTTTTAATACTGTCGAATTGAACTGAGCAGGGTCCTCCTTCTTTTTTTTTTGGTGTTCAGGCCCAAATCAAGCAGTTTTCTGTTTTCTTTTGGGAGATCTAATTGAACTGTCGAATTGAACTGAACAAATGCAATTTTCTATTTTGTACAAATGCTGTTTTTTTAACAAATTCTGTTTTTTTTTAAATCACTGCAGTTTTTTTTTAAAACAAGTGCAATGCAGTTTTTTATTTTTTAAAACAATGCAGTTATGTTCCCACGCAGCAATAACCACGATGGAGGCAATGCAGAATGGACAATAACAATCAACAAAAAAATAAATAACAGAAATAGCTATGTTCATAAGTGCAATGTAGAACAATAACAGGACAATAATAGTTTTTTATTTATAATAATAATAGAATGGACAATAACAGTTTTTTATTTTTTTAAGACATGTTTACATGCATCATCGATCGTTGAATTGAAAAGTTTTTTCCATCTTTTTTATCTTTATCGTGTAAAACCTTTATAATGCATCTAGTTCGGTCCTCGAACATCACATAAATATCTGATTAACATATGTACATGATAATATATTAGCACGTTTTTCCGGGTTTCAAACCACCTCGCTGTCGTTGTTAGCATTAGGTAAAGTTCTTAATCGTTGCGCCATTCTCGTGGACATGGATTTTTTTATAGCAAATCTTTATCACGACGCAAAGAAATTTTTATTTTTGCTGTGACATGCCTTCTTTTTACTATATTCCAAAAATAAACAAGTAACTAAATGTCAATATACACTGGCAAAAATGATTCCAAGGTTTCTGGAAGACCTTCACGTTAAGGGTTAAGATATAATATTTTAGATAGAGGTTTGAAAAATCATCAATTTGAGTCTTTCAAACATGATATAAGAGAGCTACCAACAACACTCCAAAATTGAATATGAGAGGAAAAAATGAAGACGCTTTGGTTACATTTTATACAAAAATTCATTTTAGTAATTATAGTATTTGTCATAACCGAAGTTGCAAAGTGCATTTGTCTAATGAACTGATGATGCATAACTAATTACTACAGCCATAGTAGCAAAAGAGGCGTTTTAAAACATTTGTTGGGTGATTGGGGGGGGGGGCTTAAAGCACGGAAATGAGGTAGTGTAACACTTCATTAGCAAAGTGGCTTCACCTTTAAAAGTGATATATTATTGGTGGAAAGTGAAATATAGAAATTTGAAATAATAGTAAGAATACTCGTGACCGTATTGAGATGAAAAGTCCAAATTTGGTGATACACTCAGAACAGAAGTGGCTGAGACATCTCACCGTACCACGGTGTATTAATCTTAGGGCTATTATATTGTAGTTTAAATAATAAGTGTTGGAAATGTTTTATAACATTAAGTGAATTATTAAAAATCTTGAATAAGTGTATGAATGGCTCCTATATGAGAATAGTCCCACATCATGGGATTATATGAAAGAAGCAAGTATTTATAGTTGTTTCTATGAAATCATGTTGGGGCCTTGGGCTCCCAATACATGCATTGTTGTGAGGAGGGAGACCATGCATCATGACCACCAAACACGCGCGCGCGACCGACTTGACTCGACCCGACCCGACCCGGTCCGGTTCGGTTCGGGCTTGGGCTTGGGCTTTGTGGTGTAGACACTTATATTTTTTGGACCATAAAACTTAGCCTTTTTCGAACCTTTTTTTTTATGGAAAAGATTTCTGCAACGGTAAAAATTCTTATCCTTCATTAAAGCGGCCCACTAATCAGTAAACCCAAACCCTAATTCTCGTCCTATATATTGTCATTAGCTTCAGACGAGAATACCTACCGAATCACAATTTCTCTTTTTCTCTCAGCCGCCATTAAAAATTTTCTCTCAGAAATTCTCGAGCAGCATTTTAATTCAAAAAGTGAAAATCTGCACTGATTTGTTGTGTAAGCAAATCAGTTATTGTTTTAGAGGCTGTTTTATCCTAGAGGCGGCGGCGAAGGAACGAACTGGTTTGCACCTCCGACCAGATCGTCGAATCGTCTTCAAGAAAGCGACCTAGTCCACGACTCAGCCATTGTTTCCCAACAATTTGAAGACGATCTGAAACAATGGCTTCTAACTTAACCCTAGACGATTCTGCTCCACCCTCTGCTTTCCAGAACCCTCTCGTGACTGCTGCTCTATTCAGATTTGAAGGCTTGCATTTCAAACGATGGCGCCAGAAGATGGAGTTCTTCCTCACCATCAGAAAGGTTGTGGCTGCGCTGACTACTGACAAACCGCAGCTTCCAGATAAACCTGACGAGGCTGATGTAGCGAAAATGGCATCATGGACTGAATAGTCAAAGCAACTGCAGACCTGAACTGAACAGGATTACTAATGCAAGAACTTTATTCTGAACGGACTGAGCGATGATCTTTATGATTACTATAACTCAAATGAAAAGACAGCAAAGGAGATCTGGGAAGCACTGAAGAAGAAGTATGATACATAGGAGGCAGGGGCAAAGAAATATGCTATGAGCCGTTACCTATAGTACCAGATGACTGATGATTGATCTGTAGAGATGCAATCTCACGAGCTACAGAAAATAGCTCATGAGATCATCTCCGAAGGTATGGTCTTGGACGAACAATTTCAAATTGCTGTTATCATTGACAAATTACCCATAAGCTAGAAAGATTTTAAGAATGTCTTGCGACATAAGACTAAGGAATTTTCCTTAGAGAGCTTGATTACACGCCTCCGTATTGAGGAGGAGGCACGCAAGCAGGACCAGAAAGAAGACGTTCTGATTGTGAATAACAACAGTACTAAGAAGACCACTCCCGCTGTTCTGAAACCAAATCAGAAATCTTTTAAGAATCAGAGCAGGCGCAACAAATAGAATGGGAATCCGCAAGGAAACCCAAAAGGACAGCAGAAACCAGCCCAAAAGAATGACTCTGGACAGTTGTTTCTATGTTACAACTGTGGAAAACCAGGTCATATGGCACGTAAGTGTCGGAACAGGCCAAGCTCTGCACCGCATGCTAACCTGACTGAGGAGCCTCTTACTGCTATGATTACTGAGATTCACCTTGTTGGTGGATCAGAGGGTTGGTGGGTAGACACTAGTGCTTCTCGCCATGTCTGCTATGATCGTGGCATGTTCTCGACATACACGGCTGCTGAAAATCAGAAAGTGTTGTTGGGAGATTCTCACACCACTAGAGTTGCGGGGATTGGCAATGTGGAACTCAAGTTCACCTCTGGAAAAACTATAATTCTGAAAGATGTTATGCACACTCCAGAAATAAGGAAGAATCTGGTCTCTGGCTTCCCCCTTAATAAGGCTGGTTTCACTCAAGTAATTGGGGCTGATTTGTACACCCTAACTTATATGGGAACTTTTGTGGGAAAGGGTTATGCTTGTGAGGGTATGTTTAAACTGAATGTTGAATCTAATAAAATGACTACTTCTGCTTACATGTTGTGTGATTTTAATATCTGGCATTCTATATGTCATGTTAATAATCGAATAATCCGTAACATGAGCACCCTAGATATGATACCTAAAATGTCAGAATCTGAACTTGATAAATGTGAATTCTGTACACAAGATAAAATCACAAAGAAACCTCACAAATATGTTGATAGAGTTTCTGAACCATTGGACTTGATTCATTCTGACATATGTGAACTAGATGACACTTTGACTAGGCAGGGACATCGTTATTTTATCACTTTTGTTTATGACTGCTCTGATTTCACATATGTATACCTTATGAAAAATAAAAGTGATGCTTTTGATATGTTTAAAACATTCAAAACTGAGATTGAGAATCAAGCAAATAGAAAAATTAAGAGACTTCGTAGTGATAGAGGAACAAAATACGAATCTAATTCAATTCTGGACTTCTATAAACAACATGGTATAGTACATGAGAGAACTGCACCCTATTCTCCTGAAATGAACAGTAAAGTAGAAAGGAAAAATAGGACCTTTACCGAACTAGTAGTTGCCATATTATTAAATTATGGTGTAGCAAAACATTGGTGGGGAGATATTTTATTGACTGTATGCTATGTTCTGAATAGAATCCCCAAATCTAAGAATAAAATTTCTCCTTATGAAATTTTAAAGAATCATAAACCCAATGCCTCATACTTTAGAACTTGGGGTTGTTTAGCTTATGTTCGCATTCCAGACCCAAAGAGAATAAAATTGGCAAGTAGAGCATATGAATGTGCATTTATAGGCTATGCTATTAATAGCAAAGCATATAGATTTTATGACCTTAATGCACATAATATAATTGAATCAAATAATGCCGATTTTTATGAAACTAAATTTCCTTTTAAATTAAGGAATAGTGGGGGTACTTCAAATATGCCAATTAGAACAGAACTTAATAAAAATTCTGAAGCTGAACCTAGAAGAAGTAAAAGAGCAAGAACCATAAAAGACTTCGGTTCAGATTTTTGTGCTTTTACTATTGAGGAGGATCCCATAAACCTCCAAGAGGCCTTATCTTCTTTAGATGCCGATTTTTGGCAAGAGGCTATAAATGATGAGATGGATTCTTTAGAATCCAACAAGACTTGGCACTTGGTTGATTTACCCCCTGGTTGTAAATCTATAGGCTGTAAATGGGTACTTAAAAAGAAATTAAAACCTGTTGGCACTATAGATAAATATAAAGCACGACTAGTAGCTAAAAGTTTTAAACAAAAAGAAAATATAGATTTCTTTGACACTTTTTCACCTGTAACTAGAATAACATCCATTCGGGTTTTAATCTCACTTGCTTCCATTCATAACTACTTATACACCAAATGGATGTTAAAACTGCTTTTTTGAACGGTGAATTGGACGAAGAAATTTATATGGACCAGCCTGAAGGATTTGTAGTACATGGTCAAGAACATAAAGTATGTAAATTAGATAAATCATTATATGGTTTAAAACAAGCACCTAAACAATGGCATGAAAAATTTGATAACTTAATCATTTCAAATGGTTTTAAAGTTAATGAAAGTGACAAATGTATTTATTACAAATCTGAGAATGACATTTGCACTATTATATGCCTTTATGTAGATGACCTACTCATTTTTGGGTCAAATATTCATGCCATAAACTCAGTCAAATCCTTATTAAGTGTCAATTTTGATATGAAAGATCTAGGTGAGGCGAGTGTAATACTTGGTATTAAGATTACTAGGTCAGAAAAGGGAATTTCTTTGGATCAATCTCATTACATTGAGAAGATACTAAAGAAATATAATTACTTTGACTGTAAACCTGCAAGTACACCATATGATCACAGTGTAAAGTTATTTAAGAACACTGGTGAAGGTGTAAGACAGTCTGATTATGCAAGCATCATTGGCAGCCTTCGGTATGCCACTGATTGTACTAGACCCGACATTGCCTATGTCGTGGGATTATTGTGCAGGTTTACCAGTAGACCTAGTATAGAGCACTGGCAAGCTATTGAAAGGGTAATGAGATACCTTAAACGAACCGTGAACCTTGGATTACATTATGAAAGGTTTCCAGCTGTACTTGAAGGATATTCCGATGCAGACTGGAATACCTTATCTGATGATTCTAAAGCGACCAGTGGCTACATATTTAGCATCGCTGGAGGAGCTGTTTCTTGGAAATCCAAGAAACAGACTATTTTGGCTCAGTCTACTATGGAGTCTAAGATGATAGCACTAGCTATAGCTAGTGAAGAGGCAGAGTATTTGAGAAATCTGCTAGCTGAGATTCCCTTATGGGAAAAACCGATACCGGCTGTGTTGATACATTGCGATATTACCTCGGCTATTGCAAAAGTTCAGAACCATTATTATAACGGTAAGAGATGACAAATACGTCGTAAGCATAGTACGGTTAGAGAACTACTTTCCACAGGTACCGTTAGAGTGGATTATGTACGTAGTGAGGAAAATTTGGCAAATCCTTCGACGAAAGGACTATCCAGAGAGAAAGTCCATAACTCTTCTAAAAGAATGGGACTATTGCCCTTAGATTGTTGAGTCACGCACAATGGTAACCCAACCTAAATGACTGGAGATCCCAAGAACTAGGTACAATGGGTAATAACAAGTTGTGTAGTGATATGAGTTGAACTTGCTATTTAATAAACCAAGAAGCATGTATTCCTGAAGTGATTAGAGGATGAGTTAATAGAAACTCTTAGTGAGATCTATACTCTATGTGGAGTGGAGTACCTACCTTCAGGAGTGCTCTTGATAGACTCACCTTTGTGAATGTGGAAATGTGGTCGTTTCCTATGGAGTTGTGGGAAAAACTTCTAGAGCATTCACTAAAATAGGATAGACGTGCATGGCCATAAATGCACGGGCTTATTTGATTGCACTATAGAAAAGGTTGTGTGTGGTTTGATGTCAGGAATAGAGTTCAAGACTACGTGTCACTCTAGTAAAAACTGAATCTTATTCACTATGCAAAGGTTCAAGTCGAAAGACACCTTTGTTTTATGCACAATCTTATGCTTTTTAAGAAACTACTCGAAAATATTTTTAAAAATTCAAGTGGGGGATTGTAGGAAATGTTTTATAACATTAAGTGAATTATTAAAAATCTTGAAAAAGTGTATAAATGGCTCCTATACGAGAATAGTCCCACATCATGGGATTATATGAAAGAAGCAAGTATTTATACTTGTTTCTAAGAAATCATGTTGGGGCCTTGGGCTCCCAATACATGCATTGTTGTGAGGAGGGAGACCATGCATCATGACCACCACACACGCGCGCACAACCGACTCGACTCGACTCGACCCGACCCGGCCTGGTCCGGTTCGGTTCGAGCTTGGGCTTCGGCTTTGTGGTGTAGACACTTATATTTTTTGGACCATAAAACTTAGCCTTTTTCGAACCGTTTTTTTATGGAAAAGATTTCTGCAATGGTAAAAATTCTTATCCTTCATTAAAGCGGCCCACTAATCAGTAAACCCAAACCCTAATTCTCGTCCTATATATTGTCATTAGCTTCAGACGAGAATACCTACCGAATCACAATTTCTCTTTTTCTCTCAGCCGCCATTAACAAAATTCTCTTAGAAATTCTCGAGCAGTATTTTAATTCAAAAAGTGCAAATCTGCACTGATTTGTTGTGCAAGCAAATCAGTTATTGTTTTAGCGGCGGTTTTATCCTAGAGGCGGCGGCGAAGGAACTAACAAGTTTGCACCTCCGACCAGATCGCCGAATCGTCTTCAAGAAAGCGACCTAGTCCGTGACTTAACCATTTTTTCCCAACAATAAGCACTTAAAATGTTATTATATTGTAGTTGAGGCTGACTGAATAATGCCTCCATCGTGGTTATTGCTGCGTGGGAACATAGCTATTTTTGTTGAAGGTGGTCGAGATAGTTTTTTATTTTTTAAAACAATGTTGTTGAAAAAATACGGTTTTATATTTTATACATTAGTGCAATGCAGTTATGACAAATGCAGTTTTTTGTTTTCTTTTGTTACGATGTTATTTGACGGCCATATAAGCATGTCGGCAGTTGATAATCAAATGATGGGAGGTGACTTTAACCACAGGTTGAGTACGAGTTCTTTCAACAAAAACTCAAACAGTAATGAGTCAAATCGAGGAAAATCTATCCATTCTGCTTGTCATGCAGCTATCAGTCAATTAGTTCATATAGCTTATTACATAAATAAAAACACTTAGTTGGTTTCATAACCAATACCTGGGTGGCCAAATTCATTACCCATGAAATTAAGATAGCCTTCCCCACCTAATCCCACTGTAATTAATCTGATCATTTTGTGTAATGCTACACTCCGATCCATACGAGGAGTTGATGGTATATCCAGTGTCATATAATCATATATATCCTGTATATGATAAAACATGATTGATTTGCAAGATATAATCAAGTTCATGGTCGTAAAAGGGCGTAAAGAAAAACTGCAATTTTTTATTTAAAACAAGTGCAATGCAGTTTTTTATTTTTTAAAACAAGTGCGGTGCAGTTTTTTTAATAAAACAAATGCTATTTTTTAAAAACAAATCCAGATTTTTTTTCCGGAAGAAATGCAGTTTTTTTTTTTAAAAATGCATTTTTTTTTTAAAACTGCAGTTTTTTTAAATATTGTGCAAATCATCAACTTGGTTAATTTTATAGTAAAATTATTATAATATTATGCAAATCATCAATTTGGTTATTTTTTATTTAAATATTATGAAAATCATGAACTTGCTTCCATTTAAGGTAAACATAATATAATATAAAAAGATAAAATCTGATAGTGATTTTCAAAATTGTTGATTTAAACTGTTCCCAATTTGATCCTATTTTTTTAAATTGTTTTGTGGTTGCCTACTGTAATTCGGTTGCTTGATCTTCGTAAAAGAATTACATGGCAGGCGTATTAGATATATTTCATGATTTTCTCAGTTTGAAAATAGGATTTCATGATTTTGTTTTTGCTTGTTGTGTTAATGCTTGTCAGATTTTCTATATTATTGTTCGAGCATTGCAAAACCAAACCATTGTGCCTATGTATGTTGGTTTGATAGCATTACAACTGATCACCTATTATATAAATATAGTTATATTAACATGTTATAAAAATCTTATGAATTCAATATTTAACTTTGGTAATTTGTTATATTGCAAGCTAGATTTAAATTGGACGAGGAATGGCAAAAAGCGAGCATATTTCAACAAATGGGATGCATTTTTAGAGGTTCAAAAGCTAGATTAGTTCGCAAATTAGTAGACGCAAAAAACGAAAAAGAAAGAATTCAGATGAAACCTAACAACCTAAGCATGAATGAGTGGAAGAAGTTTGTCAAGTCCAAAACAAGTTCAGAGTTTAAGGTATTTTAGTGTTGATTTGATTCTTTTAAGGATACCCACAACTGATACTTAATTTTTTTAATTAATTCTTCAAATAAAAATGTTCAAAGAGTTTGTTCATTAACGATTCTTTGCATATTCAAGTATGCTTGTTCTGGAAAAACAAGTGCAGAAAATGAATTATGCTACTTGATGATAGCTTGCTTATGTCATTTAATGAAATAGAGGATAAGGCCATTCCCAATAATTGATCTGATCTGTTCATGTCTCTTTCCTTCCTTTACACGAGTTAAAACGTTGAAAATGTTTATTTATTGCCGCATTGGCTGATAGTTGTGAAGTTTGAATTAGTGAACGAACATAAATAGTGCATTTTTTATTTTTAGGAATTGAGTCAGAAATTCAAAGCTATTAGAAAGAATCAAATACCACACACATGTAGCCGTAAAGGAATGGTTCGAGTAGCTGAAGATTTGGTACGAATTGTCAATTTATTTACTACAATATTTATTAACTAGTTAGTTAATGTGCTGTGTTTTAATAAATATTCGTCAAACATAGAAAAATACGAGTCCTCATCCATCTTCTGTCTCTCGAACTAAAGTTTGGATCAAATCTCACACTTGAAAAAATGGCGAACCGGTAAATAAAACTGCTGCAGCTGCTATCGTAAGTACTCTTATATTTTATTAGACAACAATGTATTTGCTATTTTGATATTTCAATTGTGTATAATATGTGCGTATATGACAACATGTATAGGAAAAAATTAAACAAATCGAGAATGATTCAAATTCTGGCTCAACATCTAATTACAAAGAAGACGCGCTTGCACAAGTGTTGGGATGAGACAGACCCGGACGATTGAGAGGCATGGGAAGGGGTATAAATTACACAAATACAATATGGTCACACATAAAGAATAAAGAGATAGCCAACATGCAGAACAAAATTTTAGAATTAGATGGGCTGGTCCGCATGCTTCTGAAAAATCAAGTGATTTGTATTTTTAGAAGTACACTAATTTTTAAGCATGCCAGAGTTCTTTGTATTTTCAGAAGCTCATTTGTATTAGGTTATTCATCTTTCTTACGTATTTTACTAAGCTCATTTGTATTAGGTTATTCATCTTTCTTAAGTATTTTCAGAAGTACACTAAATTGCCTAGTACTTCATTAGTCTAGATAAACGATGTCCCTTGCTAAAAATCTAGAAAAAATCTGTCTCTTTTAAAAACTGTTTCCACAAATGAATGACTGAATTTTTGTAAATGATTCATGCCGAGATATTAAGCTTTCCAAACATGGATTGTACATTCCTGGAAATGTTATTGTTTTCTTGTTCTGTATTGCATTCGAAATTCCTTTGCAAAAACTGGAAAATCTTGAAATGATATTTGCCATGAATCCTTGCCTTAAAATGTGCGATTTCAAAACCTGCATTAGACACTTTTCTGAAATGAAAATAATCTGTCACATGTATTTGTTGTGTGAACTCAATTGAAATTGTCTCTTATTACATGCCATAATTATTCCATACGCTGAGTGAATCAATCCATGTATACACACATTTTGAGCATCACCCTTGAGTCTGTTTTAATTTTATGACCTGACTTGAGCACGAGACTTTGTTTGAGCTGTGTACACTCACACTTGAAAATGTTACACGTATTTGTGACCACGTTGTATCCATGTACCGCACTGATATCATACTGTCATGCATGTCCATAGTATGATTGCCCATACTTGTGTTGTGTATCCTCCATGTTAACTTGCCTTGGCTTTGTACCTTGAAATACATGCTGCATTGTGTTTGCACCTGCTTGTATCCTTTCCCCACACTTGTGCATGTCCAGAACAGTAGCTGCTTCATGCAGTTATACCATGTGTATGTTGTCTTGCTCACCCTCTATGTATGCAGACCTTCCATAAGCATGTCATTTGTTGCTTGAATCAAAAATGAAATGTCACACCATATATTTGCACTGTTTTGACTCAAAGCAGTTACACCATGTCATTGCTATTCTATGCGATCACCCATGCTCCACTTTGTTGCTGAATGATAAGAACATATTTACGCTTTGTAGCATTGCTGATTTTATATGCTTTGCACCATAAATTTCCTGAACACTTGTCATGTGTTTTGTTCATCAGCTTGATAATGAACCACCATGAATTTGTGTTAATCTGCCTTAGTTTGCTGATTTGTGACTTGACTATGCTGTTATGCACTGAAATGTTGAACCTTCCAACTTTTGGCATATAGACTTGCTGTATACACACCATCCATGCATGTACACTTAAAATATCATCACTTTGATGAAACTTTTGTATCACATGCTCCATTCATGCTGATGACCATTTATGCACAGAATTTTGTACACACAATGTACGTGCTGTTCTTGCTTGATTATTCATGTATGTCATTTGGCTCGATCCATGCTGACATGGCCACTTGATTATGCTCTTCGACCATGTGTATTGATGACCATATTCACATGCACATTTGTATATGTGTATATATACACAATAGTGTGTGTATACATATATCGTGTACCAAAGTGGGGATGCACGCAGAATTTCTGTGCATAGGTGATAAATTAATGTTTATTTTGTCAACCTGAACATTAAACTTGTAGGACTAAACCTTGTCGAAAAAGGGTTGAAGTTACTTTTGTTTTTTTTATTAGAAATGTGTTTGCATAAAATTTACCTTTGTTTTTTTTGGTAGAGAAAAGAAATTGTGGATGAAGCGAATGTACCTCAAGCGGCTAATGCAGCTCATGTGGTAAAAGTTATTTATATTACTAGAGTTATATCAATGCATTTGACATTTATTTTAATTATTAATATAATTAGTTTTTGGTTAATTGTAGAACAAACATGGTGAAAAATATGACATATATGATTTATTGGATTGGAGTGGGACAGACGAAATTGTTGCACAAGGAAGAGTTGTGTCAACAGACCCATAGGAACTCGTTCAACAAATCCCTTTAGGGCCAGATGCGAAGAAAATTATAGTAGACAATGTGAGGAAACCAGATGCTTTTTTGTGGAGGACTTCACTTCATTTGACATGCGTTGGACAAGTTGAAGGCGAGATGATAGCATGGCCAGCTAGTAAAGTTGTTTTGCACAACTTCGATAACTGTGAAAATGAAGATAATGCGGTGATCTATAATCTTTATACTTATTAAAATTTCATTTTGATTGTTTAGAAATAAAAATCAACATGTTCTTTTTAATAGAGTAAAAGCAGTAGCATAAATCATAAATGCAAATTAATTGATTGGAGCGGGAGCGAAGAATTAGTTGCAGAAGGACGACTACACTCGAGTGATCCAAAACAACTTGTGAATGATCTTCCTCTTGGACTAGGCACCGTTGCAGTTTGGATAGATAATCCAAAAGTTCAAGATGCTTTTCTATGGTGACCCACTAAAGGTTTGACACGAGTTGTAGATGCCATTGGTGTCAAAGTCGCATAGCCTGAATCAAAAGTAGTTATTGATACAGTCAACACTTCATTATCGGATAATCAAATGAGTGATGTCGGAGTTGTCGAAAAGGTAAACTTAATTATAGTTGACATTGCATTATTTGTTTCATCGTACAAATTGTTGATGCACATATTAATATAACTTATTTGTTTATTTGATAGAGTCCAAATTTTATGCCAAATGATAAATGCAAGCTGATTTATTGGTTGGGAAACAGAGAAATAGTTGCATTAGGACGTGTGTCTTCGACCGATCTAACCACAATGGTTCATTGTGTTCCTTTGGGAAGAAATGCAATCGAAGTTTGGGTAGATATTGTAAAAATTCCAAAAGCACCTCTATGGAGAACAACATCCGATTTAGAAGTCATTGAAGATGCTCTTGGTACTATGATAGCTTGGTCTGCTGCGAATGTTGTAATGGAATCAACTTCTAGTAAGTATAACTCAAATTTTGTTTAGATGCGACATTTTTTTCTTCTTTTTCTTGGAATCTTTGTTGTCTTCTTCATAAGGCTAGAATTAGAAAGTGCACTGCAATCTAGATTATAATAGCGAGTACTATGTCCACATCATCTTTCTGTCCATCACCGTCACGTCCGTTTTTTTTGGCCCTTCGTGCTATCCACTAAGTTCTACCTCAAACGGTAGCTGCTATCTCGATAAGGAGGAGAGCACCTGGGAGGAGAACTACGGCTCCCGTAGTAATCCTCTACGATAGCTTGCTACGATATATTTACAACAATGTAAGGAACCATCCAAGAGTTGAATATCTGTAACAAGTCCCTTCACTCCATGATAACTACCATATTATCAAATTAAATCACCTAGTAAACAAATAATCAAATTAAACCACGCCTGAAAATAACAAAAACAAGAACAGTAGGACTGTCAACTTGTTTTCATTTTTTAAACCTGAAAGCTGAAAGCTTTATGCCTTTTCGAAATCAAAATACATGAATCAAATTAAATCAAACCTGAAAGCTTTATATGCCTTTTCAATTTAATGAATGATATCGTGTGGTAAAAGGGAGTTTCATCTTCGTTTTCATTATTTAAACCTGAACATGAGGCAACACAATATTCCACCTAAACTAGAGGGCGCTACTGACAGCCAAATGATTTACGTTTCATGTATATGTTATGTGTCCCTCTTCAATTAGCTACAAAACAGTAGAAACGCTCCCGATACCTCTTTGTAAGGGCAGTACCCAGTTGCTGCCTATTCGTATTCACGAAAACATGAGCTCCAGGAAATGAACACTATAAAACTAAAATCAAAACCAAGTATATAAAAACGGTGAAGGATCGAAGAGGTGTAAAACAGTAAAAGCGTGGTCTCAAGACAACAAAAAAGGAAAGACTGCGTGAGGGAATAACATTATTGAATGGGAAGGCTTCACGTTGGGAAGTGAAGCGGGGTAGTGTGTTGAGGAGGAGGCTACATGAGGATGGCAGCAAGAAGATAAAGCTGTATGTAAGGGGAAGTTCCAACGCAAGCTGGTGGGTTCGGTAATGAAGAAGCAGACCTGCGTTGGGAGAGAAGACTAGGAGGTGGGCTCTACGTTTTCCTGTTACAGGCTTGAGGCAAATGCGGAGAGGGAAATTATGGGGAGGCACAACATGGTGAGACGAAAAGGAGGTGGGCCTTGTTTTGTGAAGCGGTTTGGGCTTTCTTCCCAAAGATAAAATGATATATATAATGAAATTTGGTTTCTCTTCGGTCAAACTGATTTTCTAACTACTGGCCAACCGGGCGGTTCTTATTTTGAACTGAAAGAGATGAAGTACTGTTCGGCATATGGTACAAGCATGGTGCTGGCCATTTATGCAGGGAAGTTGGCCATTTATGCAAGACGTAGGGAGTTTTGCTGATGAAGGCTGAGTGTATGCTGTAATGTTGTGGCGGGAATACCGATGAGAAGCATGGCAGTGGTCATACAATGGAGGCGGTTGATAATTTTGTAACATTGAGTTATAATTTTAGAACGAAACCCGTGTGCAGAGCACGGACTTGAACCTGTAAAAGAGAAGAGTTGGCTATCTCATTCCATTATTAGATGGAAGCTTTCTTTTTTGCATTAAAAGTTATATTTCATACTGCTACCTTTCTTTGTATTGGCGACTTTTACTCCACGGTTTGTTGGTCAAACTCAAATATCGATTCATGTTCCATGATCCATCGTTGAGACTGGGACGAAGTGCGCAATAGTTGTGAACATGCCACATGCAGAAATCAGCAAATATCCAGCAACATAACAAATGAGTGCCAATTTGAACCCTTCGTCGTATGTAGAGACGGGTCAAAAATTGTTGGATTCAGCCATAATGACGATGGGCCCCCAATGCCTTTTATGAAAGTCCGCTTTCAACCCCAAGCAAATATAATAAAGTTCATACTTTTGTGATGTGCACCCAATGTAGAACGGATAAGTCTGAACTAAAATTGTTATTCTTTGTAATATATATTTTTTAGTTAAATATCATTAACACTATTTTATCGAATCTTTATCGTATTTTTTTTTCATTGCAAATTGAGATTTTCTGGAAGAGGAAGATAAGATACAATATTTTTGGGTTTGTCTTTGATGCCTGCAAATGGTACGTTATAATACAAAATTATATATATAATGAACTTTGGTTTCTTTTCGGTCAAACTGATTTTCTAACTACTGGCTAACCGGGCAGTTCTTATTTTGAACTGAAAGAGATGAAGTACCGTTCGACATATGGTACAAGCATGGTGCTGGTCATTTATGCAGGGAAATTGGCCATTTATGCATGACGTGGGGAGTTTTGCTGATGAAGGCTAAGTGTATGCTATAATGTTGTGGCGGGAATACCGATGAGAAGCATGGCAGTGGTCATACAATGAGGGCGATTGATATGTACTGAAGCTCTTGGGTGGTGAGCTGTTTGTTTTGTTTGGAACAATGGAGAAGTTGGTGTAAACATTAAAGAATGACGCAAAGAAAAATACTAGGGAAGAAATTATGTGATGGAGTGAAGTTTCTGGTATTGGAACTGATGGAAAGTACTGTAGAATAAAAGGCAAGCATATGGGGTATTCCTGAGTTAAAGTGTCGACGTTGTTCAGTGTACAGTGGGGAGTTGAAAAGCGAACCGGGGAGAAGAGTTTTAGTTTTAGTTTTTAGTTTATGTTTGCAGTTTTATTTTTTGGCCAGTTTATCTGTTTATGTTTGGCCAGTTTTAATTTTTAGTATATGTTTGCAGTTTTAGTTTATCTGTTTGCAGTTTAATTGAACAGTTTGCAGTTTATTTGTTTGCAGTTTATTTAAACAGTTTTCACTTCAACGCATATACAAAAATCAGCTAGTCTACTGTCACGTAGGCTTAAATATAACTTCCCTTCCTTAGATAGGCCACGCCTTATAGTTCAGGTAGGCCATGCATACAAAAATCAGCCAGTCTACTGTCAACGCATATGGTGTTTATTGTTTGTATGTTTGAAACAAAAGTTGTAATGGTATTTTGATTTTTTGTATTTATGACTAATAGATGTATGTTTTTTTTTTGACAGGCGTTGTATGATGCTCCAGGTCTATGATATGGTAAAAGGCATGAAAAAATATGTAGTCGCATTCATGTATCGTTTTGGTTAGCTACATTGTATGGATTGTTCTTTTTAGTATATGTATTGTTTTTGGTTAGCAACGATTGTAAGAGTTGTTATTTTTGATCACAAATATTTATATGCTTCGAACTTTGTATGACATACCTTTTGATCATAAATATTTATATGCTAAATATTGTGTGTGAAATATATTTAATAGTGGTTATACATATTATAGCATTATGTTAGTGCAATGAAAATATTTTGCAACAGCTTTCATGGCAAGTAAATAATGCTATAAAATAAAAAATTAAACTCTCTGTAGCGCTTTTATAGCATTTGTGGTTGCTGTAATAATCAGGCTATTATATTTCTACTGCTTTGTACTAGCTATAATAATCAGGTTATGAAATTTCTATAGCGTCTGCAGTTGCTATAATAATTAACCAGTATTTATTTATAGCGTTTATTGTTGTTGTGAATAGCAAACAGATGATGTCATAAATATTAGCAGTATAAAACCACAACACTGCATAAAATTTTTATAGCAAGCAAATCACGCTATAGATACGATTTGTATGTTACATACCTATCATTTCATAGCAACTTTTATAGCAAATAAAACACGCCATAAGTAACATCATTTATAGCATGTTTTTTATAGCGATTTTTAGGTTGCTGTTATAGACTCCTGACATATCACAACATGTTGATATATAGCGTTTCTAAACATGCCACTGTATCCTTTAATAGCGTTTATTACACGCTATAAAAAGGTATTATTCTTGTAGTGAGGTTCTTAAAGGGCTAGGGGTCCACCACAAGGTTATAAAAGATTATAAAAATACACCTTTAATAGGGCCATAAGTGACGGAGAATGCCACCTCGTTGGGTCTTTACCTTAAAAATACTAATGGGCGATTGACTTGGATATCCACCCCATTGGTTAGATATTTGTGTTTGTGTGAATTCTTGTGTGCTGCATAGATATACCTTGACATATGTAACCTGCTAAAAATATAGGGTATGGACGTTAAGTAATACTATATTCCAGTCATACAAAACTTTATGTTCTGATCCTCTCTACTTAACATCCAAACAGGTCAGTAGATGGGGTAAAGCCATAGATGAAGTCTTGATTGAAGACTACAGAGAAGATGAACTTATTATGATATTATTAGTTGTTATTGCTGTGCTTATTTTGGAATTTTATGTAGATGAACAATTTGATGTACCTTTTGATTAAATGTAACTATGACAGTGTATTTCTGTGATTTTGAAATAAATGGTACATCTTATTTTTGGTATTATATTCTATCCATCCCCTGTGTGAGATTTCCATTCGAAGTATATGTTTATTGTTATTTGTGCAAATGTAATCCTTACCGGAACCAACTAACCGTTTAGAATGGCTTTAAGTTTCGATGGGCTTTTTCTGGTGTTGAAAACATGATTTCAGTGTTTTGATGACAACAATTATACGTTGTTTCGACTAATGTATTTGTTAAGTGATTTCAGGTATAATAGTTATATAATGGATATCGATGTATGGATAAAAGAAACAAAGCCGCAACTGTCATCAAAGTCGACACTTGAACATTGGTTGCTTGAAAGCCAAATGTGCACTCCAACTATTTAATGACATAGGCATTCATTATGAGTGATATTTTACATGAAAATTTCACGTCATAAAAATGAGTTTGCTGATTCATTTTCGTCAAAAATTGGGCAACAATTCCTAGCAGTAAAAGCAGTGAAGTATGGAACAAAAAAAAAAGAAACGCAACAATGGCAAGGCTTGAACCACTGACTTCTCAGTCATGAAGCATGCATACGTCCACCATAATGCTATGCATATGTTCGTTCAGAAGAAGGATCCACTCATGCAAAAAAAAAAAAGGTAAAAGGCGGAAGTGGCAAAACATCCTGACCCGAACTCGAACTCAGCACCTTGCGCATGACAATGGGATGCCTCAACCAACTACACTATAGCGATCGTTGAATTCAAGCCTAAGAGATAATTAATTTAAGCGCTGAAAACTGAAGAACCAAAAGACATGTGACGATCCCAAAATCCGAGGGGCGGTATTAAGGATAATCATTAGGAAATAACACATTAATCATCATAGCAGAGTATAGATAATAGCAGAAACAATAAATAAAACAATTTTACATGGATATGACAGCGGAATCACAACATGTAGGTATATCAGAATAGCATAACGTGGGATATACTTAGTAAATAAAAAGGAAAGTGATCAGTCATCATCGCCAGAGGCGGAATACATACATGTAGTGAGACATAATAAGAGTATCAGTCTACATCGCCGAAGGTGGAATACATATACATATAGTGAGAAATACGGAAAGTAAACCAGTCTGCATCGTCAGTGGCGGAATCATAATATGTATACAGTAATGGCGGAAAATATCAAAGTCATCTCTATGAAGTCAGCCTCGCAATGAGCCAAAAATGCACTCTATGCAGCAGTGCAGAACCAAAAACCACCTGTCACCTGTGTACTAGGCTGCCCGTGTGAAAATAAGGGCACCCGCGTTTGCAAAGTGAAACAAACAACGAGTCAGTCATGGGGACTGGTATGAGGAATCTATTTAACAGTTAAACAACAGTAAATAGCAAATCATAGGACCACGCCACTTTCGCAGAACGGGTTTACTCCAGTGATTGCTAGTGCATTTAAAACAAAGTAAATTCTTTTAAAACAACGCAATGCTTTTAGAAAGAATGAAGCCATTATAAGATTCAGGTCCCATCATACAATGCAACGCAAGCCGGAGGATAGAGTTTTACCTTATAAGGGCCAAATATGCTTGATACGTATAAAGCAAAATCATTTGATATTATTACTAGTGCATATATGTTTCAAAACAAATAGCATCATAAATATCAATCATAGGCGGCATAGCTACCATCTACTATGTCGCCATACTAGTTCTGCAATCAAGACCGTTATTTCGTATTGGAAGTTGGATTTCCGTCATGAGTCGAGGCAAGGGGCAAGCTCCTCTCCGCTTCGAGACATTCTAGCAAATGCCTCGGGACTACGCACTCTGGGTAACCCCTGGATCCTCCAAGGCCGGTCCTCACTTACGTTAGAGGATTAATTATGCCTGAACACACGTTTCCCGGTCCTTACAGACCTATAATCGAGGCGCCTCGCATTCCAACAACCACAAAGGTGAAAAGTAGATATATATGTCAGGGCTGGTAAGTCACTGACACCATTATAGCTAGAAAGAAACGTCATGCCCTCCTTGGGTCCTTATCCCGTTTTTAACTCATACCGGGGTGTGAGGTTCGCGAAGCTACGAAATACACAAAGCTAGGTCACGTAGACCTTGCTTTGATCATCATCCACAAGACTTCGCTTTGCAACAGAAGCCTTGATCACAGCATCTTGGCCTGCCACATAGGCAATCCACTCCATACGATTGATTTCTATCGATATATAACCCCTGAGCTCGTACGTCTCAGAGAAGGGCGACAAGCAAAAGAATAAATTCTCCGCCGCCAAACAGATATATATTTAACAGAGATCAATCAGTACAGAACAAAATCCAATGTCAGACACACAGTCCATTTACAAGTCCGTCCTGGGTCTGAACGAAGCCGGAGGCGTCAAATTCCTCGCAAATCCGTCCAATCAACATATAAGTTCAAACGGCTACTACTTCCGTCCCCTTCCGGTAGCTACTCCGGTTAGGAACCTCGGTAGCGCCCATCCAACCGATACGAAGATCGTCGGTCTTGGATCGTCTTTGCATTTTCCAATTCGAATCGCTCGATAAATTATCTGAAATGAGGATTAGCTCGGCCTTTTCAAATAATTCACGTCTTTAGAATTTAAATCGATTCATTTTATGGTTATATTATACGACATCCATCTTTCGGTTCTTTAGTGTTATTTTCATGTCATACACATGCAACCATCAAATATCAAACAATTCAAGCCCATTTGGTTTATTCCCAATCAATATTGCTTATAATATTTTATAACGATTTTTCGCCATTTTTATTTATTTAAAAATGGCCATATTTAATTAAACGACGTTTCAGGTCGTGCCGTGGCACTGGCGCTGTTTTTCTCCTAATTTGTTTTACACATATCGGAAAATCTAACCGTTGGATTTTTACGAAGTCTATATCAGTGGGAAGATATTCCCAAAGCGAACCCAACGGTTCCAGTTTCGTGAGAATCCGACGGTCGGATCTTCCACACTAGTCGTTTGAAGTTACGGTTTCAAAATTTGAACTGCAGAGTCGTTATTCAATTAAATTTATTTATATTTATATTTATATATAAATATAAACGATTCTGGCGCTGTTTTTCTTCAGATTTGAATTCAACATTCCGGACAATCCAACCGTTGGATTTTTACAAGGTTGGTGCCGTTGGAAAGGTATTTCCAAGGCGAACCCAACGGTTGCGGTTTCGGGAAAATCCGATGGTCGGATTTCTCGTGCTAATCGTTTCAAATTACGATCCCGAAACGCGAACTGCACGGCCTCTATTCCTTCTAATTATATTTATATTTATATATACAAATATAGTTCATTCTATAATTTCAACTAAATCTCATTTTATATTTTCAACTTCGTTTTCACTTCAAATATTTCACTAACGCCTTAATATTTCGAAAAATTTCGCCATAACCTCCTTTGTACGGGGAGGGGTTTGGAAATTTATTGGGCCGTATTAGGTACCCAATAAATCCTAAAAAGCATTCACATATTTTTAGTGATATATTTTGGTGTTTACGGGGGAGCATGTACTGATAATCACTCCAGAGAATAAATTCCCGTCACCCCGTTTCCGTGTGGAAATAAATAGTCCATGTGCCGTATCTAATAACTAGAGCGACGTGAT